>CM060565.1:17349642-18574285 GCA_030625065.1 Alectoris magna
GGCATAGTCTTAGTTCTCATTATAATTCACTTACCACAGAAGGGATAGATTGGAAAACTCATAACAAAACAGATTGACATTTCAAGTCTTTTTCACCCATGTTATTTACAGTTTGTTGCCTTGCTGAGTATTACTGAAAGTCTTATTTTGCTTTTTTGTCGATTATCTTAAAACCACTGGGCTGAATTTATGGTATCTCTTCTCTGTGTAATTAGCTCTTAAAATGTTCCTAATTCACAATGTAGTATTTTTACATATGGAAAATAAATGTATTAAAAATTTATTGAAGTTTTGTAGTAAAACTGGGAAGAAAATTACAGTATGAAGGCTTTGAAATATAAATTTCCATTAAAAATCTAAGCTTAAACCTTACTTAATAAATAACTTTAGCCTGTTGATTGGACACATTTTTTTAATGGCTAATAGAATTACTAGTCACTAATGGTAGATAATAGTTTAACAGAGGGATGAAAAAAGTAGTTCATTTGGTGGACTGGACATGTACTTTTTTTTATGTGCTCCACTTGAACACAATCAGTGAATATTGAACATCATTCCTGTTTTAGGGACTGGGCTATAGCCTAGTCTCTGCTGTCTATCTAACAGAGTTTTTTATTCATTTGTAGAATGACCACTGCATTTTGCACTGTTTTTAACAGTGTTAGTAGAAAAGCAGAAAGAAAATAAAGTCTGCAAATAGCCTTCAAGTTTTTTTTTTTTTTTGTAGTTTTAATCCATGACACTGACTTTCAAAATTATGGTGTTTTGGTTCTGCCTCTATTAAACACAGGACAAAAAGATTTCTCTCTCAGAAGCCTACCCTTATTTAACTTAGAGCAATGTAAATTTGGTAGTAACAATTGTAACTAAGTAGAAGGATAGAGAATTTGATGTGGTGTTTCTGAAATTAACTTTAATCCAAGTCAAAATAACATCTGGCTTTAGAAAATAAACAATGATAACATTTGTGCCTTTTTCTAGGTGCAAGAGCCTGAAGTGAAGTGCTGTTTGAGCTCTGAATGTTGAGCAGACTTTGGGTCCTGACTGGCAGGCTCAGGGTCTTCTCTAGCACTTCGTTACTGCTGTTGTAGTAGTACCCAAAGAACTTCAGACCTAGCACTGAGTCTTTTCTGCTTGTCAGCATACAAGGGTGTAAAAAAATGAATTGATGTATGCTGATGAAACATTTGGAAGAAGTCCCTTATGGCTGCAATTGCAATTTGCAGAAACTTACACACAGGAACATTGTCTGCCCTTGAATTTTAGTTCACTGAAGTCTCAAGTGAGAGCCTGCCATTAAAAAAAAAAATATCACATTAAATCTTGCTACTGACATTCCTGTTTTTCCAGGATGTCTTTTTTTAAGGGGTATTATGCTAAATAGACATTTCCACAGATAAAACCCCCCAAAGCCCCCTGTTTACTGTTTCATTTTCTTGAGGTGGGGGCTCAATCAATAATATAAAGAAGGTAATAAAAACAAGATTTTTTAAAAATCTATGTAACTATGCCATCACGTAGCAGTTACTGATTGTTTACAATGCCTTCACCAAACTTGGCTAAAATAAGTTACAAGTGTCCAAGTAATAGCTCACAATATGGCTTGTGTTGTGCTTTTTTTTTTTTTTTTTCAAAAAAGGCATTGAACATGAATTTCATCCTCTATAACTCTCATAAAGTAATTAATGTTTTGTGGGTTTGTTTTTTGAACAAGAACTTCCATTCCTTTCTTCTTGTCTTTCTCTACAATCCATATTCCTTTTCTTTAACAAAAGAAAGATAAAATTCCTGAGTGACCAGGGAGTAGCTTGTCGCTCTTGTTGATCTGTATGAATTATAACTTCTGAACCAAGTAGCAGCATTTTTAGCAGAATATGTGCATATTTTATTGCTCAGAGTTATTTTCATTCCATTGACTTAGGCAAACCATTGATTATTTAATTTCTTAGCTGAGATAATCTATATGAATATTATTCATTATGTTATTTGGTAGATGGGAGAGTATTCTGGTTAAGCGAGATGTGCTGCTCCAGCTAGATGTGTATAATATATGTGTATATATATGTGTATATAGATGGGATTAATCTCAGGGTACTCAAAGAGCTGGCTGATGTTTTGCAAGACAACTTTCAGTGATTTTTTTTTTTTTTTTTGGTGGCTTTGGGAATCTGATGAGGTTCTCATCAACTAGAAGCTGGCAAATATTGTCCTAGTTTTCAAGAAGGATGAGAAAAAAGAAATTCTTAGTTACACACCTGTCGGTCTCAATTTAGTGTCTGGCAAAATTATGGCGAGGATTATTCTGAGAGTTAGCAGAAAAACACCTGGGGGGAAAATAATGCAGTCATTGGTCACAGGCAACATGGGTCTACAAGGGAAGATTTCTTTTCAACCAACTTGATCTTTTATGATAGAACTATCTACCTAGTTGACTGAGGGAAGCCAGTTTATGTAATCTTTTTGGTTTTTAGAAAAGCTTTCAATACTGATACAGTGTCTTCTTAGGCAAGATGTCCAGCATACAATATAAAAAAAACCATAATGTGATGGGTGAGTAATTGGCTGATGGATCCAGATCAAAGAGTTAAAATAAATAGGGTTACATCAGGCTGGTGGCTCGTCACAATTGAGATTTCACAAGGCTCTATCTTAGGTATAGTTCTGTTTAACGTTTTCACAGAATATCATAGAATCATAGAACCACCAAGGTTGGAAAAGACCTACAAGATCATCCAGTCCAACCGTTCACCTATCACCAATAGCTCCCACTAAACCATGTCCCTCAACACAACATCCAATCATTCCTTGAACACCCCCAGGGTCGGTGACTCCACCACCTCCCTGGGCAGGCCATTCTAGTGCCTGACCACCCTTTCTGAGAAGTATTATTTCCTAATGTCCAGCCTGAATCTTCCCTGTTGCAGCTTGAAACCATTGCCTCTAGTCCTATCACTAATGACACTAGAGAAGAGGCCGACCCCCAGCTCACCACAACCTCCCTTCAGGTACTTATAGAGAGTAATAAGGTCTCCCCTGAGCCCCCTCTTCTCCAGGCTGAACATTCCCAGCTCCTTCAGCCTCTCCTCATATGGCCTGTGCTCCAGACCCCTCACCAGCTTTGTTGTCCTTCTTTGAACACGTTCCAGGGCCTCGATGTCTTTCTTGCACTGAGGGGCAGAAAGAAAGACAATATCAAGAATCAGTGGCCATGTCATTGTGTTCATTTTATACTGAAATATGCAAACGTCATCTTCATTTTCTGCAACTCTCTATGTGTCTGTTCACTGCATTTAAAGCTGACACAGTCACCAGCAAAACTTGGTGTTGTTGAATTCTGATGTTTTTTTTTTACTTCACAGTGACAGGAAAATCTTTCTGTTCTGCATCTGCAGGCTACATCTTTCTACCAATATGTAGTTTATTGATCACTAAGGGTGTTTTGCTATGTATTTTAGCCATCAGTGCTTTTGTGCAAGGATTTCTTTGTTGTCCATTGCTGATGCAGAGAATCTGAATGCAGTCACTTTCTGCTGCAAGTTTTAGTGGTAGCAAGTAATATTCATATACAGCTGTATGTTAATACTTTAAACACTGCTGTGCAAGTGAATTGTAGCTGGATGCTGATATTCTGGCAATCTTTTGAAAACCTTCACTGGTGCCTTTATGCTGGGGAGATGGATGTGGGGATGATGCTTAAATATCTGAAATCCTGTTGTACTGTGTCTACTGGTTCACTAGTCTACAAAGCACAGATTTCTCTTCTGCTTTTACCAAGAAAGCTGAAAATTAGACAGTAACTAACAAATATCCTTTGCTTCCCAGTGAGGTATATCTGAGCCAAGTAGTTTCTGCTAACATTAGCTGCTTCGGTAGGCTGCGGTGATTGTTTAAGATACTTTCCTTTGTTCTATGACTCCTCTCTGCAAAACGAGGAGCAAACTTTTCCTTTCTTGTAGTACTATGTGTTACTTTTAAGGTCTGAATGGATGCTGCTGTGCACCTGAGCTGGTGGACATGTGGTGCACAGGGAAAAATTCCTCTGCAGTTTTGGGCCATCAAAATGTTTTTGGAGGAATGATTTTTACTTTGTCACTGGAATCATCAGGCCAAGTCTTTCTCCATTTTACAGCCTGGCCTAGTCAGAAATATTTGCATTTTCATTTGAGGAAATGGTTGCGTTTTCTCTCATAGTATTCACTGAAGTGTTCCTTTAATTTATACTAGTGCTAGTCTGTGATTAACCAAGCACAACAGAATCATTCATGTTTACTATAAAAGGGTAAAATTAACAGTATGTGTACTCAAGAGTGCCAAAAGATTTTTGTATTTGCATTTCTACTTGCAGTCCTTGTAATTTCTGTTTTAATCTTACCAGCTCTTCCTCAATCCATGGTGAGTCTTGAGTAAAAGAAATGTCGAAGAAATAATCTCAACAATAATGCATATGAAAAAACACCAGGAATTACATGCTAGTGAAAAGAGAAATTCCACTTTAACTGATCATAGTATAACATACCCTTTGCATTTGTTCAATATGAATAGTATGTCATTAATACTCAGGCTCTGCTAGAAGTGGTAGCAAATATCTTACTCTGGACAACATCCAAATCTAGTGAGGTAAAGAGAATAACTTCTATGACTACTTCTAGTTTTATACGTACTAATAACTAAGAATGAGATACTGTTTGATTGCTTTACATTGGAGCTGAAAGAAGAAAAATCACTCCAGTCTAAAAATGTTAGATCAAATGTTAGGACTTGCATGGAAAGGAAAAAAAATATTATCTGCTTTTCTCCTGTTTTCATAACTATTTCTCTATGTTTACATGTTTATGAAACATTTGTAGAAAAAAGAAAGGAGAAAGTTATGGAGAAAGGAATCAAGAATTATTAAAGATGCGAAAAGATTTCTGTTTGAGGCTTAATTAAATAAACTAGTATCTCTGGCTCAGGAAGAAATGATTGAAGGGGTATGTTGAAGGCTTTTAAAGTGGGGTGTAATGGGAAACAATTATTCTCTCTTCCGGTATTGGGATGTGACATTGTCAGTTGAAATTAGAAGATAATAAGGATAACAAAGAAATGAAGTTAATATGCAGTTTCTTCAATATGGAGAGTTTAATTATTTGTTAGCAGGCATTGCGTGTGTTAAAATTTGATATATGCTTAAAAGTGTCTGGGCATGTTTGTGGAAGAAATAGCTATTAAGTTCTATTTATGGCAAGGATACCTGCTTTTTCTTGAGAAATCCTTGTGTTAAAAATTTGTGAGATTGTGAAGTATTCTAGGGAAGAATCACATGATGCCTGGTGTGTTGCCTGTGCATCCTTTATTGGTGCATCTCTGTATGTAGGAGAAAAAATAACTGATACTTTTTTTTCCTACTGTTTATTACTTTATTACATTACTGGCAAAATGAATGTATATTTCCTGTAATCTCAACTGATCAGAAGTATCCATTTTATCCTTTTCTATGAAAGATCAGAACACTTTGTACATAAACACCAAGCTTAGCTGTCTTTGCATTCATCTTTAGAATGAAATCTAAAGATGACTGGCATTAGCCAGTCACTGTCAAAATACTAAGTGTATTAGGGTGGTAATACAGCAGTTTTTCAAGAGGAGGAATTGTGTATCTTTCCATATCAGAACATAGAGATGTAGGTGATCACGTCTAATTATCAGGTTGTATTTAAGTATGTTTTGTGCTTGGCTTATTAACAAATGAGTTCAGTTGAAACTGCAGGAAAACTTCAGGTACATAGACTAGAGGCTAAATTACATTCTATTCCCAAAGCAGCTTCTAATGACCACAGACTCTCAGGGTTTTGATTTTACATCTCCTATGGGTATTTAGTTTATCATTAACCATACGATCTGTCTAACACTGAAGCATGACTAGCACGATAAATAGCAGTGATTTTTAAGTTTTTTATATACTGGTTGAAGGCATGAGTGACTTTTCCAAATGCATGAAGAAAGTGCACCTTGTTACCTAAAAGAGAATTAGTTAGGTGCAAAGCAGATTTGCTTATTCTCCGTGCAATACTTTTATTCTAACTAGTGTTTTCTTTTTTTTCCTATATGCGAAATAAAAGTAGTAGAAAGTGGTTTTCTAGTGATGGTTTCACCAAACTTGTGTTCCTGAAGTCAGGACAAATCTCTTGTTGATTTAATCAACCAGAGTGAGTGCCACTGAAATCCTGTGTGTGTACCAGAATTGCCTGAATTGGAACAGACCCATAAAGATCATGCAGGGATACCTACAGCTAGATCAGGGTGCTCAGAGCACTCAGGGAGTCTAGCCTGATGCTGAATGTCTCCAGGAATGGAGATTTTATTGATGATGAAAAGAAAGAAAAAAAGCAAACTTTTCACTGACTACTGAATTTATTGTTATGGGTAGCTCCAAAGGTAATGTCTCTATTTATTTCTGTGTAAACTACGGTGGCTATGAAGAGCACAAGAACACTATTTGCTAGAGCAAATTCTTAGCTGCGTAACACTATTTTTCAACATAGTTGCCACCATTAGCTATGCATTTTTACCTCTTATGAACAAGAGCTTGCATGCCGTGCTTGTGAAAGTCTGCACCACTGGATGTGAGTCAGTGTTTCACAGCTGCCATGTCAACATTGTTGCAGAAGTGCACCAGTTGTCATCTCACTGTTCTTGTATTCACTGTTGGTCTCCATAACCTTTCAGCAAGCGTCAATGAATGTCAATAGGTACAATTTTTTTTCCACATGGAGGATTTAAATGACACACTTCTGCTTCATACGCACTTCCATGTCAGGTACTATTGTCCCTGTGCTGCCATCTGTTGCTTGGTGACAGTACATAGTGGGATATTAGTAGGAAGGTTCAGCCTCTACTGCCATACTAAATACTACCAACATCTGCCTTTGTCACAGACCAACATAATAAAATAAGAGGCATTACTTTCAGAGCAGCCCTGGGTTCCAGGGTTTGGCTTTAAGTTCAGGTGTTATGTATGCCTCCAATAACAGAAGGATCTTCTGCTTTAGGAAGTGCAACTCATCAACATTGTTAGAATGAAAGCTTTATTGTATAATGGTGGCTTTCACTGAAGAATGAGATTAGGCAGGAAACATAGAAGAGCTTTGTACTTCTACTTAAAAACTAGACCCCCCCCTCCCCCCAAAAAACCCCAAACCCTAAAAACCATGTTTACCTAGAAAATGCAGCTAGCCATAAAGAAACTGGGGTTTCAGCAAGATGGCTTTTCTTAGGGACATAAGATCTGTCTCTTGCATACCTGCCGTGAATGCCAGTTGCTTTTAATATTATGATAAATCACAAACATTATCAGCTTTGACTCTATGGATTGTAGATATTCATAAGAACAAACTGGGTGTTACTTTCAGTATGTGTAACATCATAGCTTAGAAGAAATTGTATTTATCTTCTACTACACTTGTGTTGTGTTTGACTATAAAAGCATGCTTTTCTTTTTAAGCGAAAGGAAGATAATGTCTTGAAGTTGTAACCCAATTAAGCAATAAAAAGGTGATATAAAGAAATAGTGAATCAGACACAAGTTCAGTGTGTATCTTAAGCATGTCTGAATTACTTTAGAAGACGATTTTTAATCTTTATATTCATAAACATTCTTGTTCCCATTCTTATTTTGTCTTCTGTGTCATTTTTCTTCACTTATTTAACTATTTTATTCTGGCAGAACAACCCTTGAGACAATAAATTAAACTGTTACTTTCTTAAATGTTGGCAATAAAAAAATGTCCACTCAGGTTTCAGTCTTCAATTCTTAATAACAAAACATTAAAAAAAAAATTCTGAGACCATTTTTGGAGTTGTTGCATCAGAACTCATTGCAATTTGAATTGTTGCAGAGACCATGGAAAATTGGAATTTCTAATAGAAACATCAGTTAAATATGAACTTGAGTATTGGTAATAATTCCATTCTAATACAGTTTTTATTGTGATAGACAATTCCAGGTTCCCACAATAGAAATATATCATTAATAGAAAACACTAATAATTGTTTAGAGCCTGTTTCTGTTTTCGTTTAGTGTTTGTGTAATCATCAGCAGTGCGAGGGAAGATTAAAGTTCAAAGACCTGTGTCTCTTTTCTACAGACATCTGAAAAAAGTAGTTTCCCCATGCCATGCTTGGTACTGCCTTCATCCTAGCTTTAGCCTTTCTGATGTCATGAGCTTCAGAGGGCTGAGAACTGTCTCAGACAAATTGTCGATTAACTCTGCTGGTATTAGAAATAGGGAATAAGATACTATCCTGGAGAAAGTGCACTACAGTTAACTGCTGAGGCTGTTAGTCTCCAGATATGGGATAGGAAAGTGAATGAAAGTGTTGTCTGGATATTGAATGCCCCTTTCAAAACACATACTGCAATCTGATTCTCTTCTTGCAGTAGAAGTATTTTTTATAGAAAGCATTTGTGGGGGAGTGTGCAAGATTGGCTACTCCCAGCTTTTATGCATCATTAGGTGATCAATTTGATAATGAGGTAATTATCACCATAATTCTCATTGATAAATGTTCTGAAATGGGAAGTGCCACTGATGCATTCCACATGCTGAGCAAGCTTCTATGATACTATCTAGTTCTGCAGTGGTTGTAGATTAAATTAATATTCTCTTCAATGTCCTCCTTTGAGGCTGTCTGCCTGTGTCAAGGAGAAGAATTCATTCATTGTACAGAACGTGAATCACTGAAGTTGGTATTCATTGCTTATCAATATTCTTCCACCTTTTAAGAATGGCGCTCATCCAGTTGTTTGGAACTACCTCAGTTTTCCAGGATTGCTTAGGTAAAACTAGTGGTATAGTACGTGTATCTTTTATAACCATTATATCTGTTGATTAGAAATTAACAGGAAATGATTTCTCATGCTTACTGCAAAATTTCTTTATTTAATGCTTTAAATTTTTTCCTATCAAGTACAATTACTGCTAGCAATCTTTTTCTACTGTCCTTGTCATCATATGAACTAGATACTGCCTCCAAATGTGAGGGAGAAATAATACATATATATCAGTTGTCTGATAATTTCTGAATATATTATAATTTAAGTAGTTGATTTACACATTGACATATTACACTTCCAGTTCTTATTTTTTTTTAATCTTTTGACTTTTTGGATTTTAACATTGATAGATATTTTGATCACTTTAATCTCATTTATCTATCACATGGGATTGTTCTTGTGTGTATAATCTGCTATCAATCTGCTTGTTTGTTTCTGGTTATTGAAAGTAATTTATTTAGTTCTTCGTTGCTTCTGTATTTATCTTGGCTCAACAAACTTCTACTTGTTCAAAAGACATGATTTTACAGATTATTCTCTGGGATGTCTTCTGATGGTCCCTAGGTTTTGTTAAGAGTTCCCATTATAATTTCCCTGTTATGCTGACAACTGGTTTAAGATAATTGGGATGAAATCTAACTATAAAATATCAAAATCCTCCCTAAAAGTTGTTTTTCTCAACAAAATTCCATTCTGAAAATTGGATTTTATTGGAAGACAGATATATCGTAAACTGAGGTATAATTCTGGACTAATGTACTAATGGAGCTGCTGTAGCTCACTCCCATCAGTTTCTTATGACCATGCCTGACTTCCAAGGGATTGACTTTTTTTTATAGAGTACCGCAACTCTAAATTTCTAACTTGAGCAATAACTTATTTTTTACTTACCTGCTCTTCAGGTAAGATTATTTAGTGTTGTAGAAAAAGAAATATATTTTCTTAATGGTTCATTATTAAAACTGTAAATAAGAAAGTTATCATAGAAAAGGAGCTTGTTATCTCTGTTATATTTTTTTATTGTCTCAGAACATGGGTGTTCTATTACACCTACTTAAATTAGATTGTAGAAGAATGCTTTTCATTTTTATACATCCAAGCAGTTGTTGCTGAATCACTAAGAGCATATCAGCTTTCTTGGTCCCTAGATGTGAGATTGAAATAAGGAATTCAAAGAAATGCTTGAAAAAACTCAAGTATTATAATGTGGTGTTAGGCATGCGCATGGTACATTTAGCATTATATATAATATGTATGTACTCTATTTCTAAATCATTAGAAATATATACACAAAGAATATACACAAATCAAAGATGTTTTAAACATTTAGGTCTTCTACATTTTTTTCAGACGTGATTATTGTCACATTACTACTGGAAAGTTGTATGACTGTTCCCTTCAGAGCCGTCACTACAATTCTATTGCCTCTCTTATAGACTCTCAGATACTAAAGGTGAAAAGTTGAACTGGAATAGAAGAGTACGTGTCACTCTTTTTTGTGGTTAGAGACAAAATTTTGCAATGCTCAAGAGCTAGATTTGTTCTTCTTCGCATCATTGTTTTTTTTTTTCTTTATTTGCTTTTACCTTCATCCTTGCAGCTTAGTTAGCACTAGAAATGCTTGATGTCAGAAATAAATGTTATATTCCAGATGATTAAGCAATACACTTTAAGCTTTATCCCATTTCTCACAGAAAACTTTTTCTCTGAATCTTATAGCGTAAAATTCCCAAGGCATTAGGATTTGTCAGAAGTTCTTTATGTGAATGGATTTCTTCTATTTTAGAATGACCATTGAGACTTTGAGTTTAGACTAGGAAAATGGTGAAAGGCTGAATGGAGCAGTGCAGTGAGCTGGTCAAACAAGCAGGAAGCAATCGAAGATCAGGCGTTATGGATAAACAAAAGCTGCTCCTTATAAGAATGCTTGTACCAAGGTAAACTGAGGTGCAATAGTTATATTATTGTTTATACTCAAGATAATTGTCTCAAAAACATCGTCTTTTCAATTTAGGAGTTCTTATACTATCTGTCAACATATCTATGCTATTGGTGACTCCTATCAATTTGTGGCTGGTGCAAGGGTTTAGGTTTTTATATCAATGGGACTTTCTATGATGACCTGTTAGGGTGGAATGGGATTCACCTGTCCAAAGGAGGCAGGGCAAACTTCAGAAGCAGGTTGGTGAACTTAGTGAGGTGTGCCTTAAAATAAAGATACCCAGAGATGTTGTGGAGTACCTTCTCTAGAGATATACAAAACGCACCTGCTGCACTTCACAGTGCCATCTACTGTGAGGAAATAATTTAGCAGAGAGGTTGGGCTAGATGACTTCATGAGGTCACTTCCAACCCTACTGAGTTTGCCATCTCCTTATACTGTGTTTATTCCATATTGTGTTGCACCGTTCTTACTATCTGGATTTCCAAGCAGCATTTGAACTAGCATAGTCTTTAAGATGTTTTGATGTGGCTTCTGTAGCTGCATGAGGAATGGAACTCTGTTTCATCATAATCTAGGATCAGTCCTTTTTAGAAAGAAACTTTTTCCTGCTAACGTGTTTGATTTTTCTGGTCATGTCATCATCACTCCTTCGCAAAAAACTGCTAATTTCTGAGTTTCCTATTCATCTTGACTTTTTGTTGTTGTTGAGGTTATACATGTTTCTCCTGCTTATAACATGCACATCCAATTTTGAAGTGCCTTGAGAGTTAAATAAAATTTCATTTTAAAACAGGCAGTAAGCTGTATTCTGTGGGCAAAAAACAGGGTACATGTTAAACTTTAAATAATTGATGATGTAACTGCCAAGGATTTGTCTGGAATTTTGCCTGGATTAATTGTGACAATGGGTCTTTACATCCGACCCAGAATAGCAACGTTTTTCAACAGTGTCTGCTCTTGTGTTTAATTTGGGTACGTTTTTATTTATATATTGAAAAACTATCTCACATCACTGGATGATCTTTTGCAGTGTATGGTATCATTTCATTGCTAACAAAATAGAAACAGAGAAAATGAAATGAAAATAGTTTCATCGCTTTTGCTTAATGGCAATATTTTGCCTGTATTTTGTCAGGTAATGAAACTTAAATCTTTGCTGGTTGAGGAAATAAGATAACTTTTTGTTGGTCCATTATTAGAATAATGAGATAACGCTCAGAAAAATGTGAATGCTTTCATAAATTCTTAGGTAATAAACTATATTTGTCCTATGGTACTGCAGTGTGCTGTGTAACATTTCATTTGCCTTGTAGTGAAAAGTTGCTTGATGGAACAGAAATCCAGGAATTGGTGAGAAAAGCAGCTGGAATTTGTTGTCTGTTTCACTGTTTACTCTTATTTAGCATAAAAATTGTTTGGTGCCTATGGCTTTGGCACTCAGATGGTATAACACTTTCTAATCCAATGTAAGTTTACGGAAAAGAAACAAAATCAGTAACGTTCTTTCCTATTGTGGCTCCACTTCACAGATTTATATTGGGGACCATCTGCTACGAAGTTTGAAGTTAGACACAGAGGGGCTGTAATGATGCTTCTTAAAAGTTTCAGAAGCTCCTAGGCAGAAGCGCCATGTACATAGGTTAAATAAAGAGCAATGTGGTTGTTCATTTAATCAGACGCTGTAGGGGGTGGGATGGCATTGGGATTTATTACTCATTATAATCACAATTATTCTGTGGGATAAGCTGGAGATGGGAATGTCCGTACAGTGCTACACTTGATGTGATTCTGACTGAGGTGGTTCTTCTCCCGTGCAATGTGAAAGTTAATGTTTTGCGGCTTTTGCTGGGGAGAAAAAAGTAAAAGAACTTAGCAGCTGAAAATGGTTCAGCCTCTGCTTATAAATCTTGATTAGGATTTTTATTCTTTGTTGAGGACCAAAATCTTGGTTTTGGCCCAGAGAAGTCCCAGTCTTTCTGTATACGGCAAGGATGTCCCACAGAACAGAGGCATTATCAAGGGCTGCTGGGACTCATTTTTTAAAGCAGGAACGGTAACAAAGTATCATTTAAAAAAAAAAAAATTAATCTTTATCCTTTCCAAAACATGTCTTCCTCACTTGGAATTAAGTAGCTGGCTTTAACAAGCTGGAGTGAACCTAATCAGGAAAAAGACAGGAAAACCCTGAAGTCATACTTTCCCTGAAAATGGCATAAAAACAAGCTTTTGAGACATACCGAGCAAGCTAAGCCTCGAGACTATTACTGTATGCAATAGGGAAGATGAATAATCTAATTCCCTCTTGAATTAAACTACTTTATTTATAGCAGTCTACAATCTGCTATCTGTGCCTCTTTGTGCATAGAAACTGACAAACATTAACTTTTTCTCTTTAATGCTTATTTCAGGAAGGAAACTAGAATATTAATCAGTAGCGAGCCAGACGATAAGCTGATTTCATCAGTTTTCTTCACTGGCATGATATTTCTCTGTTGTATGACACTTCTATCTGTATTTGACTGGATCAAGATTTTTACTGTGATCTTTAAGTTATTGTTCAGTGTCTGTGGCACAATCTGATCTCCGCTTCTGAGGTTTGTACAAAGCAGAAACAGGTGCCTGGATCTTAGGTTTGTGTACATCAGCTGATGTTAAATGCTCTTCTTATAGCAAGCTCTGAAATAGACATAATAGAGCGTTCTGAAAATATGGGTATTTTATTTGTTGTAGCAATGACGTTTTTTTTCATTGTGGAGATTCTAGTGCATGCAAAATAGATGCTGATGAGGACGAAGTTATTTTGAGAATGTGGCATGAGAATGCCTTTCTGAAGTGGATTAAAATTATCCTTGCCTTCAAAACATTTTCTTTATTGACTGTAATATCCAGGTTCTCATTTAAGTGAATGAAGTTGCATCATTCTATCTGTTTAAAAATCAAGCATAAATGCAGATTCAGGAGAATGTGATCTATAATTTCTTCTTCAAGGATGCATCCAGAGGCTAAAATTAACAATTTGTGGACAAAGAGATGCATTATTGCTCATTGCTATATTCTTAGTTTACTGTTAGCATCCTCATGAAAATGTTAGTAAATAAAAAAACCTCTTTTTGGTTCTGTATCCCTTAGCATGTGCAATCTGGTCTGGGTAGACAGTTATACATAAACAAAATTTACCTTTTACTATGCAGCTGAATTGTTTTAAAAAATAGACATGCATTTTTTTTTCAGCAAAATAACACACAAGCAACATCAGTGTTGTCACTTAATCATAGAAAAAGTTATACAGGTTTCTGAATTTAAATGTAGTATAGTCTCAACTATTTTGAAGTGGATAAACCTAGTACTTAATTAGGGCTACTCATATTTTCCTATACATAAAAACAGATGTAAGTCTCTGGAAGAAGAGAGCCTGTTTTTATTATTGTGTTCAATATGTATAGTGTTTAAATGCAAATGAAATAAGTGACTATTTTAGCCATCAGTGAATCGTTTTTTAACTGAGATAGTTGTAGCTGTGCAAAGATAATTGTTAGGAAAAAAAAAATTGTATTTTTTTCAAAATCTTATGGAAAAGATTCTCCAACATTGTCTTGAAAACTAGAAGGAGAAAAATCTCTCCCAGATATACCGGTTATGTAGATGAATATTTACTTTCTGTACATTTGTTGGGCAGTAAATTAGGCTATTTTATTCTTTTTTTTTTAATTTTTATTTTTAACTTGTTACTGTGTCTCTCAGTGTCATCTTTTCAGTTTGTTTACAGTTTGTTTTGGTGTGGTATAAATTTCAAAGAGTTTTGTTTTTAAACTTCTCTAAAAATTTAAGTGTTGGCATTGCTAGACTATAGCTAGCAGTGATGGCCCAAGTCAGGTGTTTTTAAACACATTATTAGCTCTCTTGCTATTTTCCTATCCTTGTTCATTATTTACATGCTTTTAATACTTTTCCCAGTCACCCAGGTCAAAGTTTTTGAGGTAAAACATCATATGCAACAAGTATAAACAATTAATGTAGTGGGTAAATCATCATGGGCAAGTGAAAAAAGAAATTCAGAATGCGAAATGTATGAAAGGATCTTAGAGAAAGAAATAATGCATATAACACATCTGCATAATGGACAACATGACTTTAAAAAAAACCAAAAAACAAGGAACAATTCTACCCCCTTCAAAAATATTACATGAAAGAGTTTTTAACAGTTGGATTTGCTGGAAAAGCAAATTTCCCAAGCAGCAAGATCTGCCTTGAAGCTTGATTAATACAGCTATAATGTTACCATTCTATAATTTTGGAAATGTATAATTTTGGAGCACATTATAATTACAGAATACAGTTAATGTCGTTAGATAACTAATGCCCTTCAACATATCCCCTTTTATTGAGAACAAAGGATAAGAAAGCAGTAAATGGTAGTATTATAAAGGAGTAATTGTGTCTAATGTAATTTCAAACTTAGGAATAAACATATGATCTCAATGTGAAGTTATAATATTGCTTTTCTGTTTCAAGACATATTAAAGGTAAGCTGTATAAGTCGTAGTTCATTTTGTGAGTATGAAATTTCACAATTTGTTTTGTTGATATGTCGGCAAGTGATCTGCAGGTATGTGCTTTAAGGTGACACTAAATTAAAACTGAGTGGCTGTTTTGGAGTCTGTGTTGTACATGTCTAACCAGCCCACTCTTTCTGTAGGCTTCTGAGATAAAAACTGCCTGACATATCTCAGATGTTTTTGTTTCCAAAAATCTCGTCAGAAGTTCAGATATGTTCTTAATGTTCAGATATGTTCATGCCTTAAACTTGAGCAAGTCATATGTGAGAGTACAAAACCAGGTACTTTTTGTCTGAAGTGCCCTGAGATAACTGACAAACTTGCAAACATAAGGTATGAAGGATAGATGGTTGTGTTCTGTGTTAGTGTTGGTTGTTATCTTTGTGCTGTTAGGGGGAAAAAAAAATAAATAAATAAAAGCAAAAAACTGGAGTCAATCAGATTAACATTAGTAAATTGCTTTGCTAAATTCCACCTTTTGATTTGTTCCACTTTAAGAAGGTTCTTCTGCAGTACCCTGGACAAAAAATAATTGATTACCTCGAATTTCTCCTTCTACGGAGATATTCAAGACCTGTCTGGATGCCTACCTGTGAGATCTATTGTAGGACACCTGCTTTAGCAGCAGCGTTGGACTCTATGATTTCTTGAGATCCCTTCCAACCCCTGCAACTCTGTGATTCTCATCCAATTCTGTGAGGCCCATATTCAATTTCACACTCTGATCCAGTTATGATTTCTGTTAGAGGTCTTGGACAAGTCATAAGAATGTTGCATAGAATTGGTGTTTGTAGTGGGGCAGTTGGAATGTAAATACTGTGGGCAGCATTAAAATAAGAAACTTGTGCTGCACTGATGAAGATCAAAAGGAGTTGTCTGAAGGTACTGATATAGGCTTGGCTACCTCAGCCATATTCCAAATTCTTATGCCATTCCTTCCTGCAGACTTCCACAATATATCAGGAAATTGAAGGCCTTTCATTTCTAGCAGATTATTTCTGATGACCAGAGCTGTTGAAGGTATACTGGATACTAATTAGTTCATTTGACCTGCAAATATCTTGCCTTGTGTTTTCTTGTTATTGTTGTTGTTGGTTGATTTTATTTATTTATTTATTTATTTATTTATTGGTGTCAACTATACCCCATTAATCATCCCAACCACCTGAGGTTCAAAGGGTGAGAAAGTCATGTAAGTGAAAACTGAATACACTTTAAGCAAAATTCAGCAGCCAGAGCTCTACAATCACAATGCATTTACATCCTAGACAGACTGTCAGCATATTCTTGGTTAAGAAGCCATAAAAACTGTGGTGATTCTTTCAGGAGAGTTAACCCCTGAGCCGGAGACGAAACCTCGGATTCTCAAAAAACTGGTTATTTGATGTTGGATGAAAAGTTAGCCTTTGTGAATAATAACCAATGGTGCAGTAACTTGTTAAAAGTCACTGTAGATTTTTAAGTTGTATTTGAGGTTAAAGATATGAATCCTGTACAAGGATCTCCAAAATCTGGGAATAGATTTGTGAATTTCTATGTGAACTAGGTTACTGAGAAGTTTTCCTGCATTATTTCTTTTTTATGCTGATCAAGTACCATGGCAATGTTTTATTTAGGCAAAGTATCTAGCAGGGAATAAAGTTATGTCACAATAAATTACTACTCCCATCATAACATTCTCTTTGATGGGTCTTACATTGATATATCTGTGATTAATGAGGTTCCTACTCTAAATTATAAAGCAATTTAAGGGAGCCTTCTGACTCCACTGAATTGTATCATTGACTTAATTATTATAATGTTTTAATACATGTCTATTAGTAGTCTTTAAGCATAATTTTTAAGCAATACAGGTCTTGCAAGAATCTGTGCAGGCAGATAATAAAATTTCCCAAAATAAATCATGTAGATGGAGTAAGTGTAGTGCATTCTTAAAACTTGACTGTTGTGCATAGTTATAGACTACACCTTAAGGTTTTAACAACAACAACAAAAAAATATGATTAGTAGTGGTATGGAATATACCTTTTCTGTTTTGTAAAGTGATACATCTTCTGTGTCACAGCTTCTGAGAAGATAGTGGTCATTTTCAGACCCTCTCATCTCTAGGCATTTATAAATGGAGAACCCTTATCAAATCAGAAAATCTATGTAGTTTAAAGATTTCCAAGGATCTAAGGAGAACATAAGGTTTAGTCCCAAACACCTAGACTTAAGAATTACTCTGAGATTTTCTGAGTAGCTACTTGTTTTGAATTCTTCTTTTATGTATTATGGAAAGTCTGGTAATATTAAAGGTGCAATTATATATTATTGGAAATAATGATGCTTGTGTCCCTTCCTTGACATACATGTTCACTGTATTTAAAATAAAATAATTCTCAAAAAGAACTACTTACTAAATCTTGGAAGAAGTCTCCCTGAGGACTATTTTTTAAGTGCATGGACTGAATGCTTGTTCAGTGTGATGAATACCTAAGTGTATTGTACTTCAGAAGCACATACACATACTTTGCAAGATGTATCTGAATGAAAACAGGTCAGACTGCTCTTTCCAGTCTTTTAAAAGTTATCTTTAAAGAAACAGGGAAAGTAGAGACAGGAAATAAGAAAGCTTTTTCCTCACTCAGACTGATTTTTCTACTACAGATGGACATTTCTTTGCACAAAGTGCATAAGCCATGGGGCTCTGTGGAAGATAGTGGGCTGATTTATTAGCTGCATTACTCTGAGGCTTTCTTCTTGTCAAGTTCTTCTCCATATAGTAAAAACTATAGAAAACCTCCCTTTTCATGCAGGTTCCTTAGTGCATAGTTGGCTAACAAAAACACTGATACAATGTCATTCTGTGATATTTTTCCAGTGAAATTCACATAAGTAGCTAAACTAATATCCTACAGCTTTCAGTCAGGCCTAATATCATTTAAACTTCTATCATTTAGACTCCTGTACCTTCCTTTTGCCTTCAGGCAGTCCACGATCTGTGTGTGGCTTTTAGACTCCTAATATCCAGGCACAGTGATGTACTAAGGAAAAGCTTAAATTGGTGCTTGACAGGTTTCTTCTGTGTTTCTATCTTCAGGGTATGAGCTAGCACTGCTCTGTTTCCAACTGAATTTTTATAATGCAATTTCTTTCTCAGTACTTAACATCCCACACTGATCAAGTCTGAGGTTAATAAACTTCACTGCATTGAAGGTTTCAGGTTTATTATATCAGGATCAATATAACAGACTGGAACTGTCCTTGTAGTACTGTCTCACACAACAAAATGCTTCAACTGAGAAGTGAAAACTGAAAGCAGTTTGAGGTAAAAATGATGGCAATGCTTACTGTGGGCAGCAGTGTGGTCTATTTTATTTTATTTTATTTTATTATTATTATTTTTTTTAAATAGACTGTAGTAAAATGTTGATCTTGGGAGAGACTTGTGCTTTTATCTCTTGGCACATCCTTAGGAGTCACACAGAAGTCTTCATGAAAGGAAACCCTTTAGCTGTATGAGAATATTAGATGATTGTAAAACTTGGGAAAGCAGATGAGTTATCCACATGCCAAGTTCACAGGAAAGAAGGAAGGCAATTCTTGTTTTATTTTTGTGATATCTTTTATTGCTGAAGTAGGTTGAAAAAAAAGCTAGTTTGCAGCACAGTAAAAGGTGGGTTTTATTCACTGTTGCATATTAATATTTTTTGATGGTGTATTTACAAGTTCCATGCTTCTGGTCTTCTGCTGATCATATGTATGAGTATGAAAGTAATTACTCTTTCCTTCTTGAAGTTTGAAGTTGTACTAGAGAAATATTACTAAACTGATTTTAAAAAATATCTAGAAGTCCTGGGAGACAAGGCTAGGACTTCTGGAAGAGTATATGTGTAAATTAAATAGCAGAACTCCTTGGAACACAGCCAAGTGGAAGCCAGTCAAAGGTTAGTTTGGACTGCTGTATTTTTCTGAATGAGTTAAGCCCATCCTTAATAGTGAGGTTTTTTTCACAACTATGGTGGAGCTGAACTAAGAAAATCAAGTTCAAATCTTCACAGCAGTTCTGGAATTCTAGACACTTTGAT
Source organism: Alectoris magna (assembly GCA_030625065.1). NCBI lineage: Eukaryota > Metazoa > Chordata > Aves > Galliformes > Phasianidae > Alectoris > Alectoris magna. The sequence goes on from CM060565.1 coordinate 17,369,026, forward strand.
CTGCTCCTAAAATTAACTTGGAAAATACTAGTATTAGCAATAAGAACATTTGGAGCACTGTAAACTTACATTTGCATGCTGTAAGAGTCACTAGGAGTTTAATTCCTTTCTGGGTGGATGGCTGAGCTGGTGTTGAATGAGTGGTCCTAATATTTGCGAAAGCTGAGAAATAAACCATCCTATTTTAAAATGATGTGCAGCTTCTGGTGATCAATGTCAAATTTTTGGGAATTACCTTGTTGTTGTGTAAGAAACTGTATAAACCTGGATGTGCCCTCCTGTAACACTTCTAGAACTCTCCACCAGCGTGTAGTCCCCCCAAGGCCAAAAACCTTTTAAAAAAATGTTTTGTGGGAGACAAAACAGTTTCTCTACCACTCTAGATATCTTCCATGCAGAGAAATTCCACCTTTATTTTCTGCTGAAAAACCCAAGACCTCTTTGATCTAGAGATGAAATGAACTTGTAAGTGCTATCTGAGATTCCACACGGCGTATTACATATGGTTGTCATTATTGATGCTTTTCTGTATGGTAATTAACATCTCAAAGAGTTATGCAGTGAACTTAGCCCCAGAGGAAGACAAAATACCATGTCTGGGGTACTTCTGAGCTCATTTAAAAGCCAGGAAGCAATAAAGTCTTTTCTTGCTTTGCCGCAAATAATAGCCTAAGGGGAAGAGTGTCCCTTCAACAACTGTTCATACATCAAATGAGGTTTTTAACACCACAGGCTGTTCACTACATGTAGTAGGCATAGCTGAAATAGTATTTTTTGCAAACTTTCAAACTTTTATTTGAAAAGATAGTGACTTTTTTGGCCTAATTTACAAACAACAAATTGAGTTTAAATGGAAGGACTAAAACATACCAGACGGCATATAGTGAGGTAAGTAAACAGAAATAAGAAAGCAAGTTGACACAAATTACTTTGAAACAAGTTCAGACTGAAGCTATGAAACGCTTATGTAGTCAAGAGAGGTTCAAAACATTTAAGTCTAGGACAATGGTTTTTGGTTAAGAGTTGAAGAGGAAAATCAAAGAGTAAGAAATAAAGCATAAAATTTGCAATCCAAAATAATTCAGAAAATGTTTTATAGGCTGTCAGTTTCAGAAGTAACTGCAATAGAATCCTGAAAGGCAAGAACATATTGGAAATCTGTTTGTTGGATTTCAAACCAAATGAAGAAATGCTTCTCCATTTACTACCACCTGTCTTTTTCTGAGTTTTATAATTTTCTTTTTTTCTTAATTTGTTACTGAAGCTGTTTTGCTGATAGTAGTGATTAAGAGTCTGGGACTTACTCTTCCTTTTATGCCTAAAGTTTAGTAAATTTAGAATTCCTTACTCTTTGTGTAATGGGTAAATTGAAACCTGTATATATTACAGATCTTTGGCACTTAGTGTCAGCTCAGAGAACTCTTCTTTATATTCATGATCTTTATTTTTACTAGGGGCAAAAAAGCCCCAAGATTGCTTTGATGAGTGGCAAACACTCAAGTTAGCCACATCCCTCTGTGATTACATGCTTCTTTCAGTGGTGATTATACTTCTCTGAAATATTGTGACTATCTTAAAAGCTGAACAAGGTTCTAAATATGCCTGTCCTCTGCTTGTGTTGCTTGCACTCTTCAATAGCCTAATGGCAGGCTGGCCTCCAAAGTTTTTGTGTTTTTCTTTGAAATTCCATGTGCATCTTGCTGTCTGTACAGATATATTATGCAGTTGTGTCCTGCATTGTTTGCCTTTTGGTATGCTGCTCTCTCTCTGGCCAAAGAGCCCAGTCCTGACAAAGTGTACATTCTCCATTTGGCAGCTGCAGCCAGATGGAACTCCTTTCTATTTCTTCCGGCAGCACAAATCTATTACATCAATTCTTTTTCTGGATCGTTTATTTATGATGGGGTCCTTTGAGTTAACTTCAAGGAACTGCTGATAGAAATTTACTATGTCTGCCTTTTTGTACATCCAGAGCAGATTTGAGAACCCCAAGGAATTACTTCTCTGACAAAATGTACTGGGTCATGGTGTCCACATTCTTACAAAGTTAAGTATTTCTGTTGGATTGGTAGTTAAGAGTAGTAAGCTTCACCCAGTAGTTTCTTGATGATTATTTGAGGTCAGGACTCAGCTATGTTAGGATATTATATTACCACAACACAAGATTTTGTGACAGAGAAATTAAGTAGGCAAGGCAAGAAAGAGAAATGGAAATATTCAATGACTTGCTCAAAGTCTATCGCAGTAGAAAATTCTGAAATCCTATCCTAGTTGATACCAAAAGAAGTTTTACTGCTGATTCACTGGGGTTAGATAGTCACTCCAGATATGCACCTCCATGCTTAGTTCCATGGCCCTTGATGTACTTAAGTCCCTTATAAATGGGAGGCATTAGTTTCTTTCTATAGAAACTACAAAAGCTACAAAGAGCACATTAGCGCTATTGACAGTGTGAATTCTCGGCTACAAAAAGCTATTTTTCACCATTAGCTATGCAATTTCAGCAGTGATAAGCAAAAGCCTACATGCTGTCTTGTTGAAACGCACATTTTGGTCTTCAGAAACATTCAGCAAGCATCAGTAAACGTCAATAGGTGGAATCTTTTCCACATGGAGGAATTCAGTTACACACCTTTTGCTTTATCTGCACCTCAGTGTCAGATGCCCTTTGTCACATTGCTCCTCCACTGCCACCCGTCCCATGACAACAAAATGTAACAGAATATAGACTGGAAGGTCCAACCTTTACTGCCACACACCAACATCCAGCTCTGGTGTTAAGCCAACAGGAGACTTCACTTTCGGAGTAACCCCTGTAATACACAACATGATCTGTCAACAGTGAATTGCTTGGAATGAAACACAGCAGCTGTTTAATGGTGCTCATCCAGCATGTAGTTTGTACCAGAAGGAAAGAAAAATGTTCAAACCAACCAAAATTGGAGGGAGAATTTTAGCTAAAAGAATATAATTATCTAAATTAGAACTTAAGGTGGGATAATAGGACAAGAAATGTTACAGGATCTGTGATGACCAAAGCTGGTTATACATCTTTTCTCTGCTTCTAATCTCACATAAACACTATCCACAGAGCTTCTCCTTTTATTTTTTTAAAACTCCTTGAAACGTTCTAATTTCATGAAGACTGTAATTATAAAGACTCCTCTCCTCATTGCTTTCTTAGGCAAAAGAGTAGGCATCATCTTGGTGTTAACGTAAAACCTGTGAAGCAAAAACTGTTGTAGACTGACATTATACAAAAGAAATGTCTTGTACCCACATCTCAGTAAGTGCTAATACAGTCTTCTCAATGAGAAAACATTATTGCACTTCATGGATTATAGATTCTTTGCTCCAGGCTATCTTTATATATACTTATACTCCTGTTTTGTAAGAAATACTGGTTATTTTCTTTCCTGTATGATGCATGTTTAATAATCAGTCTTGTTTGTAGCTTAAAAATTGATGAGTATGAAACTAACAATTTTTCTATGCGAGGAACACTGTTCAGTGAGAAGAGCATAGGGGTTTTTTATTTATGGTGACTGGCTATGGCAGTTCATCTTTCTGTGTCCTGTTTTGCTAACATGAGAATGGCCATGAAGATAACATCTGTAACGTAGTCTGAGAAAATATTAATACTAAGCACTATATGGGAATGAGCTGTTATATTTAAAATCTAGATCTTTTATTAGCAGTAGTGATGTTACAGTGTTAAGAACAACCTGTATGAAATTGTGTTTCTTCTGTAAGGATAAGGCTCATTTAAAATAGATTAAAATATTTATTTTCACCACTCCATAGTATAAGGTTCTAAGCTTTTCTCAGAATCCCTGATTATGATGATAAAATATTAATGCATAATTTTATCCATCTGGCTATAACTGTTGACCAAGTACTGTTTGGCTTTTCTCTTACAGAAGTCAGTATGTTCACAGTGTATGAAGTCTGTTTCTTACCCTATATTTATCTGTTAAAGAATGCACTTTAAGCATTATGTATTTACCTTTTTACTACTTTTTACATTTTACTACTTGCCTCAAGATCAGATGCATTTTCTTCTGCTAAACATCTCATTTAACATGGATAAATAAATATATTTTTTGAAGCAAAAATGGAGGGGTAAAAAAACTGTTTTTTTTTTCTGAGCAAAATATGCAACTGTTGCTCAGACATTAAGTTCCTTAAAAGAACAAATTGGTGTATTACTGTTAATTCTGCCTGTCTGTTTATGAAATGTGAACCAATGTGCATTTGTCCAAGTTTTTGTGTGTGTATGTTTTAACATATACATATATTCATTTATGCGCGTTTGTACGTACTTTGACAGAACAGAGCTATTTCTCACTGTGAACTTATGAAACGCTGAAAGAGATAGGGAAATGTGAATTTTGTATTGTCATTTTCCATTATCTTAGATTTCATCTTCATGATCTATTCTTAGCATATTAATGAAAAGAAAGAGACTAGAAAATAAAATTAATATTGCAAAATTAACTATTGTCCAGCAAACTACTGTACTGATAGTCCTGATGGTCACGTGAAGATTCATTCATCTCAGAATATTCATACAGTCTTTATTCTTATTTCTATGTCATTAAGAAAGCAATTTGATCAACGATACTGTATTTTTAATCAGAAGAATTGTTGAGGATGCGTCTTCTCTGCAGAGTATAAAAGTGAGATTACTCTTGCTCTGCGTAGAGGATACAAGGTTGCATAATGTAGTATAGTTATTATGGAATGAATTTATCTAAATTTCAATGTTATAATTCTGTATGACATAGCTGAATGTTCTAGAGAAAAGCCTGGTGTTTATGGAAGATTATCATGCAAATATAGGTTTGTATATAAATAGACTTGAGAAAGGGCTTTCTGGATTCTGCCCTGTCAAAGTTCTAAGTTTTCTTCTGCAAACTACTTTACTTGTCATGGTCCCATGTTACAGTACCTGTTCTCTTGTCCTGACAGATGATAGCTATTCTCTTTATAGAATTCTTCTGTGTGCACAAAGGCATTCTCACTGACAGTTTCAGTAGCATTGCATGGTGTTTTTGCTGGAACCATTTATACTTTAAACAACACTGCAAAATCAGATTTTTTTTATTGAATATGCTCTTCTGTTGTCACGGAGTTATCTAGATCAATCTGTGTCCATGACTGCTTTGGCAGGGGGGTTAGACTTGATGATCTCTGGAGGTCCCTTCCAACCCCTACAATTCTGTGATTCTGTGATGGGGGGGGGGGCAGTAGGCCTGTGGGCCCCCTGGCCCCCAAGAATGGGAAGGGAAGAAAGGGAAAGGGATGGGGAGATGGGAGCTGGGTTCATGGAAACAAGCAGAGCAGTGGACACGATCTAAGGAGGAAAACTTATTTTACTAACTATGATATCGGAATGCAAGATAACACAATATAATACAATCTAATTGAAAATTGAGGCTATTAAATCAAGTAAAATCTGAATTGGTGAAATTACTAAAAGTCATTCTTCTGTCATCTTCTTGTGAACACTTTAAATCACTAACTCTCACTGTGCAGAGATCAGCTTTCAATTGCTGTTGACCTATGATGGACGTGACTTAGCAATCAAGCTAGGAAAGTTTTATCCAATTAAAAATCTCCTGGGTCATCCATTCTCTTCAATACAAAGTATCTAAATAACAGGTCTCATGAAGATTGATGACATTCTCAGCATTTACTTTGTTTCAGACCTAGACACAAAGGGAGATGAGAATGAAGACGTGTCAGTTAAGTGAGATAAATGTGAATGAGGGTCTGGGAATATGAGGAAACAGGCTTATTAAGAAGCAAGTAAAAGAATGCTTCAATAATTTAAAGTATCTATAAATCAGTGAGGGCTCATTGATGTTTAACCAACAGTTAATAAGGAACAGCAACAAGAACTGTGATGATTCATCAGACGCATTAGAGAATGGATAGAGTAGAAGTGAGCTACCAGGAAGGAGTGAAGGAAATGACAAATACTGTAGAAGACAGAAGTCTCCTCAGAATATAAAGTAGTTCTTTCGTGCTAGAAAGTATAATATTTTGTGAAACTTCAACGGCTACATCAGTTACAATCTCCAAGAAAGTCTTAGTACACCTTATAATGTGGTGTTTTTAGGTTTTTGGGGGGTTGTGGTTTTGTTTTTGTTTTTGTTTTTTTTTGGTATGCTTTAGCTTCTATGATAATTATTGTGATTTTCTTTTCCTACAGGAGGGACAAATCTGCTCATGTAATTTTTTTGTGTCACTTATATGTTAAGTTAGTTGCACCTGATTTTTATTTATTTATTTATTTATTTATTTATTTATTTATTTATTAAATCTGACTGTGCGTTCCTGTTAGAATTTATCTATCTGCAGGTAGTTATCTCCCTCTTCTTCAGGTGAGTCACTAGAAAAACAGAGATCTTATTTTGTCTGATGAGTGATTAGGGAAAATTATTTCTTTGTCCAGGCAGAACATTCATTGCTCAGTGAATTCTGTTCTATCAAAACAAGCAACCTTCAAAGGAAATAAAATTACAAACTGGCAAGAAAATTTCAGAAAGATTGTGTATTGGCCTATGTACAGGTTACTGGCTGGTTTGATAGATGGTGCTTTTGAAAAGAACTGTACAGTTGTAAAGATCTTCGTATCACAGAATTAGCTGTTCTGTCTTCATGAGAATAAAGAATTTCTAAAGAATTTCTAACATAGTATAAGGTGACATCTGAGTAAAAAAAATGTTAGAAATATTGGAGTAAATAAGATCTTGGCCAGTAGTTTTATTGGTAAGATTTCAAATGTGGAATGGGTTTTCTTTTATAACTTCAGTGCATTGTGGTACAGATGAAATGAAGAGACCAGTTGTAGGTGGATTACTCTCAAAATGTGGAAAAGGAGTGTCAAATCATCTCCATACAGGCTTTTTGTCTCGAATTCATTCCTGTCTTAATTGTAAAGGGTTACTTCAATGGCATGTAGAAATTGTAGGGCTTCTGAGAAGTTTAGGACCTTAACTGATATTATTTGCTGCTGTTCTTACTAAATAAAGTATTACTTGTATTAAAGCAAAAAATAATCAGTTACTTTCTTTAAATGTAATTGATGTGAGGATATCTAGAGCTGTGTAATTCACAGATTTAAGATAAGGCACAAATGAGAAGCTAATTATTTGAGACATTAAGTAAATATATACATATAGAACTTTATTTTAAAATGAGTGAAAAGTATTGGTCTGGGAATTAGATGAAAATGTGCAGTGTCACTTTTAGGTGATTTTTGGAGTGCAGTAAATGTGAAATATTTCAGAAGATTAAAGTTACATGTCTCTTTGTGTCCTACTAATTTTAATAATGATAATTATAATGTACATTAACTGTATTGCTATTCTGACTTATGCAGTTATGGTAGGACTGTGACAGAAAGAAAAGTGAGTATACATTAATTTCTAAGTGATCTGACATGCTTTAGTGCTAATTGCTTGAGCTCTTAAATAGCTACATCTGTTCTAAAAATTTTCCCCTTCAAGTTTAAAGATGTATATTTACATTTCTTCCGATCTTTGTAAGTCATAATTATGTACATAAACTCTTTGGGGATCTATAGAAGATGAGTAAGAATTAGATGACAAAATGGAGTTAGAACAAGTGGAATTAAACCTGTGCTATGATAATTGGGCTCATACTTAAATGCATATCCAAAACTAAGCTGGATGCTCTGCCAAATTCTATGTTGAAAGTATGAGGTGCTGAATGATATGTCAGGGTGTCTGGATGAAATGCTTGTCCGCTCCTAATCCCTGACTAAGACCATTATTCTTTTAGTGCCATTGTGGTAATAAGAAGCAGATAGAGGTAGAATCCTTACAGCTACTGTTAGGAAGATCTTTTAAAGGGGTCTTATCAGTTTAAAGAAAAAAGAATCCTGTTTCAGATAAGTGCGTTTATTTTTAAATCATAAATCTTACATGTATTCCACTAATGAATTAAAATCTCAGTCAACCTCTCTCTTTTCTTCCAGAAAGTCCATCATGACTGTTTAAATATTTTTTCAAATTATTCATAATCACTTCAGTTTTAGGAGTATTCATTGTTTAGCTTGCATAGAATTATAATGATTTTTTCTCTTTTAAATGATTTTTTTTTTTCCCCCTGGACCTGGTGCACTAAAATTTAAATCATTTATCACAATTGCTTTTGCAAATTTAGGTACATCTTCTGTGATTTAATTTTTTGGGTAAGGCCAATGATTATAGTGTAAATTCCTTCCGCATGCAATATTTGCTTAATACATTTCTCCTATTTGATTTTTTTTTTTATTCCAAGGGACACAGATTTTCTTTCTTCATATTTCTTGTGGGAAATAAAATTGATTTTTATTTACTGGTGGCTTGCTGCCAATTTAACAACACAATGAACTGTATAACAGGGGTAAAATTCCTCCTAAGTAAGTATGAATAATGAGTAATAAATTGTAAATGGAAATATGATAAACCTAGGTGATGCTAGGTGATTATTTTTTTAATTTTAAAGGAGTAAAAAAATTTTCTTTTTTTTAAATCCCCAAGTGTACTCCTCTTTTATTTCAGATACTTGCGGATTAGATGGTCACAGTCTGTGATGACTGACACTGATCTAGATACTCACAAGACCTTGCTTTCCCTAGTGAAAGTAGTGACTTCTCTGCCAACAAACTAGACTTTTCAGTGTCGGTTGTAACCAGTTCCCAGATCCAAAAATATAATGAAAACTCATAAAAATAACTCATAAGGCTTCGAACCCCTGTGAAAATTCTTGTTCAAGTATGAGACCTGAACCATGGCCAGATGGCTTTTGAAGATCTGCAAGGACAGACAGTACAACGTGTCCCAGTCACTTCCACAGTTCCATTTATTTATTTATTTATTAGAGTTTTCTAATGTTCGAACAGAACCTCATGCGTTCCAGCATGTGGTCAATGCCTCTTGTCCTGTCACTGGGCACTACTGAAAAGAGCCAGGCTCTTCACAATCTGCTTTCAGGGATTTGAACACATTCATGTGATTCTCCAGCCTGAAGTCCCAGCTATATCAACTTACCCTGAGAGCAGAGATGCTGCAAATTTTTGTCCTTTTGCTGGACTATTTTCACTGTGCCTGTGAATGTGTTGTATTGAGGGTCCCAGAACTGCGTGTAATACTTCAAGCGTGACCTCACCAGTGTGGAGTATGGAAGAAGGATCTCCTCCTTTAACCTGCTAATGCAGCCCTGGGTAATTCCTTACCTTCCTTGTGATAAGGCAAAGGCCTATCAGCCACTCCTGCTAGTTATGCATGAACAGCAAACTTGCTGATGCTATGTTCTGAACCATCATCCAGATATTAATGAAGATAATGAACAGGATATAACCAGTACTGACCCCTGGGGTATACTGCTAGTTACTGTTCTTCAAGTACCCTTATGCCACTGATTACCACCTCCTGGTCCACTGAAGCTGAGGTAGACAATATCTAATAGTCTCTCCTCATCTGCCAAGACAGTTGTTATTACGTAGACAACTTTATTTCGAGAAGGAAGGATCATCAGCAAAACGTATGTAAATAGACTTAGGGAACTGTGGTGAACTACTGAGACAAAATGTGGCCTCCAGTCTTTGAATAAAGTTAAGTGAAATGAGCGTTCTTTCCCTTTTATTAATGGTTATAAACTATTTCTCAGCGTCAATAACATTTAGATCAAGATAGTCCTTTCTTGAAAGAAACTGAAAGGTTGAAATGCCTTTGTTGTAGCCAACCTGATAATTTATTTGTTATAGGGTATCTTCACTAATATTTGTACATATTTTGTAACAGATTAAGCTTCCACAGTTCTAGGTTTTAGACCATGAGAGGTTCAGGAGCAGGGTTGTTCAGTTCTTTTTGGGAGTCTGCTTTGAGTAGGGAGTCAGTTACTGATGTCTAAGAATAGTTCTGCAGTTGGTTATCAGGGCATTCAGGACCCTTGCATTGCCTTCTCAGTTCAAATGAATACGTAAGAATTTTATACAAAGTAGACAGGCCTCAGTAAAATAGAAGATTCTTTAATATTCATCAGAATAGGGATTCAGGCTGGAGCATCGCTAGTGAATACCCTAATATTCTGCAGAATCCTTCTTTTGCTTTTCTATTGTTCCCCGACTAGCTAAATATTTCTTACAGAATAGAAGAGCTTCATAAGTAGACTCTTCCTTAGAATGCCACAGAGTTGTGATTAAGCACAGACTTAAAGTCAGACTCCTGCCACAGATCAAGCAAAAAATGAAATTAATATAGGGTCACCTGCATGCCATGTTAAGACTCTATCAGATTTCGAGATGTGAAGGGAATCATGTCTGTCTGAAGTGTTTTATGAGAGCTTGTGATGTGGGGTGGGATACTATGCTGTCAAAATGTGTCAAGAGTAGTTGAAAGTCTAGACTGCACATTCTGTAGGGCCTGTGGAGTTACTTACTAGGTACTATTCTAGGTACTAGGTACTATGTGGTTAAAACATTACTAGAGACTTGAAAAGGGGAGAAGATGGTGAATTTGCAAAAATCACATTTCTCAAATGCTGGATTTTAGCACATAAAGTGGTATTTCTGATCTTATTTGAAATCAGTTCCTTACATGCCAGGTCTTGTTAATGGAAAGCATTCTTAAAAATAAACACAGTGTCAGACCACTTTCATCTATTAAAAAAAAAAAAAAAATCAAAAGCAATAATAAAGACTTTTTCCTGACTAGCAACATGTTTATCATGTTTCTAGTAGAACATCTATGTCAAGATAGCTAATTAAAAATGGTGGCTAGGGCACGGAGACCTTCTTGGAGTTGTGAAGTTTTCCTTCTTTCAAGTTTGTAGATAATCATTATGACTGTCTGAAGCAGAATGATAATCAGACACTATCTGGATAGTGGAGTTTAAAAAAGTAAAAGTAACACTGAATAGGAAATGAAATGTCAACTTGATCCTGCTGATTTTTTTTTTTTTTTTTTTAACATGAAATGGAACTTCTTATGCTCACATTAGTCAAGATTGTGCTGATTGCAAGAGTCTTTATTAAAATTTGTTAAAAGCTCATATTTAGCAGCAGATTTCATTGAAATTTGCAATGGGCACAAAAGCACTTTTTTTTTTTTTTAAAGGAATAAAGGGCAGGTGGGGAAGGAAAGAAAGAGGGAGGATAATAAAAGGGCTGAAAGAGGAAAGAAAATAGCAACACTTAACATGTTCTGAATGCCTCTATGTACTGTATTTTGATTATCACTTGCTCTCTGTCCCTCCTCATCCATTATAACTATCAGTGCAGGGACTTTGTTCACAGCCCTGACATCCTTCTGTCAGGTGACCTCAAGCTGCACTGGGACCATAGAGCACAGTAGGGTATTGTATGTTACATAATGACCAAGGATTTAGAGCTACTTTTGGAACCCTTGCTTCACCATGCAGCTCTACTTGAAACCCAGCATCTGGATGAAATCTAGATTAAGAAGTGAAATGCCAAGGATGTTTTCTGCACTCTCTACATTACACCTCATTGTGTTTGGATTGTTTTTAACATTATGTGCTGCTAATCCAATGTTTCCATTGTCAAACAGGAATCAAACCCTCAAAAAAATCCACAAAACAGCCATGGCCATTTCTTCACATCTAATACAGAGAAATGCAATTGGCCCTTCTTTGTCAGGACAGCTTGCTATTTTGAATATTTCTTCACCTTGCCAGCAGAATAGTATAAAATAATCTGTTGAAAATAATGTAGAACATTAAACAGTTAATGTATAAACAAATCATTACACTCTCTCTATTTATGGTTGTAGAATCATTTTGGGCTTGAAATTAAGATTGACAGGCCATGACTGTACTTAGTAAAGAGAAAATGAAATATTAATTGTTCTCTTTTTCTATACTCAGTTTGAATCTATTCTGTGTTGTCTGTAACCTCTAACTGATACGAGACTTAGGAACTGTCAACTCAATTCCAAACTTGCCCTGTTCTTTTTTTTTTTTTTCCATTTACTTTGAGCATTCCAGTTTGCTTTTCTGCTTTGCTGCTCCTGTCATTTCTAGCAAAATAATATCAATAATCTGGAACGTTCAGTTTTTCGCTGTCTTTGAAGTTGTGAATATCTGATATTTTGAGAGAAAATGCTGATGAGGGACCTCTTAAAATAAGAAGTACTAAGACAGGCATAAGATTGTATATAACTGGCCTACTTCTGACATCTCAGGCCCGATCCTGCTTGTAATGTGAGCACAAGGAGAGCTAAAATCAATGGCAGTTTTCCTTTTGCTGAAGTATCCTCTGTATTACTTAAATATAAGTTTACTACATGTGAAATTGTGTGTTCCGAAATCAAAAGATATAATGTAGCTCTTGTAGCAGAATATATGAAACCATAAAATCACAAAACATCACAACCTAAAAGAGGTAATAGCACAGGCCAGTATTTTGTATGTATGTTTAAGACAACTGTTTTCTTCCTAGTATGTGAAGTTCGATGATTAATTTTCAGCATCAGACAGACCGGAATTGGGGTTTTAGGTTGAAAACAGAGGCTTTTTCAAATACTTTTGGTTTATCATTCCTGTTTCTAATTATTATATTTTTAAAAAGTGGCAATTAATTTGCCACTTCTATTTTGATGAAGAATGTCAAGAAAGGAAAAAAAAATAAGAGCAACTTTCCAGTAGACTGTAAGAATGGACATTCTGAGGCAAAACTTTTCTTGCCCACTTCTGATTCTAACTAAAGGCAACGATGGGCATTCAAGAAAAATACAGGAGACATTAGTGATACATACTCAGTTGCCTTTTACCTGTCTTGACAGAAATGAATCTCAATGAAACTGCTGAGACAGAAGTTGGCATCAGACTTTGCTATCTGATGATACTAACATCTGTTAGTATTAACAATTAATTAGATCTAACCAACTTAATACTTCACAAAACAGTCCATTTGTCAGAATGACAGTCTGACCTTATGATTTAAATGAGAAGTTTGAAACACTGTCCATTGTAGGAGGACTATGAGATACACCCCTGATAAGGAAATTGTCCACATTATTTGAAGAGAATATATGTTCCTGAAATATGGTTAAGTAAGCTAAAAAATGTCCATTTCTGGACCCTGTTTCTCAGCATTCCATCTATCTGCTATCTAACCAAGTACCTCATAACTCTGATTCAGAGTGAATGAAAATAAATTAAAAGCAATAAAATCAGTACTAATCTATTTTTTGCATTTTCAGTGAATGAAAAAGTAGGTTTTCTTAGTGAATTGCTTCAGGCATCTGCACCACTGAGTATTTAAATATAAACCTATTATCTATAGTCATTTGTTAATTAACGATCTGCCAAAGTAGACACAAGGGGAAAGCAAACAGAGGTGGAATTCTCTGAAATTGAATTAGTACTGGAACACTGACTATATAGTATTAAAGAAGCCAGTCAGGTGAATAAAATGAATAATGAACATTTTTAAAACTGTGTAGGAACTGACGGCCCTGTGGAGATGTGCATCAGGTCAGTATGGAAATTAAAGGATGCCTGTGTGGGATGGAAGGGAAAGTCCTACATACATCTTTCTCTATTTGCTACATTTTTTTTCCTTTTTCCTGTCTTGTTGTATACTTATTCATGCAGTATTTATAAGACAATACTTGATGCCAGATAACCTAGTGAAAACTTTTTTAAAGACATAATGCTGAAATTTTGTGGTAACTCATGTTGTACCGGAGAGAAGGATTGGGAATGTTCTTATCATTGAAGTACTAGAGAGGGGACTTGGGAGATTTGAGCTGCTGAGAGCTGTGTGATGTTGGCCAAGTCACTCAAGCATATGCTCTTTTCTCAGCCTTTGATTTCCTTGGCCTGTTCTGTACTTCTGAAAAATACCTCAAAAAAAAAAAAAATTAAAAAAATTCAACAATTTCAACAATTTCCACTGTAACAGAGGTGGATGTTGCGCAGCATCCTGTGAGTTGAACCCCTTCATTTGAAATTCTAAGTACACTGTGATTCAGAATGTGTATTTCCATATCCTGAAACAGCCAATTCATAAACAAAGATAGGCTGCACTTAAACTGTGCTGATGCTTCTTCCATTAGAACAACACTTCCTGTAGTAATTCATATCTGGTAGCTGAACTTTTGTTCTTATTATGCTGTTCGTTCAATGAGTGTTGCTACCAGCAAGAGGTTGACACTTGGGCTATATGCAACAATTCATTCTCTCTATTCAGCTGGATGAATGCACTATGTTTTATGGAATAGGTCTGCAGAGTTGTAAAGTTCTCTGGTCTTGTAGTGAGCTATCTCAATGTGTTATAATCATCCCCTAGTGAAATTTATATTTGAAACCCTTCAAGAAACATTCCTGAGACTTGAATTTGTAATATTAGATAATATAAACTTAGATGTTGCTTTACTCAAATATACAGGGGCTGTGTAGTTGATGCGAACTGCCTTCTCAGGACCAGTGTATTACTATTATTCTGTGTAGTCAGAAAAAAAGCTTGGAGGCCCTTAGAACTAGTGAAGAAACTTGTCTTCTGAGGTTAGCAGAATTTTTTTTGAATCTCAGGGCTTCCGTGAAGTCAGTGTGAGACAGCTGAAAAGAGTAGAAACTAAGATGTGAAATAAATATCATAGGGTCTAACTTGTAGGTGTCTTGGGGCCCAGTGGGATCCAAAGCTTTTCTCAGGGTCTCACCCCTTAGATATTGAACAGGAAGAGGGACCTAAGAGTTACTTCAATCACCTTTATGAGTCTGAGGGCTATGAGTGTGCTTCAGTTGTATACACCAATTGACCCCCCCTGCAGGAGAGCTTGTCTAGCTGACAGTGGTCAAGAGACAAAGGCTTTTTTTTTTCTTTTTTTCTTTTTCCATGTCTTAGTGTTAAATGCTGTTGAAGTGAAGGACCATACATCTGTGTAAGGGTACACCCTGTAATTTCTTGGGAACATTGCAGAAGTCCATTGGTATGCTAGGTGTTTCTAGATTTGTAGTATCTTGATCTTAAAAGTTTCTTTATCTGCAGTCTTCCGCACTCCTAATCAAACTGGGACTTTATTTATGAAAGCAAGAAGACATAGATGTAGGTGCCAGAAATGAAATACCCTGTTTCAGAACTAAAAGCTCTATCTGTTCTGTTGTTTTGACAAGCATGCTTTAGGTACTTGTGATCCATTTACTGGAGATGGATTTTTATTTGGTGTATTGTCTTGAATCATAGCATGAAAAAAACCTAGGGGACCATTTAATCTTTAGGCTTAGTTCTGAATTCCAGCCAGATGATATTTCTCCTTAGTTGTTGAGAGTTTTCATTTGGCTTTTGACAAATCCTTATGACTCAACCTTTTAGATTTGAATGTACTTTCTGCAAATTATTATACCACCTTGAAAGACAGATCACTTTCCTTCTCCAAGAATTTGTTCACAAATTGTGAAGACTTGATGTTTATTGGCTTGTACAGCACAACGTATTCTTATGCCAATGCTTATAAATATTGATACTAATACTTATATTGGCAACCGTGCTTTACAGAAAAGTAATATGTTTTCATTACTGGTTTTTGCCTGAGATCAGGTATGCTTTATGGCATGCTGTGCTATGTAGAAAGGGTCAATAGAGTCGTTGATACCTCTTAATACTAATTATTTTGAGTACTATGCCAGTAAAAACAAAAAAGTCTATGCAGTAAATCAGTAAATCACAGTGATTTGGCCTATGTAACTTAAGGCTTGCCATTCTTTTGAGCATAAATTTTTCTGTAAGATGATATGAGTGTATGGAAGCATGAAATTATTGTCATCCAAGTATGGGCTGAATTGTTTGAGGCAAAATTTTCATGTGAAATTGACTCTAACAGTTTTTTCCTGTGTTGTGATGATTCCAGTTGAAGGGTTTCACTTCTTGTGCCTCCTGCTGGTTTCTGTATGACACCAATATTTAGTCTGTCACATGACTTATTGTAACTCTGCATTGAACCAGGCTTTCTGTGGGACAATGATTTTTCTAGTAATTACACCCCCTTAAATACAGAGGTATGCAGAAGGCATAACTGCTAAATTTTAAGCTGGTATATAATAAGCCAATACTACCACTAGATTTTTTTTTTTTTTTTTTTAGTATGAAGTCTGGCATTAAATGATTAAAAAATTAAATGGGAATTAATGTGTTTTCCAAGGATCTTAAGTCTGGGAACTGAGTGTCTGCTTTTCTGAGACTGGTCAGCTGGTCCTTCATGCTACTTCCTGAGACTCACTCCATCTTCCCGGTTATAAAAATCAATACTTTGTATATTCAATGCTAAAAACAGTTAATAAAAGCCATCTATATGACCACATTTTATGAAGTCTAGATTATTCAGATAGACAAATCTGTGGTCAGAATCCTGAAGTTACTGATGCTACCATCAAATACCAGAGGAATGAATATGATGTAAAAAAAAAATTGATTTCCATGATCAAATATTGAGAGTAAAATATGGGTTATGGTAGAAAGAAGACCAGTTTTTTTAAACACGCACTTTTTATTGGGACTATAACTGTGAAATAGGATTATAAAAAAAAATATATAAAAGGGTCAGAATCCACGACAAAATAGATTCTCAGATTTGATTATTTTGATTTGCCTGGATTGATTTAGTATTCCATCATGCCTGATAATTCTTTTAGAATTTTCTATATTACTTCGAAATTCTACTGATGAGTAGGATATCATGTTACTTTTTTCATGTTCTCATATTTTAATCTAGTGGAAAAAAAGTAAGAGAAATAAATTGCAGAATATTATTCTGAAATTTATGAAGAAATGAGAAACCAGTGATAATGATTCTTTTCACATCTTCTTTCTTCTTCCCTCAGTAGAATAAAATAAAATAGGTGTCTGCAAATCTAATGTTCACTAGAAAAGTTAGATCAACTAAAGTTAAATCTGTTTCTTCTGCATGGGAGAAAAAGCTAAGATGGCTTCTCAGCAAACTGTAGTTCTCAAGGGCTCAGTCTCTATCCTGTTTTTGTCTAGTTGCTTTAAAAAAAAAAAAAAAAAAAAAAAAAGAACAAAACAGAAAATACCTTATAATACAACACCTTAAAATTGTTCATAAAAATAGAATGATTTTAGATGTTGTCTCCACTCATGAACGTCAGTGTAATTACAGGTGGCTGGACGAAGATAGGCATCTGAGTAATATATTTTTCGGTGTTTGGGAACTGGGAAGAATGAAGGATTCTGCTTTAAATAACTTTCAATCTGACGCTTTAATAGATGGGTGTGTATTTGGCAGATTAGGAAAGCCTGTGGAAAACAGTGATACATTGATTTTGCCAGATTTTTTCAACCTTCTATTCTTGTATTTCCTGTGATTTATAGGACCCTAGAAAAAAAGATCAAAACTGCAGTTTCATTTTATAATTTTGATGCTTTAATTCACTATATAATTTGTAGAGGCAGACCTAGTAGTGGGATCACTGCAATGTGGCCTTTGAGGCATTTACAGCATCTTCTGTTGTCTGGATGCCCAGTGTCACAGAATCTGTACAGACAAATTTATCACTCCCTTTAAGTACATTTGACTCACACTTGCTCATTTTCTGACTTTGCTTTAGCATAGAGAAGAGTGTTGCAGAAGCCAGGTGTTTTGCGTAGCTGTGCTGAAAAGCATCTTCAGAAAAAGGGTAAGGAAAGTTCAATCTTTTCTGAAGTCAGTGGGCAAATATTGTCATCCCAGCTATCTTGCTCCTGGAGGATAACATTTAAAGTTTTAATTGAATGTCTTTGTATGGGAAAGGGGAAAAGGATTCATAAAAATCAAAGTAGATTTGTGAAACACAAAGCATTTTAACATAAGACTGATCATCAGGTTAGAATAACGAAAACTATAAAAACTCATACTGTTACTACTTGCATCTTTTCATTGAAAGCAATTTAGAAATGTCTGATGTTCCTCTGTTGAGTGCAGGATTAATTAAAAAGACTTCTCTGATTCTTCTCCAATTTTACAAAGTTTAGACTTTAGGACTTGCAAGAAATATGCAAAAATGTACAGTATAATTTTACATTTGAAGTAAAAAATATTTAAAAATTATGAACATATTCTGCAGACTGCTTTTTCTGCCACTTGCTAATCTGTTAAGATTCTTTAAAGGAAGGAGAGGGAATACTAGAAAAGATGTTCACCTGAACCTGCTGTTAAGAAATACAGTAATTCGTTCTTAGAGTACTATAAGTAAGATTGACTTTCCTTTATCCTCAAGAGAGCTGTGCTGAGATCCACTATTCTTGTATACTGCCTGTTTACATTTCACTGCCTTTATTAATACTGCTGGTATTAAATGGAGCTTAATAGAGCTTGTGGCAAGCAGAATGACTAATTACATGTGCTTCTGACCCTGTTCTACTCTGCAAAGATTGAGTACCTACTGATATGGGTGTACCCGCCTCTGTGTTTTGACTATTGATCATCCTTTGGCAGCCACCAGCTGATGCAAGCACTACTGGAATTGTGAAAATTTTGCAATTATATGTGCTGAAATTATAAATGTACTGAACTAAAATTTTAATTTTTAAAGAGACTTGAAATGTCTGTCATTTGGATTATACATGAATGTGTACTATTTTCCAAATCAATATTCTCAGTTTTCATAGCAACCAGACAGGCTCTGCTGCACTGTACCCCTAATTTAGATTTCTCTTCTTTGTTTCTGATGGGTTTAATATTTTGTCATGAGCCTTCCCATCTATCTAGAGATGGTATCAAATTGAATGAAATGAATAATTGACTTTTCATCATTTTTAGGAAAAAATATTTTTTCTATCACTCTCTACTCTTTTTGAAATATGGCCCTATCAATATTAAAACAAAAACCTGTAAAGAAAAACAACCACGTTTTTATTTCCCTTTAATTCTCCACTACTATCGGAGAATTGCACATGCCATGTTATTGTAGATTTGTTCATAACCAGCAGACCGTGTAAACTGATGTGTTATACGTATTTCTTCAACAGTCTGGTTAGTTTATAAAGAACGATTTCATTGTTCCAATATAAAAAAAAAATTTCGAGATGAAATTTTTACTGCTAGGTTTTCTTGATTCATGACTAATAGAAAATTGCTACTGGAAAAGAAGAAAATTTCTACAAATTAAAGCACACTTTTTCTTTCTTTCTTTTTTTTCCCTTCCCCTTTCTCCAGTATGTTTCAGACTGTCTTTGATGTGTTCAATAAGGAACTGAAAACATTCTCTGGGTAGTTGCTGAATGTGCTTTATATGCTTCCAGAACATTATCAGCAGGGCTGCCAAACAGAGGGTGCTAGTTAGGCTGGAGTTAAGGGCTATCAGTAATCTTATGGAATTCATCAAGAACAAATGTAAAGTCATGTATCTGGGAAGACATAATCTCTTGCAACAACACAGGGTGGGGGCTGATTGGCAGAAGGGTAGCTAACAACAACATGAGCATCTTGCTAAATAGTAACCTGAACACCTTTGGAGGGAAACAGCAGATTGTGGGCAGATGAAATTTTGCATTGCAAGAAAAAACTGTTTATAAAGGTGAAACTTTGGAAAATGTTATCCAGAGAGACTTTCTCTTTTCCATCCTTGAAGGTTTTCAAGACCAGACTGCACTGAATTTTGACCAAACAGGTCTAAGGTTACAGCTGACCCTTTCTGAACAGGAGGTTGAATTTGGGACCTCAAGATAGACTTTGAGTAGTAAATGACAAAATGAAGATAGTAAATGACAAAAAATTATTCTTAAGAGATCCCATGTTAAAATCAGTGCTAGTAGTTCTTAGACTTAGTGCCCTTATGTCCCATGCCTTTAGTCTTGTTATGAATGTGACTCTGTTGTGAAAAGCTAGAAATGGCTATTAAGTGTCCTTTGGATATAATTTCTGCTGGTGAACCAGTCATTGGAACACTGCCTGAATCTCAGGAAATCTGTTTAAAGATTGTCTGGTCTCATTTAAATATTTGCATGGGATTCTTAATAACAAGTTAAAAAACCAACGATGTGCTAACAAGTATTGATTGTAGTCTTTCAGGTTTTTTTTCTCTTTATACTTTGTCATAACGCACACACACACAAAAATTCTACAGCAGACTTAATTTGTGTGCATCTGCTGAGCAACTACATTGCTCTTATTTCAATGCTGGAAACACCTACAGAACCTTTCTTTACCCTGGAGCAAAGTAGTTTGGGCTTTCCAATCTCTAATTAGTAGAAAACGACAAGCATAGTGCAGGGATGTTTAGGTAGGAAGGACTTTGTTTGCTAGCTACACTGATGAAAAATTTTACGTTAATAATTTGAAACCATACATTGCAAAATCTAAGGATTTGGTTATAATTTTGACTTATCAGTCTTAGTTCTAACCTGGACACAACATTTATGCTATTCCTTCCTTTACACTTTCCCAAACTTCTTGTTCCTTTTATTACTTTTATTTTAATTGGGCCTTAGTTGCTCCTTCATGCTGTTTTGAAATATTCCTCAATTTGATTTTGATGCTACTCTTTACAGAAATTTTTAGCCTTACCCCCTGAGCCTGACTGAACAAGAACTAACTCATCTTCCTATGTAAGCACTTTTATAGGTATGATTTCTGGTATATTCAGTCATATCATGGAAGGGAAAATTATACCTTAGCTCTACCTTTCATATTTAATAATACTTTCCCTTCTTATTGTGAAAGTGAAGTTTCAATTATTTTGGAGTTTAAATGAAGTAACATTTAATAAACAATAGTACTCCTAATGAATGATACACTAAGGTCCTCTGTATATACTTGATCTTTATCAAGTAAATCTCCATTGGTTTCAAAACAAAAGCTGTTTTTAAAAAAGGAATAGACAATTGTTTTATGTTCTCATTCTTCTTATTATTAATTTAAGGCTGTATTTTTTACAGATCACTAGGTCATTACAAATCTACATTGACTGATGATCAAAATTCATTGTCATTTGAAGTTATTGTGGATTTTGTCTTGCTATGATTAAAGAAGTTAGTCCATGTTTTTCTCTTTATTTCAGAAGCAATAATAACTCCCATAACCCTGTTATTTAGGTAATCATTATTGAAATTCAAGAATTGTAAGAATCAGTGTTTGGCTTTGTTCCCATAAAGAATCCTTTGAACCAAAGGAAAAAAACCAGAACAACTGTATTTGGTATCTTTGTTAGTAAATGCTATTGACTATGTCAGGCTGTGAATAATCACATTGGGAACAATGAATTTTTTTTTTTTCTTCTTTTTTTTTTTTTTTTTTCTTTCTTGAGAGGCTGGTCCTGTAGGTCAAACTGGGATATATAAATGGTGTTCTTTTATACTACTACCATTTCTTTCCTATCCTTGCTGCGTAAAGTCCTCAGGGATTGTTAGTAGCACCTTCCATAAGTGTTGTAAGTGATACACACAATTAAAATATCATGGTAAATATCATACAAAGAATAACAATGCTCTTGTCCCAAACAGTGTGCATGTGAACTGCACAAATGACTTGACTACAAGTGCTGTAATATATACAAGATAAAAGTTTACTAAGTTACTGGAAAAATATTTTCCATACTACTATCTAAACAAAGAAAAAAAATACTAAAATTGTAACTGAATGCCTAAGACAAAACACTAAAAAGCATTTTAAAAACATATTTAGGTGCATGAAACTGCAGTTTAGCCAATGGGATCAGATCTGATTGAAGAAATCAATTTTGCTATTACTGAAATAACTTACACTAAAGAGGAGATGTTTGGTCTCACAATTCTTCTTTTTCCAAAGTAGGATTTTTAAATGTTCTGTTGGAGAATTGGTGAAATCTGATGACGGAGGATACAGCTGTGTGACACGTTGCCCTTTAGGGAGGTCAGCCCATGAGGCTCTCATGGGCTCTGAGACCACAGCTCCTAGTGGCTGTGATACACCTTGTTGTTGGTATCACAACGCAAGAAGCTGGGGGTGGGATCTTCCTTAGCCGACCTTGTCACTGTGGAAAATGTGTAGAATTACTCCCTCCAGCTGGGACTAACAAGGAAAAAAGAGTCTGTGTTGAGCCGTAATCAGTATATTTTCTCTTAATACTGTCACTGGTAGTAAGAAATCCCACCATGTTGCAAGACTAAAGTATTTGTGTTGACTTGAGGGGAGAGAGACTCTTCACTTGTCTCAGGTGAAACTGGTTTTGAGGGAGGTAAATGGCCAGCATTGCACTCCCTCAGATACTAAGAGAATTTTTTAAATCAAGCAGATGTTGAAAATTATGAAACTCCACTGGTCTTACTGAAAGATTGAATCAGACTTTGGCGGGAACCAGGCTATTTAGTAAAGTGTTATTGATATGTTTGTCCATCCTTCAAATGTGGTCAATATAACTTGAGCATCTCTGCTTTCATAATGAATTAGACCTAAAGTTTAGCTCTTTCATCTAGAAAATGACACAATATTTTTTTCTCACTGGTCTTTTTGGTATGATTTGTGCCATTTTTCTGTAATGTTAAATGAAAGGGTATACTGCAATTCTTGGGGCAAGGTCCCTTTTATACAGATCCAGTGCACTTTTAATTTGAATTTCTAGTCAAGACAGTTGTGAGGGTGAATATTATTCATGATATTTCTTTCACTTCTGTGAAAGGGAAGAGTGACATAAAATGTAGATTTAGGATTTAATGCAGAAAAGTAATGATTACCTTTCAAGGTGGACCCATGTTAGAGCACAGGTGTTGTACAAAATTCACAGAACCAAACGAAACTGTAAAACACTCATTAAGTACATTAATTCTGTAGAATCATTCTTTTGTTATTATTTATTATGTTTTTTAATTATTTATTACGTTTTTTTGTTATTGTTATTTTGTTTTTATTATTTATTATACTTGATTTAGTATTACAATATTCCTATCAGTATTCCTACTAAAGAAGCCAAATCTACATTTGAAACTTTGCCTGCACCCAAGGGATTTCCTTGCCTTGTGCAGAATTTAACCCTCACTTAACTGCTTTTTTTTTTTTTTTTTTTTCCTGTCACTTGGTACAAAATTAGAGACCCATCACTATCAGTTTCAAAATCTGTTTCTTTTCATTTTCCTCCACATTTATCTGATTGAAGTCAACAATTTGATGCATGTTCAGCTTCTACAAAGAAACAATATAATTCAAAAGCTGTAGTTTTTTCCAAGTGACTTAGACCTCCTCCCCTGTAAAGTCTACATCAATACCACCTCTGGACGGTTCTGTGCTTTTCAGAGGAAGAGCTTTGTGAGCTGAAGTTTCAGTTGTTTCCCCCAGAAGGTCATGGTATACAACTCCATCTATTCACCAAGTGTTTGGATAATGCTTTTTGATAGACAAGAGTCTGTAAATGTAGCACTTATTAAAGGGGATTTATTAAATATGTATGTCTTCAGATTGTATCACTTTTCTTAACTGAAAAAGGTATTGTGATGTTTATTAAACATGAATTAATAAGGAAACATACTAATTGTTATTGAAGCTATGTTTTTCAGGACAAATATTTTTGTGTGAAAATATCTAAACTTGCTTTGATCAGTGATACTTGATACCTTCATTATTTGGTGAAATTGAAATTGATCATGCTTAGTTTTCTGATGAACATGCTATGCTTTTCCATTTTGCAATTTTGTAGTCAAAATTAATCTTTATGCAGATGCTGTCCTTTCCATCCTAAAATCTGAAACTCCTTTCGAACTAATCCAGGACAGCGTTTCAAGTACCTTACTGTGTGTATATCTCTAGTGCCAGTGTGGCAAATGTGTAATAAACTTAATAATAGTGTACTTTTGTTTTACTCATTGCTAGAATAACAAATTTGTCCGTGATGGGACTTCTTCAGAAATTCACCTCCGAAGTGCCATATTTTCCATCTTCTGAGTGATACTAGCTGGAGCAAAAATAGAGCTTATTCAGCCATTTGCAATATCGGTCTATTTCTGTAGATGAAATTTGAGTTTCTTGCACAATTTAAAATCAATTAGTTGTTGGCTTGTTAGCGTGGTAAAGCCATGTTCTTTGGAATTATGAGTTAATGAGTTGTACTTCTTCATAATATTATGTCAGGATGTCTAGCAATTAGATAAGTACCTCAGGGTCTAGAATAAAGTAGCTGCTGCTTATCACAAGAAGTAGATGAGTGCTGTATCTTAAATGTATGCTACATTCTTCTTAAATCCTTGAATTCAGGTGTGTGCCTATATTTTATAGGATTTATTGAAGACAATCTACTGTCCTTTGCATTTTTGCATAAAAAATTGTAATGTTTGAATGAGATGTGATAAATACAATTGGAATAACAACAACAAAAAATTAGTTTTGTGGCAGGGCACAAAGGCTGCAGTCTAGATATCACTGAGATAATGATGTCAATAAATTTCCAACAAATGTCAGATTTTACTGCCTGTATTTATCAGTAAATACCTGTGAGCAAATCCTATGTACTTGCATTGTAAAATTTATTCACTTCCTTCTCACTGATCTAAACACTAAACAGGTGAGTTTACCTGTTTTGTTTGTTTGTTTTAATGTACTGCTACACTGACTGTACTTTATCTCCTTTATTTTGGATTATTTTCTTTGTCAGCTTACTTTTGTGGAACTTTAGAAGACATTTAGGATTTTTGGTTTAAATTCTTTTTTTTTTTCTTCTTCATGTTATCAGGTGTTTTGCTTTTTTGTGTACTGTTGGTTTTTGTTGTGAGGTTTCTTTTTTTTTTTTTTTTTAGCTTTTATAGCACAGTAAGTAATTGCCCTACTCTATTTAATCGGAATGACAAACAGTAGAAAGTTAATTAACAAAAAAAAAAAAAAAGTTCACTGCAGGGCAAATTAGCAGGATGGAAAAGAAATCATGATTTACTGTATTTGTACAACTTTCTTTATAAAGCAATTGTTCTTCATTATAATAATGCCAGGAGACTAAACAGAAAGAAAAAATGTGCTATATTAGCAAACAATTAATGAGCATTTGTAGCTGAATGAAACTCACTTTTATGTATTATTTCATTAAAAGTTTACAGGATCCATGAGACCGGAGAATAAATAAGGGTAATGATTTCAAGGTAATGGTCTCCTAGGAGGCATGAATACTGAACAAATCTGTTAGTCTTGCCTACTTACCTAAACCTTAAAACCGGGGGCTTTTTATATCTTAATTTTTTAACTCACCCTTGCATTAAAAAAGTGTGCTATTAGACAAAAGAAAACCGGCACATGTGTTTCATAATTATGAGTAGAGTACAGTTTCTGTTGTAGGTTAACAAGAACTCCCCATTTATGCTTAAACCCCCCACAATATAAATCCTGGTTCCATTGAAGAGGGTAGCTCTTTGAGTCCTAGAAGAAAGTAGCAAGCTTTTTGTAGTTGATAAATTTTATGGGATTAATCAGCATTTTCTTTGCTGTCTACCAACATGTACTTTTTGTTCAGCACCACCAGTCCCAGTTGCTATGCATACACTTCAGTGATAGAGGGTTTTCACCATCTTCATAAATGTTGCACATATTTGGCATTCATAGGCAAGTTTTCAGTAATAACCTACCTTTGTACAAGTCTGTGTCCTTAGGTGTAACAAATGTGTACTTTTGTCTTAGTAAAGATGACCATTCTTGAAAAGTGATTGATGCTAAAGTTATTAAGCAGACAAACTCTTAATCACGGCATAATGACTAAACTTTTCTTTGAAGATAGGAACATCCTGAGGAAACGTAGTTTATTAGCATGTCTAGCTAACCTGCAGGAAGGAAATTAATCCTGTCTTTACAGACCAATTGTAGGCTGGAGGCTGTAACAGAGCAGTGGTAAAGTGATTAAAAAGTGTGTATAAGTAGATGTTGCAAAAATCCTGGAGTTTACTAGCTTTGTGGGAGACCACATAGCACCCAAACTTTCACAAGTTTGTAATAAATCAGTATCTTGTCTCTATATGTGACACTGACTGCATACTGGATAAAAAAAATTGCATTTTGTACAGTAGGTGGACCTAGCTAGAACCTTCTTTATTTCAGGTTCCAAACAGAAAGGTTTGATAATGGCTTTGATACAATAGGGCTGTCCCGGTTCCTCTCTGATAGTGTTATGAAAATGTCATAAAAACAGTGCATACACAGACTATTTGCAAGAACAGCTATAAGTTTAAATAAAGAAACATACATTTGGAAATAATGAGAATTTCAGGGTGTTCCTCAAATCTAGCAATTTAAATGTATTCAAAAATAGCCACTGCTCATTTTCTTATTGTGCCCTTTTATTACTGTTTGCCTGTATTCATCTGTAGGTTTTTGTCTTGAATTTGGATTATAAAAATTGGGAGAAAACAAGGGCCTCAATTCTGTGTTGTTACAGGACCTGGCACAGAGTAGATTTCTCTTAAAACCAGCGGTACTTGTAAATAATTGTCAGGTTTCTAGTAAACATCTAGAGATCCCATTGGTACTGCTGCTTTACCATCTCTGTTTTGAAGTACATCTCATATGGCATAAAAATTGATCTCTTTCTTCTTCTTCTTTTTTTTTAACTCCTTTTTCTTTTTTAACTGATTTATATATATCCCTTCTATCCCTATCGCTTCTCAGCCTTTTGGCTAAGATCTGCGATTCTATGATTCTTACTTTATTGAATCATTGTTTTAATGAATATGAGCATGGTTATAGAAAGGGTCCAGGCAGGGGGCTCAGAACATGTGAGTGCTATCTGTGGTCGTACCACCCAGTTGTGACTTGTTGCACATCTGCGAAATGGACACAGCAGTACTTACTGGATTATTAATTAAAATGTTGCTAAAAAAAGAAAAATTTAGGCTGCTGGGTCATCTGAAAGGTGCATTCTAAAGGACATAAAGGAATGTTTTGTTCTAGTTTGGGGTTCTTAGTATTGCTGATTATAATTTAGAACAAAATGTAATTTTTTGAGTGTGCTGGCTGTCCATTTCTATGCTTTTCAGTTAGACTGCGCACCTATGCTCTCATAAAATAAACTATATGTTTATTTGTAAACTAGGCTAAGAGCAGTGCAGATACCTGCTCTAACACTGTTGCTCACATTTGTCATACTCTCTGGTTGAACAGCAGATGTGTCCCTTTATAATTAATCAGAGTGAGAAGCATTACATCAGTAAATGTAAGAGAATCACTCAGCTGACTCTGAGTACCAGACTGCAGAATATATCCATAATGGCTGTCATAATCAGGTGCCTCAGTGAGTTAGTGAGATGACCTTGCCCATTTAATTAAATAGATTATCCACATATATTCTCTCTGGTACACAGGTGTTCTCTGACAACTAGTACTGCAGCCTGTATGATAACAAGGGTGAAGGATGGTGTTATGGCAGGGGACAGTGAGGAATGTTTGTGGCTGAAGCCATACACTGTACAGTCTCAAAGTGGTGTGCACATTGCTCAAGAAAAAAGTCAGGACATCTTTTAATTTCCTAAGGAAAAGTTTTGTTCCGGTAAGGCTTCCCTCTCAAGATGAATAATTTAGTCTTTCTTGGAATTTGGTAGTAGTGAGATCTGTCCCACAGAAACATTCTTTATTATAAGGCTATATTACGTTTCTCATGTATTAATAAAAACCTGCTGCACATTCATGAAGGTTATGAACATACTCATTTTGTTTTTATGCAGTGTAATTCTTAATCAAATAAGGTAAACACATTATTTCAGATAATTAACTAGAATGAAGGGCTTAAAATATCCAGTGTAAGGATTTACATTTTTTCACTGAGATATGAATGTTTGAGTAAAGCTTTGGACCTGAAGATTTTAGGATGTTTTTGTTTTCAGGAAGAGAAACTGGGCTCCTTGCAGGGGGAGGAGGCAGTATTTCATTGCAGATTTGCCCACATGATTATTTTTCCAAATCAGCTGTATAACTAGCTTGTTATCCATAAGAGTGAGCAATGGAATTGTAAAAGCAAGGTATTTAAGTACACTTGTAAAATCGAGGTTCCCTGAGGTTCCCTGATGCTTTCTGGCAAGGCATGTAATAATGCAAAATAAATTAAAACAGAAGCCATCTTGGATATGTGTCTGACAGGCATTGTTTTCTTTCCCTTCTTAAATGAGGAGTGACAATTCTTCCTTTGTCCTATGCAAACCAGCCCACAGACCTTTATAATAACATACAAAAATATTTATAACCCCAAAGACTATGTCAATCCAAACTGCACTTGTACAAGCAAAATGACAGCCTATTGTTCTTCTTTAGAGTTCAGTTTTTTGTGTCAGTTATAGCATTGTCATATGCATTGTATAATTGTTTGAGTGAATTGTTCAACAATTCACTCATCATTGTTCATGCGTATAATGACGCACCTGTTAGTCAAGAAATTCCTTAGAAGCCAAACAGTGCTATAAAATTGACATACTCAAATGCAGACATAGTTATCAGGATGTATCCTCTGCAATATGCAATATTTTCTGCTTTATGGCCATTAAAGGCAATAATAAAACAGCTGTTGCTGAGTAGTATGTTGTCAAGTATCTGCAAAAAGCATTGAAATGATGATGGCAATGTGGTTCACAGTGCAGTAGCTAAGAATGGGTCAGTGTGTTTGTTATTAACCCTGTTCCGTTTTTTTTTCTGTGTGTAATGTATTTGCCCTAGGCAGGAACTTGCTCGACAGTAGGTAAATATTAGAGCAAAGAACAACTTTTGAACTTGCATTTTTTTTTTTTTTAATGTAATGATATAACTTCATTTAATTTCTGAACATACAGTTTTATGATAGATTGATTATGAATTTTGCAACTTTGTGGGTCTGCCACAGCTGCTGACAGTTTTTATTTCTTTGTTTCTCTGATTGTTCAGCCTAGTTAGGCTTCACAGAATCACAGAATCACCAAGATTGGAAAAGACCTACAAGATAATCCAGTCCAACCATCCACCGATCAGCAACAGGTCTCGCTAAACCATGTCCCTCAACACAACATCCAAACGTTCCTTGAAAACCTCCAGGGTCGGTGATTCCACAACCTCCCTGGCAGGAGCCCATTCCACTGCCTGACTACTCTTTCAGAGAAGTAGTATTTCCTAACGTCCAGCCTAAATCTCCCCTGGCACAGCTTGAAGCCATTCCCTCTAGTCCTATCACCACGTACATGGGAGAAGAGGCTGACCCCCAGCTCACAACAACCTCCCTTCATGTACTTATGGAGAGCAATAAGGTCTCCCCTGAGCCTCCTCTACCTTTTTGTTTTGACCATAGGGAAGAGGTAGAGGAAGAAGGTAGAAAGATATTAAATATGTCTTCAGTTGCAACAGCATAAAGAATTTACTTTTTTATCATTACATCTCGACTGCAGCTTTCTTGGGTATCCCAGGAATGCTCTGAATAATGGGGAGCTTGAGTCTCTTCACTTGTGTGCCTGTAGCACCTCCTGGCCACAAGTGTCCTTCGTGGCTCTAATCTGACGAACATTTACTGAAAAGGCCCTGGAAATTTGGTGATTTCTTATTTGAAAAAAAGAAAGCAGTGAGTACATCTTGTACTTTGACAGGACACTCAAAGAAAATGAGGGCAGTATGGCATCAGAGTAGTATGATATTTGAGAATGGTTCAGCAGCACAAATTGACAGCAGAGTTATTGAAAAGGATAGCTTTCTCTGTCCTGATTTCAGCTGGGTCAGAGTTGATTCTTAAACTTTCATTCAGAAATTAAATACTTTGTTTCCTCCAAAAAGTAAGATTTCCCCTGTTTCCTAGCAAATATGCTGCATCTGTTTTCCTCAGGCTGTGCCTGAGGCACTCTCCTAAGTTCCAAGATTTACCATTTGTGTTTTTGGAAAGCAAGTAGATGACAGTTAGAGGGCTGTTGAGGCCTGAAGTTCTTCATTCTCTGAAGAGGCTTGATGTCATGGTAGTATTTGTGAGAATATATTCTTAGCTATTTTTCTATCAAGGCTGCAATTCATGTACTAAATTAGTCTTATAGTCATTATAATGCCACTGGGTACTCAGCCTGAAGCTTTCCATAGGAACAAAAATTTGCTTTCTATCTTTTTAAATATCTTTAGCTGAACTGATGTGCTATTTAAGTGGAATGTC
Organism: Alectoris magna; assembly: GCA_030625065.1. NCBI lineage: Eukaryota > Metazoa > Chordata > Aves > Galliformes > Phasianidae > Alectoris > Alectoris magna. The sequence goes on from CM060565.1 coordinate 17,399,080, forward strand.
TGCTAGACCTTGAGTTTCAGTCCATGTCCCTGGACAAGTATGATTAATCTTGCTTAATCCAATTTATGGTAACTAATTGAAATAATTTAGATTTATTTATATTGCTTGAAATGCAGACGGTGTCATGGGATCAGCACCTGTGATTTCCCTCTTGAAATCAAATGATCTAAATATTAAGTGCGCAGTCTTAAATAGTTTGTGTCGAACTGCAGCCAAACCATTTTGTCCTCTTACACTGAAGGGGACACTAAGCTCAGTAATGCTACTGTCTGGTTAAGAGACCAAGCTGATCTTACACAATACTGCCTTTTGAAAGAAAACAGAGAACCTTATTCCTCATTTAAGGGTCCAAGCCCTGGATCTTAAAGGGAAAGAAGTGCACATTTTAGAAGATGGTCAGGAGGACATGTCTTCTGACTAGAGTTTCCCTCAGCTCCCCGTGTTTTCTCTTTTGGACCTTGTTTGAGTTATCAGTACTTCCCTGTTCATAGTGTAAGGTGTGTAGGTACGTAATTCAGCATCCTGACTTCAGCACAGCACTTGTATACTTACAAGTTAAGCCTTTAGCTCAATACCAAAACCTTCAAGTAGAGAAGTGTACAGTAATCAGAAGCAATAAACGGAAAGCCATCCTGTCTGTACATAGTTTTCTAAAGAACCACGTTTATAGCATGGCATACGACAGGATAACAGGCTTTAAATTTGGGATTAAAGCTACTTTTTCTACCTTTCTCTCTCCATCACTTCCCTTTTTTTTTTTTAAACTAGTATTTAAAACTAATTTTTTTTACTACTAAATCACTTTTTTTGTTAGATATTTTTTGTCCAGATAATTGTTTCCTCTTCTGAAACGTCTTAGAAATTTGTTTCTTTATCACAGTTCAGAGCGGGAGAACAAATTTACCACTTTGAGAACATCTGAGCCCATAATGGTTTGCAAATATTTGGAGCTGGAGATTGTGTATTCTTGTTTCTGAATAGCACTCTGAGTAAAAGACCAATGATTCGTCTTCTACAGTGTCCTATCCATGAAACACATTATTTATTTATTTATTTATTTATTTATTTATTTAAGTTATTGGGAGATTGGTATCCTTTCTATTTAACATTTTCTTTAGTCCTAAGGAATGCAGTGAAGTTGTTAATGCCCTGTTTCTTTGAGATTTCATCTTTCTGGTCATCTTGCGTCAATGAGTTTAATGAGCTCATTAGGTGCCGTGTGTGGAGGTATTCTAACATTTTTGAATGCTTTTCTGTTCCCATTTCGGTTGTATGATGCCTCTTTATAAGCAGGCTAATAGCTCATTATTTACCCTGCTTCATTTTCCCTTTACTTGCACTGTTTTCATCTTAGGATTTTAAGAGGTTCTTTCTGATGGCTTGTTTTAAGTAAACTGGTAGCAGACTGCTTTAGACCTTAAAATAATATAATTCCTGGTAAATTTTTTATAGTTGCTTATGCTCTTCGAAAGGCATGAATTTTAAGTGGATGGTTCATTTTCCTCAAGAGATTGGTTTATTCTGTTACTTTTATCATGGAACTCGTAGAATTATAGAATGGCTTAAGTTGGAGGGAACCTTAAATTTCATTTAGTTCCAACGCCTCTGCCAGGTGCAGTGTTGACAACCATACATGTTTTCTTTTTACCAGAGAAATGAAAACTATAACGCACCTCAAGAGCATTGTTTTGATTACTCTTAAAGCATCTGAAGACTTTGAGTGACTTTTGGTGAATGGTTTATTGTAGAAAATAGGAATGTTTTGTTATAGATATCATAGAAAAACATGACTGATTCACCTCACTGACGGAAGCACACAGACACTAATCTCTTACAGAATCACACAGAATCACAGAATTGTAGGGGTTGGAAGGGACCTCCAGAGATCATCGAGTCCAACCCCCCTGCCAGAGCAGGTTCCCTACAGCAGGTCGCGCAGGTAGGCGTCCAGGCGGGTCTTGAATATCTCCAGAGAAGGACACTCCACAACCCCCTGTAAATTCTAAAAAAAAAAAGTCACAAAAAAGTGATGTTTTGATTTTTACTAAGGAAATGAGGGAAAAAGCAAAATGTATATTTTAGTATTCCTCAAAAGATGTAGAAGTGAGGAGTGTCTGCTATGTTGTGATTTGTGAACCTAGTTGAGATGATTGGTGAAGCTAAAGAGCTGTTGTATTGAGCTTCTCTACTGAATTGCCTGTCATAGCTGTAGATAACATAGTTTGAATTTAGATTTGCCTTTCTATAGGACATGTAAGATAGATGATGTTTCCTCAGTTGCTTTGAAATAAGCAGAGGTTTCTTATTTTCCAGAGAAAAGAAAAGTTTAAATTATTTCTGTTCAACTATATTCTTCAAAAGGAAGTGGCCATTTATGTACAATGGTGAATACTCTCTTTTTTCTATGTACAAAAGATGTCAATCACTAACTTGGAAGATGAGTCAAGATTTGTATAATTATGTGGTATTGGCCCCTAAATGAGTCAAAAGTAAGCTGAGAGAAAGTTGTCTGGTTGTTTTTATGGTTTATTTGGTTTTTGTTTCACCAATTTACCATTTTAGAATTTTAAAAACTTCATGTGAGAATGTAGCGTTTTCTAAGACTAATTTGAAGAAGAAAGAATAAAATTTATTAAAAAGCAGAAACTGACATCAAAGAAACAAAAGTTTTCTCATAAACATTTGCCTGAGGATTTACTGATGTTAGAAAATGCTACTTGGGAAAACAATCTTGAACTTTTTGTACTCAAGAAAATCCTGAAGGCAGAATAAGAATCAAATAAATATTGTTTGAAGCGGGCAGTGCTTCAAGAGAAGATGACCAGAGTAGTAACAGCTGGGTGTTTGAAAAAATTGAGTGTCATCATAATAGACAACAAATTTGCACAGTCATGTTAGACCCAGGTTCTGTATTTTTCTGATAAATTAAAACTTACATTTCACAAGTGTGTTTTGTAGTTTTTGATTCAGAGGGTGATCTTTTTCAATGACAGAGAAATTCCCCTCTATTTTTGTTTTTATTCCAATCACTCGTAAAGGAATAAAAAAAGTTATGGAATACACCCTCCTTTCTGTCAACCTTTAATTAGGTGTGAAACTATCATTTTGCAGTGTGAGATTCTTTTGCCCTTACAGGCTTGCTTCCTTTCTCTTTGAAATACCTCTGGCAAGTTATGTCCCTTTCAATTGCTCTTGTTCCCATCTGACTTTCTCAAAATGCCCGGAAACCGTTTTTTTTTTTTTTTTTTTTTTTTTTTCTCCCAGCAAAATATTGCCTGCATATTCCTTTTCACCCTGCAATGCCATACTTGTCATCGAATAAACTGTATTCTAAATTGGTGAATGTTGCAATTCCATGTACTGTGTTCACTGAGACTTGAACTCTCACTTGAAAATATGATAAATGTTTTAAGATTACTAGCAAGGAAAAGGGGGTGAGAGGAGAGAATCAGAATGATTGACTTAACTGCTTTACATGACTTTTTAAGCCTCGCTCATCACATGTCATAACAGTGCTCATGCCAGTGGTGTGGACAGAAAGCACACTTAAGCTTCCTTTTAGCCCTGCATTGTAGACATAACTTCAGAGGTTTTAAGAACACCCAGTCCATCTCCCAGCCTCCTTGTTTTCACCACCTACAAGTTTCAAGGACTACAAACTGCTAGATAATATCAGGAGACTACAAAAATGATCTACTTGCAAGCACCAATACTTTTTCCATTCAGGGTGTGATACAAGCACTGTAAAATACAGGGGCACAGGAAAGGCCTATATCAACCTGAAGTACCACTGTGTCTGGTAAATGGTATCTCATCACAGCCCCCTTGAAATAGCATAAATGAACTATTCTTTACAGCAGGAAATATGGTTTCATCCTGGGGAGCTGTTGCCCACTGCACACATTCAGTGTTTGCGGTTGTAACAGAATTAAATGCACTTTGACAGGGTCTAGCCTGTGAGCTGCTGCTTGAAAAAACTGTACAAGATGAAACTGTTCCAGTGATAGCTGAGAAAACAGAGCATTCCTTATCAACTGAGACAGCCTGAATTAAATCTTTTATACCTGTGTAACAAAAAGTGATGGAGTCAAAAAGGAAAGCAGAAAAATGGACCCCAAAATGTGTTCCATGGCTCCATCAGTACACAATAGGTGCTCTGACATAAATCTTCTCAGCATACAAGGTTTATGTATTCCAAATAAATCAGATAGAAGAAATGGTGAAATTATGTCCTCTTTATTAGAGGAACGATTGGGAAGCTAGGTGTTAATAAGGTGAAATATTTAGATGAACTGTCCACAGCAGCATAATCATAGCATGAAGATTATAATGTAAAATCCAAAGTCTTATATCAGAATGTACAGTCAGTTTTTAAGTCTAAGAGGTACATAGAACATCTACTGCAATAGATGAAATTATTAAATGTTGGAGCTTAGCAAATAATAAATCTCGTACAATGTTTTTGCAGCTGTCAGAAGCATATACCATTAATCTAAAATTAGATTTGTGAAAGTATAAAGCACGGCCTATACTTAGTGAATCACACAGTTTTCTAAAGAATTTTCTGTTGACTAAGTTTTGCTTTTACAGAGTTTTATGTCTTACGTAGAAATCTACTTATTTTGTCAATTGAGAGTGCTGTTAGGCAAGGAATGTCAGCTTGTTGACCTACTATACACAATGGCACTAGGAAATAAATCATAGAGTTTTGTCAACAGATCTTCTACTGGTATTGAGTTGTATATCCTTTTGAAGGTTAGGATGGGAAGGTTCTCACGGATTCATCTCCTAAATGCTTTCATGAATTGACTCCATTTTGCTGGTAGCAAAATACTAATGCCAATGAGGAATGATTTCTTTTGAAGGAGTTGTTTCATGAAAACAGTGCCTATAGTTTGTATAAATTAAAAACTGTTTACCCTGTAGGCAGCTTATAAGTTCACGTGTTATTAAGACCTACGTTTGCTTTATACAAGGTTCCCTGATGTGTTTTTTTTTTTTTCCTGGGATAAAATGTAAATAGTGCTGATTAACACACCAGCATTTTAGTTGCAGTGCTTACACTGAGTCAAGGACTTTCCAACTTCTCATGCTGCCCTGACAGCAAGAGGTTGGGGGTGCACAAGGAGCTGGGGAGGGGACAGAACGAGGACAGCTGACACAAACAGGCCAAAGGGATATTCTATACTATCTGGAGTCAGGTGGAACAATAACGCTGGGGGAAGGAAGGCACAAGAGGGAGATGTTAAAAGTAATAGCATTTGTTTTCCCAAGTAACCATTACATTTGATGAAGCCCTGCTTTCCTGTAGATTACCAGGCATCTGTTTGCCAGTGAGAAGCATTGAATGATTTCCATTTCACATTGCTTTCCTGCACAACTGTTGCTCTACCTAGTTAAGAGTCTTTGTTCCAACCCTCAAGCTTTCTCACTTTTACATTTCTAGTTCTTTTCCTCCTCCCTTTGGAGGGAGGTGAGCATAGGGGTTTTGATGTCTGCAAAGGCTAAAAGACAATGTGTGAAAAACACAGCATGAGCAGGGAATGTAAAAGCAACTAACGTCTAGCTTTCACAAAACGAGTGTTTGGAAAGAACACTTTCCCATTGCATCCACTGCGTACCAAGATAAGCAAGCGGAAGTTTCTATGTTTTCTTTATGCTCTTAATTCTGAGCTAATGGAGCTAATATTGTTTTTCTTCTGTATGAGCCCTTAAAATGTTTCTATTCTCCTTGACTTCTTTAACTACTCCTGAGAAGAGATGGTATGGGACTTGATCCTGGTAGGGCATTGGCTTTGCAGTGTAGCCAGCTTTCTTCTGTATAGAAACATAATCATTAAAGGGGAAGATGCTAGGAAAAAGAGCAGAAGTTTGAATGTATCTGTGTCATATTGATGGAATTGTTTGACTCACACTTGTATCAAAGAACTGTGAATTACTTCTGAGTGTGTAGTTAGATATTGCCAGGATGTAGCCTGCGAGTCATGAAGAACTATGATCAGGAAATAAGATGAGGGAGAAGGCCAGAAGTCTGAGATACTTTTCAGTTTCCTTCTGTATTTTCCTGTTGGTTACTGAAATTGCTGTCCTACGATAGTTTACTGTACTCTCAAAAGCACTGAATCTGAATGAGATTCCATACATGTCTACTCAGTGCCCTTGTTGGATTGCTGTATACTCAGTTTCAAATCTGAGATTTTAAAAGCAGAGATTTTTAACCCAGTAGATTAGTTTATGATTATTAGAACTAGTGATGGACCAAATGTTTTAGAGCCTGGACTCTATTTAGATGATGCTCAAAGGTGCACACAATAAAAATAGTGAAGGTAAGCCTAGTATTTTCAGGAGAAAAATGTGACAAAATATTGATTAGAAGACACAGGGCCAGAGCTCACAAGTTAAAATACTGACAAAACCCTTAAGTAACTGCTTTGATAATAGTTTTTATATCATGCCATAAAAAAAGTGACTAGTTGAGATCACAACTCATACTCCCCTAGCCACAAAATTTGCTGCCAAAATCATTTAGCCCTTTAAAAGTCATTGTCAAGCTATTCGGCAAATGGAAAGCTGAAGTGTGAATCTCCACATAAGTAATGTATAATATGCCAGGCTTCATATCGAAAAGCATGCTTTTTAAGAAGAGGAACATTTTTTGCAGGGCAGATCATAAAATGAGAAGTGCCCTGGCTTTATTGAAGGACTTGAGCCCTTTCACCATCTAGACTTATGCACTCAGCAGGCAAACTCATAGAGCTTCAAATTAAATGAAGGACTGACAGTATACTGTAGTGTAGCAGTTTGTACCTGTAGAATGGGTTCACATATTTTCAAGATGGGATTTTTTGTGAAATTTTGCATCACTAATTCCAAATTTCCATTTCTCCACCATCAGCAACTTGAAAATTGGTTAGAAAGGCATCATACTTTTGTGGCTCCTAAGTAATCCAGGGAACCTGACTCTGTCTTATTAAAAATAATCCAAGAATTGCCACTATAACTTTTTATTTTTTGTCTTTTTACTTTTTTCTTCCTATGAGAATCTTGTAGCATCAATTTGGATTCATTTTCTGCCAGAATGGATTTAGCAATGGTGTGCCAAATCCTATTCTTCCATTGCTCTAAAGAATGTAATGATGTTTTCTGTATGCATGCAGACCTCTCATCAGTCTAGGGCTTGATCAGGAAGTTTTCCCCTCTCTGAGTGGGGTCACATACTGGCAAACATATCCTCCTGTTTTGATAGATGTCATGGATACGTTTCAGTCAAGAGTAATGTTACAGAAATGGATCCACAAGTGTAGACAATGAATTTATCAGGTATTCAGTGGCCTGGAAGCCAGATTTTGATTACCTGACTGTCCCATAGAGGGAGAAACTGGAAAAGAGACTGTTATGTGAAAAATAGGTGACTTCTGGCACTATTGGATGGGAAGGTTTAGAGAGAAGAGGAAGTAAAACAAATTGGAAGGAAGTCTCCTTTCCTTTATAACCTGCTAAATTCCATGCAGGACATACCTGCATGTATGTACGTACATACATTTAAGTGTATGTGATGTGTGTTAACATTTTCACACCTTCTTCAATACAAAATTATTAACAATTATCTTTATAATTATGATGAATATCCAGAGTACCTACTACACTTTATATCTCTCCTGAAACCATTTTCTGCATACAGCCTGCTATCTTCAGGATCTTTATTTCGTTCTATCAGTTCCACACTACTTTCACTATACTGAAAAAAGCAAGGTTTTCATTATTTCCTCTTAGCAGGTTCAGGTTATAATACACCTGCATTAATTAGGATTTTTTTTGTGTCTTAAATAATATATTAATCTGTTGCAAATGGAAAACTGTTCCCTATTGTTAACCTCAAATATTAAATAAATCATAAAGTAGTAAAACTGTTAGACCTGCTTAAATGGGAGTTCAAATGAGAGTACCGGTACTTTTTTTTTTCATGGAAGAAGGTCAAGAGTTCTTTTGGAGCTCTTAAAATACAAATGAACTACTTTTTCAAAAATTTTCCGCTGATACTGAGTGCACTAATTTCAATTTTGTTCCTTAAAAATGATGTCTCAGGGATTCTAATTTACAAGCATTATAGAGAATGTTGGAAAATTCTATGTTTTGCAGTGAAATAACTATGGCAATTAATTTCCCTATTCTTGTGCTGTTTTCTATCAAGTTCTTATTTCTAAAGCAACAAGGTAGGAAAAAAATTAGGTAATTGACAGTTCTGTTTATCAAAAGTATTTTCTTTGGAATTGCTGAGAGTCACTGAGGGTGAGGAGGGGAAAAAAACAAGTTATTGTCGCACTAAGGTGAATACAGATTCAGGTGAATTGGAGGCTGGGAAGACTAACAATGATTTCTCTGTACACTGATGTCTTTTATTCAAGATTCTTTGTAAAAGAAAAGAGGAAATAGTAGAGTGTTAAATTCAGGATACTTAATGTATTTTTTTGCTACTTTTAGAATTTATTTTATAAATGAATGTGGGAATGTTGCAAAGTTTGATTCTAGCCTATCAATTGTAAGAACTGTAAACCAAAAAATCCTACATGTAAGAAGACATTTGAAGAAAGTATTGACGTAGTCTTGGATTTTTCTCATATAGCAGGATCTATTGATAGTCCAGTGACCACATTTCCTGAAAGCAGCCTAGTTAGTGTATCAGTTATGTTCTGCACCAATAATATGTCTCAAGATTAAAGATAAAACTGTAAGGCTTGACAACCATGTATCTTCCTGCTATTTAGTGGAATTTGATAAGGAAACTTGGCAGGTTTCTTCTCTTTTTTCTTAGCTTGGCTTATAGGCTTATCTGTATGAGGCAAACACACTGGAATTTAGTTTTTGAGAAAGGTTGGGAAACAGATTATTTTAACTATTTTTTGTTTGTTTTTAGATTTGTTTTTATCAAAGCTTTCTATTCTAACTAATATCCACAAAACCTGTAGAAAAGATTTTCTCTTGCATCACAATTCCCAGATAATATCTGACCATATTTGCACAAAGTACGCTTGACAACTTTAAAAACTTTGAAACTATACTTTGACAAATCACATTAGTGATATTTTACATTGTTTTGTCTTTGCTGCTAGCAGCAAATTAGATCAGAGCTGCTAGTTCCAAAGAGCCAGCCAGTGGATGAATTTTGTATTCAACATAACCTTATTCATGGTTTGTTCAAGTAAACATGGCTCTTTTTGCTCTCAGGGAACTGAAAACATTCTGATAAGGTCAAATCTAGTGTAAATGGAAACCTGTATCCTAAAGCGTAGAGAAGACATGCTATGTTTTTTAAACATATTTTGACCTGTTATCTTCCTCACAGCCTTGAATGCTCTAAATAGGAAAGCCTCATACTACTCTTGCTATCCCTGCTGGCAAGTGCAGTTGTTTCAAGTTCCTTTCCCTCACAGGACCTGCTGTTTAGTAGAAAAACCTGACACAGTGGAGTTCAATAGCTGCCCTTTCCTTCAGACAGTTGAGTTTTTGTACTGACAAATGTGTTGGGAACTCTTTGACCTTCTCTTGCGCATTCCCTATTGCTCAAATAACACTGGATTCTGCCTCTATAACATAGAGGCAGGCTTGATCACTTTCTGAAGCTTCCATTATCGCTTTAAAGTAAAAACCAAAAAAGCACCCTAACTTGGAATCATGGACACTGCAAATTTGATATTCAGCTATAAAAGCTGGCAGTGTTGCTAAAGCTTACGCCACCTTACAGTGGCTGAGGTTCTTAATTTGCAGGAATCTCAAGAAAATTTTGAGCTACTAAATCAGTCTTAAAGACATAGTTAGTGATGAAAGCGTCCATTTTATAATCTAGTTTGTTTCACAGTAGAATTTAAATTCTACGTTGATGGGGATACAATAAAATGCAAAAAATATGGCTCCTTAGCAAATATATGACTTCCACTCTGATTCTCTTTACCTCAAAATTGATAGAGGTGAAAACTGTATTTCGCACTCCTGAGCATAATGTTTCTTCCCAGGGATTTGTGTGTATGTGTCTTTGAATTAGTATCATTGCCCTAGTTGTCTCATCCCCTCATTAAATTTGGGCATCAGAGAATAATGCAGCTGTAACAGGATTAATAAGTCAGCTATCTCTATGTTGCTTCCTGCATGAGATGAGAAGAAGTTATGTGTGTACTTTGGATAGTGCAATGACCCTGAAAAACTTACCATGCTAAAGATGTTTTCGTGATGTCTGGTAACACAGGTAGAGACATAACTCAAATTACCATGGAAGCAGGTTGCTGTCTTTGACAGCATCACAGGCACCTGGATTTATGAATTTGACAACTGCTCTTTCAGTGTGGAAGTAACATTTGAACATATTGCAACCATAACCGTTATTAAGAAAGGCCTCCCTGCAACATTCAGAAAGTGACATTGCCCAAATGAGTCACCAGACAACGAGGCTATAGGTTTGCTTCCTGCTGAAAGCAAGGCTAAAATGAACAGGCAGAGGGAAAGAGAGAGCAGATGAGAAAGTCTAATAGACAAAGGCAAAAGCTCTTTGTTCAGTTACTTGCCTGCTATGGTGGTTGCCTCTGAGGCATAGCAAACTCCTAATTTCCAGTCTACCTTTTCTGATGACTGGCTACACCTTCAAAGCCAACCTGCAATAGGTTGCCAGGGAGTATAGAAATCAGAAAAAAAGGGCTATAGAATACTTCTTAGCCTCAACATGAGTGCTGTGCAGAGTTAATTATGAGCATTCTGACCAAAGAGAGTAGAAATTATTCTAATAAAAAGGAAAGCTATTCATGCCATTTAAAAAGTCTGTGATCTAGAATAATAAAAATGAAGAGGCTGAAAATCCTAAAGGCTAAAAAGAAAAGGAAAAACCTCCTATAAACTAAAGCTTAATTCCTTTTGATGTTTCCAATGTTATGCTCCACTTCCCGATAATCAGTAGGATTATTGGAGTCTGATTCGTACAAGCCTAAGGAGAATGTTTGTAAAGGATTTATTCCATCTTTCACAGTTTTTATATAATCATGTAAACTGCTATGAAAAACACGTAGTTACCACAATGTGAAAGAAGAATGCAAAAGAACACTCCATTAAAAAAGTAATAATAGTAATAATGAAGAGAATAGCTAACAGCATACAATGAAAGTTCAGACTACATCTAGTTAGAGAGGTTCAACTGGTATATTTCCAAAGGCTCTCTCCAGATTTATTTATGGTCTGCTACTGACTTTGATGCCATTCAGCTTCTTCAGTTGTACAGTTTGCAAGCATCTCCTCTTAAGTAGTGCAATCCAGCACAGAGAGGAAGAACAGTTTTGTGTTTGTTAGACATTTAGATATTTCAAAAACCTTGGTAAATTCCAGTCTACTTTAATGAAAGCACAGAAATCACTCAAAGGCCTTCACAATTCTTCAGTAATTTTCAGACTGTCAAGATTAGTGGGCATTAGGCAGCTGGTGTCTCTGTCCCTTGATGAGTGTGTTCACCTGTTCTTCTGTTTTGACTATTTTATATCTCACTCGTTATGAGCACTTGTCTCACAACTATAAATCTTTTCTTGGGGCATCGTCCATATTTGCATGCAGATTTTTTTATGTCTGCTTTTGGCCGCTTCTTACCTCAGTAATAAAAACTCCATTTAATTTGGAGAATAAAACTCATCTCTCTCAGATTATTATATTAGTTTTCTTGTTCTACACATTGATGACCTTAGACAGTAGGTATAATAGAGTGCATCCTGGATAGTAATTTTTATTCTCAATTTCTTATTTTTTCAGGTGCTGTATGATGCTGTGTTGAATAGAAAGTATCATCATGCACAATTAGCTATGCTTCTGAGGCTTGAGCCCCCAGTGCTTATGTAAACAAATCTTTTGACTTTGTGAATCCTTTACTTATGTATTTATTTATTTAAGTAGAATTACTCAATCTTTGATTTCAGTTTTATTTGTGGATAAACATCTTCACATTCAAAAGAACAGGAAGCGACCATAGACTTGCACTAAAAAGTAGCAAGTAAACTTTTAAGAATATGTGTTTGTGGTTTGTGAGGAGGATATATTTTTTTTTCTGCAACAATATGACTTTATATAAAACTATTTATAGAAGAATCATTTTTCTCTGATTCTTGAAAGTTTAATACACTGGAACTGAGGGATTTGCACTGTTTTCTGACCCAAATTTTGACTCTGTTCTCCATTACTTAGTTTTATATTAAAGCCTGTTACCTCAGTATTTCACTTTTTTGGTAAAGCATCAGGCGACATACTTGAAAATCTGCCCATCAGTTATGGAATAACATCTCATTCATTGAGTGGGCTTAAACCAATCTCTTAGCACCCATTCTGACAGGAACACTTCCTTTATACACTGCACTAGGACTTGATTTAAATCTGTTTTATGTTAAAATTTGCACCATTGAAGGCTTTCAGAGTGCAGTTTTCACTAAGCTGATTTCATAAAGGTCACTGTGCTGGGACATTCATTATTTTGACTTGGAAAATTGGTTTTAGACACCAGGTGCATATAACATGCACCAAACCAAGATGTGTTATGCAACTTCATTGATCAACTGCTTTTGTTAATGAACAGCTAGTTGCATTAAAGTGCTGCTGAGGTAGGATGCTAATAACTTCATATAGTTTTATGCTACCAGCAAACATGAACTATAATAACTGTTATGTGTGTATATAGTTGAAGCACTGTTTGGTCAGCTAGAAACACTATGGATGATGTCCTTGCCATTGCACTCTGGAATTGGGATTGACTTGATACTCCTGACTCTAGGTCTGTTCAGGAATTTGAGTTTCTTGTTCAAATATGTTTTCTGATGCATTGCTCTTTTAAATTTTTGCGGCTAGGTATTTCTTGAAGAGCGAGTTAGTACGCTGAAACAAGTGATTCTGTGGAGAAAGAGCAATTATATGAATGCAGCACAACAAATTGCCAGAGCTCCTGTGTTGGTGCATCTGTGCTGAAATGCACGAATATTCTGTTGAAATAATCATACAGAGGTCATTCTGAAAGTAATGCCTCCTATTTTTTTTCCATTTAAATTATAGCAGATACAAAGAACGCAATAACACTATCTGATTGAGCTGGTTCTTGGCCGCAAAACACTATTTTTCAACAATAGTTACGATCATTAGCTATATATTTTTGCTAGAGAAGAATATGAAAATGTAATGGAATGTTGGCAGGAACTTTCAGCTTCTACTGTCATACAACCACCATCCATCTTTGTCTTTGTAGGCCAACATAATAAAATAGGAGACATTACTTTTGAGCAGCCTTCATAGTTTTTCAGTAAATATTTTGAAATATTTTCATGTTTTGTTCAAAATTTTTAGGGAATCTAAAAACATTCTGTAGAAAACAACTTCCCTGTTGGTTATTTCTACATGTATAGGAAAGTCAGATATATTAGATCATATGCTTGTGGTTGCTGTAGCATGATAAAATGGAGAGGTCTCCATGCTATACTGCACATAACTGTTGCAGCTGGGAGCTATGGGCCTAGGGTAGTTTCACTGCACAATTCAGTTGACATTAATGAAAGGCTCTATACAAATAAGTTGCGAATAGACATCTTGACTTCTGTTACTTAAAGGGATCTTGGGTATATCCAGAGCCCTAGCTTGCCATATTCTTGACTGCTGGTGAAAAATAAAAAGGCTTTGAAGAGTTGCAAAACATGCTTGGAATCATACAGGTACATCCCATTCTAGATGAACAAGGCCAAGTGAGCCTATTCCCTAAGGCACAGCACAGCTCAGTTGTGTCTGGAGTTCATGGCTGAATTTGCCAAACATTGTCTGCAAGCTAATGGGCCCTGATTACCAAGTTCTTGGCTGTATTTTCTTAGTTGGGCCACAGCTCCAAGGAAGCACAACCAGATTGCTTCCGGAACTCTGATGCCTTGTGTTCATTTGTCTTGGATGTCCCTGCTCCATGTTTTCCCACACTCCTTGTTCTGGATTTGGAGCTGACAGAGCCAGATAAGGTCCAGCGCATTCCATCTCAAGGGAAATACCTTTCCCTTTGCTTTCCTGCTGTCTTCACTGCGTGTTGTCTCAGTACTTGTGTCCAAATAGCTCACTGTATTGCTTTCCTTACTTAATCCCCAATGAAAAGAATCTGTGGGTAACAAGATGGTGAATAAACTTAGACAAAAGTTTTGTAATAAGGAAAAAAGGCCCTCAGCTAAAACCATACTTTCACAGCAAAAGAAATACCCTGTAGCAGAGGCAATCTGAATGATGGCTCATTTACCATGTTCAGAGTTCTGAAGGTCTAGAGAAGAGTTGTTCTTCTGAGAACCTTAATAAAAAGTTTAGAGAAATACTGTAATGTTGGCAAAAAATTGCTCCAGTATAGAAGCCAATATTGCTTCATTTTATACATTCCTATTTCTTTCAGTACATTAAAATGTTGCTGTGATTCTATTTATGAGGATAAATTCTTCTCTTTTGAATAGTGGTGTATAGACTTTTTACAGTTGAAGCTGTGTTTTATGCTGAGGAGTTTTCTTTGCTCAATGACATCTCTAAAACAGGAGAAGCTAAACTATTCATTATAGAATGTAAGCATAAAGATAGGTGCTATTACAGCATGAAATATAACATTTTAATAGAAACCTGAAAATTCAGATAAGTAATTTTCAATTCTATTTAACTTCTGGAAAGCAAACAGTTCTTTCCTAAGTATATAAAAATAAAAATAGGACAAAATAAAGGGGTACTAGTAAATTTAGCGTATGGTGTAGAGATCTATAATATTTATAATTTCCTTCGGTAATAATACAATGCTCTGAGGCAGAAGAAGTCCATTTAAAAATAAACATATGGAAAATTGTAAAGAAATGAACTGTTCAATCAGTATCTTTTCAAATCATACTCAGAATTAGGAAAACATTTCTTAACAGGACTCCCCCCAGAATTATCAGTCTTAGGGTATACTCCTTGCCCCTTCCTCCTTTCACAAGCAATTACTTTTTTTTTCTGTTTCCATTAGGTTGTCACATCTTCAAAACAGGTTAACAAGGCAATTCTCCTATTTAAATTCAGTTTATGTACAAGAGATGTTCTGAAAATAATGCACGCTATTATATATTATTGGTACACAATGACAAGGACAGATGGTAGTATGGCAGAGAGGTTGAAACTTCCCACCAATATTCCATTGCATTTTATTGCCATGAGGTAAATGTCAGCACAGGGGCACTGATGTGGAAGTGTGTATGAAGCAAAGGTGTGACACTGAATTCTTCTGTTCCTCCTGCAGAAAAAAATGATTTACATTCATTGAAGGTTGCTGAATGTTTATGGAGAAGAAACAGTGTTGTTTCTTAGACACTAACATCACAATTGATATAAAGATGTACAAAGTCAGTATTACAGTTGTCCCACACTATCTGTTTATTCAGTGGCAGTAGGGATGTGCAGGAGCAGAGAGTAATGTCTGCTGCTTTCTCTTAAGTGAAAGAGTGCCTGTGGTTTTTCTGTTCACCTCATGTTCCTGTTTGAAATGCAACAGCTGGAAGCCCAGTGCTTAAACCACAGGCCCAAGCTGTAAGAAGGGATTATTCTTCTTCCTTCTTTGAGAACGTTGCATGAATTTGCATGATTGTAAGTACTCTCACCACAGGAAAGAATGTTATGAGATGCTTCAAAATTATTTTCTTCTGAACAAATAATACAGAACTCCTATCGATTTATAATTTTGATCTATGTTGAAGCAAATATTTTTTTTCGAATTTGCTTTAAGTTTTGAAGCAATTTTTGGCTTTCCTAGCTTTTAAAACCAGAAATCTTCATTAGGCTAAGGTGTTTGCAATCTCTGTTGTGGAATATTGAATTGCTCCTAGTTGCCTTTTACACAGCTCGGTACTTTGTGCTAGAGTGAGGTATTTCTTCCAGAAGTGTTTCTGATCTTGATTAGCAGAAAAAAGATGGAGAATCCATATCTGCTCTTAGTAATCTGCTACAAAGACAATCTTTACTGTTAAAAATACAAACCCAGATTAAAATCAGCATTTGCCTAGTTTCAGCTTTTACCTCTTAGATTTCATGCTGTATTTCTCTAGTAAATGAGTAGGGAAATAAATATGCCTCCAAATAATAATTCAAGTGCTCTTCTATATCAAGCCATTTTTTTTCCCCCATTGCATACACCAGAATTGTAAACTCTTCAATTTATCTGGCAAACTAAACTTCCATATGTGGTAGAACATAAGAAAAACCCACAGAGCTGTGTGCCAGGTTTAACATCACTGAGTCAGATCTCCTTTGTCAATTCCTGAAAGTTCATTAGTTCAAGTTACTTGGGCCTGCTGTATTTATAGATGTTTAATGCTCTCTTTTGTTGATTGGATGCTGAAAATTTTTCACACAAACATTATGAGAACAGAATAACCTTACGTACCTTTCCAAATATACACCACTTGTGAAAATCTCTGCTACCATATTATTACAATTATTACTCTCTCCATTTTCTAAGGAGGATGCACACCTGGTTATTCATACCATATATGAGTCTTCTAACCACATCATGCTACTCTACATGTACATTTATGTCTAGCTTATTGTGTGTCTTCTCAAATTTATTGTGTATTATACCATCCCTCTTCCCCCCCCCCCCCCCCCCCCCTTTTTTTTTTTGTTTGTTTTTATGGTGTTCCCTTTTCCATTGAGCCAGGAACGGACTTTTATCTGCATACTGCTCTCCCTTAATCTTGGAATGGCTTTTTGGCTTTTTAGTGATTTCTTGTGATAGAACTTCCCACAGAGAGGTCAATTTTTTATTGTTATTTTTTTCTGGCTTAATTTTTTCTGAACAATAAGTTTGTATTAAACTTTTAGAAAGTAAAAATAATTTGTAACCACCTTTTCTTCCTCTTTCTAGTCCATCAAAAGACTCTTTAATACTCAAGATCTTTAAAGGTACTTGCAGCAGATGCTTTCATGAGTTTCTACTCACAGATGACTCCAAACTAATGCTAATGTACAGCAACAAAACTGGTTGTGTTTGGGATGTGATCTGATATTACTCTTGGCTTTGACTTAACATGAAGCCATTCTTATTCAAAAATGTGGTTTTTTTTTCTACTGAATAGAAAAAAAAAATAACTTCCATTTTAAAGCACATATAAAAATATACTTATGCATACATATATAAGCCATATGCATAACAGTACACATTTTGCAAGTGGAAGTAATACTCTGATTTGAAATATGAGTTGTACTGAAGTTGCAGAACCAGTTATCAGCTGCAAGATTTATCAAACCAGATACGTACCGGCATCATGGAATTTGGAACAAAAGCACTAAAAATAGATGAACTTCTGAATTTTATTCAAAGCAGTCAAGCAGATTTTTGTAATGAATGAAGTAATCCATGTTCTCCAGCTGATGATGCCTTACATGGAGTATTAAGCTGGAGAAGACCAAATGTAGTGAGCCAATTCTCAACTCAAGGTTGCCCCCTGTAGTCTATTTGTAAAGGTTGTGTCTAATGCTTACAAAGTGAGCATTATATACATATATATAAATATATAAGATATATATCTTATGCCTTTGTCACCAAAACTCCCACATTAGGTATTCTTGCCTTAAAGTTACTGGGTATAGTCTTTTCTTTATGCGAAGTCATTGGTAGCTATTTCCCAGGAAAAAAACCTTATTTTTCTCTGAAATTTTTCTCTGAAATTTCAGGTGCCATAGCAAGACATTGGCCAACGTTGATAGAAGTTACAATTTACACTCCGTCTTTATTCTTTTTACTCCATTTTGAAGAACAGAATGCATATTTCTTGCTTCTCATATTCATGTCAAGTTATAATCTCCAACAAGCAGCACTGGACTCTCTCATTATTTATTGTTTTGATGCAGAGAGTAATTAAATATAATTAACTGGATGATTATCATTTGCTGGTAGAATTTGCTAAGAATGCATATGCTCCTGCAGGGAGTTGCTTGCTATTTCCTGCACCAGTGATCTGATGCTGTTTGGAGAGAGTCTTTTTTCCTCTCTCTATTTACTGCTTCACTGACCCGGGGAAGGAAGAAAGTAAATGTATGAAAATAAGTATGCCTCTAGCTTGCGAATAGAGTTTCACATTGGCTTTGTTGCAATGCTAAGATGCAGAAATGTGAAAATATTCATTATTGGACTGTGAAACAAAGGTAATGATGCAAGCTTTCTTACTGTCTGTGTTATACTGGGAAACTCATTCAAGTCATTTTTTGATTTATTTTCCCTGATGTTTTTGTAGATGTGAGATTCTGTCAGTAAGATGCTCTTTATGTGAGTAGAGCTGATAAATTCTTGCAGCAGTACCGGCAGCCATCCTTTTTCATAGATCCGGTCTGTGCACTACTAAACCCCTGCTAAGCCTTAAGACATAGTGTACACAAATTTAAGTGCTCCTTGGCTGAGGAATGGGTATCCTGCACAGTGTTTTTTAAATTGCCACTACTAAGCTGAATACTCCAAACTTATGCTAATGTACAGCTGTTTTCCACCCATACAAAGTGGCAAGGTGAGCTTCTGAGATATTCAGTGCCTCTTCTAAAGGTAAAGTTCCTATCGCCAGCTAACCACTTAGTCCTCCTTGTTGGAATTCAAGCCTGTGTTCCATTTAAAATATTATGCCTTATCTTAATGTTATGATGTGGTAGAGCATTTTCTATGCAGCTATGAAAATAAATATTTTAGCCAGACTTTGTTTTGATATTTATTGGACTATTTTATTGACAGACATAAACATGTCTTAATGTCTTGCTTCAGTGAGGTTTCTCTGGCTGTTGGTATTCTGAGTATTCTTATAATGTAACCTTACCTGTAGAATATTTTTCGTGCTGTTTAAATATGCTTTAAAGCATTTCTGCAGATGACTTCTTCAAACAGACTTTAAGGACATTGTAAACTTCTGTATGTTTCCATTTCCTCAGTGTTCGCTAAAAGTCTCTTTGGATGTGCCGTCAAGCACCATACTTACTGCTTAAAAAAGCCTTCAGATGACTGTGCAAATGTTAGTTAATTATATCTCATGTCATTCTGTGAGATAGGCTAGTTTTATTATCCAGATTTGCACAGATGGAAAATTCAAACAAAGATTTTAAAGTACTTTGCCCTAGGCCAAGCCACATGAAGCAGACTCAGAGCTGAAAATGGAGCCTGGGAGTTGTTGCATCCCACAGTTACTTTCAACCCATAGCAATTCATCCTCGCTTTGGACACAAAATGGCTGCATAAGTAATTCTGGTGAAAGTACTGTGAGAGTTTAGTTCAAAGCATTCTGTGTTTCTTGCAGCAACAGTAGCTGTCCTGGAAAGAACTGAAGATTCATGGGTCTTAATGCCATAAGGGGCAGCTATGATAATTCAAATTTCTGCATAGCATAGCCATGAGTTTCACCCAATCCTTCCTGCATTTGTCCCCCAAACACAAAAGCTGAGCCACAGCCTAAAGTAGATGTTAATGGAGTTATTTAGAGTCCTTCCTCTCTTGCATGTCAATATGTAAATAGACACACGAACCTTGTATATTTGTAAGGAAAAGGTACTAAAAGGAGTAGTCTTGCTGCTTTTGTGTGTTGTTTTAGAAAAATGTAAGTGGACAACATCTATACTATAGATACTTACATAGGTACGTACTATATATATTATAAATATATTAATATGAAAAATTCCAATACTCACTGAGTCATGTAGCAGTTCTGAGAGATCAGGGAAGAAGTGTGTGAATTAAAGAGGAAGAATATTCACAATTTCCTGGGTAAGTGTACCAATGCGTAACGGTTGAGTTTTAGCACATTTATCGTACCGGCTCAATGTGTAAATTGGCTCAAATATGCTCATCATCTCTTGTTCTGCTCCTCTAGAACTACTTTCAGCAACGTTACAAAATTTTTCTTAGGTATTTTCTTTGTCAAAAGTTTCAGGACATATTAAAGTTTTCCACCAACAGACTAGTATTCAGCTACAACTTCTGGTTAGATTCACTGTATTTCTTCAGGATAATTTAGATCAGAAAATAATACTTCAGTAGGTTTTTAAATCTTTTAATTAATATGCAGAGAGTAGAACTGCTTTATGCAAAATCATGGATTCTACTACTTGGAAGATGATTTATTTTCCTGCTGAGCTTATTTTCTTTAGCAGGGTTTCCTAGACTTCAATTCCCCTGACAGGCTGAGGAGTCAAGTCTGATCCAGGTGCTCTCAGGGCTAATTTTTCACCATTCTGACAGTGCTGTATAATTACTGTCTTTATGGCCAACATACATAAGCAACTGCTGATTTAGACATGTAGCCAACTTCAACTCTTTTCTATATTTCTTTCTCAATGGTGTTCAAGCTGTCATCTGTGCTGTTCTCTTCCTTTCCTGTGTTATTTCCATGCCACATTGTCCTTCTTTCTGACCATGGCTTACTCTCTCAGTTCTTCTCCAAAATTAATCATGTTATAAAAGAGGTAGGCAGAAGTAAGTAATTTATTATCTGTAAGATAGTAAGCCAACTGTCTGCTTGCTGAATTCAGAATTCTTTCATTTGCTCTTTTCTCTTGACACCATTTTGATATATACCTTGGGAGGTATATTCATACCTTGTAATGCAAAAAGCACTCAGTCTAAGCAATCGAGAGATCTTACTCAAGGGAGTTAATTAAATACAGGTTTGAGATATGCCTATCAATGCTTTTGTGAGGAATTTGTAAGACGGAGTACTCTGTGAGGTTTATAAATCTTTAATTAGGAGTTGTCTGGTTTCTTAAAGTTACACCTAAAATACACAGAACACCTACTTGCCATAAATTTAAAAATCTCAGATCTCTTAGAAATGTAATGCTGAGCGTTGCCAAATGGACTGGCTCCATGAATAATAGTTCAATAAAATTTAATCCATTTGAATCTAATTAGGGCTATGCAAATGATTCCTCTTTTCTTTGTTTTAGTGTATTCTTTTTAACCCATATCTTTTTCTATTTTGACAGATGAGTTGTGAAATCTTAAAGGCTTTCTCTGAAAGGGACCTACTGGAAGCATAGCTCCTGTAGGAGGTGCTTGGAGCAGGCAAATGGAGTAATCTGAAAAAAATGCTCTTTAGTGATTTCCTGTTGAGATAGAAATGGTATATATTCTCAGACAAGGAAAACAATTTTTGGAAAGCATTCCTGTGATGAATTATTATGAAATGTTGACATTTATTAATTTATGGAAAATTACTCCTGGACAGAATAATGTTTTTGTTGAGAGAAGTTTACAGAGTTTACTAAAAATAATAATGAAAAATATATCATATTAACATGAAAAATAAAACATTTCTTCTTTGAAGGTGTCAGGTAAAGCCATGATAATCACCTTGAGAGTGTATACCAAAAGGTATTTATTAAAATTGAACTTCAGGAAACCCTTGCAAAATGTTGAACAGTATTTTCCAATGAAAACCACATTTTCCTTAAGAAGTCCTTATATTTTTCATGTGTTTGTTTCCAACTACAATATGGAGGGTGAACTACTTTGATTCTATAAAAAATGTCTGTTATGAATTAACAGAAAGAAAGCTGAGGGAGAAAGTAAAAAGAAAAGTGAGGAGCTGGTATTGTAGTCCTATTAATTGTGCTAGAGGAGCTCCTATGTAGCATGAGATTGCTATCGCTATGAAAATATAGTTTATTTTTACATTATTTGTCATTCATTTTTAAGGTCTCCATTATGTGAAGTAGCTGTCAGCTCTGGTGAAATTTACTTCAATTAGCTTTATATCTTACATTTCACTTATACATTCACAGCATTTATCTAGAAGAATTACTGTTGCAAGGGACTATTCTAACTATATCTCTCTTTTTTTTTTTTTTTTTCCACATTCATAAACCAATCTAAATACAAATACAGCATGTAAAATCCACCTATAAGTATGACTTCTTGCCTTTTCAGTAAGTATTCAACTTTGAAAAGTACCTACTTGACAGATTTTGGGTACATTTTATTAGCAGTATTCAAAAGTTTCAAAAACTACACATTGTATTTCATGTTTGCCATATCGCTTAAGACCTGCTGATATCTCCAAATATCTTGTTCTACCTGCTGCTCTGTCATTTCTGATAATAGGTTTTGAACTTGCAGGACATAATCAATTAAAGAAATTGCTGTATTACCTTCTTTGGCAAAAGATGTCTGATATGGATCTTAATTACATTCATGGTTAAAACTGGAATGTTTTTAATTTGCTTCCTCTATTGTACTACAGTGTTGGGCTTGATGATCTCTTGTGGTCCCTTCCAACCCCTGTGATTCTCTGAATCATTTGCTGTCATGAAGGCAACTACTTATTTACCTCTGCTCTTCTGTTTCAACCCAGTCCAGCTCATTGTATGTTTTTTGAGGTATTTTTTTGTGAGCTAGGATTAGAAGTGCCAAAATACATTTAAACACTGAAAAGAACAAAAATGTTCCTGATTTCTGGTCAGATCTTCAATTTCAGAAGAAATATTGCTGTGTACTCTTCACTGCGTATCAAATCTTAAGCACGAACCATAGCCAAAACAAAGTAACAAATCTGGAAGAGTAGCAGCCCATAACTAGAGAAGAGCTTAATTGCATTCGTGCATTATGAAATCAGTGGGAGGTATAAGAACACTGACATTTTAACTGAGGATGCGTTAAAATCTGGAAGAACTCTTTCGAATCCTGGCTAGTAAGTGGCCTGTAAGCACCCCATGGGCTGGCAGACCTTGGTGTGAGTGGCAGCAGGTCGTGGGGCCAGCTCTCTGGCCAGTTGTGGACTAGTATGCTGTCTGTGCTACTGTGGAGAGAGAGCTCAGTTTGCACTCTGGAATAATGGGGGAAAGCAGTCACCTCCCCTGTACATACTGTTGTTTTCTTACCCAGGAAGTAAAAAGCAGTGCAGGGAATAAAATGTTCTTGTGTGGTGCCTGATTACTTTTCTGCCTCCTCTGCTTTTGAGCAGTGATGTTCCACTGATGCTTGGAGTCCCTTTATATCTGTAGCATTCAGAGCAGAAGTCACATCTTTGTAAACCTAACAAACTCACAAGTGCGAAAATATATGCTCACTCCTCAAAACATCTGTACTCATGGAGATAGAGATAGATAGATTCAAGAGATTTGTAAAATGTTCAGGCATAAAAGTAGAGAATGGCTAATTTTGATGTTTTGAGAAAAGTATTGCAGGATTATTATACTTCAAAGGAAAATTATCACAGTTGTGCAGTCTGTGTTCAGTATTTACAGAAAGAATGGATATGGGACTTTGATCTTTTGGCAATGGACCAGGAATACTCCTCCAGAACTTTGAGCAGGGATGCCCTGAGGCCAAGCAAGTATGTTAGAAGCTTGTAGGTGGTATGTATTACAGTTGCTGAAATGATACAGATATATGAAGTTGGCTCTGCCTACTGACAAAATATGTCAGTAAGGTCATAGGAGAGTAGAGTATAATAATCAGGGAAAAGTGACTAGCATTTATTCAGGATGTATCATTAAGAAGAAATTATGGGATTTTTGAGTAAATAAGCAAAATTCAGCTTAAAAGACTTAATGATGGTTTACCAAATAGGCAAGATTCAAAGCAACCTTGAAACTAGCTGGGAAAAATTAATAAAATAATTGTTAGTATTATATTCATAGTATTAAAAATATAGTATATTATTCATAGTATTAAAAATAAAGAACATACAAAAATTGTCAGCTAACAGTGTAAAAAATGTGTGGAATGAGGGGCACAGAGAAAGTAGCGTACTTATTAATTATAAAAGACTGGATGAAATATAGACCTTAATATTGGGTTTTAATTAATTTAGCCTGATTTATAAAGGAAGATGCACTTGTGAAAGCAAGAATGACGTGGTGTACCTTTGTTCATAAAGAAACGTGATGTTTGTTATAGGAAATATTTGACAATTTTGTATAACACTATCCATTTTAATTACTGTTTTTCCTTATATTCTGACAGTTATAAAGGATTTATAGGCTAATGAAAACTGCTAGAAGGAATGAAAATAAAGCTTACAAAAGAGCTAGCTGCATATCTTTTATCTCCAGCAGCTTTGGCAGCAATAGTTGCATAGAACTGGACTTCTGGAAAATACCATTCTTTGGTGGCAGTCTGAGGACCTGCCTGTAAGCAGGTTTATCACTGGTTGATTTACAGTAATGGGATTAATGGTAAAGGGCTTCAATAATGCTAATGTATACTTCCTATCAGAGCATCAGAAGCCTTTCTCTTTTTTACTTTATGATGGTATTTAGAATATTTGATCTTCTGGCTCAAAATGAACATTGTAAAATTAGAGTTTAGAAAATGAGTTCTAAGAAAAACAAACCAAGAATGCAGCTGAGCAATCAGAGCTACTGATCTACTGCTAGTGCTTAGTCCTGGCTTTCACAGCCATTTCAGCTGTTCAGAGTTGTATTTACCTGACAAGTTGAGTCAGGGTTATCTGTATTTATGATGTTAAAGTCTAAGAAAAACAAAAAAAATCAGCAGTTCTTTTGTCCTGTAGTAACCCTTGTTGTTAAAGTGGGATTTTTAAAACTGGCAAAGAAATGTATTCTTAGGCACGGTAATGTCCTATCTTGTAATTGCATTAGTGTATACCGTTTACAAGCTTTAAAAGCATTAAAGACACTTTCAAGATGGGTATTTGACGTGCATGTACTTGTCTGATTGATGCTCGGCTGAACATGAGCCGACAGTGTGCCCGGGTGGCCAAGAAGGCCAACGGCATCCTGGCTTGCATCAAAAACAGTGTTACTAGCAGGAACAGGAAGGTAATTGTCCCCCTGTACTTGGCATTGGTGCAGCCGCACCTCGAGTACTGTGTTCAGTTTTGGGCCCCTCACTGCAAGAAAGGCATTGAGGCCCTGGAACGTGTTCAGAGGAGGGCTACGAAGCTGGTGAGGGGTCTGGAGCACAGGCCTTATGAGGAGCAGCTGAGGGAGCTGGGATTGTACAGCCTGGAGAAGAGGAGGCTCAGGGGAGACCTTATAGCTCTCTATAACTTCCTGAAGGGAGGTTGTAGTGAGTTGGGGGTCGGCCTCCTCTCTCGTGTAATCAGTGATAGAACTAGAGGGAATGGTTTCAGGCTGAGCCAGGGGAGGTTCAGGCTGGACATTAGGAAGTATTACTACTCGGAAAGGGTAGTCAGGCATTGGAATGCACTGCCCAGGGAGGTGGTGGAGTCACCGACCATGGGAGTGTTCAAGAAACGTTTCTTGGATGTTTTGTTGAGGGAATCGTTCGATTTAGCTGGGAAGTATTGGTAATGGTTAGACTGGATGATCTTCTAGGTCTTTTCCAAACTTGATAATTCTGTGATTCTGTGATTCTGATTGCATTCAAGGTCCATAAGTCCTGTGATGGTAGTGCTCAGTATTCATTGTTTCTATGCACTGCAACACTTCCTCTGTGGTTAAGCTACTTGCTAGGATTTAGTTCACACACTAGAATAAAAGAACATCTTCAGTCCCTGCAATGCCAGGGATCACTGTGCTTGAGTTGTCCTTTAATTTTTTTTTTTATTTTTTTTTATTTTTACTAATGGCATCTGTAGGTTTGCCTTTTCAGGAACTGGGTTGTGGGTCTCAACAGATAACTCTGTCAATAATAAATTCTTGAGGATGACTCTCGAGCATTAATCACTGGAGATTGATGTTTCTGGCATATTTTTCTAATAAGCACATTGATTTCACCCTGCTATAATGATAAGACTACCAACGTTTCAGAGGCCAAGAGAATTGCAACCCATAAATCTATGTGTGGTAAATATATGTGCATCATATGCAAATGTCTTTGAGCTTCAGATTACGAGATTCGAATTAGAAGTATCGAACTTTGTGGCATTTATCTTCTTGTAAACCACAGATTTATTGGATCTTTAAGGCATTTTATTCAAGGTGAGGCAACAGCAGCTTTTAATATATGACATGAAAATTTATGATTGAGAATTAAAGTGCATAAATATTTCTAATAAAAATGTGAAAATTAGTAGCATGGTACGCAGTGCCCAGACAAGAATGTAGAAACTTGCAAGTAAGATTTGCAAATTAAACAGTGATTATGGAATAACTTTGATGTCTTGTAAATGACAATTTGGGCTAAAAGCAGCACATCATCCAGAACAGGAGTTTAACAGACAAACCAAACAGATAAGAAAGAAGGGCGGTGTCTGACATATACATGGCAATGCATGAACCAGTTGAACAAAGCACAACTCTGTAGAACATTTATAATTTCACTAAAATATAAGCAGCTCTGAAAGAGGAGAAACATCTGGTTTTCTGAGGTACTTCTTTAAAATCCTTATTTTCTGGCAGAAGATATTATAAATTTGGTCTAGAGCTATGACGTATATA
This sequence comes from Alectoris magna, assembly GCA_030625065.1. NCBI lineage: Eukaryota > Metazoa > Chordata > Aves > Galliformes > Phasianidae > Alectoris > Alectoris magna. The sequence goes on from CM060565.1 coordinate 17,425,456, forward strand.
TCCTTAGTCTTTTTGTTTTGGGGTCTGTCTGTTTACTTTGGCCATATGTAAGGAAGCATAAATGTTTCACTGTTTGTGAAAGTCCTAGCTTTAAATCAAGTTACAATAGATGCAGACGGTATGCCTTTCCTTAGCAGTGGGAAAGATATAGCTGAATGACTTTATTTGATTTGCAACATGCTTATGGTATCTTCTGTGTGAAAAACCTAAAATTTCAGATTTCACCATTTGATGTCTCTGATCAATTTCTTCTTGTAGGTACTCATTTGTGACCCCACTCACGGCACTTTTTAAAATTGAGGTGAGTGCTATCCTGACTGTTACAGTAGAAGTAGAGGTGCTTTGAATATTACTTCATATCACTTAGTAATTTTCTCTTCTCCACATTGAGCCTAATTTCCACATGTGCCAGGCCTTCATTCATTATAATGTTATCACCTGAATGTAAATGGCAGTTAATATTTATAGGTAGATCTATGACTTTTTGATTTTCCAGGCACTGAAAAGTATGGCAATGCCAAAACTTCATGTAATGAATCAAAATTTATCTTCTGTTTCAGTAAATGTCAAAAGTCTGTTACATTGTTTAGAATGTCTCCAACCTGTCTGAACAACGTAATGTTGGTTCTTCACCAACAGATCACACTTGTTGCCAACAAGACATATTTGAATTAAGCATCCAAGTTTATTAATATTTCTTGTGCCTGACATATTTGTTAGATCCAGAGAAAAAAATAAAAAATGACCTAGTTGATGACCATAACTGAATAACACATCTTTAAAACTGTGATTTGGTTTACAAATCTAGGAGCATCAAACTGGAGCAGTGAGGTAGCACTGTGAGGCCTATTCTCAGCTACTTGTTAATTCAGGGACACAGTCCATAGTATGGTAGATAATGCCTGTACTTTTTCAAACCTAATAGGCTAATCCTTTATTCACAAAAATTGTGACCTCTACTGCTACAAAATGTGGAAATTGATTAAAATCATACTTGAGCTGCTAAAGGTGTTTTAAATTAAAATATGATTGACAAATTTGGCCAGATACATCAGTATTTTCCTCCATTTTCCACAGATACTAGATGGAGTCATAAGTAAATTATGATTATTAAAATGTTTTGCTGAGTATTTTCAGGAGAGTAGATCACTGATTTATGTTTGTACATCTGCAGGTTTACTTCAGTTCAGGGTACATAAATGTGCAAAGTGATGTAACGAGTAAGATAAAGCCTCCTGCTTTGATTGTACAGTACCCTGCACATCTTCTGTGGGCTGACTGTATGTGCAAATCTTACATGAGCATCTCTTGCAGAATAGTATCAAATGAGACTTTCAGAGGGAAATATTGTTTCCAAAGAGACTTGTTATTCAGCACTGAATGATTTTCAGCCACCTACACTGCTGAGTGGAATACAGTTTGTTAGAGGTACAAAAATATTGACATGTACCAAAGTCCACACCTGGAAACTTGTCTTTATGCTCATTCCACAGCTTTCAGGAATATTTAGCTATTAATCATAGTGATATTTAACACTCACTGGACCGCTAGCAATGAATTTCTTTTGGGTCTACCAAAGTCAAAAGTGTTGTGAGCAGCAGCCTGAGTTACTAGTTTTGTGTCATAATTTGTTAGTGCAACTAACTGAATGTGGTCACCATATCAGTGTAGTCTTGTCTGATTCTGGTAAGTCTCTTTCCAACTAACATCAGTCAGACAAAAACAGAAAGTAAAGCAAAGAACTTTAAAAGAATCACTATTCCTTTTAACAGTGTTCTTACTAATTGGTAACTGTAGTTACCAATAGTAGGACCATATGTAGTAGGACCATAATGTAGTACCATAGTAGGACACTGCTGCTTCTGTTACTCACTGGAGAAGAAAAACATTCCCAGTTGCAAAGGTTTAAGGATGAATATTTAAGTACTCAAAAAACGCAGTTCATACAATCCCAAGTTCATGTATAATGAGTACTAAAGCTCAAATACAATCTTTTTTCTCTTAGTGGAGGTCAGCTGGTTTTGTTTTATTTTGAATTCTGATATTTGGTTACTTCAGTGTTCAGTTTGTCCATTTAGGAGGGAGGTGAAGCACCACACTGTTCAAATGCGGAAGCTGTTCTAACCTTCTCCTTAAACCATCTTTCATAGTTACCAGGAGTTAAGATGCTTACAGGTGAATAGTTGGGTAGCAGTGATTCAAGGGCAGCTTAGCTCAAGTGAATGAGTAGAAATGCAGCAGCTGAATAAACAGCTTCGGTGCAATATTTCAGTTTTTTACTTTTGACATTCAGGTTTTCATTACAAAATAAGAACTGAGTCATTGTATCAGGAAATGGGTTTGTTGAAAAATAGCATCTACTTCTATAGTTTGTAATTTCACTATTGATCAGAGCTCTGTGAGGAAGGCTATCTCTATTCTTAATGCTGCAGTGTAGTGAATGATGCCTATACTTGCTTGTATCTCATAAAACTAGCATTGGAAGCCCGTTAGCTAGCTCAAAGTTTGATGAAATTGCATTCAAAATGCTAAATGCCAGATGTATAAACACTTCCCAAACCTTGGCTGGAATACATTTATACTGTAAGAAAAAAAGAATATGAAAGTACTGCAGGTATTTCAAGGGTAGATGGAGGCTGTCTTCTTCAAAGGTATGGGTACATCAATACTAGCTAGTGTCATGTTATGAAGACACCATGGCAACAATTGTAACACACCTGTGATAAAAGCAAATGACTCAGTGGAAAAAGTCTACTATGCATTTGTCACTAATCAGCACAAAAGACTTACAGAGGGTTTGAACAGAGAGGGCTCAGCTGTCAGGGCAACTGCAACTATGTCCATTAAAATATTTTATTTATTGATGATACAAAAAACAGTAGGCAGGAAAGTTGAGTTGAATCTTAAAAAAACTTTGTATTAATGGTATCACTCATCCTCTACAGCTCTCAGTGTTTTTACAGGAAACCCTCTCATTTGTATTTCAGCATTTTAAAGGCTTTTTCTGATGTAAATAGATGTCCATTTTGAAGGCAAATTTCATCATAGAGGTCTGGAAGAGACTGTTAGTTTTAAAGCTAAATGACTTTAACAGGACTTTGTTCCCTTGAAGAAAGATGACAAATATAAAAAGAGGTTCAAAGAGTAGGCTAAAGATGGAAAAAGCAAAATCTGTCTTTCACAGTGATATTTCTTAATCTTACTGCTACGTTATCACAAGTAAAAACTACATCCTTTTCCTTGTCTGAAATGTGGCGATCCTATTCTCAGCGAAGAATTAATTAAGCCGTTGTCTTCATTTGACTACTTTTGTTTTTTTTTTTCTGGCAGGCTTGGAGCAAAGCTGTCAAAGATATAGTACTGATCAATTCTATCAAGCCATTATAAAAGTCTAGGGAAAAGTAAAGATAAAGACAGGAAGGCAAAGACAGTCAGAAAGCTGAAGACAGCGAGAAAATCTCAAGTGTTATTTGCTTGATGGAATTCAGAAATTAGTCAAAGACTGAGCAGGCAGAGAGATCATTTAAGTTCTTTGTCTTGTCTGCTCAGACCATTGCTATGAGGATGTTCCTTATAGCAGTGGCATCATGGGATCCTACCTGGATGCCACGAAGCATTCTGTTAGCAGTCTTTGAAGCTAGAGAAAGATATTTTACAGTTTATATTCCAAATGAATCAGAAATGACAAATTCTGGAGATTACATACAGAGGACTCTGGGGGATCACCTGCTGGAGAGGAGCTCTACAGAGAGGGTCCTGGGTGTCCTGGTGAATGACAGGTTGGCCATGAGCCAGCAGTGTGCCCACATGGCCAAAAAGGCCAATGGCATTCTGGGGTGCATTAAAAAGAGCGTGGCCAGCAGGTTGAGGGAGGTGATCCTCCCTCTCTACTCTGCCCTGGTAAGGCCTCATCTGGAGTACCGCGTCCGGTTCTGGGCTCCCCAGTACAAAAAAGAAAGGGATCTCTTGGAAAGAGTCCAGTGGAGGGCCACAAAGGCCCCACAAAAGGGCCTGGAGCATCTCCCCTATGAAGAAAGGCTAAGTGAACTGGGTTTGTTTAGCCTTGAGAAAAGAAAACTGAGAGGGCACCTGATCCAGGTCTGTAATTATCTAAGGTACGGGGAGCAAAGTGGCGAGGCCAGACTCTTTTCAGCAGCGTGTGGAGACAGGACAAGGGGAAATGGCCAGAAACTGGAGCATTGGAAGTTCCGCACAAATGTGCGTGAGAACTTTTTTACGGTGAGGGTGATGGAGCACTGGAACAGGCTGCCCAGGAGGGTTGAGGAGTCTCCTTCTCTGGAGATATTCAAGACCCGCCTGGACGCCTACCTGTGTGACCTGGTATAGGGAACCTGCTTTGGCAGAGGGGTTGGACTTGATGATGTCTGGAGGTCCCTTCCAACCACAAGATTCTGTGATTCTGTGACTATTCCTGATCTGACCCTTAAATTAAATAAAAATAATTCAGTAAGGGGAATGAAAAAGGCTATCAATATCAAATCAACATAAAAAGAAATTGGTTTTATAATGCCTTTTATAGTATACCTTTTAATCTGTGGTAACCATATTGGAAATTCATTAGTATGCAGAAAACCATAGGAACCATATGGAAATACTTCTTACAAAGGATTAGAACACAATAAATTTTACAAAAGGCATAAAATATCTTTAGGATGAATGATCACTCTGGAAGTAATGTGCACTAAAATTGTAGGAGTGGTATTCACTCATTAGTTGTATGAAGCCATTAACTGCACAAAATCTTTTTTTTTTTGCATAACCATTTGTCATATAAAATCATTAGCTCCCTTATAAAATTGTTAGAAATGTGAAATGATTTTTCAAAAATATCATTAGTTACAGGGTATTACATTATAAAAAGCAGTGGCATATTACTTCATCATTTTCTGCATAAAAATGAGTCGGTTATTTATCAACATAAATGATTTTGCATAACTTTTTAAGTAGCTTTATTGTCCAATATTCAGACTGTTAGCTGTTAGGTTTCAATGGTTATTTTAATGGCCAAGACATTTATTAGTTATGAAAAACTGAAATGAACTAGAACAAACATTACTTTCCATCCTGCTAAAATTGACGGTTTTAAAAAGCAATCTTGTTTCCTGTAAATGTACTCTTAGAGTTTTGAATAGCAGGAGCTGTTTGCATTTATTTACCATCATTTTGTAGCTGTTTGTATTTCATTTACTTCAAAATTCAGATTATCATTCTTATATTCTAAACTAGATTCAGGTAAAAGCTTTCATAGCAGTGTTTTTGGACATGTTGTGGATCATTTTGTGTAGACCTGGCTTGTGATAGGAAGAATGATTTATGCATTGAAATGCATCACATTGTTTCACTTTCTTACATGCTAATCAGAAGACTTTTAACCATATTATTTTCAATATGTTTCTGGAAGTGTGAAATTTGATAACTGTGCTTTAGCAGGAAGCGATATCTTTGAGAGCCACTTGAAGATACCCAGTGCCATGGAGGACAAAATACAGATTTATAGCTGATGAGGCAAGAAGCCTGCTTGAGCTTAGTTTTGTTCTATTCTGATTAATTATATTATTTAATTGTCTAGCTGTAACTTCAAATAGCATAGTGTCCAGTTCTGTAGAAGCAAGAAAACTAATTTTCTCCAAAGTCTACTAGATAAAACTTACCCACTCCTACCAATGGACAGATTAGGAGTAAAAGAGAAACAGATGATTTGACCTTTATATTACAGAAGCTACATGCTGAACCTACTGAGCTTCCATGTGTCTCACCTGTGTAAGGTTGAACCCAGACAGCAACTAATCACCTACCCCACTGCTCATTCACTTGCTGCCTCAGCAGGATAGAGGAGAGTTTGTGGGTCAAGATAAAGGCTATTTAATAAAATAGAGAAAAAAAGAAGTAGTGCAAAGGTGAAAATTTACCAGTTTCTACAAGCAAGACTCACTGACACCCGACCAGTCTCTGAGCAGTCACTACTGTGGAAAAACTATATCCCTGTTTTTTATTGGTGAACATCATGTTATGCAGCTTGTACCCCTTCAGTCAGTTCAGCACAGGTATGCTGAACTGACTCTTGCCTGTGTCCCATCTACTCACTGTGGGGACAGAGTAAGAAACTGCCAGAGAATTGATGTTGCGCATGAACTATTCAGCAAAAACACTGATATTCGATCAGGACTTCTAGTCACAGATCCAAAATACAGCTCCATGCAATTTGCTATGAAATACATCAACTCTGGATCAGCCAGATGCACAGCACAAATACATCAGCTATCTAGAAAAACTGTATCTTAAGAACTAGTAATTCTAGGTAGTGGTTGACTCCTTTAAGTACCAAACCTATTTGGTGTAGCGTTTCAAGTAGACAGCAGTAAATTCAGTTGAGAGTCTATCTCACAGAAATGTTTTAAATGTGTACAGCTTGTTTGTTCCAGGTGGTTAACTTCTGGTTAAAGGCTAGGACCTAAGAATGAAGGAAATTACAGAGGGGTGACCAGACAAGTTACCTCTAGACTGAACGTATAAAATTTTATTTCAAAAGTTATTACATGTTTTGCTTCTATCTCTACCTCACCCTATTTCCCTCAGTTGAATTTGTTATTCTTTTCGGGTCTTGATGCTACATTCTTTGCTTTGGGCTTTCTGAGTTGGTTGTATCAGACTAAAATGGTGATAGGACATTGCTTGTCCTGGTTTGTCTGGGGTAGTTAATTTTCCTCACAGTATCTCATAAGATACATGTTTTAGATTTATAGTGAAAATAGTGCTGATATAACACTAGCATTTCAGTTACTGAGGAGCAGTGCTTACACAGCACATAAGGTACATAAGAAGCTTTCTTATTAAACTGTCTTTGTCTCAACCTATGAGTTTCCTTACCTTGACTCTTCTCACTTACTTCCCCCCACTGAGTGAGGGTGGAAGGTGAGCATGTGGTTGTGTGATGGTTAGCTGCCTACTGGTTTAAAACAAAATATGATCACTGAGATCATCTATCCACACAAAATCTTAGTACGGGTGACCTACAGACCGCCATGACTTCATGTTATGGTGATTTTTCATGTCTGTGCCTGCTTTCATGACATATTCTGTCTTGAGTCCTTCAGTTTTGATTGGCTAGTTCTGTGGCGCAATGCATTCATGGTGTGTGAAGGAAATGTTTTAGACCATCTACTACTTAATCATCACAGTATGGTTTTGGTATTTCCAGCTATGTAAATTCTTGGTAACAGGAAAAGCCAGATCACAGAAAGCAGTCTTGAGGTAATACGGTCCTCTTAGTTTAGCATCTGAGTGGAATGTATGTTTCTGTATTATTATGGTTATTATTGCTCATGTAAGAAGGGTTTCAGTAACATACATATGTAGAACCCTGCTTGAGCAATTGCTTCAAACAAATGGGAAAAATATGAAAGACAGTGAGAAATTGAGAAGGAAGGGGACAGAGAATGAGAGAGAGAGAAGGCATGCAATTCTTTACAGTCTTCCAGCAATTTATCCTGAACAGGCAAATGATTCCAATGTGCCGAGCAGCTGATCTACTGCTTTACAACAATTCTCCTTAGAGCAGAAAGCATAAAAATCAATATGCCTTCCCAATGTTATTAAAAAGTACTGCAGTTGGGCAGGTCACTATGTAGCAAACAGGTACTGCAATTTTTAAGAGGAAACATATTACAGAACAAACAAGTTCTCTTTTTTTCTTTGCTGGGAAATCTCTCTTGCTATTTTATCTAGTGTCATTAGCTGTCCAGCCACAAATGTGACTATTGAAGTGAACAGTTTTAGCAAAACTTACTCTAATGAAAATAGGGCCTACCTGTTTTGCCTTGAGGCACTGGTCTCAGCTGTTATATTTTACAGATCTTATTGTCTCTCTCATCCCCTAATTCTAGATGGAAATATCTTCTTTAAAGAGTTTTTCAAATGACTCTAAGAATTGTGATTTTTTTCTCCTAACTGCCATCTATACTACTGATAATCACTTTCCAGTTCAATGATTTTCCTCACTTGAAACTAATATTATAAATGTAATCTGAGCTGCACTGGATCTCTAGTCTTCCTGAATTTTTTAAAAAATACATAACTTGACCAGCCTATAATTTGCTTCAACTCTGAGAGCCCCTAATGACAGAATGGATATGTGACAGAAAAAAAAATAGATACGTGGACAGAAAAAAAACATTGAAAGAATACTTGAAATATGGTTCTCAGTACTACCAAATTATAAATAGTATAGAACAGTCTCAAGTTGATTAAATTAAAGAAAGTAGTGTTGGAAAATATCTTGAAAGGATATTGAACTTCATTCATCACTATTACTGATAGATATTTATCTAACCTGTTCATAACATCCTCTTCCCCTTCCAAAAGGATATTCTGAAACATGCCCTAGGCAGATTTTCTCAGTGCTTGAGTTCTATCATACACAGTAACTGTCCCACATGGCTACGAACATGGCAACAGAACAACTGTTACAGGTTGGGAAACTTCCCATCTCAGTTGCTTTCATATTTTTCCTCACTTTTTCTGTGCTTATCATAGAATAAATGTACAAGATGAATGATAGCTAAGAGTACCCATTTAGTCATATTCTTGATCATGTTTACAATACCTGATAAAAGTTGGGTAGAATATGCTCATCTGATGACAATAAATGATCACCAGTAAGGGGAAAAATTATCTCAGAGGATCAGGGCTTTTTCCATAAAAACTCAGCACTCTTCACAACTTCTTGAACCACATAAATGGATTTCTGTTTGTTTCTGACCAACCAGATAGGTTTTTATAACAAGACATCACATCCCATTTGTGGATGAGGGGAGAGATGTTGATGTTGTTTAGTAAAGGAATTTAGGTAAAGGTCTACCACAGTTTCCCTCATATCCAAACAGGCAGGGTATGGGGGAATTTTGATAGGTGGAATTTAAGCTGGATGGAAAACTTACTGCTATTCTCAAGGGATTATGATCAGCAGTGTAGAATCCAGCTGTCATCCAGTGATTTGTTGTATTCATCTGATAGTGATACAGGGGTTAGTATTGTTAAATCACAGTTAACGGATTATGAGACAGAATGCAACAGTTTTATGTGTTTACCAGTGTTTGAAATACTGGAGATAAGGCTGCTGTTCAGAGGGATCTTAAAAAGCCAGGGTGGTTGTATAGTTACAATTATACAAGGCATAATAGATGGATAGCCAGAGGTTATATAGGAATAACTCACCAGTGCTGAGGCTCACAGTTAAGATGGATGCTCACCAATTTTGAGGCTTGCTACAAAGAACTCCACACAGGAGCAATATCCAAAAAGAGATGCTGCCATAGTGGTGGTCAGTCCTTAAATGGGATCTAGGAGAGGTGGAGTCAAGCTCCACCCCTTCCGGGAGCACAGCTGAATTACCTTCACCTGTGCTCCCACAGCTGACCTGTCACTTGCCTCAGATGGTTAATCAGAGGTTCAGGCTGTCATTAGCAGTTTCCCGTACAGTGGTTTACTGATGGCAACCTCATAAAGTTAAGCAGAGGCAAATGAGAGATACCACACCTAGGAAGGATAACCCTACTGGCTGGGCTCTGACTAGGTATAAAGCAGCTTTGCAGAAAAGGACCTGGGCAGACAGTGAACAAGAAATGGGATGTAGATCAGCAACATGCCCTTATAGTGATGAAAGAAAACCACATACCAGGCTCTACAAACTAAAAAGAGGGTAGCCAGTAGGTTGAGGCTCCTTGTATAAGAACATTACTGATATAATGGAATGAGTCTAGTGGAAAACTTCAAGGTAGCCCATGGTCTGTAGAATGTGAAGTATTAGGAAAGGGTAGGAAAAATTGATTTGTTCAACTAAAGGAAGAGAAGGATAAGGGCAAGAAACAGCAACTGCAGGGAAATTTCTGATTAGATATTGGGAGAAGTTTTTTACCTTGAACTGTAGGATCATAAAACAATTTGGGTTGTAAGTGACATTAAAGATCCTCTACTTTCACTCTCTATGCTACGTAGAGTAATATCTTGTAAGTTGCCCAAATATATCAGATTGTCCAAAGCCCCATCCAGTCTGGCCCTGAACACTTAAAGGAATGCTAATTAAACAGTGGAAAAGTCTGCCCAGAGAGGCTGTGGAAATGTTTTCTGGAAATATTCAAAACTCAGCTGGACCAGGCAGTGAGAATTTGCTCTAAGATCACCCTGCTTTGAGGAAAGTGTTGACATGCATGCCTTTCAGAGGCTCTACCAACCTTAGACTATTATATGGACTTTTAATAAGAGCAGTACATCTTTGGCATGTGTGGTAGCCGCAAGTCAAGTTCAAATATCCTGAGATCCCATTGCTAAAAACAAAGTTAGTGAAGTCTTTCAGAGTACGTCTCATTAGTAACTGCATTTTTGGAATACAGTGAATCTAGTGTAATTTTTATTAAGACTTTTTCAAAACGGCCTATTCTGCTGTGCTTGAAATACAAACCACATAAACAAACAGAAAAAAAGAGAATATTAATTTCAATCTAAGACAAGTGCTCAACATGAAAGTTTTAGTGCAAAAGCTCACAGGCTGGAAAAACGAAAGTAGATAAAAAACTGGTGCTTATAAAGAGGAAGTAGCAGACAGCTTCAGTAATAAATAATGCTGAACTCCACATTTATCAGGAACATATTTCAATCAAAATCAAGTTACTAAAAAAACCCCAAACCTAAAGTAAAACAAGAACTGGCCTCCCCTCCTACCCTTTAAAAATAATCAGAGCATACAACACCTTATTTTAAATGCAATCTCCTGTGTCTGCCTAAAGGTTATCAGCTGAGTCTTGCATTGTTTCCAGCAGCTAAGGCTGAAATAAATGGTTGTCTAATGTTGCTATGGTTGAATGCCCTAGTGTCATATCTATGCACGCTGTGAAAGCAGTGATAAACAAGATATATTTTTATTGCTCCAAATGTTCTACGTATCAATAATGTGTTTGTAAAGAAGAGTGTCCTACAGTGAGACTGTATACCCAGGAGGGCAAACCCTATCTTGGCCAGGTTTCCCATCCCGCCGAGATGAGAGTTCTATTAATCATATCTGATGGAACTTGGTGCAGGTAGCTGATGGCTTGTAGGGTGTTATACTGTTAATACAGTAAGAGTTACTCTTAAAACAAATGTCAAGAACATTTCAATCACATTAATTTGGAGATTTGGACTGAGATTATAATCAACCTAGTAACATGACCTTCATTTGAAATGCTTTGTCATCCTGCAGTAGTGCACTGATTGATGATTGGTTTACATGAGATGCAAACCCTCCCCCCAGATTCATACTTTGGTAAATGAATTTTGTTTTCTCTGGAAAACTACACATATGCATGAGGGTCAAGGTCAGCACACCACTCTGTAATACATTCAGTTGTTCTCTAAATGAAAGGGTGCAGGTATGATCACCAAACTACGTGGGTTTTAAGGACATGTAAGTTGTGAACACGTATTTTGTGACTTTTCTACAATAATTGTTATTCTTATGGATCTTAAAGAGTTTTGATCCCTTGCTGTGGTAAAATAACATTTGTTTCTTAATGCTAGCAGACCTAGATTAATACCACTTTGCTAGGGATTTTTAGAATTCATCTGTGGAAGAAAGGTTTTATCCTATACCTTATGCATCCACATTCAAGAATTAGTCCACTGACTCTTCTTGTAAGCTGACACGTATCTGACATAGCTTAAGGGGCAGACTGACTTTATCTTTTTACCCTTCTTCTCTAGATGAAGAAGACTACTGTGAAACCACTGTGAAAATGACATTACAAGCTCCTTGTCTGTAAAGATCAAGATTGCAGGGGCAGTACTTTAAGGTCCGAGTTTTTTGTATTTATGTGAGGATTCAGTATACATTCAGATTCTAAGGGTTGTCGTCCCAGCCCCTTGTGATATTGTGCGCTTTTACTAGCATCAGATACGAAGCATTAAAATAGATTTTCATTCACTTAAAGTTCATTTTCATCCAAAGTTAACTTGGAATGTTTTAGAGTATATGTGGTTTGAAGGTAGTGAAGGTCAGTTCTGTTAGATAAAAAATTGGCATGTTTCAGAAAGATAAGCAGTACTATTCATGAGAGAGTGGATTAAAATATTAAGAAAGAGAAGGTCAATGAAGGTTTCAATGAGACTCGAAGTTTTTCTTCTTATTGAACATGTGGGAGGTGCACTTATTTATCAGTAGCAGAATGATAATGCTTCAGATGCCTTTTTGAGAATACGTATTCTCCCATCAGCTGGCACCTTGGATGTCATTGTACTTATGAAAAGCAATGAAAAGCTTAGAGTTCTTCGAAAATGATGACATGATTAAAAAAATCATATTTGAGAACTTTAAATCAGATATTCATATCTCAATCTAGTCTGTAGTCTGGTGGCAGGCTATGATGTGACTTGAATCAACTGCAGTCCAGGATCTGCTTGGTTAACTTTAAGTGTAAGCAGTCTAGGGACAGTCAGCAAAAGGCAAATGCTGCCAGAATATTTTCTAGACATTTCAGTATAGTAATCTCTACTTGACTTCTAAATCAGAATTTTACTTCCCTGATGTCTAATTGAGCTTCTGGTTAAATTGTTAGCTATGGCATTTTCCTGCAAGAACTGGATATTTGGCTATGGACACTTCCAGTGTGGCCAAATACAGATGCTGATATTTGACTTGAAGATGCGATCATATTTAACAGTAAGTACTGTCAACATTCAGGCATGCAGCATTGCTCATTTGTCATGCAATACAGATGCTGCCAAATTCCCATCTTTTGCTTATGGAAGCTGGCTGCCAGGAAGATGTGGCAATTATCTTAGCAGAAGTTCTTTTTCTTTATTCAGAAGGTATTTTAGACATTAATTAGAAGTGCTTGAATCCAGAGTACCTGCTCAGCTATAAGGGTTATTTTTGTTTTCTAGCTTAGAGTAGGAAGCTCATAGTCCGTTACCTTAAACCCATTTAAAAAAACAAAAACAAAAAAGCAAAACAAAAAAACCCCAACCAAACAACTGTTGGCAGAGATGAAGTGGTAAGTCCTTTCAACCCAAGTCAATATTTGGAAAAGAAATATCCTCCCTCCAGGATGGTAGGTATTAACAGTATGAACAATAAATATTATATTTGGAAGCATCTATTTTCTACATTAAAGTATCTTTAACATAGAGTAAATATAAGTAAGGTTACCTCACATAATTGCAAAAAGAATTTGCCGAACTTGTCAGCCCAGGCCATAGGGATTTTTAGCAGAAGTATTGCTTGCTGTGACTCATTTACAAATGCACAAAGTCAGCAATTAGTGTTTTATGCTCCTGATGTTTAGCATTCCCCTGTCATGCGATTCTTAACTTATACTGGAAAAACCTGCCAGTTCAAGATCTATGAGTGCCATTTGGGGCCAGAATGCTGGATAATGCTGGTGTCTGACACTGTTTGTGAGCCTGCTTGATCAATTTCTCTGGGACTACAAGTTATATTGTTTGTGCAGTTTGCCAGGGCATGGTAACAAGATGCAAAATCAGTCAGCACAAGTACAAAACTCAAAGGTTTACGTGGCTGATATTATATGGCTCCTGTCTGTAAAACATATTCTGTGTATCAAGACGCTGACAATCTTGTGTGTATCAATCACAGAACGCTCCTCCTAGAATCTACTTAATGTAAGACATGTCTTTTTATTATGTAAAAAGGTCTTTGGATAAGATCATATGCGTTTCTTTTTTTCTTCAGTGAAATATTACAGAAATTGGACAAAATTACATAAAAGGCAATATATTATCAAATGATGGATGAGAAAGCAATGTTTTGTTCAGTGTTATTGGCCAAAAGGAGAACGAATACCTCAAATCAAAGCAGTGAAAGAAAAATTTAATATTGTTTGTTTCCCATCTTCAATAGCTCTAACTTTTTTGTTAGGGGGATATTCGTTCAAATAATATCCGTATGTAGCAACACCACAAGGGTACTACTAGATTGTAGGTGGTGATTTCAGTCTGTTAGCTTCTTATACTATACACTTATACACCACTCTTTTCAAAAAGTTGTGTTTTCACAAATTTGATCCTTGCTGCAGAATGAGCTGTCTTGAGGGTTACAAAATGCTTGTAATCTTCTTAAGGCATAGATCTAGGCAACAGTCAATAGCATGACAGGATACTGAAACTATAGTAAATTATTTTGTGAGGAAATTTTCTTCCATTAATACAGTCATTGAATTCTGTAACCTCTCTTCATGAGAGCATATGCTGAATTTTTAGCTCTGCTTTTCAAGTCCATGTGAATGATATTTTATGTAATTGGTTTAAACAGCTGACAGTAGTTTGATTAGAATTTGCACAATACAGCATCTGCAGTTAATAATGGTAACTATCAATACAATAATAATAAATGTTTATATCCCCAGCTTTGAATATGAATTTCATTTGCAGAACATGTGTTTTTTTTCTGGTATAGATGTTATAACTATTAACATGCAGGTGAGTATAGTACATGCCTCAACTCTATTAATGACTTTTCATTGGCATTCTTTGCTGTGCTTATGTTGTATTGCACCTGGCAAAAGAAATTGCAGAAGTCTAGGGACTGCTCACAAAAATGATATGTGGCAGGAAATATTTCTACATGAATGTTGCAGTTCTGTTTCTGTTTCCCTGTGTTATCTCCTCACTTGGAATCTCCTGCTTTTCACTATTTCCCTCATCTTCTTTTCACTTTTAATTGCCTCTTCTGCTATTTTTTCCTCTTCCCAATTATTGTTTTTAATTTTTATTTATTTTTTTCCCTCTGAGAGTTTGCTTCTATTGTGGTATTATGCATATGAAGTCTTGGATCCTTCCTTGGATCCTTTTTAACATTAGGTCTGCCTTGTACACTAGGCACAGCCATGTTCATCTTTAGTCTCAGACTTGAAATATGCCTAGGGAAAGTAAAAGGGAACAAACATTTTAATGACAAATCCAAATAAATTTTCATTAGTATCAAACAGCCTTTGACCCAGAATAAGAAAACAGCAAACTAAGAAAGGGAATGCTAATAACACACAAGTTAAGAAAACAGAACAAGAAAGGGAAAAAAAAACAAAACCCAGAGATAATGATCAGTTTCTGAAAAGCTTTGATCTCTCTGTCTCCATCTTGCAATATAAGCAGTCTCCGTGTTTATAAACATGATGTATCAAAGGCAAAATCTCAACTAGTTATAATGACTTATTTTGTCCTTGGTCCAAAATGCCAGGATGTTCTTTTTTGCACAGATAGCACAGCATTTCTGGGCTTCATATGCCTTTAAAAAATAATAGTAATTTATTTTACATTTTATGATCTCAAGTTGATAGTTAATTTCTTATAAAAATTTATATCTTGAGATTAAGGCAGCTGCTAAAAAATGTTGTATATTTCTTTTGGAATTTACTGGATGTTATTGAAAATAAAATGAAACAAAGCACGAAAACTTAAACTCCACTTTTAATCACAGATATTCCAAGAATATCCATCAACAATATTATAACATTTTATATTATTGAACACTGTACTGTTTACAACAAACTAAAGCCTCTTAGAAAAAAAAATGTGTGATAAACAATTCCAAAATAAGTGCATACCAAGCAGCGTGACTGTAACAATCTCAATGCTAGTAAAATAATAGAAATTATATTTAAGGATTCATAATAAGTATTTGATGATAAATATTATGCAAGTAGCCATTTATTTTGGATACTAATCAGCTTGAGAGATTAACAAATAAATGAATCTGCATATTAATGTTTAAAGTTATCTGTGTTATATTAGCCAATAAGCCTAAAATTTGTCTATAACTGCCTTGCTAAGAAGGAGTTAAGCTAAGTGTAACTCCCCAAGTCCCAGTTTCCCAATGGAAGAGATAACATAGTTCATTGTACTGCATTATTGTACCTTCCTGTCAAAGAAGCTGGGTTTCCATCCAAAGCACACAGCATCAGGAAGGCTGTGATTCTTAACTGAGTACCCAGGACTGCAGAATGTGTCCTCTCACATCTACTTCTTGGCGGAAATTTGGACTAAATGAATGGAGCTCTGAGGTTGTGGTTGAACCTGAGAATTTTTTGGATCTGGAACTTTCAATTTTTTTTTTTTTTTTTTTTTTGTCATAGAGACTGTAGACAAATCAGTACTAATGAAGAGGACTCTCTCTAGAGTCTGCTGAGAAGCAGGATATCCACACCCAGGATTATGTTTTGAAGAACAAAATTGTGTTGATTTAATGTCTGAGAGAAGAGCTAGATCTGTTCATAACATAATACTCTTTTAAGATTCACTTACTCATGCAATTATAGAACAATAGAATCACCAAAGCTGGAAAAAAAGCTCTAGTACAGCCATCCACCTACCAACAATGTTTCCCTGCTAAACCATGTCCCCTAGCACATCTAAATGTTTCTTGAACCTCTCCAGGGATGGTGACTCCACCGTCTCCCTGATCATCCCATTCCAACGCCTGACCACTCATTCAGAGAAGAAATTTTTCCTAACATCCAACACAAATCTCCCTTGGTGCAAACTGAGGTCATTCCATCTTGTCCTATTACTAGTTACATGGGAAAAGAAGCCAACCCCCACCTCACCACAGTCTTATTTCTGGGAGTTATGGAGGGCAATAAGGTCTTCCCTGAGCCTCCTCTTCTCCAGACTAAACAATCCCAGTTCTGTCAGCCACTCATAAGACTTGTGCTCTAGGACCGTCACCAGCTTTGCTGTCCTCTGGATATGATCCAGGGCCTCAAGGTCTTTCTTGTAGTGAGGAGACCAAAATTGAACGCAGTACTGGAAGTGTGGCCTCACCAGAGTTGATTATGGAGGAATGATCACTTCCTTGCTCCTGCTGTCAATGTTATTTCTTATACAAGCCAGGATGCCATTGGCCTTCCTGGCTACCTGGGTGCACTGCTGGCTCATGTTCAGCTGAGTGTTGACCGACACCCCCAGGGCCACTTCTTCCACGCAGTTTTCCAGCCAGTCTGTCCCAATCCTGTAGCGTTGCCTGGGATTGTCATGGCCAAAGTGTAGGACCTGGCACTTGGTCTTGTCGAACTTAATCCCACTGGTCTCAGCCCAGCTATCCAGCCTGTCCAGATCTCTCTCTAGGGCCTTCCTACCCTCAGTCAGCCTGACACTTCCTCCAAAATCGGTGTCATATCAACTGGAGAAGTCATCCCAAGAAATTCTGCAAACATACAATTTTGGGACTAAATGCTTTTGTTCTATTTTCAGTATGAACATAGTCTGATTTAAAACAAAGACCAGTACCTTGTCTTCTTGGGCATTTAGTTTAAGATGTAATGATTGATTTCAGGATTTTGCAATCTGAATAAACAGAACAGAGCAACGGAAACTGAAAGAACTCATAAATATCCTGAGTTTTATTGATGGGAAGTGTACAGAGATTAAAGTATTTCTCAAAACATATATTAGGGGGCAGATATAATTAGTTTAATGAGTGATTTTAAACTAAGATAAGTTCCTGTGTACTTCAGTCTCATCATATGTCAGCCTGCTTTGATCAATGATACTGATGCCATTTTTAAAGACATTTAAAAGTAACTCAAAGAGGAGATTGTTTGAAAGCATCAGACAGGTTTTAGGGAGGAGTACAAAAGTCGTACCTTGGAGGGTTTTATGGTTCAAAGCTAACAGTAGTAAGAAGAAATTCCTCAGTTTCATTCCTTTAACCTTGTAGTATGTGAGTTGTTAGTGTGATACCTAGGAAGAAACAGGAATTTATTGTTTTGCCTCCTGGTCCATGAGTGTTCTCTTAACAGTTATTTCAGACAGAATTTGGTAACAGAAAACCAATAAGAAGATCCTCTTCCCTCTTTTTTTCCCATATAAATGGAAATAAACTGAAAAAATTCCGCCACACCAACAGAAGTTTGGAAGTGTAAGCTTACACCACGCAGGGAACAGAGCAAGAAAGAGCCAAGAAGCAGCCCTTGTATTCCCTTTGTATTGTTTGATAGGGATAAGAGCAGGTGGCAGGGAACAGTACCTGGACATGCAGCAGCCAGTGGAAAGGCAGTGCTGGTTTCCTTGAGATGTGGCTGCGATTTGTTCAGGTGATGTGTGCATATGGTGCAGAGATGCTAGTGCTCTTTTCCAGGAATCTGTGCCTGCCTCTGATTGTCTTCACAGTTTCCCCACATTGCTTCTCAAATATAATCTGTTTCTTTTAGAGATTGTACTAAAGCTGCTTTTCTTTTCTTCGCATCTCCTCCATTCACCCAAAACCATAATATTGGCTAGGACATAAAGTGCTATAATTAGCCTTAAAAAAAAGATGATTTATGAAGGGAAAGAAGTGAATGGGCCTGATTTTCAAATAACCAATTGCTCACATGAGGCAAGTGTTCAGGAATTGAGATGCTGAATGCATCTCAATGAATGCAGCTGTGATGTGTTGCAGAACAAGAACTGTACAAATTTCATTTGAAAATGTATGGCATCTTATAAAACTATATGTTGACTGTCAAATGCATATAACTTTCCCTTGCTTTACAACTTTCCAGCCACGATTTTGTTGTCTCAAGGATTGACAGGAATGCAATGGAGATATTTCAAGAACTTGGAGATAGCAATTTGAAAGATGTTAGACTTCAGGAAAAGGAAGCTGCAGATAGTTGTATCATATCCTGGAACCTAGCTATTTCATGAGTCTCCTCCATCACCTAGCATGAACACTCATAGAAAAAGAGAACGTTTACTTGGACTGTAGTATTTCCTGACAAAAAAAAAAAAAAGCACAAACAAGAATGTTCATCAGTGATCAGTTAAATTTGGCTGTAGCTGGAAAAGAATGTGCTACTATGCAGGAAAAGGAGGAGAATTCAGAATTCCTAAGATGTTCTTTTTTTTTTTTTTTTTCCTGTGAACAGAAAAAGTACTGATTGAATAAAGTTGTTAAATGATCCCCACCTCTTGTGTACTATTCAGAAGGAGGTGTGTCGTCTGGAGTAATCATTGTGGGTATTCATTTGACTCAGTTTGCCTTTGTTTTTAGGAGGCCTGATTGATGTGGAGAGACCTCGTGTTTCCAGTGGATCTCAAGACACCATGAAATTTCCAGGTTTGATTCATCTGAGCTATGTAGGAGTTAGAATGAGCAATTTCTGCCTGGATAATAGTTATACAAACATCCTATTGTTTACTGTCCTGTTACCTGAAGAGTGTATATCTGCCATCAAAATATTATCAGCTGTGAGTGGATCATGTGAATGTCCTTCTGTCTGCTTTGCACTAGATAAAACTAATGGAAATGCCTTATATACAGGACTTGCGAACAATTTGTCTATATTGACATTGATTTTTGGTTTCAAATACAAGGCCAAAGGACTTTCAAGGAATAGTTCAAACCCTAAGAATCCAGTTTTGAATTAGTAGCAAAAGCATAATAGCTGTACAAGTAGAAACATCTCAAAAAGTCTTACCAGGCTATAATAGCCCTAGGTAGTTCAACTCTATGAGCTTGTGAAGTTATCTTATTAGTCAGTGACAAATGATGACATTGCTGTTCTAGGCATGCTGTCAAACTGTCAGCAGGCTGACATCTTAACTTCATGAGGGTAATAAACACAGAGGGGAAAAATTTAATTCTTCTGTTCCTGTGGGCTTCACTGACTCAAACATCACAGAACTTACAGAAAATAAAATGAAGAAAAAGGCAGAAAAAAATTAGTGTTCAATTGTACTGATATGAACACATAAGGAAACAAGTGGAAAGCATTTTTGTAAATGAGAGTTTTGTACAAGACTATCAGTTACTATCTGTTGGAAAAAAGCTACATTAAATAGGCCACTTTTAAGTCACTTTATGGAATTCAGGTTATTATGCAAAAGTATCTTTTGCCTGTGTCATGGTTCTGCCCTATTTTGGCCTGGTTCCTTGACTAAATGGGGTAGGGGGACTCGTGCCCTGAGATGATGGGGAAGGGGGGACTGCAGGGGGGGGTTTAGAGTAAGGGTAGGGAGAAGGACCTAGAAACAAAACAGTGGCAATAAGGTAAGGGAGAAAACTAATTTATAAATTAAATAAAATAATAAAATTAATAATAGAATCATAAAACAATAAAATTAGTAAAATGAATTAAATATGATAGCAGAATGTGAGAGAACACGATATAATACAACGTAATTGGAATTGAAGCCAATAATTCAAATAAAATAAGAGAGTGTCCAAAACTGATGGCCTTACGATGCTGAAGGTGAGGTGACTAGGGAGCATATAGAGTAAAATAAAGGGCAGTCTCCTGACTCCAGAGCAGTTTTATCTTTCCTTCTGAACAGAAAATGGAAATGGAACAGTGAAGTCTTCTGGGGTTTGTAGCTCTCTTCTGAGAAAGGTATACCCACAACTAATGGTTCAAGGAACGATTGGATGTTGTGTTGAGGGACATGGTTTAGTGGGAGCTATCGGTGATAGGTGAATGGTTGGACTGGATGATCTTGTAGGTCTTTTCCAACCTTGGTGGTTCTATGATTATTTCTTCCATTTCCTGATGAATAAAAAATGTAGGTGTATGGGAAACTGTTAATCACAGCCTGAACCTCTGATTAACCATCTGAGGCAAGTGACGGGTCAGCTGTGGGAGCACAGGTGAAGGTAATTCAGCTGTGCTCCCGGAAGGGGTGGAGCTTGACTCCACCTCTCCTAGATCCCATTTAAGGACTGACCACCACTAAGGCACCATCTCTTTTTGGATATTGCTCCTGTGTGGAGTTCTTTGTAGTAAGCCTCAACATTGGTGAGCATCCATCTTAACTGTGAGCTTCAGCACTGGTGAATTATTCATATATAACCTCTGGCTATCCATCTATTACACCTTGTGTACTTACAACTATACAGTAGGATAAAGGAAAAGAGGTTTAGGTATACAGATATATTTCAAGAAGTTATTTCATTGTGAGGAGATCAGTAAAAATATGACAAATAGGTGTCAATATCTCCTCTTCTCCAGGCTGAACATTCCCAGCTCCTTCAGCCTCTCCTCATATGGCCTGTGCTCCAGACCCCTCACCAGCTTTTTTGCCCTTTGAACACGTTCCAGGGCCTCGATGTCTTTCTTGCAGTGAGGGGCCCAAAACTGGATACAGTACTCGAGGTGCGGCCTCACCAGTGCTGAGTACAGGGGGACATTCACCTCTCTGCTCCTGCTGGCAACACTATTTCTGATGCAAGCCAGGATGCCTTTGGCCTTCTTGGCCACCTGGGCACACTGTCGGATCATGTTCAGCCAAGCATCAATCAATACCCCCAGGTCCATTTCCTCTACACAGTCTTCCAGCCACTCTGCCCCAAGCTGCCTGGTGTTGTTGTAGCCGAAGTGCAGGATCCGGCATTTGGTCTTGTTGAACCTCATCCCATTGGCTTCAGCCCAGCTCTCCAGCCTGTCAAAATCCCTCTGTAGGGCCTCGCTACCCCCAGGCAGATCCACACTCCCAGCCAATCTGGTGTCATCTGCAAACTTACTGAGGGTGCACTCAATGCCCTCATCCAGGTCATCAATAAAGACATTGAAGAGGACAGGCCCCAGCACCGACCCCTGGGAAACATCACTTGTGACCGGTCGCCAGCTGGATTTGACTCCATTCACCACCACTCTCTGAGACTGGCCCTCCAGCCAGCTCCTTACCCAGACAAGAGTGTATCCATCCAAGCCATGGGCTGCCAGTTTCTGCAGGAGAATACTGTGGGAGACAGTGTCAAAATAATGCTCATAATCATTGCATAATACTATGTTTTTGTCCTGCAAAGGGTCATTGTTTGGTCTGTGAACTTTAGATTTTTAGCAGCCAAGACAGAATAAAAAGTAATTACCTTCTCCTGCTTTTTATATCTTTTAGCGTACTTTTAAAATTCTGACTTTCAGTCTTTCTAAATTGTAGAATTTGTTGAATGACATACTGAACGTTCTGTTAATCTTACTGTATTGAAGATACTGATTTGAAGAGGTAGGTTTAAAAAAAGAAAATAAAAATGTTCTTTAGTTTTAACAGAACTTAAAATCTAAGAGAAATCTTTCCAGATAAAAAAAAATTCATTTATTTCTATTATGATTTCTTTGAAATTCTTCTGCCGACACATTTCGAAAATAGAACTTCACATATATAAATGAACTGTCTACCAAAAATCAAAATATTAAAACAAAAGTTTTGATCAAAGCATTTGAATACGTTCTGTAAGAAAAGCAGAAAGTCTCAGTCAGAAACTAGGAGTTTTTAACCGAAACTACCAGATGGATGATCTGTTACAGAAATTTCAGGGAATGTAGAAAGTTCCATACTAACACAGTGAAGATTTTTTTCACTGTCGGAGTTATGAAGAACTGGAAAAGACTGCCCAAAGTGTTTGTGGAGTGTCCTTCCCTGGAGCTATTCAAGACCCATCCAGCCTACTACCTTTGTGACCTCCTATAGCGAAACTACTTCAGCAGGGGAGTTGGACTTTGTGGTCTCCTGAGTTCCTTTCCAACCCCTACAGACCTGTGGTTCTGTTACTGATACTTTGCCTATTCCCACCTGTTATCCCTTGGGATCTCACCAATTTGTCTTTGGGATGGTACCTGATGTTTAATTAGATAAAAAAAAATATTTCAATGCTCAGGATTTTCTTGTCTTGCTAAAACATTTGATTTTTGAAAAAATTTCCTGTGTTGAGATGAAAATGAGTGCATCTGAAGACTTGTGGTCTGAGTTAGGGATTTGACAAATTCAGAATAGCAAGTCTGATCTGATTTTCCACAGATGTCCTCAATGTCCCTTGATTCTTCCAGAGTACTAAGGAAAAGAAGGCTATTATCTTTGAAGCTGGACAGTAATTCCATTCTGGATTTGAGTCACTTTCATGTTAAAAGAACTGTCAAAACTGATATGACTCTGTGAATAATGTTTGGTTTCTATCTGTTTTCCTCCCTCAAAACAACAATAACATCAACATAACCATACAAAGTCTCCTGACTTTCACAAGATATAATTTTCTATAATTTGCACACCATATCTAAGACAAAGGAGAAAGTTATTTGTCTGCTTGTTAATATTAAATATTATTGCTCCCTTTATTTTATTACCTGCTTCCAATCAGCAAAATCAAGCTTCGTTATTTGAATTTCAACAGCACCTAAGAACAACAGAAACAAAATGCTTTTTATTTATTTATTTATTTTAAATCTGAAAACAGGACAGAAATGCAAACCAATTTTTGATCTTGGATTTCTTTCCCTCCCCCCTTTTTCTTTCTCCATCCATCACAACCTTTCTCTTTGTATCAAATTCTTGGATATTTTTATTCACAGCATCTTGTAAAAATCAGTTGATACAAGTGCACACACATACATATATAGATATGTCTGAAGATATATTCCTCATACGAATATATTACCAAAAGGCAAGCAGAGTGAACAACTAATTTTCTCAGTTATCTTGTGGACAAATATTCAGATGATTTCCAAATACTTAAACATCCAGTCACTTTTTTTTTTTTTTTTTTTTTTAACTTTGATGTCTTGGTGGTCAGATACTTTTCTTTTTAAGAAGTTTATAACTACACATACATCAAATTCTTTTCAATTTTCTCTACACTATTTTTCTTCAAATGTAATTTTTTTTTTTTTTTAATGGGAATGGTACGTCTGACTGCAGAAATCATATCAATATTTTCTTTTGAAGTTTTATACAATCTTTTTTTCATCCTTATAATTTAAGGATAGCTATTTTTCTCCTAGTGTCTCTGATCTACAGAATGAAACTGGGGACTGGTACTAGATGGGAGGCTGGAAGAGGATGACATTTAAGGTCTCTTCCAACCCAAGCTGTTCTGTGATTCTAAGCTTGAAACCTGGAGCACCTGGGCTGTGTCCATACTGCTTAGAGCTTCTTCTGAATAGACTGAATGAATCTTTCCTGCCCACCAGATGAAAAAAACCAACCCTATGGCAATCTTTATTCAACAGCCTTTTGCAACTACTCATGCGTAAGCATCTTTGCCACGCAATACCTTCTGCATTCTTCCCTTTCTCTGCCTTGCATATGATACCTGGTTATAGTAATGCTGTTTTCCATGTATGTTTGATAACCAAAATGTGCTCTGTAATCCTGATTTTGCTTGCAAATCATGATCAAGATTACTCCTATGTTTTAAGAGAATGTAATGCCTTTCCAGATGAATCCTGACACTGTGGAACTGTTGATATTTCTACACTTTCTAAAAGAGAAAGTGCATTCTCTCTGGTGCTTGGTTTGTTTGATTTTCCTATGCTTGCATTCATCAGAATAAATTAGCTTGTAAAATTGCAAACCAGCATTTTGTTTCTTCAGAAGTGAAGGCAGAAATTATGGTTGTACTCTTTTTCTTACAGCTTGAAATGGATGCAAAGCATTAACAATCAGAAGGAATTGAAAACCTTCTGCTGTGGTGACATTCGTATATCAGTGTCAACAAGTCACTCCCTGCGTATCTATTTCTACAAAGGAAAATTTATCTTTGAGTTTCTGCCTGCAGTGGCAATCAGCAGGAATAATACTTCTGATGCTGTGGGCCAACATAATAAAATAGCAGGTATTACATTTGGAGCAGCCCCTGTATTGCAAAAGCAGCAGAAGTGAGATGAAAACAAACATCAGCTGGTGCTCAGTATCTCTTAGCTTTAGAGTTTTGGTTTGTAATTGCACTCGTGACTTTCATTTTATGCTTTTTCAACAATAGGGACTCTAATTATGTTTCTTATTTCTCTCTTCCACCTTAATGAAAGCCAAAGAGGATGAGAATGACAAAACCAAATAACCACCACACTAAACAGAATCACAGAATGTCTGAGGTTGGAAGGAACCTCTGGAGGTTATCTTGTACTGAGAAGGACCCAAGTGCCCTGGTGGACAGCAAGGAGAGTGACAACAGTGAGAATAAATACAGTTTATAAATCCTAAATATTTCCTCCTAAATGTTTTACACTGTTGTAAAGTGGCAACAGCTTTTAAAAACAAACAAATCACCTTAAATATAAATATCATTTGAATTTATGACTTTAACTGTCTCTTAACATAAGCTTAAAAATAGACTTCCAGCAGACTCTGAAACTTCACAGAAGTACTGAACGATCAGTCTCTTCAGTTTATAAATAAAAGGGAGCAATTCATTCTTAAATTTAATAGACATCATTATGGAAGATATGCAAGAAAAGGCTTTAAAATTAGTAAAATGTATACCAACACTTTTGTATAAATATGTAAATGACACATTAGTACTACTAAAGAAAGACAGGAATAAATCTAAAAAATTCACTAGGGAGATATGTAAGGATGGCATGTTACCATTTCTTCGTGTAATGATCATTAAGAAAGATGATTGCCTTTCACAGTTCAGAGAAAGGATACTCATTCAGATGCCATTTTAAATTACAAATCAAATTTGCACCCTACAGTTGCAGTGTAAAGTAGTCAAAACACTCATTGATTAAGTACTTAAGAGTTGTAGAGCAAAATTCTGGAAGAAGTGTAACATAATCATATTAGAATGACATTGCTAAACAACGTTTTTCATTTATAATCCATTAATAAAACATAAAGTAGTAAAAAAAGTTCAACTTAAAGCCACAAAAAAAATAAAAATAAAAAAAAAATAAAAGAACTCTCCATTTGAATACTATGCAAATCACAATACACAATAAGGAATATTTGAGAAATTGATTCAGTCTTACCTAAGCCTACCATCCCTACCTACGGGTAGTCATGCATCCAGGAGAACTTCTGGCTCATTTTGTGGAGGTTTTCTTCCTTTAGAAAGGTCTGAGTTAGTTACATTTAAAAGTGAAGAATATGTTTCAAGCTAAGATAAATCAGACAATATAAATGTTGCATGTGGGAAGACTGAACTGAAAAAACACTTATCACACTTTAAAGTCCTGTTAGAAATCAAGTAATTCCCTGTAAGTCCAAGGTTCCTTTTTTTAATTCTATTTATTACCTTCCTCTAATTACTCTCAAAAGCTTGCATATTCTTTGACTTCTCCTTGTAGGCTTTCCTTAGGACTGAGAATGATGCAACTCTGAGATCTAGTGTTGTACTAAATTTCTTGTTCCCCATAAAATCTGGAAAGTACATCAATCCATTATCAGGGTTGTTTGGAAACCCTGTAGAAAGTTACAGTCCCTTTCATTTTAATAGGAATTTTTCCAGTATTTTCTATCAGAGAGTTTAGATTAGACTTGACCTGTCAAAAGTGCATGAAATCTCCACTTGAGATGAGGAAATTCCCTGGTTCCTGAGGAAATATTTTAGACCAGTGTACTGCACCAAAGACAGAAATAAAATCTTGCCTTTTCAGTTTATTTTCTCGTCTTTTGCCTGTTATATTACAGTTGGATTTCTAAAACTAAAACAAACTTCTCCGAACTTTCTTAAATATTCCTCATTAATAGGGCTCATTGTCACAACTGGCAGATAAGAATACGTTTCTCCTTATCTTACTCAAGATTTTCCGATTTATTCCGTAGAACTAATCTACCTAAGAGTACTCAAAAGACAGCTAGATTTTCATTAACAGAGCTAGAGAATCCTCAGCTGCCAGTATTGTTGAGCAGGTTAGTACTGTTATTCATGTTAATTGGTAAAACTAGCATTGGCTTTCCTGCCACTAAACCAAACTACAGTTGTGAGATAAAATATGTGGTTCGTTAAATAAACTTATCAAAGTTAAAGAATAAGGATTATATTTTACATTCTTAGTCAATATTTCTGTCTTTCATATCATACTGCTATTTTTTTACATCATAAATGAATTGTGCACTTTCTTTGGTATCCTAAGCAACAGATGTCTCATTAACACCTGAGCAATGCCAGTTTCTGTGGAAGGCTACAAACTGATTAAACACATGCTCCATTTTTATCTCTTCATGAGTCATTACTTAAAGGTTTTATGACCAGATTGCTGCACATAATTACATGTAGCCATAATTAAATATGAATATCCATAGACCTGTTTTTTTTATTTTTGCTCTAACTTCAGTAAAATATTTGTCCATTTGGTAATGAAATGCTACAGGAATGAAAGGAAATAAAAAGGAAAAGAAGAATCAAACAAGACTTATGTAAACTTAAGTAACATATCTATCAAATATCCATATGAACTATTTATAAAAGGCACTTCTTTAACAAGGATGCTAACATTGTATGATAAAGAAATATGTCAGAAAGCAATGTTTTGATATTTAGAGATATCATCCTGCGTGCAGATCTAAGCATGTAGAAATCCTTCTAGTCTTTGGGAAACTCAGAATCTTCACGGAATGACATTTTTGGGCACATGGAAAAAGGGCACTAGAAAAAGCATGTATTTACAAATGCTAAAGGATGTTTAACAAATTTCATCACCTTCTATAATCAAAGAGTTTAGATTGGTGGATGAGCTGAGAGTAGTAGGTGTCATCATTTACCTTGTCTTCTGAAAGGTTTAGATGATATAATCCTAAATATTCATGCATTCAAATTAAGATATTATAGTTTGGCTGAATGGACAACAAATGAACAAAAAAGTGTTCAAATGATTGTGCTTACAGAATTAATTGGTTGTACTCAAACATATGTGATAAGTGGATGGAATACTAATTAGAAGGGATTGTGTTGGGGCTGGTCTCATTCAACGACTTTATCAGTGGTGTGATGGAATAAATGGAAAATGCTCAGAAAGTATGCAAGTGACAACAAACGGGAGTGTAGGGCTGTCATCCAGAGAGACTTAGGTGGGCTGGATGAATGGGGCCAACACGAATATTATGGAATTCAACAAGTGCAATGTTGTGCATATGACAAGGAAGAAATATTTGCAGCCATGTGGGCTGCAGGTCAGCTTTCCTGAGGAGGCCCTTGAGCTCATCGTTTGTAGTTACCTGAATGTGAGTAGCAAGGAAGGCCAACAGCTTCCTGAGATATATTAACAGGATCATAGCAGTACATTGAGAAAAGAGACTATTACTTCTCTCCTCTCAGTACTCATTAAACTCCATGTAGACAATGTATGCTATTTTTGGCCTCTGAAAACAAGACATATGTGATAAACTAGGTCATGTTGACAAGAAGGTCACTAAGATAGCTGTGGATTGAAGCACATGCCCTGTGAGGAGAAGATGAGGAAGGAGGGTTTGTTCAGCTGGAAGAAGTAACAACTTTAACAGGAACCTAGTAGTTCCTCAGTATCTAGGAGGGTTTTATTTTGGAAAGGAAGGGAGGTTGTTATTTGTGGTGGGAGAAAAATAAACAGTAGGCATAAGTTAAACAAGACAGCTTCATACACAAAAAAAGTTTTTCACAATGAGCGCTGTCAAGTAATAGCGCATGTTGCCCAGGGAATTCGTGCAATCTCCAGCCTTAGAAGTTTTCAACAACAGAATGGGTGAAGACCTGAGCAACTTGATCTGATCTCATAGCTGACCCTGCTTGGAGCAAAAAGTTGGACTAGAGGCCTCCTGAGATTCTTTCTAAACTGAATTATGCTACGATCCTAATCTTTGTTTTGGAGCCTGGTAGGATCTGTACTAATGTAGGATTTTGTACAAAAACTGTGGAAGTAGATTTATTTTTCTGTATTAAAAATAGTACATCAGAATGACCTATGTAGATAAAAAGATCCTGAGCTTCTGATTATTCTGTTCCTAATCTATGAAAGCTGTCATTCTAGTCACACTGCATTCCTTTTCCCATGTACTCTTATTATACAGGTTAGAATAAATCATTAGTCTCAGAATTGTATATTGACTTTGAATTGCCTCATTATAACAACATGAAAATGGGATATTAAAAAAAAAGAAAGAAAGAAAAGGAAAGGAAGAATTATTTGCAGATGTTCAGTAATGATCATGTTCAGCCCTTTAACAATCTCTAGACAGGTTCTAAACTACATGAGAGTTCTGCAGTGGTTGGAATAATACTGTTATAATGTGACACAGGGTGCCATGTTGTGAAAAAACTGGAAGGGGGGGGACTAGAAAGAAGTTAAACTTTTTTAAATCTGTCTTTTTTGAAGTCAAAGTGTGAATTTTACCTGTGGAGTTTCATCCACTGTGGGATACTGTTCTAGACTGTTGCGACTAGTGTTTTAAGATTATATTTTATGTGAAGAAGCATACACAGGCTCTCACAGTCTGAAAAACTTCAGCAGAAATGAGGCTGCAGTTTAATGGTAAATATAATCCTGAGTTGGAAGTGTTTTGTAAGGTGAACTACTTCAGGAGGAGTGATCTGCTGCCAGGTAGGCTGAGCTGTGAGTGGCTGCCCACCCTGAAAGAAACATCTGCAGTTTGTGGCCGGCAGTAGTGACAGAGATGCTCGCCTGTGGGTTTGGATGTAGGAAACTTGTCTTGGTATGAATGAATTACAGAAGCTGTTTTTAATGGTCTCCATTGATTTGTTTGAGAAAATTAGCAAAATATCCTTTCTGTTACCTCGTATGAGTTCTGAGACCTGAAATTGATTAATAGATGATAATTGCCTGGAAAATTATGAGGATTACATGGACAGTAAAGGCTGAACTTTTTTTAGCAAATAATTTTAATATTTTATAATTAAATAAAAGGTATATTCTTATGTAGTAGGTAGATGAGGATATTTTTAAGTGCACAAAGAGTTAAACTTGTTTTATTTTTAAATCCTAGTAAAGATAAAGAAAATGATTTTTCTTAGTAAAATAATTTTCACTGTATACTTTTTGTTTAGAACATCTTTGTATACACAATACAAATGTTATTAATATGAGTAAATTCATGAGTATATTGGTTTATGCTAGGGAATTCCTAAATTTGTATATTTGACAACTGTAAATGCTCTTTAAAATATACCTGGAAAACATAATTGTTTCAGATGGTATTGATACAGGTTGATAGTTAAGATAGTCTGAGGATAATTCAAGACACCTGCCAACATTTCCTTATTTAAATGTTTGAAGCCAGTCACAAAGTGCTGATTTAAAGCGTCTGGGAAAATGAAAGGGGGAACAGAAAAAAAAGAGAAAGTACAAAGCAAACTGTATCATACGGTTACTTTCTAAGGAGAGTGGTTTGGATGGCAGGGCATTTTCCATTCTGTATAACAGTTAAAGGATTCCTGTATTTTCTGTGAAGAACTCAGATTTCAGAATGTGAGATGAGTTTTATTTCCCAGGTTTTTGTCTTCCTAAATATATGAAGTACTTTTTTTCTTCAAAACTTTAGAATCAGAAGTGATGTCTTCAAAAAGCAGGGTTAGAGTTTTTTTCCCCTTTTTTTTTTTTTTTGTTACACTTGGACTTAGTACATTGATTTTATTTAATGCTTTTATTAGGTGTTGATAGCAGCTTTTTTGTTGAAGCTCTAACTAATTCTATTTGTGCTAACACAGTGGCTGTTATGCAAGTGAACTGAGGGTAGACCACTGTAGCAGTAATGCTATGTCAAGACTTGAAACAGCAATTAACAACCCGGTAGGAAGGCAGTGCCAGCCCAGGGGAGCTCAGGTGTATGCAATGCACCTGGGTTACTGAAAGGGATGGAGCCAGGATCCACCCCTTCTCAGACCTCATTTAAGTGTTAGCAGAGGAGGTGAGGGCATTTCTTCTTGGTGATTGAAGGTAAGGAGCTTCTTTTCCCTTATTTTTTTGTGCTCATTGCTGTTTGGTTTGAGTGAGTTCTCACTCACTGCACCCTGGGGTCTTGCTGCTGCTGTTGTTGTTGTTGTACTTGCCGTTGTGTCACAACTGTATAATGGAAATAATGACTAAATGGCTGGTAATAAAACATTCTTAAAACATAACGCTTGGCAGCATAGATATGTAAGCACAAGGAAGTATGTTTCAAACATTAATTCTGAGAATTAAATGAGAGTATCTATTAGACATCAGGGGAGAACTCTGTTTAGGATTACGTATGACAATAGGAGGGAAAGAAAAACAGAAAAATAAGGAGTTTAGTGACAATAAAGAGTATTGACTTCCCTTCGATCTATCTAAAACGCCTACAGAATATTTTTCTTTTTCACTAGAGATGAAGATAATATACGTAGACATTCCAGGCAGAGGTTATCACATCTTTAGTGACTGTAATCACAAATTTTATATAGAGAAATACTCTCCCCACGAAGTTCATGGGTAAGTACTCTCTACAGAGTTTGAAATTCATAGAAAAATACTCTCTCATCATGTGCATCTGAGCTGCTGTAGATACATCAACAGGAGAAGTTAACTTGGAAGAATTTCCAGTCTTCCCTAGTAAGATTGCTTCTAGAACCTGAGATGGCTGAGCATGTATCTGCTTATTTTCTGCAAGAGATTTTAAGCCCCTGTATTAAAGTTATGTAAAATATGCCACGTGCCTGAGACAATGAAGAAGTTTAACTGATTATTTTAAAATTAAACGTGGGGATAGATCTCCTACCAATCTTTATGTATTATCAAATCTACTACCAATTTCTAGTGAAGAATAAAGAAAAAAGCAATAGGCAACAATGAAATATGGGTGAGTGAGAGAAGGAGCAGATTAGAAAAGTTTGTGTCCAAGAACTATTTCAAAGGTCTCTCCCTTATGAAACCTAATCCAGTAAGTTGTCACTTTGCTATGAGAGTAAAGCGCATCTGCTTCTTGAAATCCATTCTTGTCAATGTATTTCACAGATGCTTTCTAAGTTGGTGCTTGCAGACAAATAAATTTTGAATTATAGAGAAACTCTAATGAACTCCTGTGGTATGAACAATCTCTTTTCAGGTGATGCCATCAGTGTTGTCAGTTTCAGAAAAATGCCCATCAATTAAAAAAAAAAACAAAAAACAACAAACTCTTTTCTCACCACTGATTCACTACCTTATTTTCTTTAATGGAAAAAAATACAGTAAACTATTTCTGCTTGAATCAGAAATATCAGTGTTTAAGGTGGACAGTTTTTGGAAATGTTTTTGTTCTTTTCCCTTATTAGCTTTTGTCCCGTGGCTTGACTTTTGGATCATTTTGAAACAGTCTTTCACAGCACAGTCAGGTGTGCTGAAGTGAAAGTAAAAAGATAGCTGGGCTCATACGTTTTTCCTGTTATAAATATTAAAAGTGTTGAGCTTGCACTGCTGGAGCACAAAGGACACCTGTAATGATTATATTTAAAAAGCTAATAGTTCATGTGTCAGCTGGGGTGACAATATCATGGCATTGTATAAAAGAAAAAGTAAGATCCAAGCTGAAACTGCATTTCCATTAGCTTCCTTCTGTGTTTTGAGGTTAATTTTCCTTTTCATGGAAATTCTGTGCTGTGTAGAGGAAATAAATGTACCATCACTTCTTTATTAGTCAGGCTGGCCTGGAGATTTTTGCTTGTGTGACTAGATATTATTGAAAAATCAAAGTGAGTGGATCTAGCTCTGTTCTCTTGTGACACAATGCACTGTGCACTTGATCGCATTTTCTGTTTCCCTGATGGCACTAGAATCAATGTACTAGAGAAAAGTTCTTTTCCTAAATTAGTGTTAGCTCTGTCATTAGGAGGCTGTTCCTTGAAAGGGAAGCTTCACAATGCAGGTACCTAGTGTTTCCATGGTAGGTTATGAATTGTGGTGGACGAATGAATAGATGAAAAATTAACCCTCTACTGAAGACAGAGCGAACTTCTTAAGCTTACTGGCTCAGGGTAGAGGTGGAAAACAGGAATAATGTGATAAAGATGTACTTTTAAAAGTAAATTTGGTTAGCATATGTTCTAAGAACTTGGTGAACAGTGAATTTAACCCCTAGATTGGGAGTGTCCAAGTCCACAGGTGAAATATTGCAGAGAAATTATTCAACCAGTGAAAGAAAGAGCAGATGCTTGTAGGGAAGGGGAAACTATTAACTTCTTGATTTTAAGTAAAGATAAAATTAACTCTTAGAATCAGTTCTGAGTATGATTGTGAGTAATCTCTTGTCCTGTGATCTGCATGTTTTATACAGTATTACCATTCTGAATCTAAGTGCTAATCTCAAGCCACAATGTGGCTTAAATTTGTTATGATTTATGCACATATGATTAAACCTCAGATTCCATTTGTGTGGCATAGTTCACATGGACTCTGATAACATAAATGAAATGTGGGTACTTTATCTTCCCAGCAGCCTGGGTCCAACTCCACGTTTCCTCAATTCTGTTACCTAGCACCTTGACCCTTTCTACTCTTAAGATTTTTTTTTTTTTTATATAGAAGCTTATTATATAATCAGTGAATTTTTGTAACAGGATTTTAGAAAGCAGTTTAATGAAAAGTGACAAAGGATAGAAGTCACAGTTAGTAAAACTAATAAGTCGGGGGTAAGTGTGTGAGTCAGAATAAAAAGATTGAAGATAGAAGTATAAAATACAGTAACTATCCATTGTTCAGTCTATGGGAATAATTGGAAGAAATATTTTGTGCTCTTCATCTCTTTGAGTGATTAGAAGTATGTTCAATATTCATCATTTGATTTGGAAACACAATGGACTTAAGAGTTTTGTAAAGGTTAGGTACGATTATACTATTGGAAGTGATTGCCTTCTTTGAAAACCTCAGTGACCTGTGTAATGTAATTGTGAGATGATCCTAGCATTTTTTTTCTTTTGGCCTTATGTTTAAAGGATTTAAATCCTAGAATGTATGAGTATTTTAAAGCAGATGAATAAACAGTCATAAAAATTAGGGCTATATTTAGATCTTAAGAACACCATTGCAACCTTCTTTGTTTACGTTTTTTTCTAAAAATTGACAAATTAACATCATTAATTTCAGTCCATTTAAAAAATATCGCTTTTTTTTTTTTTAATATTAACAACTTACCTTTAGGCAGCTGAACAGAATGGAGCATTTTTCTAAATCACATCAGCTAAATCTTAAGTGTGTGTTTTTGAAATGCAATGCAGATTTTTTTTTTTTTAACATGGCATATGTTGTGTCTTTAGACTCTTTATTGCCCTGTTGTGAAGTATCATTTGTCCATGAAAATCATTCATCTTTACTAAAAACCGTTTCTGTTAATTTGTACCTAGGAATTGTTGTTTCAAGACAATAAAGAAGACTCAAGGAAGCAGAGTGAAATGGTGTAGTGCTTAGAAGAAACTTGTACATTCTGAACATTTGCACGACTACAGAAAGAGAATTCTATACTTTCTGGGGATATAAATTTTGTCCTACAGTGTGCAGCAATTCATAGCAATGCCCTGAATTTTCCTTCTTTTTGTATCCTGGGCATACGCAAAAGGAATGGCTTGAGAGTAGCCCTGAGGAGGAGAATTTGGGAGTGTTAATTGATAAGAGACTCAACATGAGCAGACAATGTGTTTGTAGCCCTGAAGGCCAGCCATATCCTGGGTTGCATCAAGAGAAGTGTGACCAGCAGGTCAGGGCAGGTGATTTTGCCCCTCTACTCAGCTCTCATGAGACCCCCACCTGGAGTACTGCATGCCCCAGAACAAGAAGAACATGGAGTTGTAGGAACAAGTCCAGAGGAGGGCCACAAAGATGATCAGAGGGCTAGAGCATCTCCCCTATGAGGACAGTTAGAGAGCTGGGGCATTTCAGCCTGGAGAAGGCTCTGAGGAGGTCATATAGCCCCCTTCCACTATTTGAAAGGGGCCTACAGAAAAGCTGTGGAGGGAATTCTTATAAGCGTGGGTAGTGACAGGAGGAGGGGAGACGTTTTTAAACTGGAAAAAGGTAGATTAAGACTAGATATCAGGAAGAAATTCTTTACTGTAAGGGTGATGAGGCACTGGAACAGATTACCCAGCGAGGTTGTGAATGCCCCCTTCCTGGAAGCATTCAAAACCAGGCTGGATGGGATTTTGAGCATCCTGATCTAGAGGGATGTGTCCCTGCCTATAGCAGGGGGGTTGAAACTAGACATTTTAAAGGTCCTTTCCAACCCAAACCATTCTATGATTCTATAATTGTAATATTCCAGCTCCTGAAATCCTGACTCAGCAGTGCTGAGAAATGGTAGACAAGACAGCTCACTGGAACAGGCTGCCCAAAGAGGTTGTGGAGTGTCCTTCTCTGGAGATCTTCAGGAACCATCTGGATGCTTATGTGTGTGACCTACCTGCAGAGCTTTCTTTATTGGGTGATTGGACTTGATTTCTAGAGATCCCTTCCAACTATGATTCTGTGATTTTTGTGAATAATCTTGGTACTATTAATGGGATTCCTCCATTTCTGTGTTCATAATCCTAATTATGAGATTGAGAAGGTTAAAAAAACGTAAATATCCTGAGTTGGATGGGATCCACAAGAATCATCAGGTCCAACTCATGACTCCACAAGACAATCCCAAATTGCAATCCTTATGTCTGAGAGTATTGTTGAAGTTGTTTCTTGAGCTCTTTCAGGGTAGGTGCAGTGATCACTGCCCTTGACAACGTTCTCAGTGAAAAACTTTTCCCTAATATCCTAATCTGACCCTACCCTGAGGTTTCCCCTCTGTCTCTTCTAGGTTACACTAGTTAAGGAACTTCAACTGCGCTTCATACATCTTGCCCTCTAAACCCTTAACCATCTTTGTCGCCCTCCTTTGTCCTTCTTATACTGCAGTGCTCAAAACTGCTCACAGTTCTCAAGATGAGGTTGTGCCAGAGCAGAGCTGGACAATCCGTTCCCTCAACCGGCTAACAATCCTGTGCTTGATATGTCTCAGGCCCCCTTGTGGCTGCCTTGGCATACCCATGGCTCACATCCAACTTACCATCAACCAGAACTCCCAGATCCATTTCCATTGGCTGCTCTCCAGTGTCTCATCCCCTGGAATGTATGTATGTATATCCACAGCTACAGTTTTGTCCCATCCCAGGTGCAGAATCTGATGATTGCTCTTGTTAAAGTTCATGGCATTGGTGGTTGTTCAGTCTTTTAATTTGTCAAGATGTCTCTGAAAGCCTGTCTACCAATGAGGGAGGAAACAGCTCCTTCCAATTTAGTGTAGTCAGCGATCTTTACCAAGTATAACTTCAAGTCTTGCTTCCAAATCATTTAAGAAAACTGTTTTTAAAATAGAGCCCTCTGAAAAACCATTAGTGACTAGCCACTAGCCTGATGTGATCCCTTTACTACAACCCCTTGACCCTGATCCATCCACCAATTGCTCACCCATTACACTATGTTTTTGCCCAGTTGTATTCTGGAAATTTTCTCCAGAAAGATACTGTGAGAATCAGTAGAAAAAGCTTTTCTGAGATCCAAAGCTGTCACATCAACTGGCTTCCCATGGTCAAATAGATGAGTTAAAAAAAAAAAAAAACCCAACAAAAAAATTACATTTGTAAACAGTACCTTCCCTTTGTGAACTTCTAAGAAGTGTTTTCTTACATCAAACCTGCCATGATGAAGTTTCTTGCTGGTTTTTCTTCTCTTCATTACCTTTACATCCTTCTGATGCGATGATTCTTCAGCAGGTGAACTACTCTGGAGGCTGCTTGACTCTAAGATTTAACTTTTGTCTCTCAAGAAAGACTTGATTTAAAATCTTTCCTCATCAACAGTAATCTCTCCTTCTGGATCAAGTTCAATGCCTAAACTATGCAGGTCTCATTCAGATTAATGCCACAAATGAAATGACTCACCTGAGTTACTCTGTGGTGTAGAAGTAGGAAGGTTAGGACTCTAGACAGCAAAGTTTAAACTGTTAAGAACAATCTCCTAACAAAACTGAACAAAAACATCCAGATTACCAAATCAGATGTTACAGCTTGTTTGTGGATTCATTTATTGTGCTGTGTTTCTGCAGAAGAATTTGGGTTCACGCTTTTTTGAAGTCATGTAGCAGTGATGCTTGATGTTTAGTCAGTAAATTTCAGCACCATCTACAAATGCTTAGGGGAAGTTGAGATCCAGTCTTAAAAGGTATAAAAAATTCACTGCATTTAAATATTTGTTGTTAGAAGAAGCTGGTTTTCTGTTTGTGATAACAGAAACCAGGGTGAGCAGGCAGACAGAATATATTAGGAAGGTAATTCAGGAGAAAAACAAAAACAATGCCAAGTCTTGACATTTTTTACTAAAAAATGCATAAGGACAAATATATGAGGCTGGCTTTGAGGAAAAAGTATTAATCCTTTAAAAGAAAAAGGCTTATTAAGAAACACCTCTCTTTTTAAATGCAAAGGCCATCAGCTCATAAATGAATCCTTGATGGTGTTTCCTCAACAATTTAGCATCTGTCAGTTGTTGTCCCTGTAGCACACCATCAAAGATCATAACTATGTTCTGAGGCAGCTGCATTCCAGGCAGCACCACATATTCCTGTTTTTCTGTTACTGGACTGTAGTGTAGCTCCCTCCTTTGACACTTAAGTTTCTTTTTATGGAAAATCAGTGCAAAAGGGGGAATTGGGAGCATCCATATGTCTTCCCAATTTGCTGTTAGGATTTGGCCAAGAGGTACGTCTGTGTTCCAGGACCTCAAAGCAAACATCCCACATTATTTATATGTCTGTAATTGTTGTTCATGTAGAAAGTAACAAAAATGTATTCTAATATTTTTTAGGAAGTTTGATTTATATGTCAAGAGAGTAGATAATAAGCATGGAATCTATCTCACTAGATTAGTGGGATAAAGACTAATACTCCCAATACTCAGGATATGAGAATAAAACGTAGGCTTTCACCAGTCTGTGCTCAAATATGAGCTTTTTTGGTAAGGTGAACTATCTTACCCACTGATGGTTGTGGGATTGCCTTGGTCCAGATGCCATCAGAAAAACCAGAACATCCTATAGTATTTTTGTGCTTCAGAACACAGTGTGGTTTCAAAAGACAGCGTTCAAGGACTTAGAGAGGCAAAAAAAAAATAAGAATTTCTAATAATGTCCCTTCAGAGCAAGACTGACCTGTATTTGGAGGGTGAAATGAGGAAACTTGTACAGTTACAACTTCTGTATTTTGTCTCTTTCTGCCATTTTTCAGTATTAGAATTGTACTGCTTATTACAAGTAACATTAAAATCCCCATACGGTTTCCTAATTTATTTGCAAAAAATGATTTCTACAACTTATTTTTACATGCTATCCAGCTGAAAGAAATCTTTCTAGCTTCTCTATGTTGATGTCATCAATGGCGATTGGTATACTTTATTGATGGATTATTTACTGAAAAGGATATATCTAAACTAATATAGAACTCTTTTTAAAAAGATTCAGAAAGTTAATAATGGGGCGGATGATATCATGAGAGTAGAAGCTTCTATTTTCTTAAAGTATAGATTTTGGTTCCAGACTGTAGGATTTTGTTTACTATTGTTCTAATAACAGCTTTTAAAAAGAGATGGATGAAGAGGAGGTGATAGGAAAATGGAAAGATTTATAAAATGGGAATAGGCAGAAGAAAATTCTTTGTTCTCTAATAGTGAGTAGGGAATCATAGAATCACCAATGTTAGAAAATACCTCTGAGATCATCCAATCCAGCTGTTCACTCATGACCAATATTTCCCACTAAACCATGTCCCTTAGAGCAACATCTAAACATTTCCTGAACACATCCAGGAATGGTAACTCCACCACCTGTAGTATGTAACAAAAGAGGTTGTTCAACTCATGAATAAGATCCTCATCATGTCTCATTATAATAGTTTCTACGGAGTCTTCTATTAAGCAGTGGTGTCTCTGACAGCACATCAGGCAGCAGTATAATAACCCCACTTTACTATGGAAAAAAATGAATTTCATGCCTTTGCTCTGTGTCTCTGCCAGGTTGGCAAGTATTGCATCTGCTATCTTGTACAGGCTGATCAAGGCAAATTTTTCGTGCTATACATTCATATTTGTTTCTCTTGTGACTTAAATTTACTTTTTTAGCCCTCTTTTTCAAACCTTATGTAGCTCTGATATAGTTCAATCCGTTATTCTCTCCAGCACTTCTGCATTCTGAACCCTTCTTTTAGTAAATACTTTTAATCTCATGTCTTACTTCATTTTATAATCTTTATTTCTCCTGGGAGGTAGTTTAAACTTCATCAGTGCTCTCTCCCTTAGACCATCACAAGGACAAATGATCATGTTTAGTCAAGGAACAATTCACTACGCACCTGCTAAGCTCTGGTTTATTAGCAAACCATTAGCATGAACCAGTTCAGCTTAGCAGTGCCAGCTTTCATTGTAAGCTGATCTTACTTAAGTCATAACTACCTTTTGGGTCTAAAATCAGTGTGAGTTTTCTGATAGAATTGCTGGCTTACTAAAAGAGGCTGATCAACTTTCAGAGAACTGCACTTGTACTTCTTAATATACAAATTAAGTTTAGTGAAATATGTCCTTTTAAATTTGGGGTTCATAATAAGACTTATACTTCAAAACACTGCTAAATATCCTATTTTGATGAACACTGACACACATTTGTTGATATTTCAAAATGTATCCTAAGATAAATAAAAATATTACAAATATTCTTCCATGTACAGTGGCTACTCAGAAAGTAGCACCTCTTGTTCTATTAAGACTGCCCACTATGTCAGAGGAGGATGGTGGTGGAGGTTGAACCTTCCTGCCAATATTCTGTTGCATTTTGTTGCTTTGTGGCAAATGGTGACAGAGAAGCAGCCTATCAGAATGGCTTCTGACATGGAAGCTCGTGTGAAGCAAAGATGCATTGCTGAATTCCTCCATGCAGAAAAAATGGCACCCGTTAACATTCATCAATGCTAACTGAATGCTCATAGAGGTCAAACAGTGGATGGGAGCACAGTGAGGTGGTAGTGGTATGTTTCAGCATTTGCCACAGAGATGTGAAAGAGAAGCCAAACTCTAGAAAGGCGTGCAGATTTTTACGATGGCAGCATGCAGTCTCTTATTTGTTGCTTGTTGCCGTGCACCTGCACATCCCGAATCCTCACTGTTGCCTACTACAACAGTCGCTTATGAAAATACCTAGCTGATGGTGGTGGCATGTTCAAAAATAGTGTTTTGTAACTAAGAATCTGTTCTATTAGATAGTGGTCTTGTACTTTTCATATATGTTGCAGTTTCAATTGAAATAAAGAGGAGGCACTACTTTCAGAGCAACTTTCATTTTCTCTGAAATATAAAGGAGATGAGGAAACATTTGCCCTCCCTTCTTAGAGGAACCTTCTTAGAGGAATTCACACCCTAGTGGTGAGGTTTCATAACTTTTTCCCTAGAAGTTTAAGTGACAAATAATGGAGTTAAAACAAAAAAAGTACTCTTGTGGTGCTAGAACACAAACTTAATTACTGAAATGCTACGTATTACAGCTATAATAGAAAATGCTAGTAATCTGTGATGACAAGTGAAAGGGTAATATGTGCTAAAAAAGGTAACTATATTCTCCATCCTGGATAATATTCATCCTTTTATCTGTTAGTGAAATCAATTTCTAGAAAAGAATGTAAAACAAAGTTTCATGTAGCATCTTTTCCCCCATAAAATAGAAAAGGTTGCCAAATGAAATATAAGCAAAATCATTTTTCTTTAATGAAAAGCATTTTCGTTTAAACCCATGAGTAACAAAAACATTTATTTTGCACGCTGATAGTTTGAAAGGGATTTAGCATCTTGTTATTGAAAATGTAGTGTAAAGACCTATTTAGCATTATTTTGCCACTTATAAAATAGCTATGATTACTGCATAAAAAATCAGAATGTGTTCGATGACGTGTTTTTTTTCTAGGAAAGAAAATGTGCTCTGTAGTAAGAAGAAAGAGCATGTAACATGAAACTGTACATGGGATGGAGATATTTGAGGGAGAAATGATATACTGGGAAAAGCTGGGATGAGGATACCCACATGTAGGAAATGCATGGGGTAAATCCAGAAGTTAATTCACTGGAGTTATGTCTTTGAGCAAA
Organism: Alectoris magna; assembly: GCA_030625065.1. Classification (NCBI taxonomy): domain Eukaryota; kingdom Metazoa; phylum Chordata; class Aves; order Galliformes; family Phasianidae; genus Alectoris; species Alectoris magna. Next base: position 17,466,285 of record CM060565.1, read on the forward strand.
TACCTGTAGCTAGAAGTTAAAGGGATTTTGTTTGCTTTGTTTTATATATTTCTCCACTAGTACTTCTTTTAAATCATTCTTTGAATGAATACGATGTTTATGGAATTTTAACTTTTTATTAACCAAGAAATAGAAGTACACACAGGAAATAGAAGTTTTCCTGTTGAGTGAAAGCAGTCAGGACATACTCAATGTGGACAGAAACTAATACTGAAGAGTAAAAAGTTACAGCAAAGCAGCGCTTAAGTATGCATATTGAACCCAAAGCGCTTCCACAGATCCCAGCTGCTCTCAAGGTCACAGATGGCAAAAGCAGGGATGATAACACTTAAGTTTTTGAAGCATGCAGGTTATCATCACTAATATGACCAATACCTGCTTTCTAAGGCAGCTGCTTCATGAATAATCAATGAGGGAGCTGTGAATAAGCAGATGGATTGTAGTTGATGAGTTCCCTCTGGGCAGGCATAACACGGTTAGCAGTTATGTATAACAAGTATCATATAATACCAGAATCCCGCGCTACAGGAACATTGCTAAAAGAAGTGGGTAAAGCCAGGGGCAGCTCTGCGTGAATTAGCATATTAAAAAAAAAAGTGACTCAAATTTCATACCCTGATTAGAGTACGTTGAAGTATGTATTTATATATGTATATTTTAATGAATTAATTCAGCATGTATAAAAGAGGGGAGAATTTCCCCCACATGAAAGGAACCTGAGAACACATTGTGTAAGGTATTGTAAATGTATAAGGGAACAAGTAGATCCCAATGTTTTCTTTTTTTTTTTTTTTTTAAGGATTACAGATATTAAAGTGGCTGATATATATTTGTTTGATATGTTATTCAAATGAAAAGACCTATTGAAAAATCAACACTGGTGACTGCTTTCATTCATTTTATCTTCCTCCAGGAATACATGTTCTCTGTCATTCATTGGAATAAACGTAAGTCTTTCTTGCCCTTATTTTTAAGGGCCACATAAACAAATTGGCCTAGCATCTGCAGCATTCAGATACTCCTCAGGCATTTGTGTGTATCTTAATAGTCTTCCTCTTTGACCTTCAACAGGTCACATAATGTGTTACCTCATTTAACACATTGTGCTGAAGTGTGTTCAGAGAAGGGCAACAAAACTGGTGAGGAGTCTGTAGCACAAGCATTATGAAGAGAGCCTGAGGGAAATGGGATGGTTTAGTCTGGAGAAGTGGAGGCTCAGGGGAGACCTTATCACTCCCTACCACTCCCTGAAAGGAGGTTGTGGTGAGGTGGGGGTTGGCTTCTTCTCCCATATATCTAGTAATAGGACTGGAGGGAATGGCCTCAAATTGCGCCAGTGGAGATTCAGGCTGGGCGTTAGAAAAAATTTCTTTTCTGAAAGAGTGGTGAAGTGCTGGAACAGGCTACCAAAGGAGGTGGTGGAGTCACTGTCCCTGGAGCTGTTCAAAAGTTTAGATGTTGTGCGAAGGGACATAGGTTAATGGAAAACATTGGTGATACATAGATGATTGCACTGGATGATCTTAGAGGTCTTTTCCAACCTTGGTGATTCTATGATTCTATCCTATGATTCCATTTAAGCCATCAAAAGTTAGACTGACAGATTGTTTCAAATCATTATATTAAATATTAGACATCAGTAGGCACTTGCAGTGTGAGAGATTCACCCTATGGACTTTAAGGTTTTTTATTTAGATGATTATTTTAGGTTGTATGTGTTTTTCAGATCCCAGCTGTAGATGCTCTCTACATATTTAGAGAGGAGGGACATTACATGCTTGTTTGAAGAGTTGTAAAAAGAGAGTAATAGTAAGAACAATATGATAAAAAATCTTTTTTGTCAGACTTCATATTTAGATTGTCAACTTTATATAGGTGAAGTTTATTGTACCAAGCTACAGAATATAGTAAGTTTCATCTGAATTAAGTTATTGATGTCATTTCATCATTTTGGTCCCTCAGTAGTCAGGATGATATAACCCATTTTAATAAATGGATTAATTAGCTTTTCATAAATGGATCTTTTCACATCCTTTGCTGAAATAGATGAAGAATGTATCAGAACAAATCAAATAGTCTACTGAAGAACATTCGTGTCTAAAAAGGAACACAGATTTGCTTTATGAACATATATAATTAAATATTTCATGAATAAAAAGTGAGCACAAATTTACCTGAACTCAAAGAAGAAAGAAATTCTACTTAGACAATAATTATGTAAGGTTGACTTTGGCCAGGATACTGGGTTAAAACTAAGTTTTGAAGAAAAACACAGAATTTTTAGTGAGTGGAACTGATGAAGAAGTGAAGTTTGGAAATGGAGTGTGCATACCTCTTGGGAGAAGGGAATCACCGGATAAAGGGCTGGGGAAAAGTTAGCTTATATACCATAGGCAATTTCATTTTTCAAAAGGGCCAGAAGAGAAAATTGTGAACTACCTCACTAGCGAACAATATTTTCTGTAGCACGATTTTATTCATCATTGGTCTCTCAATATAGTGGTGACCTGATCCAATTTTACAAAATACAAAATACCTCCCTAGATACAGAATGTTCTGTAGTTAATGTATACTTCACTAGTAGTATGGTATGTTTTTCATCTTGTAAGATCCAGACATTATGACACTACTTTATCACAATATTTCAGCAGCATATCACAGATATAATCTTGTTACAAGTCTATTTTGGAGAGGGAAGGGAATTTTTTTTGTAAAATCTGCCCGGCCTAATAATAACAATAGTGAAAGTCCAGAGTTACAATTCTTTAGTTAAAAAAAGAATAGACAAGTAATTCTTCTTCAATTAAAATCTTCTGTGGATCCACAGTTATTTTTTTTGTTTTTCTCTGACTTTGGTCATGGGTTTCTTATTTGATTGCTACATCGCCATAGAAACGTATGTTATATAAAATGATCCATCCTGGCTACCCAATGACAGTAGATCTTGTATATAAAGCAGATGCATGAAGTGCATCTTTATAAAGGACTCAAAATGTTAGCAGTAATAAGTGCTTCAACATTAAATAGTAGAGCTTAGTATAGAGATTCTATGATTCTATTCTATTATTAGTCTGTACCCAGCTAATTGAGTTTTGTTTTATAGCACTACTGCTGGCACAAGTGCTTCAGCCCTTTCGTGCCTTAAGCACAAGGATACAGGTGGATATCCATCCTTCTTGGATGGAGGCCGAAGATGAAACTGATCTGTTTTCCCCTGTGATTCCCTTAGTCTGTTTTTAGAGATTTATGCAAATACAGATTTTAGAAAAATTCTATAGATTGAGAACAGTGAGATTCTGACTGTTAGCTTCATTTATTACACAGTAAATGTGAGACAAAAGTAAATCCATTTAAAGCTATTGTGAGCATAAGAGACCATAATCATCCTAAAACAAACAAAAAAACTTCAGCAAGGAAATTACAGATGAGATTAACAAACGAGAAGTATAAACAAGCACTGAAGGACCACAAATGCAAGTGTCCATAAATGGATCCTTAGAATAAGTTAATAATTAGTCTGAGTTTTACCTTAATACACAGATTTTTTTTATTTATTGGAGGAAATGCTACCTGGGAGATGATGTGATGATAGGGATAATCCAAATGTTTCCAGCGGGTGGTTTCAATACTATCTGACATGTCCCTGCCTGCTAGAAATCAATATGAAGCACTGCAGCTATTCTTTTCATTTTTAAGTTATTGCTTTGCTGTTCTACCCCCCTTCCCATTTTCTCATGCATTTTGAATAGCTTATAAATACAAGAAAAACACTGCTGCCTCTATGGAAAACATAATTGTTGGCAAGTAGTTTACTGCTTCTGTCAACCAGGAACATAACCAGAAATATAGAAGCACACAGACATATACTTACACACGCACACACACACACACTCAGCTTGTGTCTCAACAAGCATCATCTTTGCACATTTTGCTGTATATTTTTTACATTTTCATCAAAATAAAGATCTCTGCACTCAAAGCTGTATTATTATTACTAAATTACTTTGAGAGGCGGAACAAAGACTCTTGGGCTGGTTTCAGAGACTTTTCCCCTATTTTAACATATTTTAATAAGAGGTCACATGCCTAAACTAGAATAGAGTAATGAGGCAGCTACAACCCCTGAGTGACAGTAATTAAGAGGCTTTTTTTTACCCACTTTTTGTAAATAATTTCTCTTTATTGTATTTATTTTTTTTCAATCAAATGAGTTCATTGCCTATGTAAAAGGCAAATTAAACTTTTTAAATGACAGAGATTTATTTTTAGTTTCTCCTTCCTATTGCTAGGAGCAGCAATATGTTATGACCTGTTTCATTATGGGATTATGTACTATTTGCATGGATTCTACGGAGAAAATTCAGTCCTTTAAAACGTGAACTGTACTCCTTAGAGTAAAATATTGTCAGACCTGTTACAGTAAGAGACACTTAAATAGACCCTTCCAAGATACAGTAAGAATCTAATTTTTTAAATTAGAAATACAAACAATGTGGCCAACAACTTTCAGTTTTAAACATAACTTTGAAATACATGTTGATTTAAAATTCATTAGAAGTTGTAATACATACTAAATATTCCAATTGAAAAACCTCTCTCATGAGGTACCTAAGGCATTTGGCTGAATCTTGCAAACCACTGACCACTGGAAGTGCATCTTCTCCTGTCAGCACTTCCATTTGCATTGACAAAGTTGCTTTTATTATTAAAGGCTTACCATATTGAAGCCTAACATTTTAAATTAGAACCGTATTCATTCCTAAATATATCTGAGATGACACAGAACAATGTGTGATGCAATTTTTTTCCAACAATTAAGTACATTGCTGTGGGAGCCCTAACATGGGAATGCCATCACCATTGCACATGATGGGGATGTTGGTTCTGTGCCTCTGCTGTGTCAGACCATGGCACATTCTTCCCTGGTGCAAGGGAAGTCAGAGAGAGGCCACTGCTATCCCTGGGAAACCCCTGTTGTGCCACGCTGTCATAGGCCCAGCATGGCTGCAAAGGAATTGTCTCCTAGACTTCCCGTCTATAACAGCTAAGGAGTATTTAGCCTTAAATGCTGAGGGCAGGAATTAGCCTTTTGCACTCCTTTACATTTTTAGTTTTAAAATGTGAATATTTGATTAAGCTGTAAAAAAACTTCCCTCTATAGAATTCATTGAGCAGTGGCAAAGTAAACAGACTATCCATCAGTGGCTAGCTGTTCCTGCGTCTGCAACAGATGTGTTAATCTCACAGCTTTCAGGGAATAATGCATGACCATTAAAGCATCTCTGCACAAATTCTCCTGACCACCTGTCATGTGTATGTGTAGCTATTAATGGCACTGGCAAGAAAGTTTAAGAGAAATAAAATTACAAGACAGTCAGGAAATTAATACTTGCACACTTCATTGTGGGATCAATGGGTAGCAACCTGTGAATTCATTTAATTAATTATTCACCTGAATATACTTCATTTCTCAAATCAGTGTTTGATTTTGATGACTTTACCCACAGTTATCAAAAGTACAGAAATGTCCTGGAGTTCTTGAAGAGAAAAATTACTGAGCGCTGCTAAAAATATTTAATGGCCAACTTTAAGAGCTAGGAATCTGTAAAATATTCAGCTATGAAATACTGTGTTGGATTTACTAGATGTCTAAAAAAGCATCATAGTCACTACTGGTGCAGAAAAAGTCATTAAAACATCATAAACACTTTCATTGGAAGTTGGGGAAATAAGTCAGCATGGAGGGGTTCATGTGGAGTGCACGATGCGTCAGCCAGGTACAGATGGGAAAAGTACTCTTTCTTTTGATGCACTAAGGCATTTGATACCTGTGGGAATTTGTGGTTTCTGAGGACCCAGTGCAGGAAAGTAAACTGCTGGTCATGGTCCTAAATGAGAAGTAACTCACTGAATGGCCTGAATGAGGAAGAGAAGAATGGAGAAAGTGGGATGGAATAGTTTGGCAAATATTGAATACCTAATACTAATTACCATGTACTTGCATGATAATAATGAAAATTGCTTCAATACCAGAAGCGGTACAGAGAACATGTAGAAAGAATTTGGTTGAGCTCCTTTTCCCAAGAAGGAAATACATTGGTGACTGAGAATAACCTTTTCATAAAGAATCAGGCATTTACTTTTGAATGCAAATTAGGATATGTCACATGAACTGTTTTATTTGAAAGGAGAACAATGTATCACTGTCTGCTTTGTTTAAATACTTGAGGAGAGAGATTTGAATTGGATATGGCATTATAATACTATTTAGGGAAGATTACAGAACATACAAGGAAGTTACATTGCATTCATTTTCTCAAACTTCACTTTGCTGCTAATAATTTCCCTAACTATAGCTATCAGCATGTTTATAATAATATCACATAATTTAGTCACAGTCAGCCTCTCTTAGTAGAGATATAAGTTGTGCAGGTGTCCATTTGTGACATTCTTCCACTTTAAATCATAGAATGGTTTGGGTTAGAAGAGACCTAGATCATTTAGTTTAAACTTCACTGCTATATGCAGGGACACCTCCCAGCAGACCAGCCTGCTCAGATCCCTGTCCAGCCTGGCCTTGAATGCCTCCAGGGTGGTGCATTCACAGCCTCACTGGGCAAACTATTACAGTGTCTCATCACCCTCCCAGTAAAAAATTTCTTCTTTATATCTAGTCTAAACCTACCATCCTCAAGTTTAAAGTCATTTCCCCTTGTCCTGTCTCCACATGCCCTTATAAAAAGTCCCTCTCCAGCTTTCCTGTAGGCCCCCTTCAGGTACTGGAAGGCCACTATAAGGTCCTCTGAGAGCCTTCTTTTCTCCAGGCTGAGAAGTCCCAACTATCTCAGCCTGTTGCCATGGGGGAAGCCCCTGAACTGGCCTCAGTACTCCAGGTGGGGTCTCATAAGAGCAGAGTAGAGGCTTATTTTTCCACTGATGCAATCTGCTGGCTATGTGATGTAACCCAGGATATGGTTGGCCTTCTGGGCTGCAAGAGTGCATTGCTGGCTCATAATGAGTTTTTCATTAACTGACACCCCCAAATACTTCTCCTCTGGGCTGCTGTCAAGACATTCTCTGCCCAAAATATGAAGGTTTTCATGGATATTACATTTTTCTCAGCCTTTGTTTTTGTCTAGTCGTAGCAGAATTTTATAATTAGAATTTGCTTCCTGTTTATATCACCAGCATTATTATGATTTCAAATCAGTTGTGTCAGGAAGACCCATGATAAGGTGTGGAAAATGACCTCCATCCTCTGCAAAAAAGTACATGAACAGAAAGTCACTTATTCTAAGATAACTCAGAAATTTTCTCTTCAGGAGATGGTATGACATGAAGAGAATATTAAAACAAAGCCACAACAAAGTATCTGCTACATGATTCTGGAAGGATTCCAAAGGAATTCATGGAGGGATTTGTTATAGTTGCTGCTGTCAGGTAAATATTTCATTTATTTAACACAGAATATCAGTTAGCAGATTGTGTATACATATATATATATATGTATATACATATATATATATATATATATATATATACACACCAGCTGAATCTTTCAAATTTACAAGGTTGGTGACGACTTCATAGCCTCTTTTGTTGTCGATTTTTGATTTAGTCTACTTGGGAACATTTTGAATACTGTTGCTCCAAAAACCTTTTTTCCCTTAATTAGTGTACTGCTTTAGCACTCGGCTCACAAGTGAGTTTGAGGCCCCACTGTAGAATGATAGAATCGTTTGGGTTGGAAGGGACTTTTAAGATCATCTAGTTCCAATTCCCCTGCTATAGGCAGGGACACTTAACTCTAGACCAGGTTGCTCAAAGCCCCATCCAGCCTGGCCTTGAATGCTTCCAGGAAGAGGAAGTATGAGAAGTAGTTTTATGAGAAGTAGCTTTTGTATAACATATTGTCCTTAGGCTTTAACCAAATAGAACAGAATGCCTTAGAGCATGATAGGCTTGATATTTAAGGATGTATCTGGGATTGTGTGGTTTTGGCTTGCATAGCCCAGAATCACCATATGAACACAAATGACAGATGAACAAATGCACATATATTTGTGTTTGGCCATCTGTTCACTTTTAGCCTTAAAGTGCAATCTCATGGTATGCTAAAGCATTCATCCATCTCTACAAGGCTTTTTCATATTTTCTGCTTACTGTAACTGATGGATCCTTTTCACTGGCAGGAGTAGTTCCTAGAAAACTCCAGGAGGCTCCAAGTGAGAACCATGGTCCCTTCAACAGAAATGATATTCATACCTGTGCTGCGGTTTAAAAAATAAACTTAAAGAGCAAGCAGATTTCAGAGGAAATGTGTAATGATATCTCTAATCTACAAATGGAGATGTGAGACTTGACTTGGCTGATGTAAGTCCCAGTTAAAGTAATGGGAAAGAACTCTGTTGTTTCTTCATAATGTTACTCAAATTGAAAGTAGATACTCAATATTGAAAGTAGATTCAAGGAAAGAACCCTATTCCTGCTTTCTTCACAAGCTGGCTTGAGTAATCAGAAGCCCATATTTATTGTATGCCCACTCATACGCAAGTTTCAGTGATCTGCATAAAAAGGTCCAATATAAATCATGTGGTTTTGTCAGCATGTTTAAAGTTTATTTTTTTGGACTAAGAATGGAGTAATCATTATATTCATTTCTTTAAACACGTTTTATGAGTACTGTGCATGCAGAAAAGAGCCATCTCATTTGCTTTAGGAAAATATCAAAGACAGTTCTGAAACTGCTCTTTACAGATATTATAAGCAACTGTGTATAAAGGTTGTGCAGTTCTTTTGTTACTTCCAAAGCATTTTTAATACTTTTCTCCTCCATGTTCTTTAAATATTTTTCCCATTTAGAGAGCTTTGGGAACATAGCCCCTTCCTTGCAGCGCTAATTAAGTTCACTCATTCATTGTAACAACAGTAGCAAACAAAGATGAAAAAGCTGAATTAAATTGTCCCCTAGCATAGAATCTAAAATGTAACTATGCTTAAAAATAGCTGTTCTCCTCTCACCCTGCTTTTTCTTACTTTAAAAATTTAAATCTACTTTCTCAAAGAAATACGATTCTACCTATCCTACAATCTAGAAAATATGTAGACCATTAACAGAATTGTGCAGTATATATTAATTTGAATTCACAAAACCTTTTTCTTGAGCTAATAATTAGTTTAAAATTATAGCAGCAAAGCCCCCCTTTTTACCTGTTAATAGAAGAAATTTAGTTTTTCTGCTTGAAATCCATCAGTTCCAGAACATTGCCCTTACGTATCTTTTGACAGTAAAGTTAAAGACATGGAAAATTGCTGCAACTTTACTTCTGACTACTTGGAAGACTGCTATAATTCATGAAACAGACAGTTTTGCAATCCATTTATGGTAAGCTACATGGCTAATGGGTTATTGTTTCAGAGACTAAGGATAGTTAGAAAAAATACTGCTCCCTGATTTCTATTTTATGAGCCAATGGAGATAGGAACAAAAATTTATTTGGAAATAACTTAACTTCCTTTTATTTATATTTACATGTACGTTATTTGATTTCATATTGGAAAATTAGCATGCTGGGGGAAAAATCTTATCAAATTCAAGCTATTAGTCTATTAAGATCTTATTTTCTACCAGAGTTGGTATTTTAGGTAAATAAATAATACATAATTTGTTTTGTTTTGCTTTATTTTCTGGTTGTTTTTTTTTTGTTTGTTTGTTTTTAAAAATCTGGTTTTGTTATTCTTTTTTTTTTGTCTTTGCCTTTAAAGCGGTATGAGGCTAGTAGTTGTAACATCACTCAGCAGAGGATGGGTACCATAGAAGTCTACCATTCTTCTACAAAATAATACTTTAACATCTCTGAAGGCACTGATACTGTATTTTTAAGTCAGATTTGTCTTTCACCAGTTTTGTTAGTACAGTTCAGCACTCAACTCCTTTTCTTTCCTCCAGATCCTATTACAAATCTGAGGATGTGCAATAAGATTATTTCTGTTCCTTTACTCACCCAGCATTTTTCTAGATGCAGTGTTCGTCTTCATGACAAACAATCCATTCCAGTGTTGGCTTTGGTTTTCTGTAGTTTCTTGCTAGTTTCCCTGAGCAACTTTTTGCTATAAAGTGCACTCTGCCTTTAAATACTATTCTTATCTAAATGGAAACATGATGAAAAAATGACACGTTGATGCAGATGCCAAATTTTCCATATTTGCTTTTCAAAATTATACAAAGGACATACTATTTTACTGGTATCTGTACTTTTATGTGATCATTGCAGCAGTCAGGGAAAAAAATTGGCTTGATTGGAATCTGAATGGATAGCATTGATGAATCCCACAGGAATAGACAATACTCCAGGGGATCTAGGACTAGTTTGACTGTGATGATAGTCTCTCCAAGTGACTCAATACGATCAAACTCTGCAATCAGAATATTACCTCAGTTCTAACAAAATAAACATGGTCTTTCCAATTTTCTAATGGAGATTTGGACAGTAAAGAATATTTTCTAAAACTGTTCAGCTTGCAGAGAAAAAAAAGCACAAAGATTTTTGTTTTGCTAAGGGCAAAAATTATAATGATATTGTTTTTCTCAAGGTTTTGACTTGGTAGATGTCGTGGAAATAGTAATGACCTGTGCTTGTGTTGCCAGTTACAAATATACTAGCAAATGCTTTAGGAAAAATAGTATAACATGGAAAAGAGGAAAAAAAAATAATTTCAGAAGCTTGGACTTTGTCTAGAAGAATATGGAGCAAAATGCCCACATAGTCTAGAAATCTAAATGTGAGCCTTATTGCTTCTTCCAAAAGACAGGTTTGCTCATTCTGTAGATCAACATGTGCTTGAGCACGGACTGCAAATATCATGGCTTTATGAGTTTTCAAGATCATTCTTTGCTGCTCGTTCTCCCTAGTTGTTATATATATATATGTATATATATATATATTTATATATATAAAATTTTCTCAGACTTGATCACACACAATATATATATATAGTGTGTGATCAAGTCTGAGAAAATTTTCTCCTGCATGCTTTTGAGCTTCCTTTGTTTATATTAATCTATGAAGTTCCAAATATGTCACAATATTTTCTATACAGTTCTGTTCTTCTTTTATGTGGTAGATTTTTTTTTTTTAGATTTCCTACATGTCTAGAAGCCAAAATCTAAACTTGAATTAAACTGTTTTAAGATAGTATTAAACAGAAAGAGGCAAAAATTCAGAAAATCTAAAAGCTTGAAAACCAGCCCTCTATGGAGATATGAATGTGCAGCAACAGTAACGCTTCATCTGACTCAATGAAACTAAGTGACTGGACACACTGCAGTTTGAATCCTATAAAGCACTCTCTTCAGAATAAAATATATATGACTATTTTTGTCTCCAAAAGCCCTTATTATTAACAGTTACAGTATGATTTCCACTCAGCAGCTGAATATTATTCATTTCCTACACATTTTAATTTGCTTTATAAAGATGGCTCAAGGCAGTTCACGTCAGAATTATTCCTGTGGAGCTGTTTTTGAGGAAATCCTTAGCTGAGAAGATTACAGCTAACACTGCAAGGCCACCTTTCTGGAAGTGATGATGGATATCTAGGACAAGCTATGATAGACTGATTTTCTGTTGATGTCTGAACAAAAGCAGGTCAGGGTCACAAAACATGTCCAGTTAGACAGTGTTCATTAGCTGTATGTACTTTTATTCAGAGGGAACATTCAGAGGGCTTGCACAGAAATGAAGCAGATATGTTAATATCAGATTTTGCAGGATGTCTCCAGTCCCATAAGAAACACAGCATATGTAGATTTCTACATTTATGCAAACATCTATTTAAGCAAGTGAGTTAGCCTGGGGATCCTTCCTCCCAGGATCAGGGCCAGAATGAGCTGCTGGTGTGAACAGGTGGTATAAATACAAGGATGCAGAAGGCAGAAAATAGGAGAATCAATTATGCTAGTTTGTCATACGGAAATACTGGCAAATCTTTTCAATGCAATTAACAGTATCAGTATGTCAGCAACAGCATCTTGGCTGTTGCATCCAGACTTGTTATTTAAAAAGGAGAAAAAAGAGTGTTTGAGTTACGTTTCATGAAAACACTAGAGAGTTTATGAGCATGATTTGGATGTGGGAGCAGAGAACATATATGGCTCACAGGAGGATGTTCTTGAGGCTAGCTGCATGCAGTTTTTGTTGTTTTTTTCCCCCACTAAATCTTGTCAGATACATAGTGTCATTCATGAAGAAGCATTTGGCACAGTTAGTAATCTTCTGTGTTGTTGCTCCCTGGCTTTTTCATACTAGGAAATTGCTGGTTTGGCAAAGCCACAGCACTCCATTAAAGGAGGTTGTCTGTCTGTATCTCATTTATTCAGTCCTGAAAGTAAGTGTTTCTTGTGATTTTCTTTCAGCAGAATGAATCTCTGCAGTCATAACTCAATAACAATGAATTTACAGGTCTCATGTGACGCAGTCTGTGTTTCACATAGCAGGTTGACCAATATCAGACACAGCTTCCAATAGTGCCACTCAACAATTATGTCATTCTTCTTCACTTGCCCCTTGGAGGCAAAAATCAGCTGCATTTTCTCTTTTTCCGTGTTATTGATGTTTGTACGGCCTAAGGCAACAATGCACAATGAAACCCAGCCAACCAAAAGCCCTGCAGAACTGTTGCTGCTCCATTCACACCTACACCCCACTCTCTGAGAAGTGATGCATTTCTTCTAGCCATAGCATTTTATTGTAGTGCCAAAATATACCTAGTTAATGTCAAGTTCCCATCTGCTGGCTTCTATGGAGACATGTTCTTCCCCATTGTCTTCCCAGTGTGTGTGGCAGACTGGACAGTGAGGCAGATACAGCTGCAAAGGCAAAAGTTACAACCAGCTGCACCAACATAGCCAAGACTACCGTCTGAATGGATTTGATCCATCTCCGACAAGTGCCCAAGAAACTGTGACTTTCTCAGTACTTTGGCAACGTTTTCATATAGTGCATGCACCACAGCAGCAACTGCTTTGCTTGCTATCCAGTCTAATTCAGTGTTCAGAGCAGTGAAATTCCAGCTCTAACTGCCAGGAATTGGGAGGGAGTAAAGAAGGTGTGTGGGAGAGATTCGTGGACTTTGCCTTATTTCTCTTTCCCCTAGCAGCAGATCGAAATGCTGGGGACAGATGTGTACATGCCTTCAATGTGGAGCACTGTGTTCAGATGGGGGAAATTCAAGGAGATCAGGTAGCAGTTTGCTTTCCAGGCCCAACACTGGTCTATGTGTGCATGTGAGACAAATAAGTTGAGGAGAGTGGAATGAAACTTTTCTGCTTTCCAGTGAGAGAAAAGAAAGAAAAGTAGGTGCAGAACAGTGTTCTTACTCTATTGATTTCTTCATATATTATTACAAGAGGATGTTCTTCCCCTATAACTATGACTTGTTCTTTCTGGTTGGGTAGTATAAATATAATGCAGGACAAGTTGGGAACATTTCTTCCTAAAATCTGAAATTATTATAGAATCTAAAAGCACGAACAGTTGCGTCTCTGACACTGATCTGAGATATCCATAGCAGAAGAATTTGTTCCCAAAACCAAAGAAGGTTGGAGTTTGAACACTTGTTAGCCCATCCTGGGGAAAGAGGAGACAAGAGGGAGGCAGAACAACTGACCATATGCTCTGGTACAGGTCTGAACTTCTCTACTGTTTCCAGAATTTCTCTCAGGCATCTCAAATATTTGCACATCTGGTGCCCAGTTGTAGCCTCAAAGTAAGAGGCACATGAAGAAGTGTGTGAATGGAGAATTTCAAGAATGTTAACACAGAACTTAGCAACTTCAAAAAGGACTTGGTGAAAAAATGACCAAACACTGAGATGTCACCTGTTTCCTAATCATCAGGAAGATTCCATAGGAAATTCCACAAGGTTTTTATGGTTCTGCTATTTTTATTTTTAATGGGATGAGGTTTGGGATGACCTCGATAGCATAAATGTACTACTACTTAACAAAAATAAATCCACAGGTGAAAATTTATTGTTTTAAAAGAAAACAGGATGTACAATCTTATTTCTTACAAGGATTTATTGCAAGAGACAGTAGGAGAAATTGTCATTCAGATCTTTCTTTTCTGTGTATTTACATAGAAACCACTTAATATATAGGTAAGACATTGCCATTTAAAGTATTAGTTTTTACATCAGGACAGGGGTAGCACTTGTACATAGAGCACATATTGCTGAAACTGGTATTTGCTGAAACTCTTGGGTTGCTGGGCTCATTTATTTTATATGAAAGAGAACTAAGAAATGCACACACAGAAAAACAAGATAAAAGGCATAGCTTCACAAGAAGACTTGTCAAGTACTTTTCCTAGAAGCACTCATCACAGACTATATTACTTAGTTGGTGGTACTGGAGTCACAAATTCTGAAACAGGCCATATTAGCTCGGGGCAGTAAAATTTTAAGATGTCTGGGACTACTGGGGTAACTACTTAGAATAATTATCACAGTATAGAAATTGCATGAATTTTCAAAGGCCATAAGAAGGTGACTTACATCAGCAATGTATTTTGTGCCTCTCAGGATGTTGCTCAGAATGATGACACTCAGATGTACATTGTGTGCTTTCTCACATTATCTCCTCAGACAAAATAACAAGAACATTGCCTTCTTAAAAACTTAATTTTTCAAAATATGCAAGGTCTTGCAAGGCTCATCTCATTTGTGAACACTTTCAGAATCCAAAGTAAATGTGATATCAAAGTGAGATCCCTAAATAGACTCCATAAACAGTGGTTAGGCCTTGTTAGTCAGTTCTCTAAATTAATTTTCATATTATGGTAATTGTTGATTATATATGAAGTCCATGATGTCCATCTGAAAGGCTCGGCTGCAAGAATTGCATGTGAGGTATTTGAGGTGTTCTTATATCTAATAAATTCATTTGGAATTGAGGGGGGGAAATTGACTTAAAATTATTAATAAGTGAGATTGGTTGTCATGGGAACCAATTGTCTCAGGTGCTCCATTCCAATATAGCTATTAACCCCTAGTCCATATTTATTATTCAAGGGAAATAATTGACTTGAAAAAGGAAAATTGGTTGTCACAAAAAGGGACAAGCCGCTGTGTTAATTTTGAATCATTTGCATGCAATAAAAATGAATTAAAGATGCTGAATATTTTTTAGCACTAAAATGATTTACATTTGGGTTAGCACTTTGCTTTTCTCAGCTCTCAATATTATAGGACTTCAAAGAGAACTGACAATAGCAGATCTGGAATGAAATATAACATCCTACAGCAACTTAAAGTTTTATCTAGCTGAATATCATCCAATTCTTAGAGCTTATTCTAGTACATACCAGGTCTCAAAGTCCATAACAAGAGTTCAGTGTTAATATCCTATTATTATTTTTCTGTATCAGCCACTATTTACTCTAGCTAGAGAGGTTACCCATTTAACTGAAAAGAATGAGGGCTTCAGTGGACATTTTAAGAGAATTTGCACAGAAGTTTTCACTTGAAGCAGTAGCTATTCCCAGGAGTCTACTTGTAAAGTTCTTAAAATACCAGTAGTCGAAGTCTTGGAAACATTTCATTTTTTTTTTTTAATCCAAATTATTTTACAGCTAATGTTCTTAAAAAATTGTCACATTTTGTCAGAGGAAATTTTTCTCTAGGAGCTGTTGGCCTAAATTTTCTTTTTCCCGGTACCTGATACGTTCTAATCCATCTGCAATCACACTGAATCCACATATATTCAGCTTGGCCTGGCATTTATGATTAGGATAATGGCCAGATTCTATGTTTGTTTTTTTGTTTTTTGTTTTTTTTTTCTCCTCAAAATTATAATAATAAATATAGCCTAGGTGTTTTCATTTTTTTTTCCAGTTGATCCTTGATTAAATCATTGATGATTTACCAGTCTTAAAATAACCATAAAGTATGATGTAGATGATTAAAAGTAGGATGAGAATATCTCACTGGAATACTGAAAACAATGTATGTTGTATTTATTTTTAAAATTTTTCATCCTTTTTCGGAATGTATCTAGTGTATGTGTAATGTATAACAAGAAAACAAACAGAAATCTTTATTAGCAGAGCTACTGTGATGCTTTCTAGGCCCTAGGATAAAAGGTGATGCAAATAAAATACTGGCTAGAGGAAGATGAAGAAGGATTGGCACACAACCTTTATAATCGTGTTTCCTATTCTATATCCTCCTTTGCTCTTTATCATTAATAATATATGTAAGGTGATGTAAACTTTCTGTGTTTGATAGAACAAAGAAAAATCACATCCCTAAAACATGACTTCCTCTCCATTCTCTCTGTTTTTATTTACTCTGTATGCTACATAGCACCGGTAGTAATACTTAGCAGCACTTACCATTGACATGAACTTGTTGATGGGGGGCAGATTATTTTATCAGCTTGAGAACTGATAATGCTTTGTACAGTACTCTGTTGCCACTATACTTTTCTGCAGAAGAAGGTTCCTATAGTACGTGGCACTGCTTTCCTTGCAAATTTTTTTTTTTTTTTTCAAATCTTGCGTTACAAATGCTTGCGAATATTGCAATTTATCTATAGATGGCAGCAGACTTACACTATGAGGCCAAGACTGAACCCCTGTAAATTCTTTTCAATTACTCATGCCTAGTCGTTTCACCTTTGTCTGCAGGTATGCAAGGAAAAAAAAGATGTGCAGGGTGGATTAGGCAATAATTTTAACAGCTGAGCAAAAATCAGAAAGTGACCAAGGAAAAATATATTTGAAAGGAGGGAGAATGTTCTCGCAACAGTAGAAATTTACTTTGCAGATGATAATAATTTACTTTATTCCTATTACAGATCTCCCATTTGGGAATTAACCTGTGTGTTTGAATACTATCGCTTTGCAGCTGGACTCCACAGAGTTTGAACAGAGCTTTGCTGTCAATATTGTCTATTCTTTTTGTGATAACATATTTAAGGCAAATCTTTTCTTAGTCCTGCAGCTACAAAACCACTATGAGAATATTTATGATGGGATACCTTATGCATACATCATAAAGTAAGTGGACATGCTTCAAGGGATCAGTTAGCGTCTATATTAGGTTTCAGTGGCTGAAAATGATCATTGAATGTTCTGTTGCAATGGTCTTATTATCTTCTGGTCCTTCCTAAGAACCATAAAAGAGATTAAATTCAATTTATCGAAGGCAGGCCATTAAACCCTTGATATGTGCTGCATTGCATTCATCAGATTTCATATTGGAAAACTGATTTCATAGGAGGCATAATAGAAGATAACGAAGGTAAAGACAATTATAGAAACTAAGGCCCAGTAATTATCAGCACCAACATTTGCATATTGGGCCCTAAGGGCATCTGGTTTATCAGTGAACATACATGAGCCAAAGAGAGTTTTAATATGCTCTAGTCATTGTTTTCAGAAACCTATATGAAAGAGGAAATATCTACCTTGAAATTTTTAGACTATTCAGCAACAAATACTGGTATCAGGTGTTCTGCAGGGTGAAAATAATTGATAGACCATAACATTATCTGAGACAAGAACAGCATATTGATAAAATGTTTGCCTTTTCCATCTCAGTTAATGTATTAGCAGAGAGTTGAGAATAAAGAATTGGAAATACTCAGTTTTAATTGGGTATATTTGCACATAAGGGAAAGGTAATGGACAGAATCAGTCTTATTTGTATTTTCAAAATAATTTGAGTTTGTATCACTCTGGAAAAATAAGATTTGCTATTCAAATTTTTGTTTCTTTGAATTCTTGTATATTCTCTTTTTTTCATGGTTTATGATCTGAATGCCTAGTTTGCTAGCAGGAACAGGATGATGTTAAGGTCAGTAGATGCTGTTGACTTGCACTATCATCTACAATTCTGCTTGTTCAAATGGATCAGGTCTGTTCAGCAGGCAGTTATCTGAGGCCAGAGAAAAGGGAACAAGGCAAGAGTGCTTAGGTAAGAACTACCCATTCATGTTATAACTGAGGCATCTCTTACACATGCAAGAAACCAGGCATAAAGTTTCTGGGAACTTTTATTGTCACAGAACAAAGCATGCGTAGTTGCTAGATGAGAAGTGCGGGTCAGGACCCTGGATTTAGGAAGCTAAATTCTCTTTTTAGAAGCTTACATCTTTTTATGGTTGTGATCCTGGGGTATTCGTTTGACTTTACATTCTCTAGATTAAGTAAGTCCTTCTGTTTTCTGTAGGTGAAAATGCGTTACTAGATTGAAATTTTTATTTTAGGAATCCTAGTGATCTATATGATTTTACATTCCCTTCATATTTATATGTCCTATGGGATTCTTTGCCTCTATTATGTATATTGTACTTTAACAAAGGGAGACTGCAAGGTCTAAGCAACTGCCAGTAAAGCCAGACTTAGGTATAAGCATTTTTTTTCCTTTTTGAACAGATTTTTCTCTTGGCTATCACAACACTTGAACAAGCCTTCATGGTCTCTAGTTTACGCTCAGCTGTCTTTGTGTTTCATTATATCTTAAACTTGCCAGAAAAAAATTAAAAAACCTTTTTCCAATAGCATTATTTTCAAGATTTTAATGAAATTTTTGCCATTTGGTCTATAGTAACTGGACATAGATGCTTTTCAAATACTTCAATGAAAAAAAAGATTTCCTTTGAGAAACTGAAAAAATATCATGGTCTGCAGAGATGACGCTTCTGAGATATTGAACTTTATTTCATTTTATGTCTGTTATGGAAGAAAAATTGAATTAACCTTTGTCCAGAAGAACGAGTCCAGTGATAACTTGTACTTTACCCAAATAGTGGCTAGGAGGTTCAGTGACTGGAGTCCCTGGAGAAAATCAGTGAATAAATCTTCACTGCTGAGGTGATAGTGGGGCTTAAGGGAGTTTTAGTAGTTCAATATTTAAAAAACCTCTCTCTTTATGGCACAGGCATAAATGCCTGTCATGTTTTGAGATGGTTCTGAGTAATCAATTAAGTCTAGAAAATGCCTTTTATAGCCAGTAGGATACAACTTCATTTAAGTAAGCTATGCCTTCATTTATTCGTGTCTCAATATTGCATCCTTTCCCTCCTAATACTTTCTATCCATTTCATTACCCTCTGAGAATATCCATGAATTCTAGAAGAAAAAAATAGGAATTAAAAGGTAGGTACCATGATACTAATCAGTCAGAGTTTAGTTGCCCCAAGGTATTCTGTAGAACTGCCAGTCTTGTGTATGGGTTTTCTTTGCTGTGCTGAAGTACCTGAGGTGCAGAGGGGTGCTTCTCTGCTGTCTGAGAGCCAAGGCAGCCATTAGAGATTGGGAAAATCTAGTGCAATTTCCTACTCAAACTAAGAAAATTCAGCTTATTTTTCCTGATTCTAAAAGAATGTCTTAACTACCATATGAGATTCCCAGATGTCTTAGAATCATATAATTGCTCAGGTTGGAAAAGACCTTCCTTATCTTCTCCAAAAGATGTTCAGAAATCCCTGGATATAGCAGGAGAGATCTAGTTAAAGTTATAACATTATGTCAGCAGATGACCTGTGTTCATAGATGATATGGATACAGCAGGTGAAGATGCTTCCAGAAGTTGCTCACTTTGTGCCAACTGAGTGCCAGCTCAGATAGTTAATACAAATAATGAGTTAAAATTGACCACCAATGGTTTAAACAAAATCTGTCAGACAGCCCACAGAAGTTTTCTTACAAAAAGATCTGAGGGGAAATAGACAGGAGATATAGCATTACTGGGATATGTCTTCAAATTCTGCAGCTGTTTACTGAGTCAACATCTGGCTTAAGCCTTAGTGTACCTCTTCTAATACAGAGAGGACTTCAGCAGTTTATAAGCAGATACAGCTTTCTTTCACTGCTGTGTTACAATTAGGCTGAAAAATAACACCTGTCATCCTCAAGGCAATCAACAGTTTCTTGCCAAATCTGATAGACCCAGGTGATCATTCTGCTACTCTCCTACTAGATGATAATAGATATATGAAAAGAAAAAGCAAAAAAAAAAATCACTCAGAAGGCGAAAAAAAACCAATTGAGAATTATAACAGATAATAACCAGGAGAATGTATTGTAGTATAGTTGCCTGTTAGTGGTGTCTTGTCAGATGAATGTCTTGCTTGATAAATACTTACCATTTGTTCTAATTGTGATCTGTATAAAAAGATTTTTTTTTTTTTTGTAGTGACTTTGTCTATTTTTATAGTAATAAAGTGGAGAAGTACTTTAAAAACAGTGATGATTAAACAAGTTAACAAACAATTCATTTCAAAGTATTTTATTTCTGTGAAATCCACAATAGTATGTAAACAAGACGACTTGTTTTGGAAAAGCTAGTTTTGCCAAAGCAAAATAACTAGTAGAAGATAAGGTAAAATATTTTAAAAGTTTAAACATATACAGTATTTTGCTAACACTTTTGGTTTTGATAAAGATTCCTTGGCAATGGTTTCTCATTTCATTAGTAAATTTGGCAGCATTTTAGTAAATCATCTTCTCCAAATAGCAAAGCACACTTCCAGAGCCAGAGATAAGGATGCTTTTAGTATTTACAGGGGATAAAAAGAAAGGCTGATTCCTTGTTTCTTCTTCTGTCATGCTTTTCTCCATTTCCAGTGCCGTTTGGGAGAACATCTGTAGCGAGATAAGCTGGAGTCTTGGGTCAAGAAGAACTACAAGAACTTAATTTAGTCATGCAAAAAATTGTTTTTCTTTAGACTTCCACCAGGATTTGGATTGTTTCTACAGGAGGTGAAGGATAAAGTATATAAAACATAAGGACCATAGAAACGGTAGCATGAAAGAAGATGAATATCTGAAATAAGTCACTAATTTTCCATGTTACCTGTAACTGTTTCTCCAAAATTCAGGGCAAGAAGAGCTTCCAGAAAAACTGAGGTGTTATGTTTCAAATTCAGTTCATGAAGATCAGCTTGTGTAGGGGATTTGGGGATTACAGGCCCAGTTTTAACTACCACAGCCTCTCTCATCTAGTAGGGATTTCCCACCAGCTGACCATGTCTGAGTTTGGCTCCACAGTTTAACATAAAGGTATTTTTGTATTTCACAGCACACTGATGAAATATGAACAGGTAAAGACAGAATGCAGTGTAATTGTAAATACCCACTTTTCGTAAAGAGTGGTTGTTAAAGTAATCGCAACAGCTGTGATGTAAAGAGCAAAAGAGTGGACATAAAAAACTCAGTCCTATGGCCAGCTATGTACTTCTGTTGCATGAATGGAATTTTATGAGCATATTCTTCTTATCTGAAGCAATGCAGAAAATTGGGGACCGAGCTGAAGTAAATTGTGTGAACAGCACCGGAGAAATCACTGAAAGTAAGCCTTGCCTTAGAGATTCAGGATTAGGTTGATAAGAGCAAAGCAATATGTTTTATAATCCATTAAGCCTATTAAAAAAAAATAAACTATTTTTGAGATGTAAATTAAGTGTAAATCTCACTCATTAGATTTCACCTGGATTTTATCTAACTATGAAATCTTGAGTAGTTTATTAAGCCACCTTTTCTTGGTCCTAAACAGTCAATATTCTAATTTGTTGTCTTCAGTAGCATTCCTACTGGAAAGCTTTTCTGAGTTTTTTGAAAGCACGTTATAGGAAAAATTTATCTAGATATAGAACTAAAAGCAATATATTCCAAATCATCCCAAATTATTAAATAGAAATTAAAGTCTTACTGAGAATTTATTCTAGTCATTACTGAAATATTTAACCTTTTCTAAAAAAATTATTTAGATAATTCTGATACTTGAAATGAGTTACACAGACTACTGGAATTAGAGGCAGGCCCACTACCTTACGTTTTCTGCTTATTTCCATCATGCCAAAATTTGTAATAATTGCTGAACTATGAAGGATAGACATACTGAACAAGATCTGAATTTCTTACAAGTACATTGAAGCTGTACCAGGAAACTGCTCAGGGATGTCTCCTTAAATATGTTTTATAACAAAACTTTTCTTAGGTTGTTTTTTGTTTTGTTTTGTTTTAATAGTAATAATATGAATATTTGGACAAACAAACAAAATAAGCTCAATTTTCTATTTATGTTACATACGAAGACCTGATGCTGCTATGCCTTGAGTCAGAGCCTTGACTTGTAAGGAGCAAGGCCAAGAAATGTTAAGTTTATGGAGGAAAAAATTTGCAGGTTTATTTCATTAAAGAAGTACCCTTCTACTGCTTGATATATCTACAGTGGCCTACTCTAGTGGATTAATTTTTAAACTGTGGGTATGAATTCTCTATCTCATCTCTACTCAAAATCATTAATCATACCATTAAAACAAGTAGCTAGAATGTTGTTTAAGTACTTGTTTTCACCTTTAATAAAAAGAGAAATTCTAAATCCTGAATCTCTGTAAGATGTCTAGAATGCTTCTTCAAGAGACTTGTTGATTGAAGGTGCAGTGTTCTGTTTTCCCTTGGAAATTATTTTAGAGCTCTCCAAATTGAGTCATAGATAACTGGGAATGGGACTAGCACTAAATTACATGCCTTTTTTACAGAAGAGAAAGGCCCAAACACAAATGGGTAGTGCCCTCACCCACATCATGGAAAAAATGAAGTAATAACATAAAACAACCATGAGGATATATGTATAGCCTTGACCAGACGAAAACAAACAAGCAAACAAAACATTTTTTTTTCTCCTGAGAATGAATAAAAATAGTAAATGTCTAGAAAAGTGCACAAAAACACAGCAGTCACGCGTGGTATATCCTTTTAATATTCTCCATTTTCAATTCAGGGCATTTCTGAGCTCTCGTATGACTATTATTTCCATAAACCCTTGAGGAATCTGTTGAATTTGCCAAGCTTTGAGGCTGTTTTAACAGAATTTTCAAGTTTGTCTAGACTTCACTTATATCAAAATAAACATTTAGCACCCACAACATTTTCCAGAAGCTAGGCAATTCAGTAACCTATTATATGTAGAGCCATTTCCTTCAGAACTTGCCTCCCAATTATCTTAATCCAGTACCCTAACTTTTTCATGAGATGAAGAGAAAGAATGGAAAGCATTCAAGGTATTATGGATTTATTTTATTACTATTTTTGTGATTCAAATTCTGCTGAAGAGGAAAAGATATCAAAAGCACTGTATGTTTTACTCATATGTAAATGCCCCTTCATTGTCCAAAGGAGGACCAAAACATTTGGATTGGTTCGTCTAACCAATTAGCTAAACAAACTTTTAAAGATTTTGATGATTCATTAATGGGACTGGAATTGTTTTCTGTACCTGAAATGTCATATGAAATGATCTGCATACTGTTTGTGAAGGTGTGATTTCTCGAGTAGTCCTACGAAAAATGAGTTGTCCTTCACTACCACTGGCCATTTCCACATGTCATCACCATCTGCTTAGACTCATATTGCCTACTGAGAGGTTGTTTGGATATGCTCAGCTACACAAAAATATGTGCCAAAGCACTTCACAGAACAGTAATTAAAGTCAGAAGTAGTCTGACTTTATACACAGAAAATGTGTATCATTTTAAACTATGTCAAATAGGAACAGAATGCCTTTTCAAAAGTGGTCATTGATGGTATGTATGCCTCATGTCTAAAGAATCACTGGATTTTTTTTATTTCACTAGCAATGTTACTGAAAAAAATGATGCATTCAAAATAAGTATAGCTGGTTTTTGTTGGTTTTTTCTTTTTTCCTGCTTTTCCTCTGTGCATAAACACTTGTCTTACAATTGACAGCTGTGTTGCTGTTATTTTTGGTATATATCCTCTTCTGGGCCTGATTGATAGAAGAGCATGAAAATAGTGTCATGCAGCCTACAAGTAGACAAACATCAGTCTGTAAACAATAGCATAAAGTGCTATTAAGGCTGCAGTGTAAACACACATGAAATGATAAAATGTACTAACTGATGATATTTCATGCATTTTACTAGCTGAAGTGAACTCATTCTCCTCAAAACTCAATCAATCCCAGTTCTCTTTGGAGCCATTTATAACATCACGGTGTTCTGGAGAAATTCAGATAACAATCTTATACATATCCTTTTAAATATAGGTAGCATCACTTTAATAATAAAACTTAAATATAGTGACTAATACTTAAACCAATTTATAATGAGACTTAAAAGCAAAATTTCCTTTACCAAAGACAATTTCATAGTGATTGTAAGGCTATTCATAAAGCTTCAAATATAGCAGCAAAATATATTACAGGAGCTTGTAATTCTCACGAAGCCATTGTAAACAATGGGGACATTTACATATAGATTGCTGCTGAAAATAGTGATGGGTATATGAATGCTTTATAATTTTTATACTATATCACTAGTTTAGCTCTTGCTGCATTCAATTATTTTAAGATGGGAGATATATTTTTAGTAATTGTTGTAATTTAGGAAGCATGTGTTTTGTGTGAAAGGCAAACATAGTATACCTCAGAGAAAAAACTACATTAAGGAAGATAAAATGACTGTGATATTCTCTTCTGAAGGGAATTAGGTTATTATGAACATTTGATAGGGAAACTAGACCATAACTAGCAAAACCAAGGAACTGTGCCTTCCCTATTAGTGTGATCTGATTTTCTAAAAATTTCTTGAAGTGTAAATGTTCATGAATTTGCAGAAGTATGGATGGAACAATTTTTGCTGTAGTTGAGTATAAATACGATATGACTATTAAGCTAACTGGGGCAGATAATTTAATCAAAAAATCTCTTATTAATATTTCTTGATCTCTGAATGAAATATTTTCTTGAATTTACTGCTCCAATGGAAGCTTTTTGGCATTCTATGACATGAAGTGGATGTGTTGGAGTCGATCCAGAGGGAGGTCATGATGATGAAGAAAGGTTCAGAGGGCTGGGCTTGTTTAGCTTGGAGGAGACAAGGCTCCAGGAAGACTTCATCACAGTCTTTCAGTACTTGAAGGGAGCTTACAAGCAGGATCGGAACTGATTTTTACATGGCCAGATAGTGATAGGACAAGGGGAATGGTTTTAAATTAAAAGAGGGTAGATTTAGGTTAGATGCTTGGAAGAAATTTTTTACTCAGAGAGTGGTGAGGCACATAAACATGTTGCCCAGAGGGGTTGCATCTCTGGAGGCATTCAAGGCTGGGCTGGATGGGATACAGGGCAGCCTGATTTAGTGGCTGGTAATCCTGCCCATGGCAAGAGAATTGTAACTAGGTGATCTTATCTTTAAGGTCCTTTCCAACATAAGTTATTCTGTGATATGATTCTATAAATTCTACAAATGAAAAGTAAAATTACTTGAGAATAGTAGGCAAACATTTAGAAAGTAAAAAAAATAAAAATTAAAATCCATAGTTCTTGAGATACTAATACGTTTCATTTTTTTACACCATTAATTATAGTTTTGTTTGAAAATATCTGCTAAAATTGCTTACAACTGATAGACTGTTGAGTGATAATAGTAGGATTTCACTATCCCTTCCCAGCATGTGACAAAGAATTTAGATTTACAATAAATATGCTGTGAAGAAACAGCCTCAACTTGTACCTGGGTCAGGTGCCATTGTAGGTGTCAGGAACAATTTATTCACATGAAGAGTAGCTAGGCATTGGAATGGACTTCCCAGGAATTGGTTTTGTGGACTTCGTGATCTTATGGGTCTTCTCCAACTTTAATAATTCCATTATTCTAAAATATGTAGGGTGATTTATTTTTTCCCTTTACGAAAAAAAAAAGAAAACCAATAATTTTTTTTCAATTTCTCCAGAGAGAATGAAAAATGTGAATTGAAAAATGGTTTTCATCACTGGATGTCATTTGCTGATCCTTATTCCTCCTCTACGGGACAAGATCTGAGTTGCCTTCTACCTCTTCATCCATGAAAAATGTACATTGCTTCTATCAGCTGCTGTTTAGTGCCGTGCCAATGCAATAGCTTTCCCTAAAGCACAGGTTACTTTTTTCAGCTTGAATGATGGAAGGATATAAAAGGTACACTGTGGTATTTTCTGTCAGTTTATTTTTTACTCAATTTTTGGGTTTATACATAATATCCAGTTCAGAATAACAGTAAGTAGACATAAATTCCTTCATGTATATCTATGAATTTCCAAGTCCAGACATACTGTATGTAACATCTACCTGACATTCCCCTTCCATCTGTGAATCCTCTGTATTCAGTTGAGGAATATGTACTTCCATATTGTTTTTCAGATCCTAGGGGGACTAAATTGCCCTTGATAGGTACAAATCCTGTTTCATTAGTAAAGATGAAGATGAGAATGAATTCTGAATTTACATATTACATCCTTTACAGGAGTTTAGCCTTGGTTTTTAGAAATTTGCTTTAGGTTCAAGGTTTTATCGTGAGGATGAATAACTTCAATCCTGCTGTAAGTTAATTTTCAAGCAGTTAATTATGCTAGCAGATATGATTTTTTTGTGTGTGTTTTCTTGATGAGGTTTTTTTGCTTGTGTATGTTTGTTCTATTAGTAAATACCTATGGCAAAATCTGAGTCAAATACTTCATTGTGACCATCAGTTCACAACCAGACAAATATTTCTGTTTCTTTACAAGCCTGATATCTGAAGCCAATCATGCTTGCCTTTCATACTTTGTGCCTTCAACTCCTCGAACTATCGATGCAAACACATTTAGCATATCACAAAATGAATACCTATCATATCAGCTGTTACATTTTGTCTCTTTTTATGTTTCTTTCCTTAGTAAGCAGTCCAGCTCATCCTGATTCTCTAAGACATTTATTAAGATCCTTAAAAGATGAGATATGGGAGGCATCAAGATAAGTACTGTAGACTTCATGGCCAGAAATACAATGAGGCTCTTGAGAATATTTCAAGGCATTACTTTATTCATGAGCTAAAGACATAGTGACTGTTGAGTGAACAGTGATCATAATAGTATACCCAATGGGTTTGAAGCTTCTTGCAAGATATACTAAAAGCTTTTAATATTCTTTCAGCTTATAGCAAATCCCTTCATTATTTGGTGTGTTAAATGAACGCACTCATCTAAAAATCTGTCCGTCTAAAAATAATGTTTTTTGGAAGAACTACTTAGAGAATAAAAAAGAGTGGGGAAAAAAGTCACATTATTTGACGGAAAGTTATTTTACTTCAATATGCATTAGCAAACTAGAGTCAGTATAAGATTTCTTTTTTCTTTTTAATATAAGGGAAAAGGGTTGTAAGTTAAAGATGCTGTCAGAGAATATGGTGAAAAAGAGTTGCTGCAGTACAGCAGAGCTCTGAAAGTGAAAATGATAAATAGGGAATTACTGAGAATGACATCTCATTTTTGCAGTCACTCTTGTTCAGAGTGGATTACCAATGTAAAGTAGGAAACCATCTAGAAAAGTAAACATTTTTAAATACCCTTAGGCAATGAGTTTCTTCAGCTGATCTCAGAGGCATCTACTACACTTTTATGCAGATAAAAAGAAGATTAAACTAAAGAGAAGAACGCTTGTTTAACTTTGAGAAGGTCATTCTATAACTATCAGGTTTGTAAAGTGCTGATCTTTGGTCATCTATCTCCTGTCTGTACGATGAAGTACTGCTATTACCATGAGGCATTTTTTTTCCTGATGAGATGCTACAAGACATATTTAGAATTGGGTTACTGCAAAGAGGGAGTTGTCAAACCTAATGGCTTCTAGATTTAGCAATATCAGTGTTCATAAATGTTTCAGCCTAAATATTTTTAATCTGGAGAGAGAATATTTGTCTGATAACAAAAAGAGAATACACTTAGACCATCCTTTCCCTCTACAAGTAAGTCTCATTTCACCCAATATAAAAGGCTAGTAATGTATTATTATTTAGTTTCATTTCAACTTGAAAAAATGATATCTGCACTTCTGTTCTAAAAGAATATAAAAAGTGATGCCATTTAAATGCTTTTCAAATTATCACTTATGTACTTAAATTTGACAGCATGATGGGATCTTTTTGCCTCCAGAATTTTTGGCATTCTTCAACTTAGCCTGCAGTCACACAGTTCAGAAACACATGAATTGCTGGCACTTTAGAATTAGTAGGCATTGCCTATAAGTTAACAATGTAGTGATCTCTGAGCTCTCTCTGCACAACAGTATGTATGAACTTGCAATAAAATATGGGCAAATGATTTAGTTTTCAGTTCCTTCAAAATTTACTAGTAGACCTTATCTTTAGTTTACTTCCTCTGAATACAAAGTGCATTTATTATTATTTATTTGTGCGGTGATTTTGCAGAGGGTTTAGATGATGTTAGAGGTCGCTTTGTGCTGTTGAGTATGTGAATTGTAAACTGTATGTCCTTTGCTGTGTTTTTGTTGCCTCACTGTGTGAAAAAATCCATTGACTCTTTCTCTGTAGATGGCAGAGTGCCTAACAGAGAAGGATGCCACCAAGCTTACGAGTTGAACAAGCTCCTGAAACCTACTGTAAGCCTTCTTACATTTGGAAGTTGGGCTGTATGCTAAGATAGCTCAATAACTTCATACTATTAGAAAATGCTAGGTGGTGGGGATGAGGGTGCTCACTCAGCAGCAGCAAATAAGAAGCCAGAAGTTGTTCATTTTATCACAGTGGAATTCAGGGAATGTATGGATATGAGAGTTCAAAACACATGAAGAAGCCAAATGTGCAGCCTTTAGGAAAGTAATTGATATTTTATATTCTCTCATAGGTTTTCTAGACATATACTGTGAAATTGTCTCCTCTTTAAGTTTTTAGAAGACACCCATATTTTATTGCAGCAGATTTGTCACTGGTTAAACTAACTTTACTAAAGCAAGTCTCCATGTTCCTAGCCTCTAATAATATGAGGGAAGTATAAAATACTAAATGCACCCTTCAGTTCATTTGCAAGTGAATGCTTAATTCCACCAGATACTGTTTATATCTGATGACTTCAAAAAATACTTTAAACAAATTGTTATAAGCTGTTGAGCTTTAAGCATATTAAAATACATAAATATGTAATGTCTAATAGTAATAAACATAATAGTTAATATTAAAATCAATACTAAACTAAATATTGAACAACAATTGAAAAAAAAGGGTTTTTTTTAGACTTTTTAGATGTGAACTGATATGGAATTCCAAGAAACTGTAAAATCTTTATGCTCCAAATATCATAGAGAAGTATACATGATAAAGTTGAGGAATTTAGCTAGCCAGTTGTGGAGGTCATAGTGAAATCAATGCTCTCCTCTGTTCGGAAGAGCAAGGTAGTTTTTGAGAAAGTGTTAATTTCAGAGAAAACTGGGAGGAAAGCTCTCTGCTTTGCTTTGTGGTTTTTTTTTTATTTTTTTTTTATTTTTTATTTTTTTTTAGTTTAATATTTAGTGCATATTGATGTGATTTGCTAAGTTTTGTTGATGTTGTTGTTTGGTTGTTTTTTTTTTTGGACTGAGGTATTTGAAGGAGATGGTTATACAATTGTAAGGTAATCATTCTCACATTCACTCCTTCAGTTTTAATACACAGCATAAGGAAAAGATTTCTTTTTAGTAACATCTAACGGAACAGAGCTCATGATCCAAGTAGGATGTTTGGCAGAAAATATCAAAATAGGAACTATGTAATGCCTGGACTGTCTATGTTTTTGAGGTTGGGAGATGTTTGCATCTCCATGGGTGGTTAAGCACATCTGGCCTTTGTTAGTAGTCTGTAGGGACTCTCAATTATTTTCTCCCAGAGTCTTATATTAGAGAGAAATATTTTCTAAATCATAACCAAGTTCTCAGGCATTTTATTTCCGTTTTTGTAAGGTATTTTGGAAATTCCTATTAAATTAACTTGGTAAAAAGAAAATCTGTGTGTGAACACACATGCATTTGTGTGCTCAAATGCTAGAGATTAAATTCAACATCAAATTAACAGTTTCAGTGGCTGTATGGGAAACTGTTAATCACAGCCTGAACCTCTGATTAACCATCTGAGGCAAGTGACAGGTCAGCTGCGGAAGCACAGGTAATTCAGCTGTGCTCCCGGAAGGGGTGGAGCTTGACTCCACCTCTCCTAGATCCCATTTAAGGACTGTCCACCACTAAGGCAGCATCTCTTTTTGGAGATTGCTCCTGTGTGGAGTTCCTTGTGGTGAGCATCCATCCTAGCTGTGAGCCTCAGAGTGGGTGAGTTGTTCCCCTATAACCTCTGGCTATTCATCTGTTACAATGTTGTATAATAACAACCATACAGTGGCTAAACTCATCTTTAATATGAATGAGTTCTTGTGTACACTGGGAAGTTCAAAGCGAATGAAATTAGTAAATGACACAGCCTTAGATAACATCATTTACAATTAACTTTATCAACTAAACCTGTTGGAAGTGTATTCTTCATGTTACAAAATAGAATAGTGCAAGCACTCAAGGAAAACCTAGGAGGATTCTAACTCAGATCTCAAACCTCAGCTTTCCTACAGCTATTTAACCTGTTTACCAATAGGAGTCTATCATAGAGTAAAGGAGTGACAGTTATGTGCAATGAGAGATGAAGAAAAACAACTGTCGGCATCCTTTGCTACGCAGAACTGCAGCAGTCCTGTGGAAATACACATTTCACAGTACTAACATGCAAATGTGTCTGCTTTTCTATGATTTCTGTTGAACAAAAGTCATAATGAGAAGAGTTCATGCCCATATATAATGCCCATCAGATACTGTTGAAAGTTGAGTTTTCTTCCTGGTAAGAAATAAGCATTATTTTTCATTCAGCTGTCCCAATAAAATTAATTTTGAATTGTTTTTCTTCATTTAGTCTTTTTCATAGCTATAATAACAAGAAGTTGAAGGCAACAGAAATTCTTGGTACCTAATTCCATTTATCCCAATTTAGCAATCTTAAACTTGATCAGTTACAGTTGCAGAAAAATTTTACTAGATGTAGTTTCTTCATATGTAGCTCAAAATTTGCTTCCAAGCAATTCTTTGGAAATAAATAGTTGACTCACAGCTGATTATTTTAAATTGAGATCTGATTTCTCTTACCTGTCTTTTTCTTCTCCCCTTTTCTATAGTAATTGCTTTAGTAATATGCTTTTAATACAAAATGAAAATAAAGCAAGGGAGAACAGAGTACTAAAATGTGGTTTCATCTTAAGAAAAAGCTCCAGTGGTTTTTTTTTTTTTTTTTTTAAGACTTTTTCTATTTCTTGCTTTTTATTTGCAAAACAGTCTTTTATAATGTGCAGATTTCTGTCATTCATATGAAGGTTTTATTGATTCTGTCACACATAAATCTATCCAGTGTCTTGTAGGTCAAAAATTCACACTGTGATCTTCAAGTTAATATCAAAATATTGTGCAAAAAACAAAGCTGTTTCTAGTTCTTAAGAAATTTCCCACAGACATCTATGCTGCTGTATCAAGCTCTGCTTCTTTGAACTGATGTACTATCAGCTCTTTCTTTTTTTTGTTGTCAAATAGAAAATCTTGGATAGGAGACCATTATTACTGGGATACCTGAAGTAGAAACATCCCTTATTGTCCTATATCTGTACAAATGAATACAAATGAATATTTCTACCTGTTTCTGGAAATTGTAAATTATTATAGCATTCTGTTGTGAAATGTACAGGCAGTTAGGAAGAAAGAGGGAGGCAAAATATGGTTGAGGCTATACATAATCAGAGTTGCTGGGGCTGGAAAGGAATCCTGGAGTCCAACAATCCTGGTAAAGCAGATTCCCAAGAGTAAGTTACACAGGAATTTCTGGGCAGCCTGTTCCAGTGCTTGTCACCTTCACAGTGATGTTCTTCCTCATATTCACGTGGAACTTCTCATGTTCCAGTTTGTTCCCATTGCCCCCTGTTCTGTCTCTGAAAAGAGCCTGGCCCCACCCACTTCACTCCCACTTATTAGATACTTATAAGCATTGATTAGTTCCTCCTTCAGGCTTCTCTTTTCCATTCTGAGTAGTCCTGGGTCTGTCAGCATTCTGGTGTGTCAGACACTCTGTCCAGCTTTGCACCATCAGCAAAATTGTACAGTGCTCGTTCTGTTTATTCTTCCAGGTCATTGATGAAGATGTTTTGTTTGTTTGGTTTGGTTTATTTTGTTTTTATTATTTAAAACAATATTAATGACAACTTTATATATGCAGTATCTGACCACCCTGATAATTTTCATCCTAATGCTGTTCTTCATTCCTTATCTGAGGTGGTTAGCTATCAAAAAATCCCTCATGAATATTTCTGTGAGTATATACTGATATGCTATGCTGTTACTCCCTGTATCTTATTGTATATTATTTATCTGTCTTCTGACAAGAGTTACTTTATTCATGAAAGTGAGTGCAAGTCCCACTGTGTGTAAATGTTCATTGAAAAATCCACACCAGTAATATATTCTGTACTTTTACTAGTTATCTATTGCTACATACCTATTCAAACATATCCATCAGGCTCAGAAAGATGACTTTAGTAAAAGATTGTGTTATGAAAGAATATCCCAAATTAACAGGCTCTTCTGAAATGTTGAAGGATATAACTCATTTAAAATAATCTGATCATTGATTAAGTATTTACAATATGAATAATTAAGACAGTGATAAAAGCATAAAGAATCACTGAGGTAAGGAGGAGAGCTGACAATGTTAAAATGAAGAACATTTTGAAGTGCTTTGTTAGTTTCTAACAAGATTTGTTTACAAGATTCTGACCTGGTTTGCCGCTGATGTTAATAAGGAAGGGAGAGAGAGAAAAGAGGCAAGAAGCAGACTGTGCTACTCCTTCTTTATACAGGTGCCACCTCTACTGATTGGGCTGGGGCTGGTTGGGAGTAAACTCATAATGAAACTTATTATATAAAAAACTTCAGGAAATCCAATTATTTGAACAAACATAGAAACACTACATACTACACTATACTTGATCTTAGACAAAAGGCAGTTTCTCTAATTTCAGGAACACAGGATTTTTCTTATAAGTCTTCTGTCTTTAATGCTTCTTTTTTTACAGTTTGCATAATTTTTAGAGTTGCAATAGTATGTCTTTCTATATAAATTTTTCAGTTTTATTACTCTCTGTGACCCAAGAATTTTAAAATCTATAAACTATATATTTTTTCTCTGATTTCTTAAATTTGGAGAAAATTAATGCCTGTTTCTTCATCTCTATATGTGAGGGCTGTTCTTGGATTTGATTTAATCTGCGTTATAACTTTATAAACCTTGTATGCATTGCTTTGATGTTCCCTTGCATCCAATGAGAAGACATTCAGATTTTCAGTCCTTTTTATAGTACAAATCTTTGAAGTTTGATATCATTTTGGCTGCAATAAGATGTACTCAATCAACAGCAATTATGTTGCTTCCAAGATATGGTGCCTAAGTGGAATGAATGCACTGTGTTTTAGTACATTTCCACTGCATTTCTTCACTGACAGTGTAATGCATGAATACTTCACATTTCTATTTCCTGGCAAAATAATTTCCAAAACCTCTTTTATACAGGAGACACTAAGGAAATTTAACATCAAACCAGCCCAAACCCTCTAGCCACATGGAAAGAAAATAAAAGAAATAAATAATTGATAGGGACAGAATAGGCTTTTAATTTTATATTTATTATATACTGTCTATCATCTCTTATAATGTTGTATATACTCTGCATTATAAATTGTATACTATTATAAACTAAATAATAGTATATATATATATATTATGTAAACATTTATAATGAGTCATTTGAAAAACTCATCCTGAGGAAAGGTGATTTGAATTGTTCTTGCCGTCTGTCTTTATATTTCTGCTTTACAGTATGTCTAGGCTTATTTCTAAGAAAAAGTTTATAGATCACATAAACACAGAAAGTCATGCATATACCAATTTCCAGCTGGACATTATTCTGTCTTTTATGCTACTCAGTGTTTTGTCACCTGTATTTCCAGCCAATCCTCTTTCTCTTCATGTTAAGAGTTAGAAATTTATTCATGTATATGAAACTTGGTTGGCTCAGCAAACTTTGTTGGGTATGAACTGCACCCGATTTTGGAATAATAAGGAGTTAGAACTACTTTTCTCTCTGCTGCTGCTCACATTTTGGTCTATTGATTTACCATTTCTATTAGTGATAACAAGTAGTTTATTCATGGGAATTTGGCCAAGTGTACAAATAAAGGAGTTCACACTAACAGATGAATGTCTCGTAGCTGTCTGCTTGCCTACCCACTTGAACGTGCTTCAGAAATTGCTAGATTTGTGGACAAATGGAATGATAGGAGAACAACATTAGAACATTATTTTTGGATGTAGATAACAAAATGTGCTCTTCTACATGTTAGTGATTCATTATTGTTTAGCAAAACCTTTGCAATCCTCATTTGAAAGGTCTTGTATTACCCAGACAGATAAAGCATTAATATATCTGCAGATAAAAGAAATGTGTATGGATGTAAATATGACAAAAAATAAAATAAAAGATACACAATGAGAAAAAGTATCATTTCCTTCTTGCTTATACCTTTATCTTACATGATTATATCCCTCACATAACAAGGTGATCTTATAATTAAGAGCCCGATCCATGTAAAACAGGACTTAGAAAACATATAAGCGCTTGGATCTGAAATACCATTTCTGAAGTTTCATGTTTATGTATCATCTAATTCTAGAAATCTCCAAGGGTCCTAGATTTCTAGAGGTTTTTCTTCCTTTTCTGTGTATGTTCACACAGCTAAAAGTACGCTCACACAGCTAAAAATGTTGTTCTTGACTGGTCTAATGTAGCCATAGCTTTTTCACACACAAAGTAGTGGTAGGTGTCCCTGCCTTTAGCAGGGGGGTTGAAACTAGATGATCTTAAAGGTCCCTTCCAACCCAAACCATTTTATGATTCTATGAAACTACAATGTGCCCCAATCCATCCTCAGAAAGATGAATGTCAAGAACAAAT
Organism: Alectoris magna; assembly: GCA_030625065.1. Taxonomy (NCBI): domain Eukaryota; kingdom Metazoa; phylum Chordata; class Aves; order Galliformes; family Phasianidae; genus Alectoris; species Alectoris magna. The sequence goes on from CM060565.1 coordinate 17,501,187, forward strand.
AAAATCATCCCTTTCCCTTTTGTATCAGGAACTAAACATGAGTGAGTGAAGTTGGAGAAGAAAGTGATCTATACTTTGACCTCTGTTTCCCTCTTCAAAGAGGTTTCAAACAATGCTTTGTCCATCTCTCCAATTAGGTGAGATCAGCCCTAACTGTGCCCTCACTGCTGGCATGTATAGTTATTTACTCTCAGGTGATTTAGGATGAAATTACTATGGGTTAATTGTTTGGCTACATAGTAGTTGTGGTTATATTCAATGATCAACCATACGTATTGTTAGTGAGCATCAGTCCAATGAAGTTTGAAGTATGACATTAGCCTGATTTATTGGTCTTTTAAATTCCTTTGTCAAACTGATAATGAATATATGCAAAGCACAAATATAACCAGTCTGTGGCACATCTGTCTTGTTGATTTACTCTGGAGTGGGGGAATTTTCTCTTAATGTGCATTCAGAAAGCTTTTCCCACTTGATACTTCCCAGTGCTACTGTAGCACAACTAAATAAGAACTATTATTGTATTAAGAGATTCCTGAAATCTCACCCATGGCAATTGTTTTGTAGACTTGAATTAGATTATAAGGACAAGTAAATACCCCCGTTTAAATGCATCTGCAAAGACCTAAATGCTTCATTGTGAAAGGACTTTAAGATGAAGCTTTATTCCATTTATGGCTTTTATTTAGCTTTTAATTATGTATTATGCTCTGACAGCAGCAATGTAGTACAAGAGCAAGTTTTAGCTGTGCTGCGGATAGCAGTGCATGGGTATATTTAGCAAATCCAATAACACTTAGCAACTCGTACTCAGAACATTTAAAATGTAAAAAAAAGTGAAGATAAATCTCCTCAGATAGTCTCATTTCTTCACTGGCACATAATAGCAGATCTCTGGCAGTATCAGGCAGACTTGTTCTTGAATTTTATAGATTGATTTATCAGCTGAAATCCACCAAGTTATGGATGAGATTTGGTGAGCTATAATAAGTGAAAACCTGACGATCATTTTCAATTTTTTTCAATTATTTTTTCAAATATATTTCAATGATTTTATTTTATGTACGTTTCTAAATTTATAGATAAGATGAAATCAGTGGTGAACCCTCTGAAACCAATTGTACTCAATTGGAAGTTTTATCTTCATATTTTCCCTAGGAAAGGTCAGGCAGTGGGTAATGTGCTCATGGAGGCAGAGTGGGAAGGACTCCTATATCTCTGTAACTGTGTTATCTAATGTTACAGAATGCAGTGTAGCTTTAAGAAACTATCCAAAAGAGACTGTTAAATATCCAGAGCAATCCCACCTACTCCTTAGCTCTTGCTTGCAAGTTCTGGCAGCACAATTTTGCTGAGAGCTCTGGCTAAATACAGATGGTTTCTGAAAAGGTGATGGCACAATCCCTTCACATTTTAGTGGAAGCTGAGTGGAAGTAGGCTGTAAGTTCCAGAATTAGCCAAAGTTCTGGTGTGACAGATTTGTGGAACAATCTGTGGTTATATAATGTGGTTATGTAATGTGGATTCAGAGGTGCAGGGGCTAGGTTATAGTTGGTAAAGTACACACTGAAAGGGTCAGTAAAAAGAAAATATGTAAGTACAGGCTTTAAGACAGCATAGTTGAAATCTATTAACGCATGGAACTTTTAAGTCAGCATCGAATATTAAATGACTACTTAAACATTTTGCCAAATTCAGATAGACTACCTAGGTTGGAATGATGAAGGGCTTTGTTACAAGAGCACTTTGCAGAAAGCCAAGAGAAAGCCATTACTTTCTACATAGCTAATGTGCCATGATTTGCTTCTGAAAATATTTCAGTCTGCATCTCAAAGGTAGAAGAAGGCTTCTTACTTCTGTTAATAGATGAAACAAATATTTGTTCTAGTAAGAATTAGAGTAGATTACAAAAATGCCAGCAGGTTGCACATTTGACTGGTGGTGACCTCTGTCTGCTGAGTTCAGTGAAACCCTTAATTTAGTCTTCTGTTACCTCTGTCTGTTCTTGTCTTATTTTGTGTCATTCTTCTGCTTCCTCTTTCCTATCCACTTGAACCCCTGACTCATTCTTTCCTTTTCTGTCTTGAATTTGAGAGCTATTTGTTTATTTCCCTTAGCTTTCATAGCAAATTTTATCTGAATCTGTGCCAAATTACTCTCTACATAATATTCTATTTCTTTACTCTCTACTAAATGTCCATTTTATGTTTACTCCAGCATATCTCTGCTCATAGTAAAAAAAGAAAAAGACCATGGCATGGCATAGAACTTATCTGTGATCTTCAGCTCTGGTTAATAAACACCAAGCTCTCAGGCAGAGTTGGGATGATGCCCAGAGGTACTTTTCCTGGTGGTGCACAGGCACTGCTTAGTACATAGCACAGGCAAAGTACATTCTCAAAGAGCAGAAAGAACAATGCCAGGACACTTTGGTTCTTTCATCCTTCACTGTTGTTCAACAGCATATGTATAAATTGTTGATCTCTCAAAGACCACCACTTGCTCTCATGAAACAGTTCTAGGTACCCATCACACTTTCAAGTATTTTGCTATAAAAATGTCACTCTTGCTCAGATAGGTTGTGATACAGACCATGCATTACATCAGATATTTTCATCTGACCTACTATATATTTACATTTTACAATGCCTTTGGGCTCCAGCAGTTCTATTTGGGGGCTCAGAGAGGGCTCAGGGCCAAGCTCCACATAATGCTTGGTTTAGAAAGAGCACTGTGGCTGTGAGCCAGCCTGTGTCTTAAACAATAAATGGTTCTTAGCCTGCTTTACATATTAATGTATGTTTATAGTAAGGAGAACCAAGAACTGTCTTTGCAAACACATCTGATTTCCCCAGCTGCATGCTCTGTTCAGACGCACCTAGGGTGAGTGATATGCCAGGAATACACCAGATGAAGGATTGCCATGGAGTCATCAGCTTTACTGAGTGTGGCTCATAGTGTTCAGGCCAGGACACAATGTATCTTCAGCTAGTCTTGTGACTGTTAAAACTTGAAAAATATAAGTAGTTCTGTCCCTGAACAGACATCACCACCTTAATATATGGTTACAGTTAAGACTAACAGAGAACAACTCTTTGAGAGAAACAGAAAATGTAATAATCAGATTGCAAGGATGCTTATTTATGGGAAAGAAAATGGTTGCTGGTGAGGTTTTAATTTATGTATAAATATATCCTCTATTGCCTTACCTTTGCTTGTGCCTAAAGGAGGAGTTTATTCCCCACAAATCCCACAAATACATCTGTTTTTCTTTCTTTCTTTCTTTCTTTTTTTTTTTTTCCCTGGTAAGAAAAAAAGGCAATTTGGTTGCCTGGGAGTATCTCTCTACTGTTTTAAGGTAGCAGCTATTTATACTGGTAAAAATAACTGCAATTAGTTGTCAAATACACACACACAAATGGATATATATTTTTTATTTCAGCCTCCATTTAAGCTTCACTTTCATCATTCTCAGTCACTAACATGCCCTTTATTAGTTTGCTCATTATTTTTATGAATTTTAACAGTTGAACTGTGGTTGTCACATCTCCTCCTTGTTTTTCTCCTCAACATTTCAATCACAAGGGCAACATTTACCACTTTATCTTGGGTGAATGTCTCTTATAGTTTCAAGGCTCACCTATTTTTTTCTTCTGAATATGTTAGTATCATACCTATAAGTAGAAAAAGCACCAGTAGATGGCTGTATAATTCCTGAATTATCAGCAAGGAAGCAAGGAAGCAAGGAAGACTTTGATAGCTTTGACTTTCACGAGCAGATTTGATTTGGTGACAACAATGACAGGAATAAACTTCTTGCCGACTTGCTGAAATGGGACACTTCCATTTGTTATGTCATGTTGTTTTTAAATGGCCAGTCTGTCCTCGACCCATGCTGACCTTGAGGACTTCCTGGTGAAGCAACAGGAATGCTGTCATCTTACACAGGGAATGATTCCAAATAAATTGGCAGCAGGATAACACCCAGCTTATGGGAGAGGGCAGAATTACTACGTATTCCCGTGCCCTGCTCACTGCACAGTGATAAACATGAAGTCATGGAGGGTGCTACAGATGCCCAAGCACAGCAGTGTCATATCCTGGGAAATGTGAATAAATCTGAACGTAGCAGAACTGTGCTGAACGAAAGTCTGCACTGAAATTAATTGCCAAGTGCTCAGAAAATGTTGTTTCTGTTTCGATTAAAAAATAAATCTGTCTGAGAAAGGGAAAGATAGAAACAAGAAGGCAACATGCTGAAGAAAAACAATTGCTGCAGGCAAAAAAAAGATCAGGTATTAGGATTTCCTGTCTGTTCAGTCCCCATTCCGGAGCACAGAATCAGGCTATACTTGCAAAGGACATTTGAATCTGCATCACTGTCTCTGGCTGAGATCTGCTGGGCTTTCTCCTTGTATTCTACCAAGTTAAACTCCTTTGGAGATGAGTAAAAATGACAGTAGAAACAAGGGGATTTTGGAAATCTATATTAATTTGAACAAAATGGAATGGAAAGGAATGGAGTATCCTGAGTTGGAAGAGATCCAAAAGGATTATTGAGTCCAATTCCCTGTGTGGATGCTGCACCCAATACAAATGTTATCCATATCTAAATATGAACTGAGGCACTTAAGGAAGAAAAAAAACCAGAAAGCAATTCAGTTTCCAACAAAGTGTTTTATCTGTACTAGCTAAGGTTCTGTGTAAATCCAAAGCCATATTACAAACTATTCTGCAAAATTTTACTGACTGAATTCTGTCACATAACATGGTATGCAACAGTGCTATGTGTCACATTAAGAAAACATACTAAGAAAAAACAAAATAAGCTCAACTTAACTTTAAAACTATTATTTTTTTCTCCTGAAGTGCTTTTTCTGTATGGCAAATACCTCATTTCATATTTCATAATGTAACATATTTATAAAACAATACAGAAATTTATACTAACTTTACATTGCAAAGGAAATCTATTTTACAGATGTTTTTCAGCTACAGTTCAATTACAAATAGATACTGTACTTTCTCTACTATTTTTAATATGCTTTTAAAACAGATAGAAGCTATATTAAAAAGGCCATGCACTCAATAAAAATGGTAAAAATACCTGAGGACGTTGATATTGAAATGTCAACATTAAACATTTTGTCAATAACACAAACAAATTAATGTTCTACTTTTATTTTTCTTTTAGCTTTTTCTTTTTACTTTTTTAATTTTTCTTTTAATAAAAACTGGGATATTCCCTAGGCCCCTTACTAGCTTCTCTTGCCACTGGCAATGATTTTCAGTGTAGAGAAAGTAAGATTAGAATGGAGAAAATTCATATAACACTATTCTTTATTTTCTTGCAGAGAAGCTGCATATGGAGACACCGTTCCATTTATATAATGCAGTAAATTTTTGTGACCTTTCATTTACTTAGAAAAGGCTGCAGTATCTCACAGCATTCAGTATTCAGCAGTGGTATTATCTCAGGAAACAATGGTCTTTTAAATAATATGAGGCTGTATTATATACAAATACAGACATATTCAGCTGGGTAAAAGACAAACCTGAGTTTTAGGTGACCCATGCTTTTTCTAAACGTTTATAGTCCAAAATGTAGTTTGGTTTTACCTTATTAATGACAATTACATGTGTTTTGCATCCATGGAGAATAATATTATAAGAATTAGGCAGATTGAGTTACGTTGCATTCACTGAGGACAGGCAGTCTAATAGAATAGCTGACGCGTGGTAAAAAATCTCCCTGATAGGTATATTCAACTTCTGCCTTATGGAATGTCTGAGATAACTAGATTGCAATATGTGAATTAAACATGACTCTTTGTTTCAAATACCTTAAAAATAGGGGAGTGAGGGAGAGGGCTTATACAGCAACAACAGTCATTTATGACATAAACAAACAAACACAATACTAGCTTATCAGCACCGTTTTACTATTTAATCTTCACTTTTTCTACCAGTCAGTCTGAAATGAGACTACTTCTGAATCTTCCAGCTTTAACCAACTTTGTAGAACTGATAGAGACTGATGGAGACATGCTTCTTCACTCATGTCTAAACTATATTATACTTTTCCCCATTCCATTCCTGGATCAGGAGCATGTTTGAAAAATATAGTCATATTATATTTCAAAATCAGAATTCAAAGCTTTATGGCCTGTAAAAACTACTCTCAGGAAGTCACAGAAAGAACAAATATATAGTACAGAAAAATCATTTTAATGACATCTTTAATGGCTCTTGTTATTTTTCTAGATTTCTTGATCTACTGCCAGGGGGTGCCTGCATAACAATTTTTTTTTTTCATTCTGGGTGCTAGCATGTTTCCATGATGTGGATAATATTTCTGATATTAGTTGAGACATACACAATGATTTTATTGAAGAGTTAACATACAAAACCTAAAATACTGACTTTCCAGTAATTTTAATATAAATTTTAGACAGTAAAATCTATGATTCTTGGCAATATACAATATTAAGACTTTTTAAGTCTTAATTAAGTTTTAATTAAGACTTAAGATTTTTTCAAGGTTCCAAATGATTACACTTGACACCACTTATCCATATTGGTAAGTGCTAAGTATTCAAGCACAGATGCTTTTTCTTCTCACTCATAATATATATATAGCATGCATGCTATATAAAACTTTGTAACATTTATACATATAAACAACTATATAGTTTAAAACTATAGCAGAAAAAAATGATGTATTGTAGGCACAAACAGAAGTCTCTCAGTACAGAACTTCCAAATGTGCTGGAAAAAAACCCCAACAAACAACAGTGCATATAAACATCCTTTCATACACACAAACTATCAAGCCACTCAAAAAACAAACAAACAAACAAACAAAAAAAACCCCCAAAAAACCCCAAACCAACAAAAAACAAAAAAACCCCACCCTGCTCTATCTAATCACCTTAATGTGATTGTTTGCCCTGATTCTTATCACCTTTTCTTAGTATGCTTTGTTTCTTTTTTTAACAGGTGTTTTTTTTTTCTTTTTTCTTTTTGAAGTTTTCCTGCTTTCTAAACTGCTTGTATCCTTATCCTTTATCAAATAAGTTTGGAAAGAACTCAAAGCAGATGGCCTAAAATAATCAGAGTGAGAAACGAAGCAAATATTTCAGAAGGAATTGCAAGAAAGCCATTCTATCTGCATAATGCCAGGACATTTCTCAGCCCACATCCACACTATAATTAGGTATCACGTGGGATCCATGGCTTGTGATGCTTTCACAATGCAAACACAGAATGATTTAGTACAAAATCTAGAAAATGTACAGATGGACATCTTTATTTTTTGGCACACTGGGGAGTCTTATTTTAAAAATGTTTTGATATATTTTTAAAAGCTTTTTGATGTAAACATGTATAATAACATAAATATCCGGTCATCTGCATTGAAGTGAATATTTTTTACTGCTGCTTACATGTGCTCTGCTTTATATAAAAAAGTTCATGTAGCATAATTCTTGACACCAATATTGGGTGAGAAAATAGCCTTTCCCCATAAAAGTTTTCTGTAGATGCTTTTTAAAGAACATTCTTATCCGTGAAAACAAAAATATGTTTCTCTAGGGGACCATTGACTGAATGAAGAAAACCACAGACTCCACAAACACTCGGGTATGAGTGACTAATGACAGCATATCCGTTCATGAGCCAGTTGGAAGTGTGCACCTTTTCCAGAACTTTCCAACAGGGATTATTCTGTTGATTTCAGGAAGCTGGGTGAATTGAATGACACAAATAAATATGTTATTAACATACAACAGCGCCATGAAATTCAGATTTAGATGAGATTTTCAATATTTGCTCACTTGAGGGATACATTGGCACCTCAGCAACAGCTCAGAAATCACATAGAATTTAGATAAAGTAGATCAGATTTCCCACCCCCACCTCATCTGTTTAAAGATGAGCTGAGATACATGGATTAATTTGGTCAAGCAGATGTTGTTGATTAGACAAATATATGCAAGAAAGTCCTTAGATAATTGATAAAGGACTATTCTTGCAGATCAAAACAATGCAATCTCAGATTCCAGGGACTGACCTTCCTTAGTTTCAGGTGAACATGTTATATGGCCAATCTAGCTTCAGTCAGGTTTCTTAACAGTGACAATTTATGCTTGTTATAGTTTGTTTCCTAGTAATTATTGAATAAGGATAGAATCATAGAATTCTTAGAGTTGGAAGGGACCTTGAAAGGTCATCTAGTCCAACTCCCCCAGAATGAACAGGGCCTGATTCAGCCTTGCCTTGGGAGTCTCCAGGGACTATACTGCTTTATTTCTTTCTCGTTGAAGAAAAAAAATAATAATTAAAAAAAGAAAATTAGATCTTCTAATTTAGGAACAAAAACGTACATTAAACAAATGCTTCACTTTTCTAATGACTAACTTTACTAGAGATTACCTTCCTCTTGTCCTTCTGGACTTTAATGGAGGCTCATGATTGTGAAGGTTATCAATCCATTTGACAATAACAAGCACATTGAGACACTACGATCTGTCAGAAGGGTGAATTAAGGAAAATTACAAGAACGGCAAAAACAAACATCAACCATCAAATATATACTGTTAGCAAAATAAACATAGCTCTTCATAGGAATGAAATTGAATTTTCTCATGAAGTTTTGATGTTATGATGTTTTGATAACTGTTTTGGAATCTTAAATTAGGCAAACTGACCTTTCATTATTAGTAGGGATCTGGAGAGAACTAATATGTAAGAATATGTTATTTTAAAAGCTATGCATTTGATCATTCCTAACCCCTAAAGTACCTGGAAAGTAAACAATAAGGTAAGTTGAAAATAAATAATTTTATATTTATTCACAGAATAAACATTAAAAAAGAAAGATGTAATAAAAAAAAAATGCATTCTTTGTACAAAGCTAAATGGTTGAATACTTGTTAAATTAACTGCTGAACATGACCTTAATTATTAATTATAAAATCAGCTGAACCTTATATTAATTATATAACAGCTGCTGCTGCAGACCTGCAATCAAGAGTCTGCTCTTCAGTGAGCAAGTGTACTTGCTTGGGGAATTTGGGTTGATAAATTCTTAGTTGCTACCGAGCTGAATTGTTTGAAGATCCGCCTGGAAAAATACTTCAGAAAGTGTCAAATGACAGTTATAATAAGAAACTGTTTCTGGTAACCGAGATTTAATAAAAAGATTGAGTAGCAAATGAAGAGTTGGTTTAACAGTAAGTGCATGTATCTTTGCAGTGATTGAAACAGTCCTTGAGTACTGTAGTGCAATCTATCAAGCCATTCTAAAACAGATAAGGAATGCTTCTTAGGTGCAGACAACAGCTATTTGAAGTAATTGCATGTCCGAAACAACTTATTTCTTATATTGAAACCACAAGAACGCTGTGGGGTATTTTTGTGTCTTAAGGTTTACCAAAATGGTGTCCAATAACAGACCACAATTGACTGCAAGAGAATGGCAACAGCTTACACAGCTCAGCAGAAGGAATACCTATGGGCTTTGTACTCTGTCTTAAATGCAACAGAAAGAGCACTTAAAAATAAGTGTTGGGTCTGAAGAAATAAAATATTCCTTCTATATTGCTTGGTAAACACTGTACCATATAAAAATGTGCTCAAAATTCCTGAAGCTGATGGTCTTTTTAAGATTTTATTGCCTCAAATCTCATTTGGATTCTTTCTTGACTTTTCAATGTGTTTGCTCATCAACACAAAGAAAACACTTTTCAATTGTTTTCAATGAAGAGATAAAAATCTCAGTGTGATAAAATTCACAATAAATTTGTTATATGAAAGTAATAGGAAAAGATATTCATGTTGATCATTACTTGAGAAACTTGATACAAACCTGTCTGGAAGGATTGTATCTATAACTCAGATTATACATATCTGAGGAGCAGGGAGTAAACCCTGAACAGTCAAAAGCAGATTTTCATTGCAAATTGTTTTCTTACTTCAGAATTGAAACAATTTCCATTTTGTCCATCATAGAATCAAACAGCAACAAGAAGCTAGACTTCTCCAGTGTATGGATTTCAGTGTACACTTCAAATAGATAACAAACCACAAAGTTTCAGGTTACTACACAACTAACATCTTAAATAAAGTAAGATGAATGTTCCAAAATAACTGGAAATGCAATGCACATGGTGTATGTAGTATGTGGTTAAATTGGGTGAGAGAAAGTTAGTCAAAATACCATCTAAGATGGAACATGATTTCTCAGCTTTCTTATATGCTTACAACGTCTAGGGTTCTTTCCTTTCTATCTTTGCAGAAATCTATAAAATTCACGTCTTAGTGTTCTGCATCTTAAATGATAATTTTAAAATCTCTAGGCAGGTTTTCATGCACTGATGATATATGCATAAAACAATGTCAACTTTGGATTAAGTCCTAGCTGCTTCCTGTTAAAATCAGATCCAGTTTTAAGAGCAGATTAAAGTGTTTCAATTCCAGCTATTGTTTTTATTGGGAAGGGGAGCTGGGAAAGGAATCAGATATGTGAATTCTACTCTGAACTTAACATAGAAGTATAGTGACTGAAAAACCAAAGTTGGAAAACTCTATGAAAAAAATATTTTTCTTATAAGCTGTTACAGTCTTACTTGTTTTCTTGTCTACAATACATTAATTCACAGTATCAGGTCTGTTTTGTGTTTTCACATAATATACACAAGCTTGATGTCACCATTGCTGTGATTACTGCTGCATATGTAAATGAGAATTTTTCTCAGCCCTCTTGGTTTAAAGATTTCTTCTTCAAAAGCTCTTCCAATTACTATACGAAGAACCACATGAATGGAACTGAGACGATGACTAGGTGAACTAATCGTCACAGCACTAGAACCCAGATCCTTCACCACTAGGCAGTATCATAGCTCTGTATGGAGTTACCCTCTTGAATTCAGTGGGATCAAGATTTCAGCCATGGAAACTGCTAAATAAAGTGCCAGTGGAAGATGATGTTGCTTGACACTTTACAGCGAATTGAAGCATTTTTCTATTGTTGTAATCCAGACTGCTTTATTCTTCAGTACAGCAGACATTGCAGTGTTATGCAGTACACTTGCTACTGCATTTATTTGTATGTTTTATTTTCCTCTTGTGTGGTTTATGTGATGTATCAATTATTTGAGGTATAGCATATGTACATGAAGAAAGAGAATGTATATAAAAATTTGTACTAAAATGTGTGAATCACATCACATCACAATATATTCATGATGAATTTGGACTGTAAAACCAAATATAAGAGTGGATAAAAAAGATTTGATCATTTCAATTTTGAAACTGTCACTGCCCACAAACACTGAGCTGACTTATCTCTCAGTAATTTACATAGCTGTCTAACATTGGTAAAAAATAGCACTTCTTTAAGATAAGCGTATGAGATTTACAAACAGGACAGCTCAAAGCAGTTGCAAAAGAAGGTCAAATGTGTGATGATTTTAAAGAAAGAAGAAACGTAGTAAAAATGATAGTAAGTATTCATAATAGTAATACTAATGCTAATAATACTAATAACTGTGATAATAAAAATAATTAATTAGCATTTCAGGGAGCACAGATTTTCCCAAAAGAACTCTGCATTGAATTAAACAGTATTTGAACATAACAAGGCAATGTCTGAACACAACTTGGCAAAACTTTTGAAAAGTCTCTGAAGTCAAGCTGGATAGGCAAATATCATGAGATTGAAATGGTATTTGAGGACCAGGGACCTCCGCTTACTTGGCCTCTAATGCTTGTAGAGCCCAAGTTCCTCATGACCACGGGAGGTATCTGTCATGGTTTTATGATTTTTGGTTTCTGGTATTCCACATCATAACATCATGTAGTGCACTGGGAGTTAAAATGTTAATGCTCCAGTTCCAAGTGTCTGCCTGGAAGAGAAGAACTACATTCCCCAGAGGGCTTTTCGTCTTTGTGCTCTTCTTCACCTCTACTTGCTGCTGCCTGTCCTGACTGCGCACATCACTTCAGTATTACTGTAAGGCCTACAGCTTTCAGATACTCCCTCATTATATTTGATTTATTAGCTTCAATTCTAATGATATTGTATTATAGTGTGTTATCTTGCATTCCGATATCATATTTAGTAAATTAGTTTTTTTCTCCTCAGATCATTGCTGCTGTTTTTAATTATTTCAGGGTCCCCTGTTTCCCTTTTCTGGAGGAGCGGATTTTGCAAAATCCCTCCGCCCCACTAGTCATGGATTCGGGCCGAACCAGCCCATAAACCGTTGACAGGTATAAAAAAATACTTCTTTTTACACCATATTCTGAAACACCCTTTATTGCATGATTTATTGTGAAAACAGTAAATCACAGTTTGAAGCTCATATTTTCGAACAGGAAGTAGACAGGCATTTGCTTTCCTAGCAATTTGATCTCACAGGTACTTTGGATAATATTCCTTGTATGTCAAAAGCACTCTGAAAGGATTAGCCTTCTAAAACTAGAGTCATTACCTTTCTTTTCAAATGGCACTGGCACTGCCCTTCACATCTGCATGAGAAACGGTTCCAAAGATTTGCATAAGCTCTGGGTTCTGTTGTCCCATCAAGATTTAGAAGGTTGAAAGCCTGCTGTAAAAACAACAACAACAATTGATTATCCGGCTTTGGCATGAGGACAGTCATCATTGTTCCTTTGAAGCTACCTAGGGACGCCCTGCCCCTAATCCCTGAAAAAACTCAGCACCAGAAAAAAAGAGAATAAGATGTCATTACTTTGTTATTGGGGCATGAACTAAGGAGAGGGACGACTGAGGTTGCATTCTCTGTGCTGAGGATTGTTTATAAATTTTCATTTAAAAAAAAAAAGTCATTTGGCAAAATAAATAAATAAATGTCTTGAGCTGAGGGAGAAACACAGGTCTCCACTTCCAATAAGTATCCCATCAGGGTGCAAAAACGGGATGTCTCACGTGTTCATACTGTTTTGTATTTTCAGCCCTAAAATCTCAGTTTAAGTTTTTCACTGTGACATATCTTTGGCTGGAGTGGAGGATAACCTGACTATGCTCACAGAGTCAGTGATGAAAGTGCACACCTATTGTAGCTTTTTCTATCCATAATCTTCCTAAGTCAAAGCAAGCAACTGAATGTACGGCTTCCAGATCTCTATAAAAGCTTTTAAAGCCCAAATGACTGTGGCAGGCATTAGGTCCCTGGATTATAGACCTATAGACCTCTCCAAGAATTAAATAATATTATTTATTTTGGGGATTTACACTTTAAAATCTTATTTCCATGCAATGTCTTAAAATTATACTATGAAGTACCATGCCACCTTTCCCACTTGTCCAATAATTTCATGAAAAGAAACAGAGGCCAGTGTTCTGAATTAATAAGGTGGAGAGAGAAAAAAAATGAGTAGGCATCAGATTAGGATTAAAGTGGGACAAGAAAAAATAATTTATTTATGAGGAACATTTGTTTATTAATTCTTATATTTAGTTTCAGATTCATCTGGATGAAAAGCTGAAGATTTTGGATTTCCTCCATAACTGAATAGACTAGGGCTAAGCTCCTCAGAAGCTTCATTCCCAGAGGGATATTAGTCTGGTAGACCAGCTGCCAAAAAGCCATGCAGGTGAGCTGGCAAATAATCAGTCAAATTTCAAGAACTTAATTGAAGATGAGTTATCTATGTGAAACTCCCTTAAACTGATGAATAAGCAAAATCCAGTGACCCCAAAATCATTACCTTTCTTTGCCAGCAGCACTTCCTATATACAAGTGATTCTGTGACAAGGAGTTGTTGATAGCACAACATGAAAATCAGCTCAGTACATGTCCTTGCCAGGTATGTGAAAAAAACATGCTGTTGTGCTTTTTGTAGGATATGGAAATAGAAATCTCTCAGCTTCCTGGCCAGATCCAGGCTCTAACCACGGATTTCACAAGTAGGACGGCACACTTTCATTACTTGGTGTGAACATGTCAAGAAAAAAATGAATGTTAAGTCTCTGAGACAGCCAGTACATCTGGCTTTTATCTTTCTGACTGCCTCACTTAGGAAGGAATATGGTTATTTTTAAATCTAGGGTCTGCGTGTGGAGCCAAATAAACATAATTCTACAGCTGGTTCAAGGATAATAGGAAAAGATTTTAAATGCCCTAAACGGTGTCGATTTATTTATTATCTGCTAAACCCTCTCCCCAAAAGAATCAAAGACTTCATTTGTTCTTCAAACACTCATTACAACTTTGGTCAACACATCAGAGCCTTAAAAAAGTAACATGTAATTTTACATACCAGAATATAAATAGCAAATTAAAAATATTCTTCAAGACAGGCTCAGGAACACATTATGGCACCTAATAAATTAATTAATCAAGAATTTTCAAGCCGCTCTAATATACAAGCCATTGAATATATGTCCCACCAAGATGGTGTAGCTAAATTGTGACATGAAAGGTGGACACAAACTCCCTAAACTTCTTTTGATTTGTTGTCCATATCTTCTTGTGTTTATTTTTTTCTTTAGATTTTAATCTCTTCTACTCAACTATTTTGGGTGTGTTTTTTTAACTCTTAAACTGTGTTTGGGAATGGATATGTGATTTTGGTGGACTCTGTGGAACTACAGTTACTAGAGCTTTTTTTGAAGGTGGTAACAATTAGGTCACATATAACCTCTGGTCCCGTAGCTTCTACAGGATGCTAACTCTCTGTGAAGTGACAGCATGACTGATTTGCAGCTAATTGAAGATTGTATTTTTCACTTGGATTGATGTCTAAAATTACACTAAACAATAAAATGACACTGATTTTCTTGTTTAACAGATAAAATAGTTTCCTCTTTCTATCAACATTTTGTATGTTTGCAAAATAGAGTTTGATCGGTACTTCAGATGCTGAAAATATCTAAAGCTTTACATGATTTGTTTAATACGTACACTGTAGAGGATTTCAGTATATAAATATAGAGAATGTAGAGATTGAATTATTCCTTCTTATTTCTTGACAGTTTTGATTAGTGTTCTGCTTTTCATCTAATCTCAACAGCATTATTAACTTCAGCAGGTATGATAAAGAAAACTCATGGTATACTAAGGAAAGATCTTTAAACATCATTTTAGCAAAGTAACTCCAGACAATTATGTTCATATTATTTAGATAGCTGTAACATTTAATATGTGTTACAATTCTTTTTGGATCTGAACAGATGGGATTTTCAAATAAATACCAGATGAAATGAAAAGGCAATATAAGTATTGGAAGCTCATGGCAAAAATAAAGGGTCCAAACCTCAGAGCTGTATCCATGTTTCCTCTTGTAGGGTAAGCATGCTTCTAATACTTTTTTCCACTGTTTGAAAACTCCAAGTCAGAGATGTTTTCCTTCTGTTTTATTTATTTAATATATATAGATGTTTTCTTCTTCTTCTTCTTCTTTTTTATTTTTTTTAATTTTTTATGTGAAATTTTAAACACAATTTTAGTCATGTAAATCCTTCATCCTCTGTTGATCTGAGATGGGATCTATGGAAATGTGCCAGTCCAGTGGTATATATATTCATAGTACACATTGTAAATCACATTAACTTGACACTGAAAAATTATCTACATCTATATCAGACATATCTGACATGGGTTATCATTATTTGTTTTTTGTATTCACCCTTTCCAAAATATCTCGTTTCCTCTTTACATTCTGCTTCTTGTTGACATATTCATCGTATCATTGTTAAATTAGTCTTTTCATGTAAATCAGAAACTAGGGTGTTTATTTTCATGTTACATACTACTCTGGTTTTCATCATTGGTCCCATTTTTTTTTTTTTTAAGTGAAAACAGATGAAACCTTTCTGGGAAAGTAGTGAAAAAACAATATGGCTTTGTGATTGCAGGAGAACAGCTAAAGAATTGTTTTCTCTTTGCTTGAGTTTGTTATTTTTTTCAGATCCCAGGGATCAGATCCTCAGCCTGAGATAAACCCCTTTCTGCTGCTTTTTTGTGTGGGGTACACAACATCAAACTGAAGGAAAAAATGTTGTGGGTTTTTTTTTTCCTCTTCCGAACCAAATTCCATTCCCACCCGGTAATACCTACCCTCTGTCATATTCTGGAAATGTTTTGGCCCCAGGGCATCTTGATTGAATACCTTTCTCTCCTCTTTCCTACTGTCCCCATCTTACTTTACCTCCTCTGGGAGAACAAGCCCTTTGGTACTGTGGACTGGACACTCAAAGCTCAGTAATGAAAGACAAATCTTTGCCCTACTAAGAGCAAGGTGCTTTGGCTAAACACAGGTTTCTCATGCAAAACTGTATTTCTTCATTTAAATGCTTACGATCATATACCATGTTCTCACACTGCTGTGAGGTGGGCTTTCACAAAGAACATCTAGGGGAGAACAAAAAATAAGTGAAAAATAAAAAGCAATGTGCCAAAGGGTGAGCTCCTTGAATTTCTTCTGAGCCCATGAATGCTGCATGATAAGCCCATACAGGGGCTTTTGGACATTGTGTGACCTGATCTTAGGTGGGAAATAACATCTGTTTGGAGCCTGTCCTCTCTCTACAAGAGACACCCAGTTTCAATTAATGTGATTATATGTATGTGTCAATAAAGAAGTAACCACTACATGAAGGTCTTGGTAAAAATCCTGAGATAGTTTAATTGAAATGTTATGGTTTTAAAGAATAGTAATTTTCAGCTAACGATCCCATGGACAGTTGGAAGCTTTCCTTGCAAATTTTAATCCCAAGATAACTGGATTCTTCTCTAGATTCCTAGAAGAAGGAAGTTTTTCTATGGCAAGTCAATTTTTTTTTTCTTTCTTTTTTTTTTTTTTTTCAGTGAGAATCTCAGCTTTAAGCTGCTCAGAGGTTTGGAATGTGAAAGGAGGCATTGAAGAGAGAAATTAGTTATCAGAATCTGCATGCAATGCTCAGAAAGGCGTAAAGCAATTCGTAATGGGGAAGGTTCCGACACTTACATGGTGTTTATTTACATACTCAATTCTGTCATACCAGATCTTTCCTAAATATGTGTACTTTGCTGTGGATACAGATTTTACACAGATATTTCTTGTGTTCATTGTTCCCTTACAAAACACAGATCTTTTAAATATCTTACATTTGGAGTCAGCACTATGGCTTAAATGCCTGGGTTGTGTCACAGAAGCAACTATACTGTTTAAATGAATTGTTAGCACTGTATCCTACTGACTCAAGCACATGCTGTTGTACAGTCAGTGGTAACACATAAAACATTTTCTGTATTTGCCTTCCTCAAAAACGAATACTTAAATTGTGTTTCTGCTAATGATGAGTGGCAACCCAACCCTGCGTTGCTGGCAGGGCTACCATTTACTTTTTTTTTATACATTCACATGTAATTAAAGAGAGTTACAATAACAAAGACTGTGAAAGAAAAATCTGAGCCTGGTTCCCCTGCTGCCTGGGCCATCCTTTCCACCCAGCAGTCTCACCAGTGATGAAGAGAGACTTTCTCAAGCCAGCTGGTTCTCTCTGCAAGCCCACTTGTGCTGTGAATGGAAAGCTTTTCTGCTTCTCAAAGAGAAACCAATCTTTACTTGTAAGCACTTCCCCCTGCTCTCCCCACTCCCTCCCCCCTCTCTCCCCCCCCATGGATTTATAAGTGTGCACATTTCCTTTTTTCAACTGCAGTTTCTGTATCATTGCTGGTCTTCTCATCTTTGGCTCAGAGACTCTGCTTGTACTTATAGCCTGTGGACAACAATATCATCAAACCTTGTTCTCTGGACATTCCTTGGCAGAGCTGCTCTCACAGGTGATTTTTGAACTAGGGGGTTTGGCTTCACTCCCAAATGCTCCACACAGTCTGTCTGGACACTAGAAGTGCACTTCAGACAGACTCCAGTGAAATCTCAGGAATTGTGCTTGCTTCTTCTCAGTGATATACAAATAAACATATCAGTGTTTGCTAGTGTAAACTCACAGTAAACTTCACATATCCCTTTACTGAAATTGAAGGAAAGTGTTAAGTTTCACTTATGTGTATGTGTCATGGATTGGAGAGGAATTAAATCTTACTATGTAATTGTGCCTTTCTGTTACAGGGAAAATCAAAACTTGGATTCTCTTCATTTCCAAAATTAGCACTTGCTTATTCTTAGCAAAGGGACAACATGATAAGATGAAAGACTGGCAGTGTTCGCCTCAGTGCAGCCAGTGGTGGAGTAAGCCAGGAAATGCTGAGAGACCCAGGACTGTTCAGACTGGAGAAGAGGAAAATGAGAGAGGATCTTATCATTTTTCCAGTGATATGCAGAAATAGAAAAAAAGGTTAATGGGCAAAAACTAGAACATTAAAAATGCCATACAAACATGAGAAAAAATATTTACTGTGAGGATGAGAGAGTACTGGAACAAGCTGCCCAGATTCTCCTTTGAAGATATTCAAAACCCACCTGGACGCTTTCCTCTGCAACCTTCTCTAGAGGGCCCGCTTTAGCAGAGGGTTGGACAGACGATCTCCAGAGGTCCTTTCCAACCCTTACAATTCTGTGTGAGTTATTAACAAGAAGACTTTACTGCCTGCCTTCAGCCACCTTACTCAGGATCAAGCAACAGAGAAACAGCAGAGCTAAAGTGCTATAGAACTTACAAAAGAGGTTACTACACAGATATATAATTGGATGGATAAAAACAATTTTTGTTGTATCAGAAACCACCCGATCTACCTGGCCAATGTCTAAGGAATTATAAATTATAGATATTATAGACCTGCATGGAATAATTGCATTTTAAAAAAAATAAAATCAATTATTTTTTCTTTCATTCAAAGAGAAAAATGTATTTTGCTTTTCAGAAATTTGTCTTGACAATTCACTTCTGATCAAAAAAACCTGTGGATGAGAAGTATTTCTGGCAACTTAAATCAGATAAGCTACTGAAAATATGAAGCAAACCTCAGTGGATGTGTCACAATGTCTCAGATATCCTCTCATCAATATCTGTGGTTGAACTCAGCTAGAAATAGAAGGAAAAGTTAATAATATTTCCAGTCCACCAATACAGAGTTAAAAAGCTTGGTTTTCTTATTAAATGGAACCTATATTGCAACATTTTAAAACCTCATATGAAACAGCTTAAACCATTTTAGACTTCTTCTAGCTGTTAATTAAAGTGAAACATGCTGCATCCTACTTTGGATTAGATAGTTGCACTTTAGCACTCCTCATAGCTACTGCTAATTTCTACAAGGTTGTTATCTGTTATATACTGTTTTATATTGATTTTTCTACTTTTATTGTACTGCTGTTTCATAAAGAACACAGCTATTATAAGTAAAATTACTGCCTCAGTTCTCATGATACTTCATTCAAGTTCAACTGAAGTCACATTTTAATTATTCCACCTGAAGTGGAATATGGCACTGCAGATTAATGTCCCTCTTCTGAATATCATTTATTTTTAGTTAGCCACTACTCCAAGTTCATAAGCTAATTGTTAGTGTAATGAGAGGTGTACCACAGGAATCCTCTGCCAAAGTTTATTCAATTTGCATTTTAATATACTAAATCACCTTTCCATTAATAGTACAGATATAAGAATTTGACAGAGAAAATAAAAATGTGGGTGTGTTTGTGGATACACTCTGAAATCCACTGTGGCATATAAAAGTAAATGAAAACCCTCTCTTTGGCACCATTATCCAAATGCCTCCTCCATTTGTTTTCTGTCTGAGTTGAAGGCTATGCAGATGGTTTGATATAAACCACTCAAGAAAATGATTCAGAGACAAGAAGGTAAAGCTCATTTTATTTGAGACTTTTTCTTTTTTCTTTCCCCATTGTGCTGCAGGAATGTAGTATCTGGAATACTTCATTTCATAGAATTTCAACAACTCAAGCTAATAATTTGCTAATTTTTTTTTTTTTTCTAGCAAGCATATGGCTTTTCTTCAAAAGATCTCTCAGAGAACACTGTAATGTGTTACTACATGACTACTACATCTGCATTTTGAAAGAAGGAGCTGCAGTACAGGTCAGAAAATGTTATCATGTTTGTTAATTTTAGTGTGTACCAGCTTTGTCAAAGGTAGACAACTAATGAAAACACAAATAAAGGTAAAGATTTTACTTCACCATGAGAAGGCAAATAGCTTCCTGCATTAGGAGGCATGTCTGAATCCTTTGTGAGTGATATAATTTCCAAAGAGCCATAATTAGAGTTGAAAATCAATTTGTCACAAAGTCTTCTTTTTCACTCTTTCTCTAAGGACATTCCTTTTATCTGCCTTGACAGAATTTACCCAGCTGCTTTCTTCTGTATCACAGATAAAATGACCATCTTCTCAATCTGTAGCTAAACGGAATAATTATCTGATAGTATTTTTACAGGGTTACAAAAGATTCTCCTCACAAAATACAAGATGTGTTTTTAGAGTTTATCTCAAATATGCTTGTGATTCAGCAGCAGTATGCGTGTCTCAAGGAAACTGAGGAACTGGACAGTAGAAGATTGTTTTTTTTTCCCCAGTAACTTGGATTTATGAGTAGAGTTCTCACTCTTCTCATAAATCTTTGACATCCACCCTGAGCGAAAGAACATCTTTCATAATGAGACTCTTTTCTTACTAGACCAAATTCTGCAATATTTAATGCTTTGAAGTTTCTTACTCTGCAAGTAGTGCCATTAAAAGCAATGAGAGAGACCATCTGAAACTTGAAAAGAGAAAATTTCATGTAGTTTTTAAGACAGGAAGTTTAGAGTTCAGACAAACAACACAGCTGTTTGAAATCTATCATCAATATAATTTGTGTTATTGAAATCAGGTTGCATTAAATGGGTTAATACCCACTTGAACACTACAGGTCTGCTCTTCCTATTGCAGACTGTTAGCTTCTGGGACTAGTTGATGTGCTGAGCCTCTCTTCTCTCTCATAGGGACACCTATTGGGTAAGATTCATACGCTTGGTTATACTGAGTCCTTTCCCTGGGAAATTTAAAGATCTCAATTGAGTTGTTTCATAGTTTAACGTGTTTGTGGTTGACTGTAGTATTCACACTATTGGTATTTGTATGTGCTTTACAGATAGTGTATTTATTACTGGCAACACAGAAGAATTTGTAATTTGTTGCTCCAATAAAGAGCGCTATTCTATAAGCTAGTTGTAGAAGTTCTCACTGGGCATGGCCACATTCCCTAAGGCTGATCATACAAGAATATTTGAATGTGACTGGACCTGTAGCACCAAAGTGAGTATTAAACTTTTAGTGCAACAGCTCACCACTGACTCATACAATCATTAAATTTGGAAAAGAGTCTAAGATTATCTAGTCCAACTATCTACCTACCACCAATATTGCCTACTAAACCATGTCCCTTAGTGCTACATCTGCCACTTCCTTAAAAACCTTCAGGGATAGTGAATCCACCGCTTTCCTGGACAGCATATTCAAATGCCTAACCACTCTGAGAACAAATTCTTCCTAATATCCAATCTGAGCTTCCCCTGGTGCAACTTGAGGCCAATCCCTCTTGTCCTATTGCTAGTTACCTGGGAGAAGAGGCCAATCTCCTCATTACTGCAGTGTCCTTTCAAGTCACTGTTGAGAGTGATAAGAACTACCCTGAGCATTCTCTTCTCCAGATTAAAAATCCCAATTCCCTTGTCTTCTCCACATAAGACATGTATTCCAGACACCTCACCAGCTTCGATATGCTTCTCTGGACATGCTCTAGGGCCTCTTTCTTGTAGTGGGGGGACCTAAAGTGAATGCAGTACTCAAGGTGCAGCCTCACTAATGCTGGATGATCACCTCCCTGGTCCTACTGGCTACACTATATATACACTATTTTACACTACTGGCTACACTACTAGTATAACCCAGGATGCCATGGGCCTTTTTGGACATGCAGCTTGGCAGACTGTTGACTCATGTTCACTTGCATTGACCAACACCCCCAGATTCTTTTCCTCCATACAACTTTCCAACCTGTTGCATTGTCTAGGGCTGCTGTGGCTGAAGTGCAGGACCTGGCATTTGGTCTTGTTGAACTTTATCCCATTGGCTTCAGCTCAGCTATCCAGCTTGTCCAGATACCTCTGTAGGGCCTTCCTATCCTCAGGCAGATAGACGCTTCCTCCCGTCATGGTGTCATCTACAAACTTACTGGGCATGCACTCAATTTCCTCATTCAAATAATGAAGATATTTAACAGGATAGGCTTCAATACCAAATCCTGGGGAACACCTCTTGAGAAATTTTATTTTGATCATACCGGTTTGTTTAGATACATTTATATACTCCCTGGCACCAGTCTAATGTCTTTTATTTCTGATTATTTGTAGTGTTCCTATTGCTTAATATGTTATTATTTGCACTTAGTTTACAAACAGAGAACCGGGACATCGAGAAGGGAGCTGACTTAGAAGTATAACTTAAAATGATGGACTGCAGGTGATCTTGTCTAATATTAGGGGGCTTGATTTGATTGTACTTTTCCCCATATGGGCATCTCTTCTCATTTGAAATGACCACTTTAACCTTCATTTGCTGTTTTAGAGGGTTGTAGTTCTTCTGCAGGTCTGTAACACTCCTGTCTAGAAAGCAAGAATATGCCATGGATACTTCAGATGTTCTCAAGCAGAGCTAGACATGAATCTGTCCACAATTGAGTTAAGCATATTGAGTTAAGATAAGTGTCTAACTGATCAAGGTATCGTAGCTCTTACTGGTATCTAATTGGTAAAACCAGTGAATATTAAAACATGACAGTGGTATGGGAACTGTTGAGTCCCAGCCTGAACCACTGATTGATCACCTGGGGAAAGGACCTAGTCAGACCTTGGAGCACAGGTGAAGGCAATTCAGCTGTGTGACCAGAAGGGTTGGAGCCTGGCTGCACCTCTCTTAGACCTCATTTAAGGGCTGACTGCCAGTAGGAATTTTTTCCCTTTGAGCATAGATCTTTGGAGAACGGTGAGTATTCTTTCCCTGTTTGTCCCTTTTGCCACTTCACTCTTATATCACCTTTCCACCACACTAATTTTTCAAACCGTAACACAGTTAATCAGCAAATGTTGCCTTTCCATGGTCTCAAAGAAGCCTTTCTTATTGTTTATATCATTGCTGATAGCTATATAGTCATGTTTTAGAGAAGGGGTAGCATGGATGGGTGACAGTTGTATTCTAACTTCCTTCAGCCAAATTGAGATGATGGGGTATGATTCTAAATCAGAGTTAAGGAGTTGAAGTTACTAGGATAAAAAGTAAGAAACAGACAGGTATTACAAAAGGTACATATGCCTGTAGCAAGTGATTGAGGGAAAATGGTAGATGCCTCTGTAGGTCAGAAAGAGAATAAGGATTCTGAAGAACTAACGCACAAAGCCATGTAAGATACCTTTCTGTTCCCAGATACTCTTACTTGCCTATCAGTAGCTTAACCCAAATGACACAAAGATGCACGGGTAAGTGTTTATGACAGTATCTTCATACAAATGAGCATGCCAATTCTTCCTGTTCTCATTAAAATTTACCTCATTTATAGTGGTAAGGGAGGCAGCAGACATCTTAAATAAAAATTATCATGAAAAGTATGCAAATAGAGTAATCAGGCTCAGTGAATCTAATGTCAGATTATGAATCTGATCCAACATCATTGCTGTCATGTGTGATTCAGTGCTTCTGGACTTAGCCAGAGGGGGAAAAAAAAATAAAAAAAAATCACAGGTCTGAAAAACCTGATGCTATTTCTCAGACATGGCAAAGATGTATACAAGAAAGTGACTTTGGATTTGATTTATTAAGATCTCATTTTGTCTCCAGAGGATGACTGGAACATGTACTTTTTTTTCCTGCAAAATACTCATTTATAGAAGACCATGTTTCAGCTCCTAAAAGATTATTCTATGCTTGTCAGTTTTAGATTGCAGCGCCAGTTACTTTAATGATTTCTGAGGTGATGCTGATGCCTCTGAGGCTGCCTGTAAGAACCGCTAGCATAAAACTAATGAATATCCCAGCATGACCCTACGCTGTTAGGAGATGAAGGGAAAAGGGGAAATAAATTAGAGAACTGTGTCTGTGGAAAAAAAATATCTGCAAAGATGCCTAATGGAGTCTAGAATAGAAAATCATCCACCCATAATGATTAGGGTTTTGTGAGAATATTTGATTCAATTCCACTTATAAATATTTTCCACCTGACGATGAATAAACTCTGGGATAGATTGTAAGCAAAATCTGATATAAGCCTTAGAAGTGCACAAAGTAGAGAGGTATTAAGGGCATAGCAGCTTTTATCTGCTGTTTTCATCTAACAGGCTTTGCATAATCTTTGGGTACAAAATGATTTGGCACCACTGTAAAGAGTGTGTTGGAACTTACATAACCTGGAAGTACTTGACTTAATCAAAATGAGAATGTTAAATTAAACAGCATTAGTGTGAAGCAGCCTATTATTAAACTAATAGGAATCTGAAGTCATTACCATTTATTCTTTATAATTCTCCAGCTTTTAAAAATCTAACTTAGTATTTCATACTTTCTAGGTCAGTAGTAAGTTGAATTTTTTTTTTCTTCTTGATACAATTCTTAAGATCTTGCTCTTCCTGTGAGGAGAATTTAAGAAATTGTAAGGGTATAGCAAAGTTTGTTTTACAATCAAGTAAACAAAAAGGGAGGTACTGCAGTTCTATTTACCTTTAGAGACTGAGTACACAGGTTAATTAGAAATAATTTTTATAGTTTGTGTCACAAATCTGTGAAACTCCAAGTGGTATATAACTGTGCTGGTTGCAGCTGAGACAATGTTAATAGAGTGCTGATGTTTTGGCTGTTGCTGAGAGATGGGAGCATGCTCAGGACCCTTTGCTAGCGGGATGTGAGTTGGCTGGCAGTTGTGTTGTTATCTAGGTGTTAAGTGGCTGGTAAATGAATTGTGAATATATATAGATACATTATCAAATTTTTGTTTCATTATATTTTTCTGTTTTCTGTTTCATTATCCTCATGTTTTATTTTGTTTCCAATTCTCTCCCCCATCCCACTTGGGGGAGAGATGTTGCTTGGTTCCCTATCAGGTTAAACCACAACGCTTAACCAGGCAGCAAACCTTTGTGGTCTTACTTGCTCTTTCGGGCATTTCAGTTGGTGCTTGCATGAAATGGTTTTTGAAGAAAGCTGGTAGCATTCTTCCATATACAGAGTTTATCTCATAATATAGATAGCATAAATTCAAATATCCTGGGTAGTATTTCAGGGCTTAACACCTCTCTCTGAAATCAGCAGATAATATTCATATAATTTTCCTTCAGAGCTGCTTATTTATATGAAGTGAAGTCAGCATGGTTTGGTACTTCTGTCCATACTTAAAGGCTTGAAAACAATAATAGAGAAAGCAAGAAAATGTGGAGCAAAGTGAAATATTGTAAAAATATGAATATTAATCAAATATATTTTAGAACAATTAGCAGCTTAAAATTTAATACTAGAGACAGTCATAATAGCACTGAGCAAATGGTTCAAAGCTATGAAATGTCTACGTGGATGGAATAAGGAACACAAGATACAAATAATATTTAAGAAATAAAAGATGGAACAGAAAAAAACCCAACGTTTCACTATGAAAGGCCATAGTGAGAATTATGTGGGGTTTTTCTTCAACTATTTTGATGACACAGCATCAAGGTAAATAGTATTAAAGAAAAGCGGATTGTTCTTAGTTGAAAAGGGATGTGAATGAGTAGAAAACTTGAAAGTCCTTGGGTGAAATTTGGAGGTAGCTTTTAAAAAAAGATAATGACTCAGAACTTGTAGATTTTATCTTTAATTTCAGTTTATCAGTCTTCCCAAGGCTTGCATAAGCAACCCAAGGCTTACAGATGAGAAAACTTTTGTAGAAGAAGTGACAGATCCATAGGTAAGACACAGGGAAAGTTTATTCTCCAGAGTTAATTCTTCACAGTGAAAGTTAATTACCAGACTTAAATATAGGGGCTACTTTGAAGATAATGCCTCCTTTTTATTATTTTGGCCCACAATATCAGAGGTGGAAGTAGGTGGTACGGCAATAGAGACTGATCCTTCCCACCAATATTCCATGATAGCAGCAGAAAGGCAGTCTGATAAAATTGTGGAACTGAATTCTTCCATTTGGGGAAAAAATGGCACTGATGAATATCAATTCATTGATGCTGAATGTTTATGGAGACCAGTGGGTGCAAGCACAGTGAGGCAGTGTGTGGAATAGTGGCGGCAGCAGCAGTAAGTCACTCCTGTTGGTGCAGATTTGAGTGTGTTACGCAGGGTCTTGTTCATTGCTGGCAAAAAAAATGCATAGCTAAGAAAGGTGGCGACCATATTGAAAAAAAGTTTGTTCTATCAGATAATGTTCCTGTGCTTTTTGCATCCACTGTACTTTCCATGGAAATAAATTAGACACTACTTTCAAAGCAACCTATGTGTTTCATTCTGAGTCAACATCTGGTAGTTGATCATTTGTCTTTCAATATGATCAATAGATAAAAGATATTTCTAAATAACAGTCCAATACTGGTATCTGTATGTGAGGTGATTCTCTCTAAAAGTATTTATTGGAAATACTCCATAGAGAGAGTAGATTTTCTGATGACATAAAACCACGAGGAATTGCTGACACCCCAGAGAGGTGTGCTGCCCGGAGGCACCTGGACAGGTTTGAGAAATGGGCCAATAAAGGGGAGTATGAAGCTTCACACCTGGGAAGGATGAAGACCTTGCACCGTTAGATGCAGGGGGTGCTGATCATCTGGAAAAGCAGCCTTGCAGAAAAGGGCCTGAGAGTCCCGGTAGTCATAAAACTGAGATGGAGACAGCATTAGGAGTTTTTTGAGAAGTGTATGTCTTCAAAATTTTTTGCAAGTCTTAACTCCAATACAAAATTAATTACCAGTACACATATGTTTAGGTATTTTATAATTTACTTTTGAGTTTTCACGCTCTGCCAATTGATAAACTTAACTTACAGTCCTTATCTAGACCTGACACAGTTGAGTGCAGCTGTCTCTAAGATTACATGGAGGAAATAGAGTCTTAGCAGAATGAAGGAAGAGAGCTCAAAGATATTACTACACAAAAAGTTATTTGTGAATGAAAACTGGTAATACACCAAATGAATAAAGAGAACTTACCTTGAATTTCAGTTGCTTCAGCTCTTTCTTATATGATGAAAAATCACTGCTTATGCTTTAAGTTGACAGCTGAGCAAGAGTCTGTGAGATACTCAAAAACTTTTGTGTAACAGAAAAGTTTTCTATCTTGCAAATGGCTGGTTTATTGAAAATACAACCCCGGTAGGAATGCGTATCATTTATTAAATGAATCCAATAGGATTCTATATATGTGTTTTAAATATGTTACATAGAGTGGAAGCTTAAGATTTTGAGCAATATTTTTAAATTCAAATAGTGGGGTTAGAGTTCTTTACTGATTGCCAGAAGTTAATTGCAGAATCCTCTACAAAACAATCAAAATGATTGGATGAGAGGTCATCTTGCATAATCTAATTTTGTTCATTTTCAAATTTGTTAATTTGTTCATTATATTTTTTAAGACTCTTATTTTCATAACTGTTATATTGCTGTTACATGTGGCAATGGGTTACCTATGCTATGGGACTTCAGAATTTCAATATGAAGTATACAGTGATTTGAATTTCTCAGACATTTCCTTACATGCTTATAAGTTCTCTCAGAAGTCCCATGAGTGTAAACAGCATTAATTCTGCGATAACTGAATGGTAAGAGATGAAAGAGTGTGTGTGGAGGGCACAGTGAATTGTGGAAGTATGTTATTTAATAGTTTTCTTTCAACTCAAGACCCTGGAAAAAGTAATTCAGTTGAAATATTACAACAACAAAAAATAAATACGGTGTTGATTATTTATCTGAATAGTGAAATTTACTTGTGAAATATAATGAAGTCAAGAAATTGCTAAAACTTGGGGAAAAAAATGGGACACATTTGTACGAAATATTATATCCAGCCTTTGATAGGCTAAAAAGTAAAGCTGTGAATCCTTAAGGAATCTTCTAACATGCATCTACTTAGCTGAAGTCAGAAAATACTTGAGTAAATTAACCATGGCGCCTTTTGTAAGTGCTTCAGAGAAATTATATTTAGTTCTTTGAGATTTCTTGTTTTGGAAATCAGCTAGCACAATTGTAGCTAGTCTTTTCAAAACCCCATGTGAAAAGGCACATCAACTGTAATACAACTATGCTTAAAATAATACCTTGTATTTGGTGTTATGGAAAATACTAGAAGAAAAAAAATGATTTACAAATGGTGTCCCATCTCAAAGGATTTCATTACATGTTGCTTAAATGACAATTTGGCATTTACATGGGCAGCTTTTCTGATGTTGATGAAATATGTTATTAGGCTAACAACCTTTCATCAAAATACAGATGCAATTAAATAGCCACCTATTTCTATTATAAGGTTCATTAACACTTGATTCTCTCTCTAAAGCCCATTAGAATTACTGGAAGCACACCTTAAGCTTGCTGTAATGATTTAGATCTCATCCTAATTTCAGTTTTGTCTTATTCAACATGAAGACATCTTAACTCTTCAACTCTGCAATATTTCTTAAAATAGCTACTTTAAGAAATAGTATTATGCATTCAGTAAAACAAAGTGTTAGCAGATTTAGACCTTAAATAGAAAGCCTTTTTTAAAAAGCCTTGTTTAATTAGATAGGTCACGAGTTTTCAGGTTGACCAGTGTATTCTTCTACAGTCAGCATCAATGTTGGATGAGTTTTGTGCTGTGGCTACAATATAAGGTTTCATAAAATTTCAGGAGGCTAACAAACTAGTGACTGGATAACCAGCTCAGCTTCCTGTCCTGAAAACATCTTATGTACTATGTCTAATCTTGTTTGTGAATTGCTCTTTCCAAAAACAATATGTTGATCGTGATGGCCAATTAATGCATATGCACATGTACACATTAATGCACACCCACAATGTTTTATGATGATTTCTCATCTTGACTAATTCTTACTATATAATTTGGTTCGTGTTATATTAGGGAGTGGAGGCCAGAAGGGAAAAGAGAGGTAATTCTCATGAAAGTGGGAGACAAACTCTCTATAGCATTGCTGGGATTTGCAGTATATGGCAATGAGAGCAACAATATGGGAAAAACAGCATAAGAACAGAAAAACAAAACTAGAAAAACACCATCTGAGACTCTAAGAAAACGCTGCCTCAGTGGCCTAACTGAGAGATTACAGTGTTGCAAATAGCAGATTCTTATCTTTACTAAGGCTGAGGCATTGAGGTATACAGGGCACAATGAAACAACTTTCATGTATAAAGTAACAACAAATGCTTGTTACAACTGTTATTGGAACCTTGAAGCAATCACTTTATCAAGGATAGGAAGGAATTAGGGTTGTTCAAACTTATTGGCTCTATTTCAAACAAACCTCCCAGGCCTCCAAGAACTACAGAAGGCTTCTAGCTTTTCTACTAACATCAAAAGACTCATGCAATGCCAACAAATGCCCTGTGAGCTGACAAAGAACATGTGTTTCTCTCTACTAAGGGAGTTTGCTTTCTCAGTGAAATTCCAGATAATCAATTCTTGTATGTCCCAGAGGACAGAAAAGCTCTTATAGCTGAACTCACAACAAATTAACCATGGAGCAAACGTGTGTTACGCTGCAAAAGACTGTCCTTGTGCTTGCTGACTGGCACTAACAAAAAAGCAGCATGTGATTTAATGATGTCAAGTAAGAGACACTACATCTGCCTGAAAACTGTTCTTGGGAAGAGTTGCTTTTTACTCAGGCTATGTGCAAGACCTCAGAATTTGCTTGCATTATCAAGAATAGCACCTTCTTCTAACTCCCAGTACACAGAGCCTAGTCAAACTCATTTGATCCTTACTAGTACATTGTCTGCCTTGCAACCATTGTAAGCATTATGTTAAGAGACTAAGATGCGATGTGCCATTGTAGATCAGCGTTGTCTTCTTTCTTATCAGTCATATGCCAATTTTCTCCCATGTGAACATATCTATATATGTTTATGCATATGTCTGTATATGCAGTGATTCTGCATTGCAGGATATCCACTTTTTTTAGGCACTGCTGAAACAGTAAATAAGGAATATATTTTCTTGGCTTACTTCATATGAAATAAATTGAAATGGAGATCATCATTACTTTGAAGTGAATTCTGTATTTAAACATTTAAGAGTTAAATATGCAAAGAATAGCCTGACTAACACAGGTGACAAAAACTGTCAAGTGAGGTAATCATTTATCATGTTTGTGCTTGCATTTTGAACACAATCCTAGGCCTGAAACTGAAATTCTAAATATAAAGAGACAATAGCCTATATTAGACAGAGGATACAGTATGACCTGTAAAGAATTCTGGTTTAAATTCATTTGTGCTATCTTTGATTTCCTAAAATCCTTATCTAAAAACAAGCTGTTAGTGCTCTGCCACATATCTATTCTTCCTATCTATGGTGATGGCAGCTGGCAAAGCAGATGTATTTTCTCAATGACTTGACGTTTTTTCCTCATATGAAAGATCAGAAATATACAAAGCCTAAAAACTTCATTTTAAAAACATAAGATTGTGTTGGAAAAGAATTTTTGTCCTTAGATTGTGCAGATAGCAATCCTTCTCCTTTGAGGCATAGAAAAAAATGATTCCTGTTCCATCCTCTGTTCCATTTCATCATTTGTTTTTGATCAAGTATATGTGCAGTTTTATATCTGCATAGTATGTATAAGGGCTGCTCTGAAAGTAATACTTCCTGTTTTATTATGTTGGGTTACAATATCAGTGGCAGATTTTTCTGCTGTGATGGTAGCTTGCTGAAAGTTTATGAAGACAGAACAGTGGATGTTAACACTGTGCGTGTTCTGACCCAGTAACGATGCGTCATAGCACCTGTGAAACAGGGTTCACCTCTTGTACAGATTTTTGAGTGAAGCATGCAGGCTCTTGCTAATTGCAGGCAAAAGTACGTAGCTAATGGTGGTGACATTTTATGTTGAAAAATTCTGTTTTGTAGCTGAGAATTTGCTCTATAAAGTAATGTTCATATGTTCTTTGTATCTATAGCATTTTCCATAGAAATAAAGAAGAGGCATTACTTTTGACTTTACATGAGTATCATAGTGATGTCAGTGAGCCCACAGGAGAGATAAAGGGACTAAAACTCAACCTGTTCACTTCTCTCAGAAGCTAGTCATTTTCATTTAGTGTTTCCAAGGAAGTAGAAGTTGCATTTTAATTGAGGGGCTTTCTTTTCTTCTTTACCTTATAATTGAAAATTGCTAAAAATGCAATTTGTCCTTTTAAGAAAAGTAGAAATGTGCAAGTAATTTCTGAAGAAGACAGCTAGAATTTGTAGTAATTTTATGCTTGCCTTAGACACTTTGATAATCATGCATGGCATCTCTGATTTCAAGTGCATCAGTTCTGCAATGAAACAACACCTGTCAAATGCTATTATGGCTTAAAGCTCATCTTTTTCTGTAGGAAAAATGATTACTTTATTCTTATATTCATGTGCTCACTTGTAAAGGTCAAGATTCATCCTATTAGCTTTACCTACTTTAGGTAAGTAGGTGAGTAGGCTGGGATTCCTAGTTCTTATTCAGAGTTTGTTTCCATCTGCGTAAATAAGTTACAGTAGGCAGATACACAGGAGACTAAAGAGACCACTTTGGGCCTCCATAAAGCCAAAACATCCTGCAGTGAACAGATCTGATTTGAGTCCTGAAATATTATGTCCTGTTCCCTAATAACTGTCAACAGGAAACAGCCAGACTCCTTTTTCAGGTGACAGCATTTATAATGCATATTCCACCTGATGTGGCATGGCCACAACAGAAACACATAGTAGTGAGATTAATTCAGGTAGTCTGTGAACAGTACATCTGACACTGATTGTCACACTGGTCTTTACATTCATTCATCACCTACTTGTCAGTAGATAGCAAGGAAGTTTTAGTAGAGGAAATAATCTACAAGGATGATTAAAAGCTGCAGCACATTTTCTCAGTTCAGGCTGTGGCCCAGTGAGAATTGTTAATGGGTAGAAGACACGTTTTGAGAGATAGTCTTTTCTGGGTGGCTAGATTCAAAGAACATTGATGTTATTATTATTTTTTTTTTTTAGAAAGATTGTTTCCACTCTAAATTTGAAATCAAATTTCTAAGAAGATGGTTTATAAAGATTATCTAATGAAGTAATATCATTTATTATTTCTCTTGTGAGTTATGTATGCTTTCATAAATGATGGGAGAACAGAAAGTGTCAGATGAAGATATGTATCACTACATATCTCTGAATATTGCTAGATTCTTCAGATCAGTCATCCTGAGGTATCCTTCATGTCTAAGATTTACAGGGGAAAAAAAAATAGCCCATAAGCAGCAATATCTAGTAAAGAGGAAAAAAAAAAATCTTTATTACTGGAAATTCTGCTTTTGTTTTAAGGAATTCCTTAAAAATCTTTCCTATCTTCTTTAAAATAGACCCCCTTAAAAAAAAAACAAATCATACTAATAGTACCATTTCCCTGCCCCCTATCCCCCTTTTATTTTTCCTTTTCCTCAAATGAAGTACTTTTTCATACGTTAAGTATGGGAAGACAGAAAAGATATGTACAAACACTAATGCTTGCTTTCAGAAAGCGAGAGAAAGAGAAGATTATCAGATTACTTTCTTTTTAGAAGACTCTATTACCCTTGCATTCTGATAACTGATGTGCTGTTCCACCACGATACTCTGAATTTTTATAATGCTGAACAATCAGCATTGGAGAAAAAGTCATTTAGAAAATAACAAATGAGACAGCTGCTGGCAAATAAGTTTACCCTGGAGTTTTCCAATGGTGTCCTTTGAGAAAATAAGAGGATTTGACATTTTTATTCTTAGAGACCCAAAAATAAATGTGTAAATAAAATCAACATAGTAATGATTTCTGTGATTTGTAAAAGGTATTATAGTTCTCCAAGTTAATTATCATTGACTGACTTGAAAATAGGAAAAGGAAAGAAGAAATCAACCAAAACTATTCTAAGCAATTCCTTTTCTTTTCCCAGTCTGTCACTGCAGCTTCTGTCCATCAAGTGATCGGGTTTAACAGTTATTCATTAGCAATCTAGTCTTGCAAATCAGAATGTAAGTATTGTAGGAGGGGAAATCTTGTTCCCAGAAAAAGATTTTTTTAAAAAAGAAAATGCCTGGAGTCGTTGGCAACTTGCTGCATTAAGCTTGTAAATGATATGTAAGAACATGTTTTTATTCTTAAAGGAGTTGCTTTCTCAATTCTATTTGAAACTTCAAATACTTATTTTCTAAGAGACGTTCTCAGCACACATATCCACTCTTTCAATATTCCAAATGATAGGCATGCTAATGAAGAATAAAAGGAAAGATTCTTAAAGTTAACATAACTTGTTCTTAAACAGATTTCATGAAATTACCACAAACCAATTCAAGGGTAGGATAGCGCCTACATTCCAAATTACTTTTTTTCCCATTATGGATCTTTTCCTTCCCTTTTCCTACCCTTTTAGCTCTTTTTGGACTCTGTATGATCATCTGCCTTGCATCTGAATTTGCTCAGTTTGTAGTTTATAATTTAGTAGCCAGTGAGAGGGGGAATGTCTAGATTCATATTGCTACAGAAAGAGAAAGGAATTAAGCCTTTCTTTTCTGGGCAATTTTTCTATCAATGAATTTTCATTTTTTGGGATGCCTGGCCTGTGTTCATTCCTCTGAAATGGGCTCAAGGATACTAATTCCTCAAAAGAGTGAAATCTGTTTCTGATACTAATGATAATACCAGTAAGCAACTTACTGAATCTTAATTTGAAATCTCAGTACGGTGTGCTAAATCACGTTTGATCTTGATAATAGGAGTCAAATTGTACTTGGAACATTTGAGATACAATTATCTAGAACCCATCAAATATTTATATATATATAAAAATACATATTATTTTATATCATTTCTCTTTTCAGAAAAAAGCCCTGAATAATTATACTATATTCCTTTTTTAGCCATTCTTGGCTCCTATTAACAAATATGCATTCTTTATATTCTTTACTAGTACTTATTGATGAGGAGATCAAATGTTGCTAGAAAAACAGGGGGCTATATAACAGAAATTGAGTTAGGAGAACATTTGTAGTCTTATCAAGCGATAATTTCTTTTTAGTTCATCCTGTAAATTCCTGACACTGTTTTTTTTTGTTTTTTTTTTTTCCCCAAATGATTGTTAGTACAGTGTAAAATTTACTAATGGTACTAAAATGATGAACATTTAGCATTGAACAATAATAGTATTCAAAACTACTTTCTATGAGGAGTATAATTTAACAAGAGTCGTGATATCTTGTTAAATGTATCAACGGTCTGCAAAACCAGAAGACTTCTAAGGTGACTGGAGTATTTTAATAATAAATTTTCCTCTTGATTTTGGCTAGAATTGAACATAACAGTTTTATCTACTAAATACAGATTTAGGATCATACTGAGTTTATTATCAAAACTTCTTTGCTTTAAAAACCTGGTCCTAAATTTAACATGCATACTAATCATAAACTATATATGCCTTGATGGAACTTTTCATCTTTTAGTTGTGAGGTATATTCAATGACTCATACAATTGAGATCTTTTATGTGTTTATTTGTTTGTACACAATTGCCAAATGTACCACAATTGCCAAAATTTTAAATTCAGAGAATAGTTGAGGTTGGAAGGTACTCTGGAGGTCATCTTGTCCAATTCCCCTCCTCAAGCAGTGCCACCTAGAACATGTTGCCTATGTCCACTTCCAGGTGGCCTGTGAGCATTTCCAAGAATGGGAATACTGGCAACTTGTTCCAGTGCTCTGTCATTCTCACTGTGTTTCTTGATGTACAAAGGGAATCTCTAGAGTTCCCTTTTATAGTCACTGATTCTTGTTAGATCACTGGACACAAATGAAAAGAGCTTGACTCCATCCTCTTTGCACCTTCTCTTCAGCTACTTAGAAATGTAATAAGATCCCCCCTGGAGCCTTCACTTCCCTAGGATGAGCAGTCCCTGCTCTCAGCTTTTCCTTATAGGAGAGATTAGTGTCCATTCATGTCTAACCTTTTGAGTTGCTTGGATCTCACTGAGTGAAGTAGAACTACCTTGAGCCAAATATAGAATATATAATATAGCTAACTTATGTGAGTTACAAAGCTGATTTTATTTTTCTATTTTTTATTAAAACATTAACAAAAGAGGGCAAGGCATGCATAAAACTAGAGGGTAGGACTGTGTGCCTAGTCCATTCATGATTTGCACTTTCTCTGCCATTTTGATCTCTCCCCTGTACTGGAGTGTCCAAGATGGACACAGCATTCCATCTGTGACTCCTTTACTCCATTACTAAGTAGACATGTAGAAGTCAGCTCCCTTGATCTGCTGGCATCACTCTTCTTAATGCAGCCCAGAGGCTACTAGCCTCTTTTGCAACAATGATACATTGCTTCCTAGTATTCAACTTGGTGTCCACCAGGACCCTAAAGTCCTTTTCTGCAAAGTTGCTTTCCAGGTAGTCGCTCCCCAGCATGTAAGGTAACAGAAATTTTTACTAATTCCACGCTATCCTTGAGTGTCTGCCAAAACCTAAATAAAACATCGCTGCATCTCAAAATATGAACCTTGTAAAACAAACAAACAAAAAAACCTACTCTGGATGTCCAAGTTGAATAAATAACAAAATTGTGCTCTTTTGATCATTAGAAATAACATTTTAAAGTTCAGATAAGGTGCAAAAGAAATTGTATCTCTATTGTTTTATTTCATGAAATTTTCTTTCAGGTTTTTGTGAGTGAGAATAGCTTTTATCTTTTACAGTATTTAACATCTTCAAACTTTTTAATTCGACTCAGTACTACTTTATGTGTTTATGTTATAGCAGTGAGATTATTTTAGTTTCAGTTTTGACTCTGATAATTTAACATTTCCCTTTTATGAATTATGAAGCAAACAGTTATCTATTATTCTACATCTTAGCAATTTCTAATCACTTTGGCATTTTCCAACTTACTCTATGCAATTTATTTTGTCTTGTCATTTCTCTTACTGTATGTGAAGATACATTAATTGTCACTATTTGTCTCCTTCAAGTTATTGTTTTGGTTGAGATGATTTGTTTTAATAAATAAGATTTCTCATTTAGAATATATTTTACAATTATTGCTCATAGTACAAAGGAAAGGGAAAAAAATTAAGACAAATCCTTTTGAACATGGACAAGTTTACCAATTACTGTTCAGTAAAGTATTTTCTCCTCCTAAATCCTTGTTTCATAGGCAAGTCCAAGGTACTCAGAACTAGAAGTACAGGGAATAATAAAAGGGGAGGGTCAATGCATATAGGATAACTACTTTATAGAAATCTTATACTGAACTTTATCTTTTTCCCTCTTTAGTGTAATTTCACCTTAATCCTAATCCTTGAGAATCTTATAACCTCATTCTCCCTTCATGGGCAACTTCTTCTCCTAATGCCTTCAAGGATATATTCTGCTCTTTACAGCAGATTTAATCTTGGAACACATTTGCATTATAAAATAATAATAATAAAAAAAGCTGTTTAAAAGCAGAAAATATCCTCTTTGAAGAAAGATGAGATATTTCTACTGAATGTGAGGGACACTGGAAGATTTTCTGTGGGAGATTCTTGATACAGATTTCCTCTTTCCTTCCAGGGAAGAGATGTTCATTTTGAATGAGTTAGCATTTCAGCTATTTTCATTTGTTTTTCTTCGATAAATTGTACCTTTTCAACTAAACTAAAAAAGTTTAAAAAAAAAAAATAAAAGAATGGTGTGAGAAGCTCGTTTGATAATATCCAATTAGAAGTTTCAAAGCTGTGTGTAAAGCTAAGGTAATGGAAAACAACTTGGGCAAGCTGAATAAAAATTGGAGCTGGAATACACAACTGGAGTTGTTTTGAAGAAGCTTGTATGCCTTTACAGATATGCTACACTTTTATATGTGTATTTATTCAAATTGCTTCTGCTCTGGTATTCACTTGGTATGAGAGCTGAATAGGTGAGAGAACAAAGGTCGAATTTTGTCTTCAGATAGGCATGTTCTGTTCTCGCTTATTTAATGAGAGCTGAACTTTCCGGGCAGTGATGCTTCCCAAGTGTTGCCAATGCAGCTGAAGTCTTGAAGTAGTAATAGAGCCTCAAGAGAGGCTTTGTTCTTTTAAAAATTTCAGATAATCTTCTGCTGGGGTGATTCAAATAAATTAAAATGAACCCCCCAAAAATATCTGAGATCATCATAATCTTTTTTGATTATTTGTTAATGTAATTTTGCACAATTTGCTGGAAGTATATACTGATATATCAGCATACTGCATATTAAATTTCTTAAGTTAAGCAAGGGCTTATGCTTTAAAATAAAAATAAATTTATTATTGAGCAGGTTACAAACAAAATTGGTGCTACACTTTTTCATCCTAACACCCCTCTTTGTTTAGAGCTGATGAATTTAGAGAGTTAAATTGGGAAGGCTGGAAGAATTATATTTGTGTGTGATGGAAATCCCTTCATAATTTTGGAAGAACTCTTCTGTTCCCTGCAGATAGTATGGATGGTATTTGATAGCATACTATTTTGACAGACATGCCACTCTGGTGGATTTGCTCCTGCATAATATGTATGAGTGGGGAAAAAAACAACTTCTAGAAAATGCTAGCTTCTGAAGTCTTGAAAAATTGTTCTTTGCAGAGCTACCCTCACCATGTGCTCTCCAACCCCTAACAGACCCTGCGGGACAAAATTCCAGCAGGGCTTCACACTCTCCATCCCCAGAGTGCAGCAAATGAACAGGAAGCTTTGGTCTCCTTCACTACCTGGTTCTGCCAATGTTATGAGGTGGCAAGAAGAGGGTGTTTCCTCTGCAGTGGATAAACCTACTGCTGGAACAGACAGCTATGAGGCAAGTGCTTCTTGACATGGAAATATGGGAACATGAGGAAGAGAAAAATAAGGATATGTTGAGACAGATAGAAAAGGCTGGGGCATTGTGGCTGGCATTTTGGGATGCAAGGGATGTCTGGCAAAGGCTGCAGAAACAAAGGACCAGAGGGAAAGCTCAAAGTGGAAAGGGATTCCCTTTTTCTTATTAAAAATTATCTACGAAATACTAATCAGATTGCCATGGCTATATATGTCATGGCTATTTTCACAGTCATGAAAGTAACTGATGAGAAAGGAATATTTGGCAAATATTCCATGGAGGGTAGTGCAGGAGGAAGAAATTCAATTATAAAATAATAGGCTGACTGCCTGTGTCATGACTGTGAATGGTCTAGAAAATACTAAATCTAATCTTTCGTAACTTGTCAATATTTGTGTTAACTTAAGCCAGATTCTTCAAATGTAGACTTCTAATTTTTATTTTTTACTTCTAAGAAAGCTTCAGGAAGAATTTAAAAATGCCACTATGGTTCTTTGAGGCATATTCGCTTGGTGCCTAGATGCAGCCTTGATGCCACAGTATCGAATACTTTAGAAATATCCAGCAATTATTTTCTTTATGTTTCTAATCACAGATACTTTAAGTAGCTTAGATTTACAGTTTTGGATTTGTAAGAAATAAACAACTTGTGTTTTCAGAAAGATCTTATCAGAGCAAAACCCAAAGGAGGTTTCCCTTTGGCTCACAAATGAAAGGAGCCAATCTGAAATGTTATCTCTCAGCAAGTGTAAGTGGCCCATTTTAAATCATTTTATTGTACAAACAGCTGCAGTTAGGTGCCTGCAGCACTCTTCCAGACATAACAGAGGTATATTGCCAGGAAGTGTCTATACAGATTTTCTTGCAGGTTTTCAATTCTGACAACATAAAGCTTAACAGGTGTTTGTGACAAATTTATTTAACAACAAAAAATCTATTATTATTTTGGGAAGTTAAGTCTATCATTGTGAGTCTGAATCACAGTCTTTTTTTTTTTTTTTTGACATCTTTATAGCACAAATCATTCTGAGTGTCTCCTGGAAAATTAAGTGTCATAGTACTAAGTCATAAGGACAGTATCATTATCACTCTTTTACAGATATGAAGGCCTAGCACAAGGAAGTTGAGAAAGCTCTTGTTGCTCAGCGAGGGTTAAAAATATTATAAGTAGCTGAAAGAATATTTAAGAAAAATGGTACAATCTGCCTGTTTTTCTGTAAGCCTAAGATCCAAGCTACACCCATGGAGTGCTTCTTTCATAGCTTAGCACCACTTGTGCTATTGATACCAAACGGTAGTAGTTAACTTTAAAGTTGGAGGTAGCAACCCTATAATAATTTTATACACTTCTGAGGGGGTCATATTGGTGGTTACCATCAAATTAGTGGCAAAGTTTTTCTCCCCTGCTCTGTTTTTCTCTTTTTCAGGCCCATTTTCCTGTTATTACCTACAGATACAGGTAACTTTCTTTCCTCCCTTTGCCTTCTACTAAGGAAGATCTATGTTAACTGCTGATATAAAAATCAATGGACAAGTAATTATCAGTTTTTTACTTTTATATTTGAGAATACTGGTGTTCCAATTTTTCTGGATCAATACATACATCCTAATTGAATTGAACATAAAATGAAGATCAGTCTTCACTTCCCCTAGGTTTTAGCACTTCTTGCATGGTTCATTTGCAACTCTAGTTATAAACATTCACTACAGTACAATTTGGCATTACAGTTACTACAGAAATCAATTTTGTTGCCATGATTAATAATAAAATTGCCCCAAGAGGTTCAGAAAAGTGCAGGGCACTTCCTCTGGTCACAGGCCACTTGCAATTGTATCCTTCTCCCTGTATTTGCTCTGACAAACATTACGTAAGTGATATCCCAGGAGAATTGAATTGATACCTAGGCGTGTGTGGGAGGGGAGAATATTATTAAGTAATTGTCTTACAATAACATATGTTTGTGACTAATATTGTTACTCAAAATCATAAATAATGAAAGAAATTGATATTGTGAGCACGGTTTGTTTAGCATCTCTCTATCATACAAGTACTGGATATGTACCAAGTTTATGGTATTGTGTAAATCTTTATTAAAACCTATAAAGGGTTTACAGTTTTGGAATAATATGCAAATAGATGCATTTAGTTTGCCTACAGTCCTATCAAAATAAAACTCTTAATGGTTATCCAAGCAGTAATAAACAAGCCTCTCAGGAGTTTGCTAGTGATCTTCTTATAACTGTTAGGCTTCCTGATACTGTAGAGAACACAAAACTAGCTGCGATTGCTTCTCTTCAGCAGCAGGTAGTAATAGATGATGTTTTAAAGGACTGTGTATTCTTTCACTATGCATGAGCTCTTGACAGTATGTGTCAGATGACCACATGGATATTACCTTTCTTGACTGACAAGTGGGATAGGGATTATTCTGGAAAAGCATCAGGAACTGATATGTGCAGGTCCACATTGCTGCTCAAAGGCTCCTGCTTTAATGTTCAGGTGATGCAAGCTTGGGGAAAGCTGAAGTTTTTCTTTTTGTTATGTGAATTAACCTATGGAAGTAACTCTGTCATGGACCATAGTATCCTTTTGGCTGTTAAACACTTACTCTTGGAGGTATGCTACAGTCCATTATCTTCCTGCTTCTGGCAAGAAATTACAAAACAAATGCAGAAGTTACACTGAAGGAAAGCTGAGGCCATTCATACAAAAAAGAGAAGAATATTCTAGGAGAAAAAATCAAAAACAAAGCATGACAGCTTCAGAAAGACTATGATGATTCTCTTCATTGTTTTTGTGTATTATCCAATGACTTTTAATAATCTTCACTTTCAGTGAGGCATCATGACCTGAAGGATAACAATGTCGCTATTTTGTCTTGTAATAGGCAAGATCAGACCACATCCCAAGACAATTAAGCTAAGGGAGGAGCTGAGTGTCCCTTCCTTTAGTTTGACTGATGTCTCAATTCCTGGAAGAATCCAGAAGAGTATCTGAGGAATGGCAGGTTGTCACCTCCTTTGAGTTGACTGGTGTCCAGTGCCTCAACCAATCCTGGAAATGGAGATACCCACAGTTCCAAGTAGGGGCTGGGGAGGATCACCTCTCCCTTTTCTCTTAGGTACTATAAAGGAGAGCTGGCAGGGGACCATCCCTTCCCTTTTAACTTTAGATAAAATAAATAGCAGTTGGGGGAGAGATGGTGGCCCAGTCCTTCATTGTTGCTGCTCCTTCTTATTGCTGATGCTTCCCTTCTTCATTCTATGCCTCTTAGAGCATCCTTGTCAGTAGGCCTGACACTAGATGCAAGACTCTCTAGCTCTTTTTAATTTTTTTTCTCTTTCTCCTTAATTCTTAAAATTTTTAATAATGCAAAGCTTATTTGAAATTCCCGTAAAACAGCATGGCTTGTGTGGATATAATTTTTGAGCTCTTAAAAGCTCTCTGTTAAAGTGTTTAAATACTTGTCTGACATCTGATTCTATGTGATGAAAAAGACAAATTACATTTTACACGTTTTTCTATTTATCTGTTTGTTTTTTTTTTTTTTTTAATACTAGGCATATTGTGAGTTGCTTCTGATCTAAGACATACAATTTTGTAGTCTTGATGCAGACTATTCATAGCGTTCCATACCTCTTATTTTGAAATATTCTTATATTGTTTTCTTTTATATTTTGAAGCTTCTTACCTTTTCCGTTTTAGTGGTTTATTTAAAATACATACATATATTCACATACACATACATTATGTATATAGGGTTAAACTACTCCAGACAGATTAAGACTGTTTCTCAATTCCTGATCTGTAACTTACTACTCCAAGAAGATCTGACCTTTGCAGCTTGGCTGCTCTCTTCTGGACCTTTCTGGCCTTTGCTTGCCAAGATATATATTCCCATGTCATAAAGTAATTTATTTTCTATAGTAGTTTATGAACTCATCAAACAAATACAAAAAAATCTTTCAGATCTTAATTTCTTATTGTGCTATTAACATAGCATGCTTCACCCAGATGAATTCCAAAGCACTTTACAAGTCATATAAAAAAAAAAGATCGCTTAGTTTAGCTTCTGGTGATTCAAATGTTTCAGCATTCTATTTAAACTATGTAGCAATTGAAGAGGCAGAAAACAATACAACATAATGAATATGCTTTGTGAAAACAAGTGTTGAATCAGTCAAGGGAAAGTTTGGTTTAAATAGCAGCACTTTATATCAGTACCTTATCAAAAGTTCTGCAGTAACATCTATTGCCCAAGGTGACATGTATAATTAAGAGCTGTCTTCTCAGATTAGACTTCTCCCACCATAAATGAGAATATGCCCTGGGAATTTATGAACAGATCTCAAGAATGAGCATAACTATCTTTAGAGGTTTAAGGTACAAGCAGGTGTAATTTTGTTCGTCTCGTGAGATCTGACAGTTATGGATTAAAAACTGTAGCAAAGAGAGTTTTGACAAGGGTTTAAAATCTGTGTGTTTCATGTGTTTCTATTGGAGTCATGTCCAAGCAATGGTCACAAATACTTTTATTTTTACCCAAGCCAAGTACTTTAGGCTCCTGTGGGAAGTTCACTCTGGTCACGCAGATTCAATTTCTCTTAAGAAATATCTGTTATAGGGACCAGTTCCCACCATGGTCTCAGAAATGTTTGCTACGTCAGTGGTAAATATACAGGAGCAAATCCATTCATGATTAATAAATTTAAATAGAAAAATTTAGACAGTATTGAAAAGAATGTATACTTTTTTTTCTATTTAGTCCTATGTCAAATTTAGGTAGTGGCTGCTATTAATTCTATTATTTTCTGCCACTTTGTGTGTCTAATTAAATAGAAAGCATCAGTAGATTTCACAAAATGAGAAATGAAGATGTATAAAACTACTGCAGGACAGTCACAGAAGATATTAAGCATGAAGGAATATTAACAGTGCCTTTTCACACAGAAGTTACTCTTGTCAACATGACAGAATTATTTCAAAGCCAACCGGTTTCCAGAAAGTTCAGGGAAGCTGACA
Source organism: Alectoris magna (assembly GCA_030625065.1). Taxonomy (NCBI): domain Eukaryota; kingdom Metazoa; phylum Chordata; class Aves; order Galliformes; family Phasianidae; genus Alectoris; species Alectoris magna. The sequence goes on from CM060565.1 coordinate 17,544,229, forward strand.
TTGAATAACTGTGAGAGTAAAAATAAACGTGATTTTTTAAAAAGATGTCATTTTGAAACAAGAGAGCAGTTATAGAACAATGCTTGTGAACAGCAGGGAAATAATTGCTCTAGGTCTATAAAGCAACTACATTCTGTGACCGAAAGCTATCTGTTACTAACTGAAATTAGTTGATGGGAAAATACAGCATGTTTCTGCTTTTGGTATAAAAAAATCTTGCCAAGATTTGGTACCTGTGGTTGTCAGATTTATTGATGGTTTTCAACAGAGACATCTCTGGGAATGGAGAATGAACATATTCTTTAACTCCTTGCAATGTTTCCTAAAAACCACCATTTAGTTATCACAAAAAATAGTATAAATTTTGTGTTTTCAATTCATCCACTAAAAGATATTTTGTCTTTATTATAAAAGGTTCTTGCATTTGTCACACATCTAAATTTGTCAAACAAGAAAAGTCTCTCTTATCATGAGAAACTGTGTCCTATACAGAAACACTCATGTATGCATGCGCATAGAGAAACACTAGTAGGAAATACAGATCTCTATAAAGGGAACAACAAAAATTAGCTTGTACAAAAGGAATGATGGTGCAGGCTGTGAAGACTGCTTCGAAAGTAATGCTTACTATTTTATTATGTTGCCCATGATGCCAGAGGTAGATGTTGGTAGGATGGCAGTACAGGTTGAATCTTTTGTAATGCAGAACCACCAGCTCTTCTGTATAGTTTACCAATCCCAAATAAAGTATTACAGAGGCAAGTTGACATTAACCAGTTTAATAGATAGGTAAGTTACCAGATGCTGAGAACTGGTCAGCCTTTGCCAAGTTCTCAGTACCAATGGCAGAGAGTAGATAAAATGTCCACCCTGGGATTACCCAGATACTGGTGGCAGCAGGCTGGCAAGATGTCCACTAACCTCTTTTAGTACTGTGGCCATATATAACAGCAGGGGTGATAAAGCACCACACATCAGGATAGTCAAGGTCATTCACAGAAAACAAAGATACTTATTTATAGCTATGGAGTAGTTTCTCACAAATTCTACCTGCAGTAGCTAGAGGTAGTTTACTTGTGTTCCCATGACAGTATGAACTCTTTCTCATGGGCTAGTCATCCATTCAGGCCATGATCTGTATTTTTCCACACACCTTCCTGCCAATATTCCTTAAATGTTTTTACTGTGCAATAAATGGCAGCAGAGCTCAGTCTGATAAAATGGCTTCTGATGTAGAGGTGTGAATGAAGCAAAGGTGTGGAACTGAATTTTTCCACATGGAAATGACGTTCAACAGTGCTTTCTGTACTTTAATGGAGACCGAACTGTGGATGTGAGGCAGTGGGTGGTGTGTTTCAGTAGTGGTGACAATGATGGTGAGTCATCTTTGCTGGTGCACGTTTTTACAAGCATGGCACGCAGACTGTCGCTGGTGAAAATGTATAGCTAATGGTGGTAACTATATTGAAAAATTGTTTTGTAATTGAGAGGATGCTCTACCAAGTAGTATTGTTGTGCTCTTTGTATGTGTTGCAGTTTCCATGGAGATAAATTGAAGCATTATTTCTGGAGTGACCTACATATTTTTCACTGGGAGCACTCTGTGGCTCTGATTAAGAAGTCCTGAAACAGCAAGGGTAATTGTATTGATTTGGAAGGAATGTCTGGTTAATTTTTCACAAGGCGTAGTTTCCTCAAAAATCAATAACTTTCTGCTGTATCTTTATTCTTCTGAATAAACTGTGTCTGTCTAAGAAACTTGATTCCTAAGCTTGCTTGGGTTCATAAAACATTCACAGACATACACAGCACAAAAGAAACACAAGCTTTCCAAAGCAGCAGTGAGCATTTAACCCCAAGGTAGGACGAAGTGAATTATTCTTTCTTGATACAGTGCTGTACTTGGACAGGTGTGATTTCTTCTTTTCTTTAGTGCTATAATTTTCCTTATTTTTGTTGTCAGTACACAGGCATCTACTCAAAAATTCTTTTAAAAGTTTCCTTTTGTCCCATAAATATTACATTTACCCTATCAGATTTTATATTTTTAAAGCAACTGGAAGAGATAGGACTACTCTTACAAATGATACAAGCGGGGATGCACATGGTATTCCTATTCCAAGGGACTTGCAAATGCTCTTTGAAGGAGGGAGCACGCAGCTGGAAGGACAACAAAAGGGAAAGACTGTGAGATAACCTCAAAATACTGAAATTTTACATAGAGGAAATGGAGCAAACTCTGCCTTGAATAATATTTTCTATAATCTGTCTCTGCTGTTAAGTACTAGATTAGTATTTCCGCATCTGATCTATTTATCTCCACTGATTACAGAGTGCCTAGGGAAATAAAGATTTTTGAGAGAAGAACCTGATTTTACATGTTGGAAACTAGACTGTGTAAATACTTTTCCATCAGAAAGGTGCTTACTGTGACAACTCCTGATCTCAGTTACAATTTTCAAGTGTATTATATTTTCCTTTGCATCATATGGTTTAGTCTGTGCTAAATTGGCTCAAACCAATATATTCTTTGTCACGCCAGGTGGACATAAAATGTAATCAAGGCTTACGTCCTGGTCAGGAGCTTCTTCAGGTCATATTAATGTCCACAGCCAAGAGTTGCATTCTGAGTAGAAGCCTCTCCTAATTACACGAAAGTCAGTCAGGCAGTAGTTGCTGCCATTCCTCTTCTTAAAGACAGTGAATTAAATGTCTTGTGAACAGCACTCCCCTCTCCTCCTTAATCTGCCTGCCCCTTCCACCTCAGTCTTTTACAAGCCATGAGTGAAAATGCTGGCAGACAGCACAAATTCACACCAACCCAGCCCATTTTCTGCAACAATTGTGAGATCTTTTTCCTCCCTTAGAGCGTATTTGAAATATTTTGCAAGTATTCTTATTTATTTATTTATTTTTAAGACTATCCAGAAGGCCTATAAGCAACTTCCTGTAGCAACAAGGAGGGAAGGAGAAGTAATTAGTTAGCACTAGAAGAACAAGCTCTCCTCTTGATACTGAACAATGAAATGCAGGACTGGGATGCAAATCTATGGTAGTGGATGTCACCTTGAGGACTGCTACTTGCAGTCATGTCTGCACAGGTACAGGCATGTCCTTACAAGTAGATACAAGGCATGTTAGGACATATTTTTAGCTTTAGGGTGAATGCAGCAGTCCATGTAGCTATAGTGAGCTTGGAGAATACTAAAAGAATTGCAATATTAACCAGGCTTTTTATTCCATAGAATCGCTGGCAGAGAGACCGTAAAAATTCAGAGATGCACTCAAATTTTCCAGATTTAAAATTACGTCTGAAATGCTGAAGCAGTGAAGTAACATTACCAGCAGATACAGCTGTGATCACAAAGAATTCCTTTCTTTTAGGTAACTGGTCACAATTCTGGAGATATTTTCAAAAATAAAAATGAAAGTAAAAAAATCCGCCGAATCCTAAAATATATAGTTTTATTTTCTTTTCAATTTTGTGTAGTACTATTTATGTTTTTTTTTTTTTTTTTTAAATAAAAATCAACATGTAGGGAAAATATTGCTATTAGCAAATGCTTTTGTGTGTGTGTATTCTGATGTTTCAAATTTAATTTCATAAATTTTAATAATCTTTTAAAATTTCTCTGTGGCATCAGCTTGAAAATATAATCCTAATGTCTGTGTCTGTCATCTCCAATACTTACTGTTATTGTCACAAGGACAAACCATAATAAACTAGGAGTAGCAGTCAGTATAACCACTGAAGTATGTCAGTATCTAACTGAGCAGATCTGTAACTAACCAGATTCTATAAGACTGCAAAATTTGCTTTAAATTTTATAACAAAAGTCTTTCCTCTGAGCTATTGTCTAAACCTGATCTCACTCAAGTTACATTGGAAAATGGTTTGTCTCACAGTTACACAATGCAGTGCTCCAGCTCACATCCATACACAGTAAACTGACTTTTCATCCCACTGTCATCACTAGAGAAAAGCCTTCCCACAGATGAAATATGTTGATTTAGTTCTATGTCCTGATGCAGGAGCAAAGATTCCATGACAATTTTTAGTTTTGATGCTTCAGACAAATGTAAGAAATCAACCGAGGAAAGAAAAAAAACACCTTTGTATTCTTACTTATTAATGAGAGAAGCACAGAATCGTAGGGGTTGGAATGGATCTATGGAGGTCATCTAGTTCTGTCCCCCTGCTGAAACAGGTTCCCTAGAGTGAGTTATACAGGAAAGCATCCAGGCAGGTTTTGAAAATCTAGAGAGAAAGAGAATCCACAGTCTCTCTGGGCAGCCTATTCTGGTGTCACCGCTGGCTCCTGGTCAACCCGTTGTCCAGAATAATGGAAACAACTTGATAATCAAAAACTCCAAATTCTCTACGGAAAAACATGAGTTTCTAATTATCGAATTAATTTCAGAGAAAAGATCAGTGACCTCAATAGATCTGTACTAAGGCAGAGATCCACCTGTAATAACTAGAGTATGTACATATCTATCTATCTATCTAATGTTACTAAGGTATTTTTATTATTGTATTTTTCTGTACTTCTTCCAAGTGCCATTTGAAATTGCTCACTGTATGAAAGATTCTGTCTTTGAATCTCAAGTAAGAGAAAAAATACATTTTCGAACACTAATTCATTCAAATCATTGTCACTGAACAAAGACAATGCTAGGTCTTAATCCATGTCCTTTAACCACAGTTAGAACAAGAATAACATATGCTGAATACATAAGCAAAATACCAGTGACTGGAAGATTAGGCATTTTCTTGACTTCAAGCAAAACATTTCACAGCTGGTATTTCACCATAAGCATGCTCAGTGTGAAACCTTGTTACCAAGGAAAATGCTTCATTTTAAAGTCTTTTTTTTTTTTTTTTTTTTTTTTAATTAGATGTTTGTTTCAGAATACAGAAAGGTTTATAGAGAGTATTTTGGTTTTAAGAGCATAAAAGACAAAATTATTCCTTTTACAGGCTTGCTCAAAATATCCTCTTCTTCCCTCAAATAAATTGCTTTTTATTATTCTTTTTTTAAAAGGAAGAACATGTTGGGTGTAGAACTCGAAGGCCACGGAAAAGATCAACTGTTGTTACTCATGGCCAAACTCATCTTATATCAGCACATACAGGACTTGGGGAACAATCTCCCTTTCTCCTCTTCTAGATTTCCTTCCACCTTCTCTTTGTGCTTTTCACTATAAGTTCTCTACAGTGCCATTTGTTCTTGGTTTACATCCTGTTAGCCTGTCAAAAAGAAATAGGATTAATCCTCTGACTCTCTTTCATGTTGAAACTAGTGATGATTCAGAGTGGTGGGCAAGGTGAGACACAAGGAATCTTCCTTCAAATTAACCTTTAGTAATTGCATTAGTTTAACAGTTATGGTAATGAGTTCAGGCTTTAAGAGCACCAACTGTTGGCCATAATGAGGTCAATGTTAGGAGTACCTTACTTTGTATAGGGTTGTTATTTCACACTGAGTTTCTTGTCAAATATTAATGATACGAAGACTGCAAGTTTTCCCTGCAAGTGAGGGATGATCTCAGAAGAATTATGATTTTTTTTTTTTGTAGAAAATAAACAAACAAACAAACAGATAAATTGTTCTTTTCTATCGAATCCGTTGCAAGAAATGTGAAAAATTAAGGTTTCTGCAAGTCTTTGCAGGCTGATACTCTGAATGCGGACTAGTATAGAAACTCAGTATGCACTTGCAACCCAGAAGGACAATGGTATATATTCCGGGCTCCATCAGAAGAGGGGTGGCCAGCAGGGTGAGGAAGATGATTGTCCCCCTCTACTCTGCCCTCCTGAGGCTCACCTGAAGTAATGTGTCCAAGTCTGGGATTCCCAACACAGGAAAGGTGTGGAGCTTTTGGAGAGGTGTGAAGGACAGAACTGTTCTTATTCTTTGTCTCAAAGCTTGCTTCGTAAGGCATTTCTGGTGATAAGATGACTGCTGGGGGGGTGAATGGTGTGTGTCGCCATGCCACTGTATCTCTGCTTATGATTGCAAAGATAAGCAGAAGCAAGACAAGCAGTCTTTTTCAGGGGTACGGCTTGAAGGAGCTGACCACTGCAAAAGACAATAATGCTTGTGCAGGGCAACGAAGGCGCCACCCCCTGCTGGCTTATCTGTTGTCCCAGGAATGTTATACAAAACTGAGACAGAAGAAGAAGAGAAAAAACCCACAGAAATTGGGGATAAAAGGCCCTCACTGAACTAGGGACTTTGGAGCAAAACTCCCAAAGACACCTTTGACGGAGAGAAACTCCCAAAGGCACCTCTGACAGAGAATTCCCTGAGGGGAAAACCTCTTCGGAAGAACTCCTGAGGCCTGCTTGCTGCAGAGCTGCCTGGCTTTCTCCCATCTCCCGTGGTGACCAGACGGGTTCCTGAGATCAACGGACCTACAACGTACCTCTCTGGACCCACGGTGGTTACTATCTCTTTTGCTCTCTACAGAGATTTCTTGCTTATATTTCCTATCTTTCCTATCACCCATCTTCCCTTCCCCATCTCCCTAAAGGGCTAGGAATTGTAATAAACTGGTTGGACCAACATTTGAGCTGTTGTTTCTTAATCTCACGCTGGGTATACATATATCAAAGAACCTCCTCTCCCTCCTATAAATTGGAGCGAGACAAGAGGGTCCACAGGAGGGTCATGAAGATGATCAGAAGGCTGGAGAACCTCTCCTATGAAGAGAGGCTGAATGAGCTCAGTATGCTCAGCTTGGAAAGAGAAGGCCTCCTTGCAGCCTTCCAGTATTTAAAGTCAGTTTATAAACATGAAGGAAATCACCTTTTTACACAGATAGATAGACAGTGATAGGACAAGGTGGAATTGAAGGGAGACTTAGATTATATGTCAGAGGGAAGAATTTTACTGAGAGATTGGTCAGGTGCTAGAACAGGTTGCCCAGAGTGGTTGTGGATGTTTCATTCCTGGAGGTCTTCAAGACCGGGTTGTATGATCTAGTACATGATCTAGCAGCTGGCAACCCTGCCTGAGGCAGGGTGGTTGGAATCTGATGAACCTCGACATCCCTTCCAACCCAAGATATTCAATGATTCTAGCATACATAACTAGCTACAATTTTCACTCTTAATCTTAAGATTGTCCTTTGTGTCATGGTAAGCCAGCAATAATTTTCTAGTTGATCTAAGATACTGTACTTAGGATCATAAAATCATAGAATGGTTTGGTTAGGCTGTGGTTGGGCTTGATGATCTTTAAGGTCTTTTCCGACCTGAGTGATTCTATGATTCTAATCCCCCTGCTATAGGCAGGGACACCTCTCACTAGACCAGGTTGCTCAAAGCCCCATCTAGCCTGGCCTTGAACACCTCCAGGGAGGGAATATCCATAACTTCTCTGGCAACCTGCTCCAGTGTCTCACCACCTTCACAGTAAAGAATTTCTTCCTGATACCTAGTCAAAATCTACCCTCTTCCAGTTTAAAGCCATTTCCCCTCATCCTATCCCTACATCCCCTTACAAATAGTCCCTCCCCAGCTTTCCTGTAGGCCCCCTTCAGGTACTGGAAGGCTGCTATAAGGGGCCCTGTAGCCTTCTTTATTCCTAAAAATGCTTGATATTATTACTTGCGACAAATCAAGATATCATTTGTACTAGCCTCAGCTTTCCACAGCTTCTGGAAAAAATGCTGAATAAACCCTATGATGGTATTAGTTCACTGTTATTATTGTAACATTCCTAAAATGTAGCAAACTCTCATTTTATTTCATTTGTAAATCTGGAAAAGTAAAGAGTAGAGCCTTTTGTGATTTGCAGCCAGAATCCCAGCCTTGTAGGAGAAAAACTGCCATAGGCTCCTGATCTTTAGATATACATTAATTTATTATTATTGATAACAATGCTAATGAAAACAGTGCTCATGAAGCTAAGATCTAAATATTAGCATTATTGGACATACAGGGTTCTTGACATCCTCTTCTAGTGCATCTTAAGCTATATTTAATCCCATGGCTATTACAGGTGTACAGGCTTCACATGTTGCTCTGTTGACATACATCAGTCCTAGTCTATGGCATGTCCCCTGCTATTCCTGTTCTACATCTTTCTTTAGGAGGAAAATAGATGTCATTCTTAATGGTGTAGGTGAAATTCTCAGTATAGACAAACTGTTGACCGTGAAGTAAGTACAGTATATGTAGATTACTCTGAAAGTAATGCTTCTGAATTATTAGCATGGAAACTATAAACACAAAGAGCACAATGACACTATTTGATAGGATAAATTCTCAGCTACAAAACACTATTTTTCAACATAGCCACCACTGTTAACTATGCATTTTTTTTTCCCAGTGATGAACAAGAGTCTTCGAACAGTGTTTGTAAAAATCTGTACCACTGGAGTAGAGGTGTCCCACTGTCGCTGTCACCACTACTGAAATGTACCACCCTCCACCTCACTTGCTGACATCCACTCTTTGATCTCCAGAAACATTCAGTAAACGTTGATAAATATCAATGGCTGTATTTCCATAAGAAGGAATTCAATTCCACAGCCTTGCTTCACATGCACTTCCATGTCAGACATCATTTTGTTATACTGCCCCTCTGCTGCCATCTCTCAGACAGCAAGAAAATATAACGGAATATTGTCATGCAGGTTTGATCTCTACTGCCACTCTACCAACATCTGCCTCTGACACTGTGGGCCAACATAACAAAATAGCAGGCATTATTTTCAGAGCAGCCCTTGTATTTTCAACATGGATTCTAACGCAGAACTGAAGCAGTAATATGTAGAGATAAAAGGCATACCGACAATTTATTACTTTATCTCCCATTGTTATTTTTCATTCCACTATTTGTTTGCTCTGTAACTTTCATCCATTTCCTGGACCCTGGAGCTTTTCAGAAAGTATTGTCAGCATAACTGCATTCAAATGTACTGTGTTTGATGGCTCTGAAGTGTTCCGAAACTACCTTCATTAGCCAGATTGGAATTAATTGACAATTTGTAACACCTATTATATGGATATGGAAGACACTATTATATAGTACTAATACAGCATTTAAAAACTTTTTTTTGGAATGGATACAACATTATCTAACTTTCTATTGATTTCTCCAAGCTGAAATTATGATCAAAAACTAATTTCAAGCTGACTTAAGTTTCACTTAGATTGAATAAAGCGTTCTATTAGCTCAATTGCTACACACTGAAGAATGAGATAACCCTCAAAGAATGGCAACATGTTTAGATTATTTTCTAGATCACAGAGATTTTTTAAAAAACAGCTGGTAAGATCTATCAGTATGTATTCAGGAAAACTCAAAGCTTGGTATACCACTTTAAAATGATTCCTTTGTACTTAGAGATAGGAAATTAATTTTTTATTACTGCTTGTTAGTGGGGAATATGGAAAAATAAATTTTTCGAACTTTTCATTACATCTCTGTATTCTTTCTTTTTCATATGAACTAAGAGATTTTAAATATTTAGGATGCCAAAAGTAAATTAGTCAATTAAAAGAGAATATTTCTGGGTTGTTTTTTGTTGGTTTGTTTGTTTGTTTTGTTAGAATTGTAAATAGTTCAAATCTGGCAATGAGTCCATTATTTACATCCTTAAGGAATACCAAGTGTGAAAACGTCTCTGGAGACAAAGGTTAGAACTGGTATAAAGTATAGTATGTGGTTATGGGAGCAAAAAGACAGAAAGACAGATATGGAACGAAAGACTAGCGAGAACCTCTAAGGTTTTTAAGTTCTAATTACTACTCCTAAAACTTTCTGAGACATCAGGAAAGGATGCCCTTGGCCTTTGTCTTCTGAGGCTGAAATTTTATTTACCTTCATTACATCACCATCTAACCCTAACATTTTTTTTCCCCCCTCTTTTCTTTGGCCGTTTTTTTTTTTTTTTTTTTTTCATGTATCCTTCTTTGTTTGTGCTTTAGTAATGTCTTCTTATCATTTTTATATTTTTCTCACAAGTTTTTCCTCTTTTTCCATCCAAAGTAGAATTTGACATTATTTGAGTCAGGTTTCTAAATTTGCATAGATCAAGTAGATTCAGAATCAAACCTGAGAAATTTATTTTAAAGCAAGTCATTACAATATCAACGTGGTACTTCACAAACAAAAACTGTATTTTAACTAAGTCTGAAACACACAATGAATATGATATGATGGAAAGGTTTAACATCATAGTAACTTCGCTATGTCACGTTAGTAGCATAGTTTCAGCAAAGTAAATGTAGACACTTAATGGAGTATGCAGCCAGATCATTGTATATCAAATTAATGGCCCTATTTATAACTTGCATTAAATTTTCCATTACCTTGTTTTAAGATCAAAGGCTTTTATTTATTTATTTATTTTAAGTTGATATGGAGTGTTCCTTTTTTTTGTTTCCATTTTCCTCTATCTGCACTGAGATTCAGCACCACATTTTAAGCTGGTGTAAATTGTTACTACATTTTAAAGACAATGAAGCAATTCCAATTTACAACAACTGAAGATCTGTCCAAACAAAACACAGAACCTTATCCTTAAAGGGAAGTAAGTGCATAGCTTCTCTGACTACAGTGACAGATGGGTGTCTGGGAACATTTTATATTTTTTTGTACAATCAAATTCTGTAAAAAGTTGTGAAGCCTTCTTTCTATATGTTAGCCAGATATTGTTGTAGGATCTTACTCAAGTTACCAGGCTATAAAAGACAGTAGTTAGCAATTACAAAACAAGCACTTTTTAATATTCACAATAAAAAGAACAAAAAAGGTCTTCAAAGGTCTAAGTATCAGTACTGGAAATATCATATGCTATAAAAGATCAAGCATATGTTGTAAGTAATAAAAAAAAAAAAAAAGGAAAACAGTTTTGAACACTTACTTGACTTCATATTTTTTCTCCCTTCATATAACAAATTTACTGAGTAATAAAAATGGGGTCATAGGCTCATAATGATGGCATGAAATCTCAGGGTTATTTATCCATAATTAAGCAATATGACCTCTAGATAAAGTTGTGGTTCTGATAGTAACATTGGTTATCAATGTTATACTTATCAGCTCATGGCATCACTGTATTACAGTAGCAGACGTACTTGTTTCACCACCTCCCTAATGATGTGCAATTGTCTTGAGGGAAAAGGAAAAAGCCAACTAAATTTAAGAATTGAAAAAGTGTTTGAACAAATTAAGAGAAGATAGACAAAGCAGCTAGTATGAGGTCTCTAAATAAAGCAGATTTCTAGCTATGAATTTGTTAGATTGTATTTTTCATTAAGCTTACAAAAAATAGAGTTACTGAAAGCACATAATGATATGAATTAGTGTATTTTATTCGTGTTTTAGTCATTTAACCTCAATCAATATTAATTTAATATTAAATCAACATAAATCTAGCTGCTATTCTCAAATGTGCTTCAAAACCAGTTCCCTGAAATGAAGTATGCTTTCATTTTATGCTTCATGTAGCACAAAGGGATGCATTTGTATCATACCTTCCTAATTTCACCTCAACTCCCAACATTGTTATCATTTTGATTACTTCTTCCTAGTGATACAAAACCCATAATTGTGGTTATGAACCAGAGGCAAGGGAAAATGCATCAAATTAACAGTATTTTTAAAATTGATTTTTAAGAATAGAGAAGAATGGGGAAAAATAGTAAGAAGGCAGAAAAAAGTGCTTTAAATCATGCAATTAACTTTTTTTTTTTTTTTTTAAATCATTATTCATACTTCAGCAATTTATTTGAACCTGTTTCCCTCAGCATTCTCCTGTAGAAACTGGTAGCTCATGGATGTGTTGTGCACTGGATAAAAAAATGGCTGGATGACTGGGCTGAAATTGCTGTTGTGAATAAATTTAAATCTTGTTGGGGCCAGTCCCCAGGCTTCAGTACTGGGGTCAGTTATTTTAGCCTTTTAATTAACAATCTTAATGAGGGGATTATGTACACCCTCAGCCTGTAGATGACACTGATTTGGGCGGAAGTGTTGATCTACTTAAAGATATGAAAGCTATCTGAGTTTTAGCTTTCCTAACTTGATCCCTGGCTGCTCAGACAACTTCATTGTAGTCCTCCCACATAACTTGTTCTTGCTTTGTTTTTGCATCACAGTAAGTCTTGAAGCTGCTTTTTCATCTGCAGAGGCCTTCAGGCATTCTTGCTTGCCTTCCTCTTTCCTGGGATACACTGATCCTGGGCTTGAAATGTATGGCCCTTGAATACTGACCAGCTTTCTTGGACCCCTCTTCTCTCCAGGGCTTTATCTCATGTCTCTCTGCCAAACAGTTCCCTGAAAAGGTCAAAGTCTGCTCTCCTGCAGTCCACAGTAGTTAGTTCCAGAGCAACCAGATTTCCTCTTGGACAACCTAAGGATTTAAACTCCACAATTTCATGGTCACTTCAGCTAAGTCTGCCCTTGAACGTCTCATTAATCAGCAGCCTCTTCTAGCTGGTGAGGACAAGGTCCAGCCTAGCACCTTGTTCAGCCTCAACTTGAGGCATTTCAGATAGATAGTGAAATGAGATGTTAGTTCAGGTAGTGAACAGAGAGCAATGAGTTCTCTCCTCACCTTCCTTTTCTCAAGGCTAAACAATTGAATCTCCCACAGCTGTATTGTGAACACAACAGTTTTCAGAACCAAGCAAAGACATTTCTTACAGTTCTCCATTTCATTTACAGAAAAACAGCTTGGTTTGAGAATTAGAAGCCATCAAAAACAGCAGTTCCTTCTTTCAATGGCCGGAGAGACTCCTTCCAGGAACAACTACAATAATTCAATGCATTGATAGAGCCAAACCAATACATTTGATTTTATGACTGTGCCAGGCTTGGACAGATGATTTATAAAGAAAAACCCTTGGTTGTAAAAAGGCATTGTATTCTGTTTTGTCATAAACCTTTTGAATGTTTGAGCATTGTACTGAGTTTATGAATAATCCAACTTTTCTACACAGTGTGTATTATGTGCATTAAGGTCCTAAGCCTGCACAAAAAATAACTACAGCTTTGGCTTTGAGCATATTACTGGTCTCTTTGAATACATATTCAGCCAGAGAGGTCAGAGAATAAGACTTTTCTTAAAGTCTACCCTGCTGATTTCCTTTGTACTACCTGAGGCAAATTCCCGAGCTAATGACAAAAACAAGCAGAGATAGTCCCACAGCCATACGTAATACTGTTGTTCTTAAGGGGTAGTTTAAGTTTCTTTATACTTAAGGATAACAAAGCACTCAAAGTGCATGTTCTCATCAACTTGACCTAATCTCAGCACTTTAGACTTGGAATGCTGATATGTCAAAAAAAAGTTCCTCTTTTGGCTCAAGGTGCTCATCAGCCATCTGGAACTGCTTCCTCAGTCTCATCCATTATGTAAATGAGATGTGGTATTCGTTATGTTTCATCTACTGATACTAATACATTAATGTGGATGTTACAGCTTGAGCCCCTGAGAAGGAATTGGCTTCACATCACTCACTGACTTGAGATCACATCCCATTACTTTTAATGGCCCTGTGGCATTTAAGGTCACTTGATCCTTAAAACAGCAGATTTCTGTGATGTCAGTAAAAAGGTAGCTACGTCTCCTTTTTCTCTTATCTTTCCTTTCCTATCCTCAAGAAATTATCAAATTTCAGACCACTGCATATCTCATTTGCTCTGTGAAACTTATTTCCATATTTACCTTAATACCTTTTTATTATTTCAGAATAAACTAGCTAAAAAGTTATTTCTCTATCCTAAAATTAAGGAGGGGGCGGGGGGAGGAACAAAATTTAAAATATCAGAGAATTTATTAACTGAATTAGTAAGGAGATTTAGATAGGAGCTAAAAATCAATCTGTTCAACATGTCATCTATCTTTGATTTTTGATCTGTTAAATGAGAAAAAAATCAGTCTGGAAAAATTGTACCTGTGTAAATAATCTTATGTCACTGAAGTTGAAAAGCATAGCTCAAAAGTCTTGCAGACTCAGTCATCCACATGTACAATCAAGAAGAATCATGCAAGATTGAACCCTGAGAGAATATGATAGCAATCTTTGATGAAAACAATGGGTGTATTCCAAGTCAGTACCATTTAAATTTTGAATGAAATCTCACTATGTGTCAGGAATTTAACATGCTTGCTCAGTATTCCAAATCATCTATAGTGCAAAAAGAGAAAAGAACAGTAAAAAGCACAAGCAAAATCTATCATTTACCATGGATAATTTAAATATAATTTTCCCATGTTAAGAAGTTGCTTGCCAAATTCAGAATGGAAATGAACTTCAAACATAATATAACCCTTCAATGAGCTTTCTTCAGAGAACTATCTGAACTAAAAATATAAGCAAATTGGTTTTGTCAGTTATGGGAATGCACTGCAATCAATCAGGAAAAGTAAAACATTCATCTGTACTGACTGAGGTAAACATGTATGTTAATGATAATCACAGAACCATGCAATTTTTTCTTACTCATGTAGCCTGTGTCTGCTTGAGCAACCCCAGGGTCTTGAGCAGTATTATTAAGTGGGAGATGAAGTAAAATGGGATTTCATCAACTATTTTTTTGTAGATGGTGGCCTTGAGAGAGCATCTCAGTTCATAATGAGTGATCATTATGTGAAGCTATAGAATAAGACGTTTAATAAAAATAAACACGATAATTTTAAAAGAACTAACTAGATCTAAGTTTGTGCATGCTGAGTTTGATTTATCTGATCATAAATGATCAGAAGTAGTAGTGCCAGTCTGGGATTAGAACAAGTACAAACTTAATATTTTCCCCTTTGGGGCTATTCTTTCTTTGTTCTTGTATTTCTGTATTTTCCATTTTAAAACAAATTGTAACAGTTTACAAATTAAAATGGAGACAACAAATATGTTTTTCTCTCTCCATTTTATGTTAAGCAATATTATCATGGATTTGTTTGCATTTTCAATGTATACCTGCAAAGAAAATTATAGATACAAAACACTTCTATAAGAGATAATCTTTCAAAAGGTGGAAAAGCGTATTTTCTTCAGTGATATCAGCAGCTATAAACAAATGACAGGATGAGATTAGTATTTGCCTTCATATGCCCTATAGTTGATTCAAGGATAGATTTCATTCTGGCACTTTTTGTGTATGTTGCACACACATATATTTTAAACCAAACTTCGGCTTGTCAGGGAGAAAGACATGTTGGCAAACAGTATTTATTCTTGTTTGGTAAAGAGAGGTCTTTTTTTGAATTTTAGCTGTGCTATTGTTTATCTCCTTTTCACATTACTGCTGCACACTGTAATTTTCACGCTTTCTGAATTCTGTCGCAGTGTTGGCATTTAACTTCATGACTAAACTATCAAATTCAGCATTGTTCTTTACTCAGCACAACCTTTTTAGAGTTTGTTTGTGTGGCAGTATATGATATGCACTTGGTACTTGCAGAAATATCTAATTACAAATGCAGTTTTCCACCCACAGAGTGCTGGAGAATTTTGAGCAAATTATGCTTTAACACTGACATCAAAACAGCTTGAAAATTTAAGGAAATATTGACTTCAGAGTTTTCAAGGGAAAAAATAATGCCGTTTTTATTGTTGCTGTTTACTTTGGTGCTATTTACTGATGCTAAATGTCAGGTATGAAGAGGCATCAGTAGCAATTAACATTTTAATTAGAATTGAAAAGGTACATGGTAATTGCATTCTCATTTCAGTCAGCTGCAAATGTCTTCTACACAGCCAAGTGAAATAAGAAATAAAATAAAATAAAAACTGCATTCTTCACAACTCTCGTATTTAAGTAACAATATACTGATTCGTTCTTGACTGGAACTTTTTATATAGCAACTCATACATGGTGACAGAAGTTTACCAAGTATATATATTATATATGCATATATATAATATATATGTATATATTTATATTTTTTTTATAACACATTAGTTTCAAAACAAGTTAATTTGATCAGAACTAAACTAAGAGCTTGGAATTTCTGACACAAGCACAGTTTGTGAAGTCAGATTAATCTCACTGCATTTGATGTTGTATTGCACATATTCACAAACAGAAACATTTGTTAATTCAGATCAAAGCTTGTAATTTATTGATAAAAAACAACTATTTAAGAGCTGGGAAATTATTTCAGTTTTCCAAAGGACTTAGGTTTTCATTCAGAGAATATACATACATATATAATATACTGGATATATATATATAATATATAATATAGTTGGTATATATATATATATATATATATATATATATATATATAATATACTGGGCTGAAGAAATCCCCCTGAAATCATTCTGAAATCATTCTTGAAAGAAGAAAGAAGGCAGATACCTCATTTTCACAGCTGTCAATCTGCTCAGAGCAGTGCTATGCCCAAGCTGTGGTAACTGCATTGCTGTTATGTGGAAATATGTCTCTATCCTCTGAGAAATTGTGTTTTTGACTGGTGTTTGGCCATCTTTTTGTTTTTCTAACTTAAATACAGATTCTTAATGAGATTGACATATGTTGTAATTAGTGCATTTTCTTCTGAAGTCACTTTCTTAATCTATCTGGTCTTATTCCAAATTTTAAAGAAACTGCTGCTGAAACAATTCACGGAACAGAACTTCTATGGAGGGATGGATAGGTCTGGCTTCTCTTTCCAGTGAAAACAGTATTTCAAAGTCATTTGTGCAGCAATTGGGAGATGTCAATCTCTTATTACAAAAACACAGATATTGAAACTGGAAATTAATTCTGTGGCTTTGTTTGTCCAATTCTGGAATGGAATTAAACTAGTACCCTGAAGAGTGTTCTCTGTAAAGACAAGTCTGTTCTCTTGTTTGCCCGTTTGTTCCTTCCTCATCAGCATCCATGCAGTGTGAAAATGAAATGTAGCCTCCTTGCTTCTGTAACACTGAAATCCAATGGTGTTCCTGCATTTATGAAGCTGGTGGGGATTAAGAGGTGGATGTAGGTTGAAATCTCTGTCAGATGTTTAATTCCTCTTGTTGCTACCTTTTGTTCGAACAAAGCCATGTTACAGTACAAAGGCAATTTAAAATGTCTGCATTCAGTTAATCAACACCAGTCTGCATCAGAGCAGCTAAAGTAAATTGCTTTTTCAGTTCATGACTCAGTGGTGCAGGTGAGTAGTGCCTGACAACATACTGTCAGAGCAGCCTGTGGAAAGAGAGCTGCAGAGAACTCTTCTTTGCAACACTCCGCTTGCATTCTTTTTCATTGCAAACAGTACTAAATTGGAGATTATTAGCTGCATAAAATCCAGACAGGGAATTTCAAGCTGCTGACATTGTGGCACTGAATATACACAGCTCAGCAGCAAGGTGCCAACAGCAATCCGAAACAACCTTCACAGACCCCCCATCTAATAACTACCAATTCAGAGCATCATTGGCTGTGCAGCCTCCAAGGTTACTGAACAACAATCCTATTTCTGCTAATAGGAGGCACTCCTAGTTCTTTTATAATTAGTCACAATGGAGTTTTAAAAGGTTATTGGGTTCAAAGTTAATGCAGTTATTTGTTTTAAGGAGGAAGGAAAGCACGCACCCACACGCATTCTCTCACACACACACAGAGCAGAGTAAATTAGCCTTCTCCCACTCATTAGCAAGAGTCACAGTTACCTCAGGCATTTTGTGTATATGTTGTGGCCCTTTTATGCTTCACATCCTCTGAGTAATTGTTGTGCCGGGAGAATCTGGGACGTGAACATCTGTGGCTCCCCCTAAAGCCACTTGGTTGGTTCCCTCTGCATGATCTGTAATGGCCACCTAACTTAAATGCAGCAGATATTCCTGGGTCTAGCAGTGAGAACATTAAATGTTTCTTCCAATGAGCAAAATGACAGTGCTTTCCAGTGTGGATGAGTGAGCCTGTTTACTGTACACTGAAAAATGCAAGTAACTGGAGAGAGCAGAGGTCACCAACCTAATGCTGATATTTCTCATTCATTTGTTTTCTAATAAAAAGCTTCATAACTGTTGATTTAACAATGGTGTGTTCTGCAAGATGGCATGACATCCAATCGATGCCATCTGTTTTAGACCTTCCAATAAAGGTCAGCGGAATGAGGCATAAATAGAAAAACATGCTCATCAATAATAATAACTTTTATTTTCCAGACTGATGAGCTGTATATCAAATTATTATCACACTGTGAAGTGTGGATTCAGGCAGGCTTCTATATCCATAAAGACAGCTATATCTGCAACATGGGAAGCTTAAATTTTTGTTTAAATATTTAGAGAATGAATATGGAAATGGCAAATCTGTTGATTCCACTGCGGTTCTATTCTAATTTGCACCAAAAGACATATCTGATAAAACATGTACTGTCTTTGTGTCCCAACTGATCTATTCTTTCACTGCCGAGGAGAACTAGAGCTCAGTGCTGGTGCTCTGCAGAAATTTAAGACGAAAGGGTTGGCTGGGGGGACACGTGCAGGGCTGCAGTAATGAGAGTGCTCTGCAGTCTCAGGGATGTGTACTTGTTCTGAATGCTCACATCCATGTAAACACATCTGCATCCGTCTGCCACTGCCCTTGCCTTCAACAGCGACTGCACTGCTTGCATTTTTATGCAGAGGTCCTCTGCAGAGTTTGCCTAAGCAGCACACAGACTTTGTAAAAATGAGTTCAATTAGTCTCTCTTCTTCTGGGCTTTGCCAAGTCTCAGAGAGAACCAAAAGGTGGGACTTCTATGTGAGCATTCCTCTCCACCTTCTGATGAGAAAAGCTCAGTTTCTGTTTGCAGTGATAAGCCCAAAAAGTTATCCAATCACAGGAGATGCATAACTCTGCAATGATGTAATTCATTTTCTAAAACAACCAGAAAAAGCCACAAATCTTGTCAGTAGAAAACTCAATCTTTTCCGACAGTATTCCATTTCCAATGAGATTTCCACTATAAACCAGAAAAGGTAACATGTTTTTACTTAAGAAAATTACTTCCCAGGTCATGTTTGCTAAACTGAACACGTACTTTAAGATCTCTCAAAGAGAAAGCCTCTTAAAGTCACTTTTAGCTATCTATATTCTTGTGTCATTTGAGACACAAATGTCTTTCCTCATTCCCTAAACCTACATTTTCATTTCAAAGGCTCCTATTTTATATTCAGTTCCAGTATGCTTAGACATTTTCTCCCACTACCACAGTTATCAGATGTTCTGCAAGTTGACAGTTATTGCTGAATGCCAAGGGAAAATGAAGTCAGCACAGTTACATGTGCTTTTCTGTGGCAAGTATGCGTGATATTATCCTAATCAATGTATCACTCAGCTGTCTTCTCTCCTCATTTCCAGGCTTGATTTAAGATGCACTTTGAAAACACAAAATCAGTGTGTGTGACACTCCGTTCTTTATCTATTTTATCTGAGAATTAATTTGAAAAGTTATATATTACTCAGGCTACTTGAAATTCATTAAACTAATGTTATGCTCCTGGCAAATAACCTGTGTCCTGTGAAAGAATATAGAAAGAATATAGAAGGAAGCTAGACTTGATTAATTTTTTTTTTTAAGTGGCACTAGAAAGGTAAAATCTGTATATGAAACATGAGAAAAATTTAATGCTAGTATGCAACAGTATAACAGCATTCAAAATGTGAAAAAAACATTTTTTTGGTATTTCATCAGCTTAAATGACATCTCTATATTTTTTCATCTTTCATTTATTCTTTTTTTTTTTTTTCCTAATAGGGTGGGGGTTTTTTGTTAATTTATTTTGTGATTAGAAGCTCAGTATGATATTTTAAAATAAAATTCCATATTACATACCAGCTCAAAGGTGAGTTATGATGTACACTGAATAGTTTGAAAGCCAGAAATCTTTTAAGCAATGTATTGCCAGTAATTAAAGTTAGATGATATTTTTTATTTTTCCTCAAAAGAAAAAGCAAACGGAAAAAAAATCAAAACCTTTCATCATAACAAGACTTTGTTGTGAATCTAAAATTATTAGTGATGAGAAATGTATAAAAGCATATATAATTTTGCTGAAATTCTGATACATCTTCTATACAGATTAAAATAAGGTTGAATTATCTGAGAATATTATTTCTACTTTCCTTTCTCCTACAGGGAAAAATCTGACTTGTTCAATTCAAAAGTGTACCTACATTTTGAAAAAATATTTAAATAGAACTTGCAAAACAAAGCAAGTGAGGTAGAAAAATTAGAAACTTCAATCTTCAGTTCAAAGCAGTCCCACTTTGAAATTCTTATAGTTGTCTTCATAATGACATTTTAAAAATAAATGATTAAAGAAACATTTCATATTTATCAGGATATTTCAATTTATAGACCCAATAATTTGATATCATAATTTCTGTTTCTACTACTGATTTAGAATAATTGAATTACAAAATGTAAAAAATCCTTTATAATCGGTTCAAAATCTCTTCTACACTAAAAATTCACCTTTATGTGAATAAAACTGGAGTAGAAACCTATGCCTCTACAAAATATCTTTCCTACAACAGTGTAAATATTCATATAATAATTGGTCCAAATTAGTATCTAATTAGGTATACATTTAGACATCAAGTGAATGAATAAGCACCAACTTAAATGTCCTTTTATATTATGGTTACGTCACAGGTTTAACATTAACAATGCAGCAATGTAATTGACAGGAGGTTACCTGTTAATATTACAATAACACATGAATTAAACATCATTTTTTTTGATTGACTGGCTTTATTAAATAACTTCAAGAAACAAAAGTGTTTACAAAATAACAGTTTTTCTTTGTTAATTAGCTGTAAATATATAGCAAAAATAATTATCCTTCCTGTAATCTGAATGAGAGGAATATTACGTTGTTTTAATATTAAAAAATATAAGGGGGAAGGGGCTGGAAAAAGTATCTGCAGAACAACAATAAAAAAGTAATTTCTCCACTTTGCTTTCTCTTCAAATCAAAACCAGATTAACATTTCAAGAATAACAAAATATTTCCTATGTAATAACAAAAATATATTTAGTTGCAAATATAGTGTTGGGTTTTTTTTTCTTTCAAAATACTGTTTAAATTAACTACAAAATTTTAAATGAAAATGAAAGTTTTAAATCCATTTTAAACCAGCAAATCTTTCTGAAATGAAGCATCTAGAATTTAAAATGTTGTCATCAATTTTTAGATATTGGGCATTTGCTCTCAATTTTTTTAGCTGAATGGTTATCATTTCTCTAAGATCAGATATGAGCTGAAGCCTGTACTCTGAAATTAAATATTTATATATATTTTTAAAATAACAATTTTTTTTTGCCTCAACTTTCGTAAATGAAGAAGTTAGAATTAAGGCCTTTTGTAGCACAACATTGTCGTTAAGCAACAACAGAATGTCTGTTTTCTCAATGACACATTTGTTACAAATTTACTTTTTTGAAAAAATAGCAAATTAAATCCATGGGATAACTGGCAAAATGTTGGATAAACAACAACAGTCTTCTTGTCAATTTCTTCTGTAGAAAATAGAAAAATCTTAGTGAATACAAAGTACAAGGTCCTCAAATGGAGAAAGCACAGGGAAATAAATGTATTTGTATTCTTATTTATTTTAGATTTATTTTGATCTGTGCTTTAGTCAAAAAGTCAAAATCAGCTTACCACTGAAAGTGTCCTCCTTGGTATCTTAACTGGAAATTCAATTTGCTCATTTTTCAATACATTAAGTCATCACAAAAATGATCTCAACCATTTCTAATCAGAGATTCACAAAATTCTTACAGCAGTCATAGACTTGAAGAGAGACAAGACTCTCCTCTACTTCCATAATGTTGTCAGAGCCTGGAGGCTTCACTGCCCTGGCCAGTCCCTGGGACAACTGTATGCACACTGTGTACCATCAAACGCCCTTCATTTCAGCTCCAGCTGATGGTGTCTGAGAATGGCTGAAGGCAGAACTGGCCCACAGGTTGCTTCTGGAACATCATCCAGGCTGCAGTGCTCTGAAGGGGAAGACCATTACCAGCCGGAATATGCACTGCATCCTTTGCCATCAGATGCAGAGAATGCACTTTGGCCCATTTTGTTTTAGTGTTAACATTAAGCTGAGAAAACTCAGGGACAGTGTCTTTTGGGCACAGTGCAGAGTAAATAATATTGAGTACACTAAAATAAGACGATTGTGCTTAGGGCCAGATGACTTACAATATGATAGTGAAGAACATTAGAAACCTCAAGTCTGAGCTTTCTTTTATGGGTCAGAGTATTCGCTTAATGAATGAACCTGTTGTTTAAAATTCACTGGAATTTATAGTTTTCCCAACTTCATTTTTGGCACAGAAGTCAGTATGCTACTTTATAATCCCTCATGTGAACACCAAGTTACAGTGATAGGCTGTACCAAATCCAAGAGCACTACAGATTTTTGCTGTGCTTCACCTTTGGAATTTGCCAGCGAGGAACACAGATAAAGAGCTATTGTCTTGTTGTAATAGAGGTTTTTTGCCATTCTACAGCTACTTGAATCAAATGTGCTCCTAATGATGCACTTCTAATGTAATATCTTAAAACACTTAAAAAACCAACACAGTTTGCACATTTTAAACTTCAAAATTGTAGGAACTCATCTATTGTATATACACTTCTTGTAACCAGTCTCCTACCAAAACCACTATCTCTTTAACTGTTGTAAGAAACTACTTGCATTTGACAGTATAGAGCTACAGAGATCCAAAGGCTAGCAGAAACTTTACTGTACTAATAACACTTATCAGCATGATTTATTATATTATAATTCTGCATTTACTGAGAATTAATCCCCAACTGAGTGACATTTGATATAGTTCTAAACCTATAGCAAATCTATGTGGTGTGACAGTGTTTGCTTGCCTAGTATCTTTAGGTAAGTTTGACCACTTGTTCCAAGTAAATTTAATGGCTGTTAAATTTAGAAAAAGGAGAGAAATGAGAATATGTGACAAATGTATGTATTTTTTCACTTATTCAATTCCTTAACATTGTCATGTAGACTAGAGTGACTAGAGTCATATTATTTAATAAATAACAGATTGGAATTTTTATGAATTGCATTTTATTATACTTTTCACTTAAACAATATAAAATCAATAGCTGCTGCTGTCAGATCCTACTCTTTTCCTTTTTCCTTCTCAGGTCAAATCAAACCTTTACAAAATTCTGACTATTTTATCCAGACTTTTAATCTTTTTCACAATGCAGTATATGCTTAGAGTAAATGAAACATCAGGATTTCAATATTGGGATGAGAAGCTGCATTTTATGAATCCTCACCAAATGACTTTTTTTTTTCGAATAGTAGAAGTTTTGTTTCACCTGTTTGCTTTCATGGCCCTAAGACCCAGACAAATACTGTCAAATAGTAGGTTTAATTACACTGTTTAACTTAAAAGCTATATAATTAAATTCATAGAAAAAAAAATCAGAAAAATAAACATCTCTAGAATTTGAAACAGCTTTGGGATCACATTGCATAAAGCTATGAATCCATGCTAACCTCACCACTGGCTGCTGATGGTGAGTTAAATATCTAAATACAAATGACTTATATTGGATTAGAGCTTGTTTGCATTCTTTCATGGTAGACTAGTGAGCTACTTTGCTTAGCCTCCCAGGTTCTCTACTTTAAAACATATGCCTAAAAAGTGCTTTGAAGCAGTCATTTTAATATTTCCTTTCCAAATATCTTTGATGGAATACAAAGCCACGATTTACTTCACTGTGGCCTAAGCCTCAGATCAAATGATCTAAGTCTATTCTCTTTTTCTTTTTTGACTTCAAATAAGAAATATAGAATGCTTCAACCACATACATAGTTGTTCATAACAGGTTCATAAAACACTTTGCAAATATCATTCTGCTGACTTGTGCAGTTATTTGGCTGTTGATCTTGTCATACATTCTCATTAATGTAGTAATTGACACAGGCAAGATAAGTTAAGTCTACTCACAATGCTTTTTGTTCTGGTTTCGTCTAGTCAAGCTTTTGACAGAACCA
Organism: Alectoris magna; assembly: GCA_030625065.1. Classification (NCBI taxonomy): domain Eukaryota; kingdom Metazoa; phylum Chordata; class Aves; order Galliformes; family Phasianidae; genus Alectoris; species Alectoris magna. The sequence goes on from CM060565.1 coordinate 17,568,214, forward strand.
GTTGTTTGATTCCATAAATATCTGAATTGTGGACTATCTACATTCTTTCTTTCCTAGGAAAGTGAAAGTCATCTACATCAACACCTTACTAGAAGTACTAGATATTACCTGGTTAAAACATTGCCAATGTGAACATGCAAAAATAATATTTTAGGAAGACTGTTCATGTTCTTTCAAAAGCAAGAAGTGTAATTTAGCTAATATTAAAGTGAAATCTAGAGTTGAATAAATTCAACAGCGGATTAAAAATGGAGCTAAGTATCTGTGACTGAAATTTTCTCTCTGTTTTTCTTGCAAATTCAGAAATAAAGGTAAATAACGTAATGCAGATTACGCAGGTGGGCTGGTTAAAATGACCATCTTCTTCAGTCTCCCTGTATAGTCGTTGACTCAGTAACAAGAACCTGGGAGAACTAAACCTATTGTCTTTGTGTAAATCAGTTTGAGGGAAATAATCCCTCTGAACTTCAGGTAAGATGCCTAACTCTTAAAAGGCTAAACTAAATACAGAAGCAGCTTTTATTGGGGAGAAAAATTATCATGTTCAAAGACAATTACCCACGCTCAAAATTAGGTATACATTGCTGTAGTTTTACAATCATTTTAAACTAGATTAGGCTGGCAGGGCTGCAGAAAGAAATGGCCCTGCCATTCTTCTGTAACTCTATTTCTCCCTTGTGTCAGTACAAGTATTTACCTACCTTCCAGCTAAAACTAAACAGTTGGGCTTTTGCCATGTTAGTTTCAAGCAAAATCAGTTCTCTGACCTGGTTCACTGTGCAGCTGTACAAAGCATCCCCCAGAGGGGGAAGAAGGCAGGGAGGTGAAAGGGGAGTGATAGAAACACTTCTTTTGGCATCGGTGCCAGATGCTGCTGCTGAGAATTGATACTGAAATTACAGCAGAAGATGCAGTAGACTGTCTACCTTTATTGATTACAGATGGGACCTCACTGGCTGGACTAGAAGGGAGTCAAAATCACTGTAAAGATCCCTGTATAGAGTAGGTGAAAAGAATTATATTATTAAAAAACATTTCACTTCTTCAAATGAAAATACATTTTTTATTAATGAAAAGGATTTGGGTTTTTTTTGTTTGGTTGGTTTTTTTGCTAAGAACATTTCCAAACAGGTTGTATATGGAACCAAAAGAGGATAGTTTCTCAATAGATATAAACAGAAAAAAAAAATCATTTTCAGAATACTAAATGGATACATATATATATATATATATATATATTTAATTTTAACTGTGCACAAAGGAACTAAATAAAAGACAAAGTCATATATAAATAAGGGAGAACTAGAACTATGATGTATCTTGTCTACAGTTTTTAACAAAGGCTTGATGACTTTGGGATTTGTACAGATTTATTAAAAAAAAAGAAAGGAAAAAGTAATACATATTTCTGTTTTGTTGGCAGAAAGGATTATAATATTCTGAGTACTCTATACCTCTCTTAATGAACTGTTGGCACAAAAAAGGAGGAAGTGGGTTTGAGTGGCAGAAAGGTAAAAAGAATTACAACAATAGAGATACTATTGTTTTGATTTAAGTTAAAATTTGATTTTTGCATTATTCAAAATTGTGAAAATAGATCTAATGTTGGTTGAACTAGCTTGGATAAGAACTGAACTGAACTAAGTTTTTAGTCCCTTTGCTTTCTCTTATAGTATGCCTTTTCCTGATTCTGAGAACAAACATTATCCACTGAAACATGCCACATTCAAGTAATATCACCAGCTAGATATATATTCAAGTATTCAACACTCTTTTCAGGCAAATATTTTCTTTATGGCATATTTGAAATTTGTGGGTCTTGGGGAATAATAGTTCTGTCTTAGCTTTTGCTGTTGTAGCTAGGACTGGGGGAAACCAAAATCTCAAACTTAATACAAATTTTTCTGACTGCATCTGTCAATGGAGAAAACAACCTCCGTGTATCCAAATTCTATTAATTTCAATGATTAGATCTTCTCAACTTCAATTATTTTAAAATCTGATGCGGTTTAGAATTCAGGATTTCTTTGTGAAACATTCATATTTTCCTTTTATGAGGTTTCTGAAAGTATTTTACTGTTTTCTGAATGAGAAAATTATTCTTCTGTACTCCACTGGATTGTCTCATACATTTCCTAACATTAAGGTCCACTGTTTTTGTCATAAATATAAGAACTTATTAATACACAACTCAGTAGTAGTCATTGTACTTACTATTCTCTTACTTACAATCAACTTATCTCCATTATACTCTATATATACTGTCTAAATCAAATCTATTTTATCTCCAAACTTTGATAACCTTGTTTTAAAATAAGTTATTTAGTTGTTTGTTTTTTTTTCCCCAGTTTAGAAACTGAATATTTTTTTGTCATATCCATAAACTGGATACACAAGATTTGTAAGTTTGGAAATCTCAGCTTTTTCATAAAGATCACTTCCACTACTCTCCATGTTGAACCTTACCACTAACCCTTGAGTAATTTCATTAAATGGGATAGATATTAATGCTATTTTCAATTATAATTTTACGTTATGTTCTCTACACTATTTCCAGAAGATAATAAGTATCAAATAGCAGTGAGAAATCATATTTAAAGATTGAGTTAGGATAATCAAGATTATACAAATGAGAAATGTTGGAGAAATGCCAAGATATCCCATTTTCAAAAAGTAGCTGGAACAAAGATTGGAAAAAGTATGTGAACACAGTGTCTGAAGTATGATACTTGGTTAAATATCATACCCACAAGAGGAACTACTATTATTATGGTAACAAAAGTTTTACTCAGAGTGTAACTATACCAACTGCTGAAAGTTATTTTCTGAATCCAAAACGTACTGAGCAATAGAAGCTTCAGGAAAATAAATAAATAAACAATTAAACTAAGAAAACTTTTGTGTGGTCTTTGGCAGAAAAGTGAAACAAAAGCTGGAGCAAATCATGGTTGACCTAAACAGTAGAATCTGAGATTTGTCTGACATCATTTATGGAATTTTAATTAGTGTAGAGACCGGTGAAGCTGTCAGACTACAGAGGCAGAAGCAGAAATTAGAAGGACAGAAGTACATTATTTACAACTTAACTACATGCAATTTTGGATGTTATCTCTTTCCTTTCCAGATGAAACAACTTTTTAAAGTGAAATCTTACTTTCCTCTGTTGGAAGTTTGTCTTCTCAAAGGACTGTTTTGGCTTTCTGAACATTTATATGGAGCACAATATTTTTACACACCAAAAACATAATGAAAGTGCTTTTAAAATGTTGAATTAAATAATCTTTATAAATGAAATTTATTATAATTTCGTTTGACATTAAGCCATTACTTAATAGAAATTTTGTTGTTTTTTACATATTAATATAGCTTCCAGCTCTTTGATAAATAAGTAAAAAATAATTTAGAAAATTATATCATGCTCTTATTTATGTTAATGTGAATTGAGCTTAAAATGAAACAATAGGGAAGAGCTAAAAGGCAAGAAATAAGATCAAATATCAACATAAGTGCAAGTAACTAAACAAATGAAATGTTGAAAATTTCTCTTTCTTTCTTAACAGTCAGTTTTGGGATGGATATTCAGTCTGAGCAACGTCTGAGTTTCTCAAATAGAAACAGAGCTTGTGACTAAGATGTAATTGTCCTGAGAAGAATCATTATCCCTTTTCCAAAAATAAAGAACCACATCATAGTACTGTATTTTGTCAAGTTCAAAGAGTAAATCTGAGGTCAAGGACTTATTCTGAAATCAAACTGAAGTATTCTGATTTCATCTTCAGTAAGATATTGTCTCTTGATGGTCCATCCCAACATCAATCAAGCTAAGCTGATTTCTGGCAACAGGAAGTCTATCATTTCTCACACATCTTCAGGAAATGCACACACTTACTCCTGACAAGATATTATGATCCACCCACCCAAATAGGAATATTTCGGTAATATACTTTATTCCTTCAATTTTCGTTATAGTTAATCTGCTGCTATGTACATTATTAAAAAAAACATAAACCTTATGTTCTTGTCAGGTAATTCTCCAATGTAAAATCAATGGTAGGGTGAAGCAGTAGAAAAATTCACCTTCTTCCCTGTTGTTTGAATCTGTGAACCACTGAGAAAGAATGTAAGGATTACAGTGTTATATGCAGTCTTAAAAGTAAGAGAAGGTGAGGATGCAGTTTAAGTCAAAATTAATTAATTACTTTGAATTAGTTAATCAGCTGGACAAAATTAACTAGAAAATAAAGTGACAAAGTGGAAAATCAGAGTAGATACTGGAGTAGAAAAAAAATTCAGTACGTAGGCCACAGGAACTAAGATTGGAAAGAAAGTCGTGTCACATCTTTAAGTTGAAAAAATAACAAAAAAATTGTAAATCAAAAGGGTGTGGGTATTTCCCAGATGAACATTCAAAAACCTACAGTGAATAGATACAATCAAGAAAAATAAATGAAAGGCTTTAGCCAAGCAGAAACTGTGCCCTGAAACTGAAGCTACTTGTGGCAGAATGGAATAGATGTAAGTTAAACAGTTTGCTTTGTAAAATATTGGATATATGGAAAATGATGTCTTATTGCTAAGATAATAATAGTAGTAGTAGTAGTAGTAAAAGCAGAGAAGAGGGGAATAGACAGAACTTCTTTTGTCAGTTAATGTCAACACATGGTGTTAAATGCAAGTGAAACAGAAAAATGCACTTTTCATTGTCACAACAGCAAATTAATCAGCACAAAATAACATTTAAAGAAAATATCAAAGGCACATATTCTAAATATAGATACAGAAAAAGCTAAAAACCAGCAAAAAGAGAATTATAGACAAGGAAAAAGACATCGAGGTCTTCTCAGTATCCATTGCATGTCTTCTCAGCTCCAGAATACAGGGATAATATGTGAGGAAAATGAACTACTTCCTGAACTTAGGTGGCACAAAATTTCCTGCAAATGCCAGTTCTTTTCACATGTTCCTAGCCAGTGAGCAGGACAGCTGAAGCATAATATGAAATAAGTGATCATAGACAGAGCAAAAGTCATATGATGCGGCATTTAGTGGAACCACAATAAGCAAATGTAATAATTATAAATAAGAAAATAAGAAAGAAACTAGGACAACTAAGTAGAAGCATGGAATTTATCAGAGTTTTCTGAATGATTTAAGATATCACCAGTATTTAGTTCAGAAAAGTCCCTTTTTCCATGAGAGACAATGTTAAAGAGGGAGACATTTAGACAGCTGAGCTAGATAAAAGTAACGGAAAGTACCATTGTGGAATAGGAATGGAAAAATACGAGATTAAATATCTTGAAAACACAGACAGCATAGCTCAAATTCATATCAAATAACATCAAGGAATATTTCATAGATCTTTTGTAAGTCAGATCATAAACTTACAGACAGTTTTAAAATATGAAAAAGTTATGTAGCATGCACATAATGGCATTCACAATCCATGGGACAGAGAACAGAAGATGTTAAAGCAGGCAAAGGAGCTTACTGAGAATTCAGATAGACGTATTGAAATGAACCGTGTCAGAAACAATGAAAATATGTCAGGTCTAGTTTGTTTTCTGTCTCCAGCATGATGGCAAAATGAAAAGCTTACACTATCAAGAGAGTGGAGAGAGTAATATGGATTGCTAGGGTGATAATGTTACTAAAAAAAGCTTTACTGTTTCTTCTGCTTCTAAGCATGCTTCGCCTCTCTTTTGGAAGTTGTATGTACACTATGAATATGAATGCGTGAAACTGGATGTTCAGATAATCTGAGTGGCCTAGAAGACGGGATGCCATTCACATTCATACAATTGTTTTGACTCTGCCACACACACCTAACATCTGTTTTTGGTAACACATGAAGTTATCTGGGAGCTTTGACACAGCTCATTATTATGCTTACTGCAGCCAAGAAGTCAGTGGACCACAGAGCAAAATCTTTTCTAGAGAAACAGGCAAGTAAAAATGGATTAATATGCCCATTGCTGGAAAAGTTTACAGCATCACTACTCTAGGATTGTACCTGCAGTTCTCATCAATGCACTAATGAAAATAAAATGAAGGCAAAAGGGGCACCTGTGACTTGTTAGATTCTGTATGTAGACTCAACCTTTGGGATAAACCAGAATCACAGCAATAACAATAAAAATTTTAACCTAACTCTGCATTTGAGCCCAGCACAAATTAATTATGGCAGTGTTATGTATACAGTAGGGAATCATACACATATATTTGCTTACATGTGATAGGCATTTTCCAGTACACAGACAGAGAAACAAGACTTGATTATAAAATCAGTTTAATGTACATATTTTTATTTCATGCAAAAAAGAACTTGTAGCACTGCAACCATGTTGTTACTGGGTCTTGTGTTCAAGTCAGAGATAAAGGCACATTTGCAAGTAATACCATGAATTGAGTGCCATTACAAGCATCCAGTATGAAAACAGGTAGCAAGGGAAAATCACAGTATCATTTCTTGTCAGTACTGGCTAGAGACTGATTCCTGATCAGAATGAAGTAAATTGCAGTGCAGTATGTTTCATGTATTCTTGTTCTTTCGCAACAATAGATAAAATAGACACTTATTTCTATGCTGCTATTAACCCTATGTTTCTTGCTCAATTGCTCATGAACTGCTGCAAATCCTCTTTTTATGTGTTTATAGACTTTTGGTCATAAATTTTTGAAATTTAACGTCACTGGACAGTCATTTTCATGCTAGAAAGGAAATGTAATATCAATTTCTAGTTCCTAAAATTAGCACGTAGGCAACAAAAGGTTTAACATCTAATTATTAACATTTGTCAATTTAATTATAGAGTACCAGCCAACAAATAAACCACAACAAACAATACAAACATGTTGCTTCCTGTGCTTTTTATTTTATTATTGCATTATTAGAGTGTATCTTAGTGATCACTGTTCATAGTATTCAACAAAAATGAAAAAAAAATATCCTGTAGGTTTACTTCATCCAGAGACATCAAAAATACAAAAGTAATAATATCATTTATCTGGCAAATCAGTTTGGCACAGAAAAGAACTCTAATATCGTTTGCCTTTCAGCAGGTGATGTGCATGACTTCATGCTGACAATAGAAAGCCTTTCAAGTTAGTGGCAGAGCTCAAAAACAGATACAGTAGATATGAAAGAAGAAAATGTCCTGGAATGCTTTTATGATCATAAATGTTTCATCATTACATAAGGATAAATTCTTCTACTTGAGCATTATGCATTTAGAGGTCACATAATTCCATAAAGGGTGAGATGCTTAATTTAAACTTTGTTTAGTGCCCAAAGCTTTCAAGATTAACTTTGCTACAGCACAGTTCACACGGCTATATTTTAACATGAACAGGCAAAAAACAGAGCACAGACGTAGATTTAGAAGAAAAATAGCAGTGCTTCTGCTTCTAATCAAAAGAGTATGGGCTATATAAAGGACAAACACATGGCTGAAGAAACAGACAGTGCTGCTGAACACTTTCATGCCGGGGAAGAGTTTTTTTTTTTTTTTTTTTACCTCCTGACACATAATCTCACTCGTATATCACCCTACGAAGTATGTGGTTCTTCTGTCTATTCTTCTAGAACATTATTATTTGAGGTAGTTACTGTAGATATGAAAAGCAATGCTTCATCATCTTGCATCTACAAAACTCCTCCAAACCTTTATAATTGATGACTTAATATTAAACTATTAATTTACGGTGCACATTTTGATAGCTATTTAAGAAGCTATCAAAGCTAATTTAAGCTAAGCTATTTAAGCAATTCAATAAACTGTATTCTCTGTTCCTCTACAGTTAAAAATGTTAGGCATAGCTTTACCATACAGTTTTAAAGCACTTAAATGGATGCTCAGTTTGAATCCTTGTTATGTTACTATCTGATAGGAAATGGAGAAGGATAGCTCTCAGAATAGGAATGCAACCAATGTATTTTGTCAAGACAGAAATAGTGAAATAAATGAGTACTTTTTATAATACGTTAGTTGACTGGAAAAGGATAGGATTAGCTAGCTAATTCTAATCCACCCCTGTTCATACTAAAAACTCTGGTATGTATTTTCTTGTAGAAAACATGTGTTTGACAACAGCAGCAAGCCAAGCAATGTCAAACTCTCAAAAAAAGTTTTATTTTACATTACTGAGAGAGACTTCTCCTCAATTTGCATCCCATTTCTTTTCAGAAGTACTCCTAATTTAACACATTTTTCTGTCTCACTTGGAGATTTCGAGCATATGTATGTAATATTAAGTGAATGTTTTTAATACAGTTTTGTAGTGGATATTTTATTAAATATTTTATTATTTTATTAAATGGATTACATATATTTAATTAAATATATAATTTCATATTTGTGATTCATGAGGTCTGAAGATTTTGTATAGCTATTTGTTGCTATTTGCAGTTCCAGTAATCCAAAGCCATGTTATTCATTGCGTTAGCATCCAAAACCATTTGTTTATGCTGCTGAACCTCAATGATATTTCAAATCATCAATGTTGTATGCCTAAATGTTAACTTTTCTGAAGAACTTTCTTCTTGACAATGAATATATTTATCCTTGCAGTCTAGGAGATAGAAATACTACACTTTCCCATTTACCAGATGAGGAAACGCAGAGTAAAGATCAAATGTCTTTTCCAAGATCAGATAGATATTCTGTGGCAGAACTACAATGTCTAAATCCCATGATACCACTGTAGTCATTGGACCACTCTTTATTTTTTACAAAAAACATTTTATCTGTCAAATATCAGTTTTAAACTTGTTGACTTTTGAAATTACCTGTCACTTGGAATTGACAAAGATGTCTGAAATGCCAGAATGCTGGCAAAATTGGTTGTTACTCAGTTTTCATCAGTGGAAGTCCTGAAATATGAAAATGACAGCAGTTCTCCCTAGTAGCTTTCCCAATATTTTATAGTATCAGCAAGACAATTATTTTCCCTTTAGCTGTTGTCTTTTGGTTTATTCCTTCCATACAGATTTTTAATCTCATTGAGTATCTGCTTTCAAATTCATTCCAAATAAATTTTACATCTTGTGTTATTTCTTTACACAGAAAACTGAAGAGAAAGAAAGAAGAAAAATGTGATTAAAACACTTTTTAAACTAATTAAGTAAATTCATCTTTGTCCTGCATAAATATTTCAAAGGAATGCTAGAGTAATTCATTCCTCTTCTTCCTTCCTCTTTCCTCAGTTCATTGTTACTCACTTGAAGAAGACTGTGTTAGTAGTATGTATTAGTAATTTAGGTCTTCATCTTTTGCTTTAGGAAAAATAAAATACACAAATTAAAATGTAATACATAACTATTTTTCATAAAGCACAAGTAGATTTAAGTAGTAGTGTGGTTTTTTGTTTGTTTTGTTTGTTTAATGTTTAGAATGCTGTAACTGAACAGGAAAAGAAACACATTAAAATTAGGAGTTAATGAATTTTTTTGAATGTGTTTTGTTTTATTTTTCTGTAGTGTCATTCAAATGTTCTAAAAAAAAAATCACAGTGGATTGCTTCTCTTAGAATTTGAACTTGGTAAGTATCAACAGACAGCTGTGAAGAGAACAAAGATTATAACTGCAGTTTATTTCTAGGAAGTTCAGGTCCATTTATTATTTTTAATGCAATAGAAGTCTAACTCATCCAAAAGTTTCCCTCTGAATCTCTAACACAGTTTTCTGATGCAGATCAACCACCTACTAATGTCCTTTCCCTCATTTTTCAGTATGGAGAGGAAAGCTGGACTGGTTTCACAATAACCAGATGCTTCAAAGGATTCTGCATACCATTACTGTAATATAACCATTTCTTTCATGCTGTTTATTCTATATAGAGTATGCTGTTAGAGATAACGAGCTTTATTATGGCACTGAGCTTGGTTAGGTTTACGCATCAGTCTGGATAGTGTTGACAGGAATATCATCAGCTTCAGAGTGGAAGATAAACAGTAAAACATTTTTCTAGAAAGCCTCTAAGCAATTATGGTTACTATGTTTAGCTTTTATTAATACCTTTTCTACAGAGACTGTATATATATATTCAGCCTATTTAGGATGTAAATAGCTTTCTATTTTGACTTTTTAAACTTACAAAGTTGTGTGGAAAAGGAATCAGTGATGAAAACAAAGGTGGGAAATGATTCCAAAAGAAATGACTGATAATGATAATCTGTATTTAAATTTATCTGACTTTTATGAGTGGAATCTTGTAGGATTTTAATGTTATTTTTTAATGGTAATATTTACATGAACATTAAAACATCTTCCACGGAGTTTGTGTGATATGCAGTGATTCTGAAAAAGTCAGATGCAAGGATTAAATGGATAATTGCTACTGGTATAGAATAGAAAAAAAAATCCCAACAATGAGCTGTTCAACAAGTACAAGTAATTTATCCAGAGCTCCATACTGCAATGCAAACTGCTATCCAAAGTTTGCTCAAATCAGACCTCATTACAAAAGGCACATTAAAAATGACTGAAATTAGCAAATTTAATTACAAATCAAAGTGACATATCTTGTTCATGAAAAGCTAAGTTTCAAATGTAATATGGTAGCTTTCTGTGCTTTATCATTTGGATAGAATACCACCTAAGCTGTTATGGTAACTGCATTGTTTGATGAGACACACGAGACACTCCCTTGAGTTACTTGAACATTTTTTTGAAAAAACATCTCTAATTTTGATTAAGATATCAACGCAAATGCTCCAAAATATTTAAAGTTGTATAAGAAAATAAAAAACAAAAACAAACACTTGGAAACTTCTTTAATAATGACACCTAAATGTATTACTATTTCTTTCTAGTTTTGAATGGTTTATAAGTTTGGTCTTCTTTCTGAATGGATACATGATTTTTTTTGAGACTTTTGTTCTTTCAATTAGCCTTTGTTGATAGTTTCAAATTGGAAGATGTTTTTACATTGTTGGAGAATTTGTTCCTGCTGCCTAAAGAAAAATGGAGAAACGCAGGATGACATGAGGATATCTGCAGCTAATGCAGCACCCTGAAGGCTTGTTTGACAAGATCTTACTAGTGTAGGTTGAAAATATTCTTTTGCAGGGATGGATATTATTACAAGAACCGGAGAAGAAATCCATCTCATACTGGGCCTGATCAAAGATCAAGAATACAGGTACAGAAAAAAAAAAAAGAATAGACTTAGAAAAAAGGAAAAGTCATGCCAGTCTGGTTCTTATGAAACTTAGAAAAGAAAATAAAGACATCTCACCCAGGGTCTGATCTGAAATAAAGAACGTAAATATAAAACAAGAATTGCTTGTAAAGAATTATGCATATTAAGAGAGTTTCTTCTTTCTGCAGCAGAAATGCTGTGATGCAGCTTGAAACAGTGATTGAGAACCTGGTGGGAAGGCAGGGCCAACCCAGTGGAGCTCAGCAAGCAATGTACCTTAGTGACCAAAAGAGGTGGAGCCAGGATCCACTCCTTTTCAGACCTCATTTAAGGGTTGGCAGTGGAGATAAAGGTATCTTGCTGGAGATCCTTGCTTACCTGAGGCCTTCCAAAGGTAAGCAGATTTTCTTCCTTTATTTCTGTGGCTGCTGCATTTAGGCTTGTCCTTATTTGTAGTAGCCAAAAGCTTTGCCAACCTGCTATTGTTGCTGTGCTTTCTGTTCCATTATAGCCTTATGCTTACAAAACCACAAAAGTATAGAATTTTTATTTTTTTTAAATGAAAGCACAACTTTAAGATAGTAAGGGATTAAGTCTGGGTAATATTTAAGCTGTTGAAAGAGCTGTCAAATTATTTTACAGTGTGAATGAAGTTTCATGTTTCTTGCCACATGCCTTGTAAGAGGTACTTAAACAATACTAAGAAACTACACAGGATGAAAGTAACTGCTTGTGTATCAGTAGTGCCCATTCCTGCTACAGCTCCTCTGGGTTCAATGGGCAATTGATTAAACGTCAACAGTTGAAGGAACTTCTCTTATGAATGAAGTCATGCCATCTGAATTAAAAGCAACAGATGTTAAAAAAGAAAAAAGGGAAAATATTTTGAGTATTACTAGGAGCAGGAAACTGCTAACTGTTATCTGTCATTTCTGGCTGTTACAGAACAGGGATAATCCTAACCATCTAAGTAGAAGAGCTATCTAGTTGAATGACTCATTCTTTTAGTTAGTGGAATACGAGAAATATACTACAGATTTTTTGGTTAATGATTAGGGAATCAGACTATGTTTGTGAAGTAAATGTAGTAAACTATTTTCCATCTTGTAACACAACAAACTTTTTCAGTAACATGGGGAATAGTTTGTATGTGTATATGTATGAGAGTTCAGGCAAGTAAGAGTCTCTACTATTACACATATAGTTCAGAGCAACTGGACGTAGAAAAATGCTTTATCTTCTGGAAGATACTATACCAGAAACGTTGACTATTAATTAAGGCAATAGAAAAATACTGTGCTTGTTGTGATGAATGGATAGGCACTTAATCTTGCCATTTTGTTATTGTTCATCATGGGTTTTCTACAAGCAGTGAGACTGGAAGATTTCCTACCAGACAGGATAAGGACAATAAGAGATGCTCTGCTGTAAACTACTTAGAGAACGAAACTGGCAGCCCTGTGCTTCCCTTGCAGTCAGATTGCCCAGGTTAGAAAATATGAGAGAACAAAGAACCAGTTATGCACTGCAAGTAATGTGGGCCATAGAGGATCGACAGCAGGTATCTACCTGTGCCTCCTTGAAATAAAGTGGTAGGTATATAGAACTACCTTGGAAGAAAAACCTAATAGAAACAAAGAAATATGTTTTATTTGGAAACTCTTCCATTCACTGTTTTTGTTTGTGTTAGTGTTGTCAGAACTGCTAACTGAACTCATCCAACTGTTTTTTTTTTTTAAAAAAAAGCGATGAAGTTCTAAAATGCTCCCAGAATTTGCAAATAGAAAACTACCCTTGATTTTCCTACTGTCTAAGAAACAAGCATTCAGGAAAAAGAAAAAGGCTTGCTAGGAGCCAAACAAATCATCAATTCCTTTTGTAATCCTAAAGAAGCCCAGGCAAGAAACAAAAGCGAGAGAGAATAAAAAGGCCCCATCTAAGTGATGTGGGGGGTTGCAGAGAGGGCAAGTGTGTGTGTGTGAAGAAAACAGGGAAAAGCAATTAAGACAACAGCTAGTGATTTTCTCTTTAAGAATAAATTTGTGCATGCTGAAACATACACACATACAAAAGATTTGAGTGAAAGAGAAAAAATGTCATTCTCGTATTTTAGCTGTTCCAACTGAGAAGAGTGCTAGGATGTTAGGAATGCAAAAATAACCCCAAAAAACAAGCAACTGAAAACCACCAACAACAAAAAGCATGCCCACAAATGGGGAAAAAAAGGAAACAACAAAGAAATAAAAACCTACATAACCTTATGCTTTGATGGTGTGAACCAAATTTATATGCTTCAAAAGTATGCACTTTTTTCCCCTCTTGGTGGAGTCTGTACTTGTTTGCTGTACTTCTGTTACTAGGTAATTCCAGCTTCTTGTTCAGAACTCTCAGCAATCACGCCATAGAATTAATGCACAAATTCGAGAGTGAGTTGATGCCTCTATGATCTCATTCAGTTTAAATCATTTTAGAGGCCACTTCATTTTGAAATTATGCATTAAATTGTGTAAGAGTGCATCAGTTTATATCCATGGAAGCAATAAAGAGACACCCTATACTCACCACTCAATGACGTAGTCTCTTCCAATATTGTGATATTACTATCTCTTACGGCTTTTTTTTGTACTTAAAGATCATCAAAGATTGACAGCATGCTATGCATCAGTAAACATTATTGTTTGACTGATTAGTCTACATTCTTTGAAAGAATGATTGTAGTACTATGAAACCAGGTAATAAGGATTTCAAGAACTACAGGTTTACACTTAACTACAGTTTATTATAGTCCAGAATTGATTCAGTAGGGTTGGAAAGGTAAGGTATAAATCAAGCACTTCCCTTATCAGCATGCATTCGTTGCTATAAATTGCCACTTTTGCAGAAATAGGGAACAAAGTATGGAAAAATCTCTGGAGGTCATGTACCCGTATCTCCTGCTCAAAGAAGTGCTAGCCCCAAATTGAGAACAGCTTGCTCTGCTTTTTTCCACTGTCTGAGGATTTCCGGAGAGGAAGGTTTCATAGTTTATGTGGGCTACCCTTTCCAGCGCTTACCCACTCTCATCATAAAGTTTTCTGTTCTTATATTTGACTTCATAGAATTCTTAGAGTTGAAAGGTGTCTCGCTCCAATTTATAGGAGGGAGAGGGGGCTCTTTGGTATATGTATACCCGGCATGAGATTTAGAAACAACGGTTCAAATGTTGGTCCAACCAGTTTATTACGATTCCTAGCCCTTTAGGGAGATGGGGAAGGGAAGATGGGCAATAGGAAAGATAGGAAATATAAGCAAGGAATCTCTGTAGAGAGCAAAGGAGATAGTCACCACCGTGGGTCCAGCGAGGTACGTAGTAGGTCCGTTGATCTCAGGAACTCATCTGGTCACCACGGGGGATGGGAGAAAGCCAGGAATCTCCGCAGCAAGCAGGCCTCAGGGGATTCTTCCGAAGAGGTTTTCCCCTCAGGGAATTCTCCGTCAGAGGTGCCTTTGGGAGTTTGTCTCCAAAGTCCCTAGTTTAGTGAGGGCCTTTTATCCCCCATTTCTGTGGGTTTTTTTTCCTCTTCTTTTGTCTCAGTTTAGTGTGACATTCCTGGGCCAACAGATAAGCCAGCAGGGAGCCATGCACAAGCATTATTGCCTTTTGCAGTGGTCAGCTCCTTCAAGCCACACCCCTGAAAAAGACTGCTTATTCTGCTTCTGCTTATCTTTGCAGTCATAAGCAGAGGTACAGTGGCATGGTGACACACACCATTCACCCCCCTAGATAATTAGCAGTTGTCAGTTAGAGTCTTATCACCAGAAAGGCCTCATGAAGCAAGCTTTGAGAGAAAGAATAAAAACAGTTTTGTCTTTCACAAAAGGGACCTCTGAAGGCCGTCTAGTCCAACTCCCCTGCAGTGGATGGGGACATATGCGGATGGATCAGGTTACCTCGAATCTGATTGAGCCTGATACAGCCTCACCTTGAAAGTCTCCAGGGATGGGGCATCCACCACATCTCATATGGTGAGGCACGTGTTCCAGTGCCTCACCACCTCCATTGTAAAAGACTTTTTCCCTATGTTGTCACGGAGTTATCTAGATCAATCTATGTCTGTGACAGGGGGGCAGTAGGCCTGTGGGCCCCCTGACCCCAAAAATGGGAAAGGAAAGGGGTAGGGAGATGGGAGCTGGGCTCAAGGAAACAAACAGAGCAGTGGAAACGATCTAAGGAAGAAAAGTTATTTTACTAACTATGATATCAGAACGCAAGATAACACAATATAATACAATCTAATTGAAGTTGAGGCTAATAAATCAAGTAAAAGAAGAGAGAGAGAGGTTTCTGAGGACTGAGAAGCCTACTTTGAAATTGAAGATGCACGGCTCGGAAGCACACCCGTACCTGCTGCCAGGCAGTGAGAGAGAGAGCGAGTGTCACTTCCGTGACGTATTTTCCTCTTTGACTGTGAGGTCCTCTGGGACGTGTAGTTCTCTGTGCTCCACATGATGTTATGATGTGGAATACCAATAGCAAAAATTACAAAACCATGACATATGTCTAATCTAAATCTACCTTCTTTAAGCTTGAAACCACTTCTCGTTGTTCTGTCCCCACAGAACCTGCTAAAGAGTCTGCCCATTCTTTCCTGTAGCTCCCCTTTAGACATTGAAAGGCTGCTATCAGGTCACCTTGCAGCCTTCTCTTCTGCAATCTGAACAGCCCCAGTTCTTTCAGCCTGTCCTCATAAGAGAGGTGCTCCTTTCCATGCTTCACTTTTGTGGCCCTGCTCTGGACATGCTCCAATTTGATATTATCTGACTAAATGCTAATCAAATTTAAAAAATACCCAGTGAACATCAGGAGTTTAATGATATCCATAGATATATCCATATATCTATGGATATAGAGTGACCCTGTATTTTATAGCCTAGCCAAGCAGTTTTTAGGTTACTTGGAAAGAGAAATCCTCTGCCTCTTGAAGTCCACCAGATTCAACTAATTGTTTTCATCGTTGCATTCATTTTTGCAAATTTTTGCTCTTTCTTCTTGTACTTTCATTATGCAATGTTTCTTTTTTTCACTTTCCAGGAAAAGATTTCTTCCATCCTTTCCTTCTTTGCTACTGTCCTGGTTTCTACTGAGACGGTGTTGGTGGAACACCAATTCTTTGCTGTTGCAGAGTGAGAGGAGCAAATCCAGGGCTGGGCCATTATGTCACTGCAGTAGGAGATGGGGCAGAAGGGCAAGTAGTTGCATTGCAGGTGTGAGTGTATACATAGAATCATAGAATCATAGAACCACCAAAGTTGGAAAAGACCTACAAGATCATCCAGTCCAACTGTTCACCTATCACCAATAGCTCCCACTAAACCATATCCCTCAACACAACATCCAATCGTTCCTTGAACACCCCCAGGGTTGGTGACTCCACCACCTCCCTGGGCAGGCCATTCCAGTGCCTGACCACCCTTTCTGAGAAGTAATATTTCCTAATGTCCAGCCTGAATCTCCCCTGCCACAGCTTGAAACCATTCCCTCTAGTCCTATCACTAATGACACGAGAGAAGAGGCCGATCCCCAGCTCATCACAACCTCCCTTCAGGAAGTTATAGAGAGCAATAAGGTCTCCCCTGAGCCTCCTCTTCTCCAGGCTGAACAATCCCAGCTCCTTCAGCCTCTCCTCATATGGCCTGTGCTCCAGACCCCTCATCAGCTTTGTTGCCCTTCTTTGAACACGTTCCAGGGTCTTGATGTCTTTCTTGCAGTGAGGGGCCCAAAACTGGACACAGTACTCGAGGTATGGCCTTACCAGTGCTGAGTATGGGGGGAAATGAGTACATGCCAGCATGTGCATATGTATGTATAGTTGGCCTTGCTGTTTCTCCTTTTCTTTTCTTAATCGACAGAACTTGCGGGTTCAGATAAAAGCTATTTTGTTTCCAATTCTTTTCTTCATCCCGCTTGTTCAGGAATATACAAACGGGTATGTGCTACTTAGTCACTTGCCAGGTTAAACCCCAATAGTTATGACCTGTCTTTACTGTGGTAAGCAGCCTGAAGAAACCCAGTATCCTTGTTTCCCCACTCCGGATCTGCTAGCTATCAGAATTTTCAGAGTTTAACACAGTTCATCTCCCACTATTGAGGAAGTTCACATACCCTGACTCTAGCCTGTAACAGTCCCTTATACCGTGGTATGTGGGACTTTGATTTTTTTTTTCCTTTCTCTATACTCTGAGTCTTTGAAAAAATATTCCTTACCCCTTCCTCTTCTGCTGTGCAGTGTGCCTACTGTATCCTTACTTGATAGTTCAGTGGTTAAACTGGAGCATGCCTTCCTCTTATAAGGCTGTTGTCACCACCAGCTACAGGCTTAGGGAAGATTGTGAGCTATGAAATCAGATTGTTGCTGAATAGCCAAATGCTCGATACTAACTAGATTACCCTCCCGCTGTTGTAATATTTCAACACCTAGGAACTTTTTTCAAGTATATCGGAACACAACATTTGTAGGGCACTTTTGTTAATTTAGTTCTTTAAATAGATTGTAAAACTTAACAGTCAAAAATGGTTGTTGGTATTTGTTATTAACAATATACATGCAGTCCACAACTAAGTCCTCTTTAGTTCAAACAGTGGATCTAGTAGAAGATCCTTCATGTTTTTTTTCTTTATGTTTGACTTTCAACATGACTTTTCATGTTCTTCCATGTAAAATTTGTTTAATTCACAAGGCAAAAACAAAAGAAAAATATTTATTTTGTACCTTGTCTTATTTTGCATGTATTTAATCAATTTTTAATTTCTTTGTACTTCTTTCTGACTTCCTTTTTCTTGCTCTTTCTCAAAGTTGCTGCGTGTAAGAGGCAAGTATTTCTTGAAAACGATGTGGAATAATTTTGCAAAAATTGTGCAATAAATTTACATTAGCAAAACCCAGTAAATCTGAGTAGACAAGTCAGGGTCTAGAACTAGGTGATGAGTGTTTGCTCTTGCATAGTGTGGGTATAGTACTTGCCAACAATTAAGAGAAATCATTTCTCATTCAAAATTAATTATATTGTTGCTACAGATTTAGTAACATACTGGCAGTTTCTATTGATTAATCCACGGATATTGTGGAAATTTGAACCATAGTGAAAGGACATACTGATTTTAGTTGGGGAGAACGGTACACAAGCCTAGTAAATAGAGGTCAGTGGTGTAATTATTTTAGAGTATGCCATGAGTATGCCCCTCTACTCTGCTGTGGTGAGGCCTCACCTTGAGTACTCTGTTCAAATGTGGAATCCTCAGTACAGAAGAGACACAGATCTGTTGGTGCACACTCAGAGCAGGGCCACAAAAATGATCCATGGAATGAAACACCTCCCCTATGATGACAGGCTGAGAGAGTTGGGGCTGTTCAGCCTGCAGAAAAGAAAGCCATGAGGTGGCCTGGTAGCAGTCTCTCAGTACCTAAAGGGGAGAAACAGAAAAGAGGAGGATACTTTTTAGCAGGGTGTGTGGCGACAGAACAAGGGGATATGGTTTCAAGCTCAAATAGGGTAGATATAGGTTAGATATAAGGAGAAAGTATTTTACAGTGAGCAGAAAAGCAGGAAAACAAAACAGAAAGTTGGTCAATTCAGGGACTGAAGCCAAATTGTGGAGAAGACAAAATATTTTTGAACTTCAGACATACAGTTAAGGAATTTGCTTGCTCTGGACTGATATGGGACGCTGACTGTTTAAAACAAACAAACAAAAAAAAAACTAGTAAAACACAAAAATTGGAAGATTGCTTTTCAAAACATAGCATGTGCAGGGCAAAATGGGGAT
This sequence comes from Alectoris magna, assembly GCA_030625065.1. Lineage (NCBI taxonomy): Eukaryota > Metazoa > Chordata > Aves > Galliformes > Phasianidae > Alectoris > Alectoris magna. The sequence continues at coordinate 17,587,160 of CM060565.1, forward strand.
CAGACCCAGCCAGCCTGTGGATCTAATTAAAGAAATTTGTTTCCTAATTTTTACACACAAAAAAAATTATTTAATACACTTCTACACTACGTTCCACTTATTGTCTTATTCATCTAGGATCTTTAATGCATTTTGCATAGAATCATAGAATCACCAAGATTGGAAAAGACCCACAGGATCACCCAGTCCAACCATCTACACATCACCAATAGTTCTCAGTAAACCACGTCCCTCAACACAATGTTCAAATGTTCCTTGAACACCTCCAGGGTTGGTGACTCCATCACCCCCTGGGCGGCCCATTCCAGTGTCCTCAAGAGACAAACAACTAGATTGATTGGCAGGAGTGTTTAAAATAGGCAATAGGCATATGTTTTTAAGAATGTTTAATTAAACAGATTTCTTCTCATAAGTTTTTACTGTTTTAATTTTTTTTTGTGAGGCTTTGAAATATGACTTTAGATTAATCTTATTTGTCCCAAGCAATGTAATTTTAATGAAGCTAATTGTAAAAGAAGTTATATAGGAGAATAAAAATATATTCTTTAGGACAATTATGATTTCTTCAACGTCATGGAAGAAAGTCTTCGTTTGAGTTCAAATCGCTTTCTGTTCCAGTTCTCTCTATGCCCATGGATTTGCATAGGACAGATCCACTTAACAAAATCAGTGAATAACTATCTGTTTCAACTACCTCCATTTTCCCGTCAAGTGGCTTATGAATAAGTGAAACTGTTCATTTTTGAATTTTCTCATTATTTTGTATAAATGGTAATTAATATTTGTAGACATAATATTTTCCTCACAGTGTCTGTCTTTAGTACACATTTGTATTGGAAAGAACAGAAGTACTGTATTTAACATCTCATTTAATTCCTCCCTCTGAATAGTTTGCCCTGCTTAGCTTTGATTTAACTTTTGCCTTCCTTCATTCTTGTAATTCTTCCATAGTTTATTTATTTACTTGAAATATAGTTCTGATTTTTGTTTTGTTTTTCATGCTCGGTTGTGATGATTTTTTTTTTTTTTCCCATTGTTTCTCTCCCACCTTCATCCTACAATTTGTAAGTTTTCTCTCAGGAAATAAGAAGACATTACAAATGCATTTTCAGAGAGTGCAATAGTAATTATACTGCTCAACTGCTACGTTGTAGCTTGAATCTCTTTTCTTCAGGATGACCATTTAAAGATTGTTACATTACCTTTAATCAGGTACGCAAGACTTTGAACTTGTTTACATCCCATCAACTCTAATTTGCATCATGCTTTCACCCATTTATGCGAATCCTTTCAGATATACAGGTGACTGATCTGATGTTATATTACTGCCTTTTGTCTACGTGAGGATTCTTAGCATCTACGGCTGTGAAAAAAGATTTGTGTACCAATTTTATTTCAAAAAGGAGTAAAAAAATTACGAGAGTGTATGGTTCTAAAGTAATTGTTAGCAAATTGTACATTTTTTTTTTCCAGAGTCAATTCTTTATGCAGGACAATATCAATATGCTTTAGTAAACATGTATAAATCTTGTAAATGACTGTTTATTTTAGAAGTCCAAAGATTTAAATGTCTGTGGTGATTCCACATTCACTGGGAGATTTTACTGAGTAGAGACTGCTAGATATATAAAATGAACCACACTTTTTATCTCACAGGTGTGCCTTCTTTTTTTCAAAGGAAAGCCTTGTTTAAAAAAAAACAAAACCAAAAAACAACAACAAAAAAGGTCATATTAACTGAACGCATGAATATTTTCACTGCATTGAATGTGCTATTTGTTCTTTTGCATCACACTGCTTGCATTCCTGAGATCACATTAAACCCGGCTAAGCATAATATGCGAAGGAAAGGTGACCCTGAAAGGTCCCTTTTTGAGCATTCTGTTCTTTCCTGCCTCATTCTAATGTAGCTGCCATATGGTTCAGAGAGTGTGTAAGTGCATGTATTTGTTTAGTCTTGCTGTAAATATTTTCTCTATCCCAGGGAGGTAAAAGGACTGTCCTCTTATATTAACTCCAATTTTATATTTTTTTTTCCCTCTTTAAAGATAAAAAAAAAAATTCTGAGAAGAATTATCTAATGACTAGAAGAAATGGTGATATTCATCTTAAGAATTGAAGATGGCAGCTATTCAAATGATAGAGAGCTTTTCGGTGTGTGTGGAAGTACAGGGCAAAAACATAATGAAAAGAATTATTGAATGAATAGCGTTACTATTTCATACCAATCTGAAGTGACGTTGATCAAATACTCAGGTTCCCAAGTCAGTGAAGAAAAAAAGAATATTTCAAATGCAATGACAGTTCTCAAAATCTTTTGGTTAACCTGGTCTAAATGAGGATGTTATGTTGGGAAAAAGGATAAGATACAATCTTGAAACATAGCAGTGGTAAAGTAATAGATTCCTATGCATCTAAGAAGTAAACCAGAACTAACAGCCCTGTCAAGAGAGTTAAAAATATGTCTTCAACCCATACATAGATATTGATAAAGTTATACATTTTTATGGATGGAAAACCTTACACTTTTCTGCTAAATAAAAATCCATGAAACTATGGTCATAGTATTCCTACTGGATTAGAAACAGTTATATTAAATAAAATATGCCATAGATGGGAGGCAATGGAAATAAGTGTTTGAAATGTGTCAAGTATAAAGGCAAAGTATTTTAAAACAAATGTGAAATTAGAGTAAGAGTGAGGTATGAAATATTTGTATGTTATTGTCTTTAACAGAGTTATGGTAGTGGAACACAGTTTTGAGAAAATATTAAAATCAAATAACAAGCTCAGTTAATTTTTTTCTGAATGTAGATATATTGAGAGAAAATTGCTATAAATTAAATATGCATGACACAGAAAAACATTGTTTTGTTGAAAAGTTCTGCGTAGTAATTTGTAGGGTAATGTTTCATGAAAAAGTGAAGAATAATCTATTTTCAAACTATTCATGATTTCCTATTTTCCTCCCAACCACCTCTTTGAGTCTGAAAATTCCCACCTGTTTTGTATATTCTTTAATCATTTCAATTCTCTTTTTTCATACGTATTCCTGCTGACGTTTTCTAAAATGTTTTCCATACAACAGCATAAAATATTCATTATGGATACTATGGATTCATACACTGTTATGTTTTTCCTTTATGTTATAATGATTCTCAACTTTTTATGTGTGACTCTGTTTTGACTTAAAGTCAAAATTACGGTTATTTTAGGATTGTTTTCGGAACAGCTAATTTAGGTTGCTCTAAGATTACATTTTATTTTATGAGAATCATTTTGTATTTATCAACAATAAACTAATATGTTGAACTCCACTTAAAACTTAGAGACCTTTCTGGAACTGTTCAGTCAACTGTAGTTTTAACTATAATTTTAATAATTTTTAATTCGTACCAAACCTTAATTTCACTCTTTATTCCTTGTTTCTTATGGCTTAATAATTGAACGCAAGAAGACAGTGAGGTTCTAGAAACCAAGCTGCCTGGAGATGCTGTGGATGCCCCATCCCTGGAGGCATTCAAGATCAGGTAGGATAGGGCCCTGGGCAGCCCATTCCGATGGGTGGCTGTCCTGTCCATGGCAACGAGGTTGGAGCTATGTAATCTTTAAGGTCCCTTGCAACCTAGGCTATTCTATGATGATTTACTGATATTCTTTCTTGTTAAAACCAAGCATTTATATTTATTACTTAGTCAAATGTTTTTAGACAATCCTATTAGGTAAGGCACCTCTATTTCTTGGAAAGCCTTTTAATAGACACTTTTGCAATGGATTAGGGGGACATATTCAGAAAATAATACATATATAAACAAAAGCAAATCACTATCACTACACTCCAGATATTCCACTATGTCATCTGGAGTAAAATATACATATACATAATCTAACACTTTAATTTTCTATTTGTTTCTTAACAGACTTTAGTCAGGTTCCAGATCTTACTTTCTCTGCATAATAAATACCTGTTGTTATTTATCTGCTGGCAAAGCTACTGCAAACCAGAATGAGAAAATGTAGTATGGATCAGTACTAGAGAATAAAAAGCAACATATGATTACTTTGAAACTTGTGTGATTATGTAGAAGATGACTGTCAGCTTTTAAGCTGAAAGAAAAATGGAAAATTGGTATAGCATCCGTTGATTAACAAGTCTTTCTTTTCCAGTTTGGAAAGAAGTTTCAATGAATCATTTACTTTGAAGGTAAGAATAGTACTTAATAAATTCAGTGACCACTTGAAAGACAAACAAGAGAACAAGAATTTGTGCATCTTGCTAAAATGAGGTGGTGAGAAAATATGCCTGTATGAAGGCCCCCCAATTACAGGAGAACAAAAAGCATGAACAGGAATTACCAGTAGCTTTAATAACTTCTGTCCCAATCAAAGAATTTGTTAACTTAAGCAGTAGTTCAGGCAACTGAATCATAAAAGATATTCTAGTAGAACACATCCAGCTTCATTCTGTTCAATGGTGAACCCTTCTAAACATTCTAGAAAGCACCTAGGTGTTGGCAAAGCTCACTGCAAACTTATCACCAATCTTAGCATTTTGGTATGTCTAGATCTAAACGGTATTTTAGAATTCATTTTCCTCACTTGTTCATTTTAATCCAGTTAAGGTGCACTCAGACATGCCTACCTTTCATTGACAGTCCTCACAAAACACTGTTGCAGACATTGTCAGTGTGTTTGTGTCTAGGGGAGACAGGGAAGGAGACAGCTTTCTTTTCCCCTTCCTAGCCTGTACAGAAAGGTGCAAAATTAACAAGACACAAAAGGGAGAAAGCAAACTTTGGTTGTATTGTGGGAGCACTATGACCTTGCCTTGATCAAGAGCTGAGTAACTGCATGCAACGAGCTATGGCTGACAGACAGGATGGTTCACACAAGTACTGAGCATGAGGAACCTCTGTACTCAGCATGGATCAGCAGCTGACAGAGAACAATGCCTGCAACTGCTGGAAAGGTAATTAAGTGATATCATGCTGCACTGATTTGATTGGCAGCTAGTGCAGAGATCTGGCTACAAAATCTTTGATTAATAGCAACAGATTGTTAGGCTGAAAATTTCCACAGTAAAGAAGCAGAGGATGAGCATGAGCCAAGCCACCACTCAGACATGGTTTGGATATCATATGTTCCCATGTTGTCTCACATGCTGGATGCTGAGGATGCGCTAGAGCAGTAACTTTGTTTGCATGCATGTATGAGACAAACCACTCACTCAGTCTTCTTATTGCAGATACTGCTAAGCAGTGCTGTGCTCCCTGGAGTTTCTTCCCCTCGAGGGCAGGCCCTTGGTACTGTCTTTGCAGGCACCCATTTCTCTCTCTGTGTAATCTTGCTGACTGTCAGATGCTGCACCATCAGATGCTACTTAAAAAAATATATATAAAAATAAACAAATAAATAAATAAATAAATAGATAAATAGATAAATAAATAAATAAATCTTGAGCAGCAGTGCTTTTGTTTTTCACTTGAAACCATTGTTTGAAGCTGATTACTCTCTTAGCTATTAGCTCTAATCTTGTGCTGTCTAACATGTCATCTATTTTGTAAAGCCATGTATTCTCGATGGAAAACTAATCATCCCATGTAGACTAATACGCTGTCTTATGTCTATGTTGTTGATTGTTGCTCCAGAAAAGTGTCCTCCTTATTTGCTTTCTTCCAAGTAACTGCATTTCTGACAGAGACATTTCAAAGGTAATTCCTAAGACTGTATTGGGGTCATTATGCTTCAGCATCTTTCTATTCAGCAGTAACTTGTTTTATGTCTTGATCCAGACAAGTTATTTTTCTTTAATCTCTACTAACATGCACTTGGCATCTATTGTCCCAGGTACTTTGAGCTTTGTATAGAAATGAACCAGTAACTTTAGTTTGGTGGCAGTGGTCTTTAAGAGGCCCTTATGCCAAACTTCTGAAGACCAATATGAAATGTTTAAGGAGTCCTGCTCTTGGATAATAATAAGACAAACAGGTCAGGTCTTAACCAGACTTTTCATTTGTCACACTTTATTCATATTCTATGCAATACAAGCCTCCAGCCTCTACCTTAAGGCAGTGCCAGGAGCTTCCTATTCTCCTCAAAATACAGTCTACCAAAATATGGCCTAATTTAGATAGAAACACTTTCATGTTTCATATTGTGTTTTTCTGGAACTTATTTTTATTTTCTTTCGAAAGTTTTGTTTAGTAGCAACAGTTAATTTGGAAATAACACCAAAGGGGATATAACTTATTTAATACTGATAATATTTTTAAATGTACATAGTTTAACATGTTTGAAATTATGAAGTCGCTACTCATGCATGGGAATATACATTTTTCCTGCTTTTTTAAGGGGTATCACTAACTGTACATGGGAGATACTACAAATCTATAATAGTAAAAAGAAATAGTACTTACTGCATAGAAAAAATAAAACCCAGCAAAGTCTTTATCCTGAAGAACTTGTAGCCTAAGTTGCATCAAAAAACACATATGCAGTATGGAATAGTAGTATTTGTAATATTTTCTCTATTAGTATATAAATATCTGATTCTAATTTTTATACCTTTTATTATGCTTATTCTGCTAGTGTCATCAAGTTACTTGTCGTCTATACTGACATACGTGGAAACCTAATCAGTAGCCGGAAATTTAACAGTGTAATGTTGATTATTTAGGTAAGATATTAGGAGGAAGTTTTTCACTCAGAGGGTGGTGATGCACCGGAACAGGTTGTCCAAGGAGGTTGTGGATGTTACACGCCTGGATGCCCTCAGGGCCAGGCTGGATGTGGCTCTGGGCAGCCTGGTCTAGTGGTTGGTGACCCTGCATGTGGCGGGGGGTTCATGCTAGATGATCATTATGGTCCTTTTCAACCCAGGGCATTCTATGATTAATAAATATCAAACAGTGATGAGCTGGAAAAAAGAGAGAGTCAGTGGTAAGTGAAGAAACAAATGCATTTTTTTTTAAAAGAAAAGGGGAAAAAAAAAGCAGAGAGATCAACAAGTTTTAATACTTTTATAATGTTATAAGAAAATGTATTGCATCAGAGTTAAAAAACTCAAAATCGGCTGACATAATGAACAAATCATATAAGAAAATAGTGCACAGTACAGAATTCCTGACGCTACTCCTCTTTTGAGGAATGCAATTTTTTGTGCTTATATATGTATTTATATGAATAATATTTTTATATATTACATTTTCAACATGAGGCAGGAATTTTGAAGTCCCAGCAAACAGATGGCAGGTTTTAGTTGCAGTTTCTGGAGAAGTTGGATTGTTCGAGACTCCAGAGAAATAAACCAGTATAGATTAGACACTGAGAAGTCAGAGAACAGTTTAGAAAATAAATAACTCATCAGCTCTAGATAACCAGAAATGTGCAAGTGAAAAAAGTGTAATTTGGAATTCAGTGAAAAAATAAAATGTCAAGTAATGAAAGAACTGGACTAGCTCTAATGCCAGATGTTTTTTACTAAAACCAAATCAAAACAGTCCTAAGAATCAGAGAAGTGATACAGACTCTTCCTATCATTTTTAAGTCCTCAGCAGAAAGCTCTACTTCTATCATTTTGAAATTTATTTTGGTACTATTTTACATAGGGTCTTACTTGTTTTAGATAGAAATGCAAAAACTGAAATAATTTATAATGCCAAAAAGCTATGAAAAGCAAAGCATTTTATAACAATGAAACATTAAAATTTGTGGTAAAATATTATTTGTTATATATAGCGCATATGCATTTGCTAGTCAATATAATAAGATAGGATTTTTTTTACCACTTTTTTTTCTCTAAAAAATAATTGCATTGACCATGTTACCACAAATGCACCTTAGTCTTAGTCTCTTGATCTTTCAGTTTGACTACATCTATTTTCTTGTTCATATTCATACTTAATTTCAAATATCCAATCTAAGTACTCCTTCAGAATTTTTGATGCAGTAGTTCCTTATTGTCCTTGAAAGAAATTAAATAAGTGGCATAAAATTAATTAAACTGTCCTAGTATACTTTTATATCTCTTTAAGTGTAGCAAGTACCTGTTTAGTCAGTTAGTTAAGCTAGTTAGTCACGTAGTTAGCAGAATATAAGTGAATTTCATTTATTTTTTTTCTGTTGGAATCTCTACAGTATGTTAAAGAAATTGTCTTGAAAGGGGGCATTAGATCAAATCAAGGAAAAGCAAACACTCTCTTGGAGCTCTGACAAAGCAAGTAATTCTATGAGAGAAGGAAATAACAAGCTTCTCTTAGGTAACCACCAAATGGATCAGTCACTGACAGATAAAGCAGACAAAGAATTATCAGAAAAGAAATTATTTCAATGAAGATATTTTTTTCCAAGTTAAATTAATGTAAGATACAAATCTGGACAACTATTCTATATTTTCTTGAAATAAAATATATTGAAGTAAAATTTCAAGGAAAAAAGCTAAAATAGCTATAATTTTATCTAACAAAAGAGATCTCACAATATTTTATCTAAGAATGAGCATGAGAAATGAAAGACAGGTTGTTTGGGAATTGGTGAGATTGTCTGAACTTTAAAGTGTATTACTGCCCGGTTAAGTTCTGTGATTCAGTGTTTTAATAGTATTTGAATCCTTTGAGTTGGAAGGGACCTTTAAAGGTTCACCCAGCTCAACTCCCTTGCAATGAACACAAACATCCATAGCTAGATCAGGTTTCCCAGAGCCTGATCCAGCCTTGTCTTGAAAGTCTCCAGGGAAGGGGCATCAACCACGCATCTAGGCAACCTGTTCCAGTGCCTCACCACTCTCATTATGAAAGACTTTCCTTACACCTAACTTAAACCTACCCTCTTTCAGCTTGAAGCCATTTTGTCTTGTTCTGTTATCACAGACCCTGCTAAAGAGTCTGTCTCCTTCTTTCCTGTAGCTCTTTTTTAGATACCAGAAAGCCCCTATCAGGTCTCCACGGAGCCTTCTCTTTTCCAGGCTGAAGAGCCCCAGCTCTCTCAGCTTGTTCTTATGGGAGAGGTGCTCCATTCCATGGATCATTTTTGTGGCTCTGCTCTGGACATGCTCCAAGAGGCCCACATCTCTTCTGTACTGAGGACTCCACATCTGGATGCAGTGCTCCAGGTGATGCCTTACTAGTGCAGAGAAGAGGTGCAAGATCACCCCCCTCGCTCTGCTAGCCATGCTGCTTTTGATACAGCTCAGGATATGGTTGGCTTTCTGGGCTCTGAGGGCCTATTGCTGGCTCATGTCCATCTTTACATTCTCCCAGGTCTTTTTTTGCAGGGCTGTACTTCAATCCTTTCATCCTGCACCTTGTATTGGTAATAGGGGTTGCCTTGAACCATGTCTAAGATCTTACATTTGGATTTGTTGAACCTCAGGATGTTTACCTGGGCCCGTTGTTCAAGCCTGTCTAGGTCCCTCTGGATGGCATCCTGTCCCACTGGTGTACTGACTGCACCCCGCAACTTCGTGTCATCAGCAAGCTTGCTAAGGAAGTGCTAGACCCCACTGTCAATGTCACTGATGAAAGTATTAGAGTATCAGACCCAGCCCTGACCCCTGGGGGACAACACTTGGCCCTGATCTCTATCCAGGCATTGAGCCATTGACCACTATTCTCTGGACTCGATCCTGCTGCCAGTTCTGCCAGGAACCTGAACAGTCCACCCATCAAATCCATATCTTTCAAATTTGGAGAGAAGGATGTTGTGGCATACTATGTCAATGGTCTTACTGAATTTGAGATAGTGACATTAGTGATGCCATGATAGAATGCCACTAGGTTGGTAAAGAAGGATTTGCTCTTGGTGAAGCCATGCTGGCTCTCCCATATCACCTCCCTGTCTTCCATGTGCCTTAGTATAGCTTCCATGAGGATCTGCTCCATGATCTTTCCAGGCAACATCTCTAACATACATAGCCTTTTACTCAGATTATCAATTTGTGTATAATCCATTCACATCAGTTAGATGACTGATTTTTCCCATACTGAGAGCAGGATACTGTATGGCGGGTAGCAGGGAATGACAACATAAAATATCCAGTCAGTGCTCATTTGAGGTGACATACAAAGCCATCAGTTAATTGGGTAAACTAGAAAAGAGGATTGCCAGTGTAATACTTGTCAGAAACCAAAAATTTTATTTTTCAGTGTCAACAGTTTACACAGTTTCTGAATAGTCACAATCCATGTAGTATGGTTGAAATCCAACAGTCAGGGTACCTTGTCACACTGCAGGAAGGTGAGGAGATATTACAGTCTTTTTGTGAGCTGACTGAGGGCTTACACAAATTGGGACCACGTTTTAACCTTCAGAATGCTGACTATTAAAAAATAAAAGAAGCTTCATGATCCATCAATGTAGATATTTAAATGTAGATATCAAACTGAAGCAATGAGTTTTGAAAGGAATGATATGATTTGTGTTAGAATAATTTGTGATGTCCATTTTGATACAGTTCCGTATAATGGGGATCAGCTTTGAAATGTAGATAATATTTTTACTCTTCACTAACAAAAGTCAATTTATTTCAGTCATTTAATTGATATCCTCTATGGTGGAAGGAAGCTGGAAATAAGATGATCAGCTTTCACTGTTGTTTGCATGAAGTTGGTCCCATGATTTCCTCAGGTGTGTTTTATAAGCATAACCTTCCACTGAACTAGTCCGCATTGGCTCTGAATTTTGTTTGTGCCTGTTGCACCTTGTCCTATTGCTGGGCATCACTGAAAAGAACCTGACCCCATGCACTTGACTCTCACCCTTTAGATATTTATAAGCATTGATAAGGTCCCCTCCTCAAAGTTCACTCACTCTGAGGAGAGTGCAAAGGAACAGCCAGGCTACAAGGCTCCCTTTTTGGCCCAAACATTCATTTGAGACCCTTTTCCTAGGGAAAATGTGAAAATGTCTGGATGAGAAGTGTAAACTTCAGTGAAATAATACTTCCAAAAGAAAAACTTTTCATAAAAGGGCAGTACAGTATCTCACAGAAACACTTCAGAGTATTAAGTATGTGACAGCCTGGGTACTACATGCCTGCTGAGAGGACCAGGTGTGTATGTAGTAAGACAGTTATCTCTGCAGGGGTACAGCAAGAGATTAATTATAAATGTAAGCAGTTGTATTTTATATGTAAGCAGCTGTATACATAAATATAAAATATTTTTGTGATTCCGTAAGTGAAATTAACAGATTAATAGTTATACTATGGGACAATACAGTCAGAAATTAATCATTCTGTTTCTTTCTATATCAGAAAATCACCGAAATCTTAATAGGAAAGATTTTATAGGTATTTTATCTCAAGATGTTTATAATTCATTATTTAGTTTTAACCTAAGCGAAACCATTCCATGGAAGATGGTAGCCTGAGAAATGATATTGCATGGAAAAATTTCACCAAGTTTGAATTTCTCAAAAAATGATTAACTTCACAGTCAAGCATCTGTAATAATTGTTGTACTGTATATTACAGTATTAATGCTTAATGCTTATCTAACAATATCAAGAAAACTGATTCGAGTATTAGAGAGATCAGGTTACACTAAGCCTCTTAAGACAATCTCTTTGCACTCATGTCGGTTTCAATTTCCTGTAAATTAAAAACAGAGAAAGAACTAAGTACCTTCATTTCAAGCAGGAGAGACCCTCACTTCAGTACTTTTGTTTGAAGAGGAACTGTGAGCGCTTTCCTTCTGCAGCAGTAGCTCTATTAATTCAAGCGCTACACAATGTTACCCCATGTACAGAGTCATTTCCTTTTGAGAATGCCTTGGCTTTAATCTATTCACATAAGAAAATTCCCCTTATGAATCTCGTCCCTTGAATTTAATGATTTTCACTGCCCTTCCCTGAAGTGTTAATATTGCCAGTGTGTTCATCCATTGTTAGTTGATCACATTTCTATTATGAGATGCATTCTGCAAGTCTGCAGTATTAAAGTGCCTTTATTGCAGCAGCAACTAGACACAGGAGCTCATTGATCATTTCTCACAGTTCTTTTTAGTTCAAATGACACTGTATAAAACAGAAATATGCTTATGAGCATTTGAACAGGAAAATTTACATACTTTATTGTGTCTAAATGGTGGAAATCCCCTTAAAATTTAGAATTATATAAAATGTACACTTTTATAATCCCAAAGGAATATGTAATTGTGTGATAATACAATACTTAAATTGCTTACTGAGAGGTAAAACACCTAAACTTCAAATCTAGAAGATTTTATCAAAGAATCATAGCTATTTTTCTTCACTCTTTATGGGTTCAATACAGATTTTTAAATTACTTTATTAATTTCTTTTTAGCTGGTAATATTAGTCATCTGCTATACTCAACAGACAGTTTGTTTTCATCCAAAGGGAATAGTCACAAGGATATACGGTAAACAATAAGCCATGTAAAATGCATTTGCAAGAGTGCTTCCTTTATTACTCCTACAGTGATAATTTCAAAGAAGAACTGAGCAATTAAACTGTCCTCACCAGTTGACCTGGAACTGAGAATGGAGATCTTCAAAAGGTAATGCATTACTTCATATATTCCATTTCACTCTATTTCCATGTAAGGTTTTAATGACTTTATTAAAAAAAAAAAAAAAAAAAAAAACAAGAAAAAAAAAACGAAAAAGAAAAAGGGTGAACAAATACAAATTGAAAAGCTCTTAAGCCTTCAGGAAAAAAAAAACAAAAACCACCTGTTTTTTTTCCCTCTTCATCTGTGACATTCAAGTGAAGCCATTACTTGCATTATGGGAGGCCATTCTTCCTCGAGACAGGCAGTCACAGAACAGTACATTTATCTGTATTGAGATTTTTCCACTAGATTATCATTCCATAAGAAATAACCAGTTACATTTTTCTTTGGTAAATTCTGATTCAGGTATAGAGATAGATTTTATTAAGAGATGTCCCCTTTCCAATAGACCAAACCAATCAGTGAAGTACAACATGAACATCTTTGATGTTCTGTAATACACAGTTGGAGAAAAAAGGGATATCATTTTCACCAATCATTTTTCTCCTGGTGTTGTTTCATCTCCCATTTCCTTCTTGCTAAAAATAAAATATGATTATATATGTCATATGAAGATAAATTTCTTTGTATGATGCTGCAACATTAGACTGATATGGCTCAAGTTGTCTCAATATGATAATATAGAGAGATGAAGAAAGATTTATTTCATGAAATGTGTTAAGAAAACAATGAGTATGAATACAGCTTATTAAATACTAATCATATCTGGGATGTCAAACTTTGTCATAGTTTGCTACAGAATTATTTTGTGTTATAATTCTAGCTAATGGTTTAATATCCACTGTATGGCTATTTGAGTTCTATAGTGTCTGGAGTGCTCTGCATTGATCATCATTGTGTTTACAACTCCTGCTGTTCTCAGCAGTGAGACCCAATGATCCAGTGGGCTGCCTGCCACAGATACCAGGAAAATTAGCCCTGCAGATGTTACTTTTTAAATTTATAGCTAGCAGATTTCATGCTACCACTAAGTCCTCTAGTTTCAAAAAATGATTTTATGGAGAACAACAAAATAAGTTTTTAATATTTGAGATCTAGCTCTCACGTTAGTCAGGATTTGAGATAATTAATAGCCAGTTTCTCACCAAAATTCCTGAAAGACTAGGTTAACTCTAGTGCTTTGGAGTCTTTTTCCGCTCTTTCTGGTATCTTTGTATTGGAATTTAGTCAGAAAAATGTATTCTCATAGACACTTTATTCAAACCTGTTTTTACTTAAGCACATCATTGAATCTCCCACAGTAACATCTCTTTTCTCCCTTTGAAATCCCTGTCTTCATTGATTCAGCTATCATTTCAAAATGGACTACAGCTTCCTTAGTAAACACCCCTAAAACATGATGTACTTAATCAAGCTCCTCCCATCCAGAGTAAAATATCAACAGGGACGATTCACATCTCCATTTTGTTATTCTAAGATAACCAGCTATGTTCTTCAGCTCCCACTGAGTCTGTTTGGTTAAGTCTGGATGACCTTTGATGTAAAAAATAACAGCATTTGGCATGGAGATGTTTAAAAGTCAGACATCAGGACTAACAGAAAATCTGCAGCCAAGACTTTTTAATTAGAAAATACATACTGAATTTCTGTGTGCTTGCTCTTACTCCCAGCAATAACCATGGTGACTATTGTAGTGTCGTGCCTACAAAAGTCAAATCCAATAAAGCCTGGCTGTCAGAAAGCAACGACAAATTCTTCTCAAGCTGTTTTTGTTTGTTTGTTTGTTTTTTCCAGTTTCTCATAATTAAAGAAAAAAACAAATACAGCCATTTTTGTATTGTAGCGTATAATGCCTGCAAAGAGTACAACAGTAAATCGGATGTTGTGTTTTAAGATATCATACATCTCAGTATCACTTATCACAGTCTGCATTATGCATGCTGTATAGCAATTATTATAAGCTGATGTGCTCTAGTATTTTTTAATCTACAATAAAATTATTTACAAATGCCTCCTGTCCCTTTTATCCGAGCAATTCACATTCAGTTTAGATTTCTTTGTAGAGAGGATCAGTGTCTGCCTGTCTAAAGGTTTTAAGCTTATGTGCAGTAAAATTATATTATGTTTCACACTGATTGAAAAGTTGAGCTATCTAGGGGATTATGGGAGAAGTATAAGTGGTATCACTCATCACATGAACTCCAAAGTTGAAGAGATTTGTCCCCTTCACCCCCCCCTATTTTTTTTTCCTCTTTTTTCTTTTTTTCCTTTAAGAAATATGAAATAATAATAATAAAAAAAGAAAAAAAGAAACCTTCAACTTCTTCCCTCTGCCAACTTTGTCTTTCATAAGAACTAATCCTCTCTTGGGTTTTCTCCAAAAGATTTTCTGGGCCACTGTATGAAACATGCTGTCATACTGATCACTGCAAGATGACGCTTTAAAAATACAAATCCAGAGAGAGCTTGATAACCTTCATTGTCAAACGGAAGGCAAAAATGTGGCAAATGTACTCAAGTGAATTTTCAAATCTAAGCAAGAGGATGACAGAAAGACTGAAGAACTTGTCAGTCTGGTCTATGTCTACTGGCCAGAAGGGGTAAAAGGAGAAATATGACATGTACACACACACACACACACAAACAACAACATAAAAAACCAAAACCCAAAACAGCAGATGATGATGATGTTGTGTGTTGTGTCTAAAGTAGTTCAGTAGAGAACTTCTTTTATTTAACAAGTAATTAAAAAAAAAGAAGAATTAATTAAAGTAATATAGCAAACTATTTGACACCACCACCCTTAAAATGCAGTCTGGATCAGAGCTGAAAACAGCGTCTTTAGAATACATTTTAATATAGGAAGTAATAAAAATGTGTTAATGTTCTTGGATAAAAGTAGGGGTGAAGCCCAGCAATCTAATCGAACACATGCATCATCTTTCCCTTTACAGCATATTGGCCTACAGCAAGAATGAGTTCACTGCAATGCAGAGAATCAGCCCATGGCACATGAACATCACAACAAGGTTTTCCTGTGCTGGAAAAAAAATGAATTCTAAAATAAAAGTAATGAAAATCTATGCATCAATTCTTATGAAACTAATCAATTTACTTAATTTTCCTTGAAGTTTCCTCTGTTAGCCTTTTCTCTTTTGTGATTTAGACCGTCTAGGCATGTAATATATAATACTTAATGAGATTTGTGTTAATGCTAATTGTTTTCAAAAGCAACTGCTATCTTTAAACTAATTTGATTTCTATGGCTTGCTTTATTTGTTTAATATGAGTTAATACGCCTTTCAGGTGTTTTTCTTAAAATATTTAATGCTCAGATGAATCAACTTCCATGTCTTTTGAAGTCAAAAATCTAGCTCCAAGAGAATAAGGGAAATAATTTCTAATCAGCTCCTTTGTAGGTGATTTTTTGCCCCCTCTCAGTTGTGATAGTGAATGTATAAAGGAAGAATTATTCCTCAGTATGATGCCTCAGTACAAAATTGAAGTGGGAGAAAAAAAAAGTACAGGCAAAAAAGATGGTGTACTGTGTCCAGGCCTGGGGCCTCCAGTATGAGAAAGGGACAGAGTTCTTGGAACGGGTCCAGAGGAGGGCCACCAAGGTGATCAGGTGGCTGGAGCACCTCTCCTATGAAGAAATGTTGAGGGAACTGGGCTTGTTTAGCTTGAAGAAGAGAAGGCTCCGGGAAGACCTCACTGTGGCATCCCAATACTTGAAGGGGGAATGGCTCTTTACGAGGGTGGATAGTGATAGGACAAGGGGGAATGGTTTTAAACTGAGATGGGGAGATTTAGGAGGTCTGGTGGTTGGCAACCCTGCTCATGGCAGGGGGATTGAAACTAGATGATCTTTGAGGTCCTTTTCAACCCAGGCCGTTGTATGATTCTGTGGTGCAAAGCAGTTTCCATTTACCTACCAATAAGCCCCTTTTTGTCTGAGCTAACTTTTATCAAGGCTGGTCACGTCTGCCACCTTCCAGGGGACTAACACTGTACTTAAGGAAAGAAGAAGAGCCATCTCATATCGCAGTCCCAGATAAATCTATCTAAGCTCTTCTATAATTTTACTTACATCACCATATTTTTATGTCAGCCCAATGCCCAGTTTTCAAAAATTATATTATAATTTTCTATTAAATTGCCTTATTTGACTACCCCTTAATGTATTAAAGAAAACTCAGGGCATTTGTACTCCAATAGCTCTTTTTTTTTTTTTCTTCCCAGGGAGATAATTAACGTTGACAAGAGCCTGTCATAATAATGGATAATCCTACTCAGACTTCCTCTGGTGACACAGCCTGAACCAAACAAATGAGGGTTGGTGCTGACTACAAAAATTAATGAAAAGCCCATCAAGTAGGTAGAAATCTTCTGACCTATTCTGAAGCATGTCTCCATATGAAATCACTGGATTTATTACACAACACTTTATATCATTGGGTAGATCTGAGTCTCCAGGCACATAAAAAAGTTAATCTATGCACATTTCAACAGATTCACAACAAATTTCAGAGGCATGGATGTCTGGACTGAGATTTCCTTGTAAAAACTGCTTTAACAGGGTTTCTGGTTTGATTATTGGTATTGCAAATACATGCAGTAAGCATCAGCTATACTTCCTTTTTCTGCTATCCCAGAAACTCTTCCAATTTCATTCAAAGAATGGAATAGGGGGGAAAAAAGACATTTTAAGAGATTCTCTGAAGCAAAATTAGAATCAGAATAGCTGTTCCTCAAGAGATTTCCTTATATTTTGTAATACAACCAAGTTACAGCTGTAGCAGAAATGTCAACTTTGAAAACAGCCATTTAGGATTTTACAGTGTATCAACTTTAACTAAAATCTAAAAGATCTTGATAATTTCTTCTACCTACATAAATAAAATTAGTTGTGTCCTACTGTACGGCTAGCATTTAAAATTAGGCTCAATTCTCTGTTTCCCAGTTTCTCTTTTCTTTATGAGGCACAAACAGAAACAACAGAGGAGATGACATCTCATAATCTGTAAAGCCACAGGAGCATATAGCTTTCCTTAGCACTACTGATTCATACTTGATTTACAAATTAATGCTTCTGTTCTCTAGCAATATATCTCCAGATAACTTAGTTTGTTCTTTAAGAATGTAAAATATCAAACAAGTGATACATGAAAGCAAGGCTTTTCAAATTAAAAGCTACTTCTGAAATGTCAAGACAGCAATCTGCAAACAAGAAACAAAAAATAGAGTTTAGTAGACTGTTTATCCCAAAGCATGAAGTTCCAAATGCCCAAGTGCCTCACAGAAATGCTGTTGGGACTTATGGCATTTGGATTTATGAGTGAAAGAAAATGTGAGACTCTATCTACAGTTTTCCTGGCCTTTAAAAACAGGTCTGTGGGATACTTACCTGCTCAGTCATTCTCTATTAACATTTCTTTGTCCAAAACAATATGGTGGAGATGTTGAGAGGAAGAGGCAGGGGTGAGAATAATGAAGAACCTACATGAAGAGTAAAACCATACCTGAGAAAGAAAGAAAAGAAAAAAAAAAAAGGGATTAGAAAAATAAATAGAGAATAAGAGATGCCATTGGATTATTAGGGCTTATTTTTGGGAAATTTGAATTAGAAATAAGAAAATAAATAATCATCCGATGACATAAAATTTGGCTTCTCATCATTAAGGAGAGACAAATACCTACCTACCAGGATTTACTGAACAGATTATTCAGAAAAATAATTGAACAAAATCACCTTAGTGTATCTATTAAAACAGATTTGAAGGAAGATGAGGTGAAAATGAAAACTGAGGAGGATTGTATTGGGGAATCTGAGTAAATTCAACACAATAGTAAACCTTCTTTTTTTTTTTCATAAAAAATGAGTTCTAGACTCAAGTTTGCTCTCAGTCCAAAGGTTTCTGTTTCTCATATTGGTTTTATTTGTTTCCTTTCCTTTTTCTATTATTAAAAATCTTTCATGAGCAATCATTTGACCAACCCCATTACATCTGCATGAGACCTTTGCTGCCTTCTGA
Organism: Alectoris magna; assembly: GCA_030625065.1. Taxonomy (NCBI): domain Eukaryota; kingdom Metazoa; phylum Chordata; class Aves; order Galliformes; family Phasianidae; genus Alectoris; species Alectoris magna. The sequence continues at coordinate 17,605,667 of CM060565.1, forward strand.
ATTACAATACCTCTCACTTCTTTCCACTATTCTCATTTAGCAGACTATTTTCTTTGGAGAAACTCAATTATATTTTTTGGGATGTTGTTAACATTTCCACCTTATACATTATGATATGTTTAGCTGAACTCTCTTAAAATCTGATGACACTAATATTTCCAGTAAAAGCATAATTTTTAGTAAAACTATTCTTTTCCAAGGCTCTTTGTAAAACAGCACTTTCCCACTGACTACCTACCCATTCTTGCTCACAGTGTGACATGAAGGATTCTACTGTATATCTCAGAGATCAAATTTTATTGGATGGCAAAGCTACAGAGCACAAACAAGTCTCTTACGGGAACTGTGTAGGCAATAATAGTGGACTTGCTTTCCTGTCCCTCAAAGATATTATAGTTCCAATAATACCAAGACTATAGACATTCTACAAAACAAAGAACAATGCAACTGGGGTCAGTATGGTTTCTTTTTTTTCCTTTCTTTCTTTTTTTTTTTTTTTTCAGTAAGTTGGCTGGATCATTGAGTAGAAAACACAGTATAAATCAGGGAATTGTAAACTCTTAGCCTGGGGGTAAGGAAGAAAAACAGAGAACTTGTTAAATAGTAGAGTATTACTCTATGTATAGCTTTGGAAGATGCTGAGAAATCTTTAAGCTGTATATTCAGTGAGATAAATGAGGAATGAAAATATTCAGAACAGTTGGCTTGTTTCTCCTTTGTTGTTTTGTTTTAATTCAAATTGTATGTTTCAAATTGTGTAATTCTCTGCTGACCACCTAGGAAACTAATGAAGAGAATGGTAAAAGCAGACTTAAGCATTCTCAGCTATTCTGTTGGACTGTTGTACAAATTTTAGAACTTATTAAATCACAGAATTGCAGGTGTTGGAAGGCACATCTAGAGATTGTCAAGTCCAACCCTCCTGCTAAAGAAGGTTCCTTACAGCTAGGTTGCAAAGAAAAGTATCCAGGCAAACCAGTATATCAAAACATTCCCAAACTTTACTTTTCTGCTGGATAAGACCCAGATCAACAGGAAATGCCATGCATCTGAAAGCTGATGCAGCCAGAGAGTGCAATGATCTTTCCTATCTAATAGTTGCACATATTATTAAAGATGTAGCATGTGAAAATGAAGATGGATGAACCTTTGAAAAATTCTGAGAGAGGTATTTACTATTTATTTTTATTTTTATTTTTATTTTGTCTTCACTGACTTGTGGCAGTCCAGTTGGAGTAGTAATTCCCTGACTGCTTCTTCAAGAATCACAGGAGATTCAGTCTGCTCCCCAGCTGAGACTACCAAGACAGAGCGTGGGGAGCCTTGGGAATAACCGAGATGACTTTTAAAGACAGATGTAAAGAAGGCATTCAGAACCTCTGCCTTTTCCTTATCCTCTGTGATCACATTCCCAGCCTCGTCCAGTAAAGAATGAAGATTCCCCTTTGTCCTCCTCTTACAGCTGATATATTTGTAAAAGAGTTTCTTGTTTTTTACCCCAGCGGCCAGCTTAGATTCAAGCTGGGCTTTTGCCTCTCTGATTTTCCCTCTACACATCTTAACAGCCTCTTTGTAGTTGCTCTTCCCTCCTTCCACAGGCGATAGATTCTCTTTTTCTCCCGCAACCTTAAGAACAGCTCCCTATTCATACATGCTGGTCTTCTTCCCCACCGGATCATTTTGTGGCTCAAGGGGACCGCCCGCTCCTGCGCCTTTAAGACTTCCTTCTTCAAGAGCGACCAGCCATCTTGGACCCCTTTGTTCACTAAGACTGAACGCCAGGGGACTGCCCCTACTAGTCTTCTGAACAAATCAAAGTCTGCCCTCCGGAAGTCTAAGGTGGCAGTTTTGCTATTCTCCCTCCAGGCTCCACCAAGAATCAAGAACTCTACCATTTCGTGGTCACTCTGTCCAAGCAGCCCCCAACCTCCACATCTCCCACCAGACCTTCCCTGTTTGTGAACAGCAGGTCTAGCGGGGCAGCTCCTCTCGTGGGCTCTCTCACCAGCTGCATTAGGAAGTTATCCTCTATGCATTCCACGAACCTCCTAGACTGCTTCTTCTCCGCCATGCCGTACTCCCAGCATATGTTGGGGAAGTTAAAGTCACCCATGAGGACAAGGGCTGGTGACCGCGCAGCTCCTGCCAGCTGCTTATAGAACAGCTCATCTGCCTCTTCATCCTGGTTTGGCGGTCTATAACAGACGCCCACCAGGATGTCTGCCTTATCAGCCCTTCCCTTGATCTTTACCCATAGGGATTCAACCACATCATCCCCAGTCGCAAGTTCTGCAGCATGAAAGCATTCCCTGACATAGAGAGCCACGCCGCCACCCTCCTTCCTTGCCTATCCTTCCTGAAGAGTTTGTAGCCATCCATTGCAGCACTCCAGTCATGGGAGCAATCCCATCATGTTCCCGTTATGGCAACTAGGTCATAGTTTGCCTGCCTCACAATGGCTTCCAACTCTTCTTGTTTGTTGCCCATGCTGCGTGCATTGGTATAGGCCCACCTCAGCCAAGCCCCTTGCCTCGCTCCTAATCCCAATACCACCTCATCAGGCTTATCCCTAGAAGACCTGCCTTTACCCCCTTCCCCCTTCATAGAGTCATCCTCCTCCGTCACGAAGGCACAAGACCATGGGTTCTTACAAGCACGTCCCTCTCCTGCAAGCAGTGGGTCGCTATACACCGACTTTGTGTTAGTGACCCCAGTTACACACCCATCCCCCTTCATACCTAGTTTAAAGCCCTCTGAATGAATCTGCCTAACTCTCGGCCTAAGATCCTTTTTGAACGCTGGGAGAAGCCACTTCTATCGGTTTCTAGCCGGTCCAGTCTCCTGCAGACAGAGGCCAAGTCAAAGAAGCCAAATCCCTGCCGAGCACACCAAGCTTGGAGCCAGGTATTAATCTGCTGGCCCATTATATTAAGTCCCTCATTATTCCCTATAGCTGGAGGGATAGAGGAGAACACAACTTGTGCTCCCGAGAACACAACTTGTGCTCCCGTTTTACTGCTTGTTTGCCAAGAACAAGCATTACAGAGTCCTGAATGCTCAGTGTTGGAACAGTCATTAGAGATTACGGTAGATATAATCAAAAGATCAAAGCTTTGGTAAAAGGGAATGCCTGTAATAGTGGTTCATATGTTTCATGAAAAATTCATTCTGAAGAGTAAGTTTCTAAAAAAAAATTCTTGTATTCTGACAAATTTAGATTAGGTTAATTGCCCTCGGTAGATTAACTGAGCTGGAGAATACAACTGTGTGTGTGTGCATATGTAGTAGTGAAGGAACAACAGTCTTATCCTACCTTGAGATGTTTTCTCAATGTTGTTTGCTCACAAAGGGGAGTGACGTAGCCATCAATTTGCCCGACTTATCCCGGGTCCTCAACCGCCCGGGGGAAAGAGACATAGTCATGGATGTCATGAAGTCTTCTCTCAATTTAATGCCGCGTCACACGGCTTATATACCAGCATGGCTTCCATGCATGCGTGTCCCGTACACCCGCTAAGCAACACCACGCACGACCCTTCCCACTCCCAGAGTCCTCCCTTGCATAAATCATGTCATCGCAGGGCATCAGGTAAAGTGCTTCCTCGTATCCCTGATCCAAGGTTCCGCTTCAGCTGATTCGGGCTGTTGTTATCTTAGCAGTTCCTTACTCAGGCCCATCCCCTGGCTGACCTTGTCCCACAACAGGGAGTTAATCTTGATTTTGGTTACAGAAAATGCAGTTGCATTTGTCTGTTTTATTCTTCAGCTGACTCAGGACTGACATAGGCACATGTAGATAAGTTCCATACTTCAGATGTCAAATAACTACAAATTTACAAGCATCTCCTTGATTTGAGTTCTATGAAGAATTAAAATTTACATTTCATTGACTGCAGACAGTGATATTTGAGCCATAAAAATAAATGGTTCTTTTCCTTTTCTTTTCCTTTTCCTTTTTCTTTTCCCTTTCATTTTCTTTTTCCTTTCCTCTTCAAGAATAATAACAAAATCACTTCCTTGGAACTTGAAAAAGATCATTTTCTCCACATAAATATGAGTTGAACTAGTAAGTTATGCACTGATAGCATTAGTCTAATGGATTTTTATTTGAGGGAACAAGAATTGTCAAACAAAAAACAGTAACATTTAGAAGAAAGTAATTGAAAAATTCTGAATTTTGCTTTTGCTATTAGTTGAACAGTGGGTTTCAAATTGAATTTTTAACAAAAATGTTATATCCTTAACGTCTCTGTTCTTTGTCATACATTTGAACAATATTCCATTACCAAATACAAAATGGTATGGTTTAAAAAGCATTTAACTTAATGGTTAAATTAAAAAATAACAATAAAAAACAACTCATAATTTTAAATTGATAAAGACACTTAAAATAATTAGCTATCTTACACAGCAGTACTATTTGCTTTTCAGGTAAATTTCATCACACAGAACCTTTGGGTGCTATTTTGTTAAAACAGAAAGACTTTTTGCACAACGCAAGAAAGTTGGAATATGAGACTTTCAATTTCACAAACGATGAATTGTTCTTACAAATTTCTGCAAAAGATGCTAGTTCTTTTTTGTTACCCCTATTAAATAAGGAGTTTTCCAAGAAGTCCTCCCACTGTACATATCTATTAGCTCTCTACTAATTTTATTAAATATATAAAAAGTTAAAAAAAAAAAAAAGAAAAAAAAGGAACAGAGGAATCATTGTCTAGTACTTTCTCCTCCAATCTTGAATCGTACGGTCACAGACAGGCACTATCTGGCACCCATGTATAGTCAAGAAAAAAAGTTTTAAAATCATAAGCAAGATAAAACAGTCAGTAGATATAGTGGTAAATTTAATATATGCATACCTGAAGGTCAGAAAGCTGAGAGGTGGAAATCAACACGGAGAAGAGTAAGGAAAAGAGTACATTGAGAAGGATATGAAAGAAAAGTGTTTACCCATTGACAGCCCATTTTTTGTATTTCTTTTTTACACATTAATTTTATTTTGCCATGATTTTATATTGATTTTTTTTACTGCTTTTCTATGAGAGCATGTTAATCCAATTTTGTGGGCATTCTCAGCATAATTAAACATATGCTAACTACCATTTCTGTCAATTATCCTTATGTTAAAATAAAGTCAGTATTCAGCAGTGTAAATGCAACAAATTATTTAAGCTTCTGATAAAAATCCACTTGAACATCCTAAGCAAATTTTCTGTGAGGCTGCCTGATACAAAGCTCTTTATGATCTAAGAAGAGAGCGTAAGGCCAGTGCTGAGGAAAATGTAGAGTGTCAAGATATGTTATTGAGTGCTTATTGTTTTTTACAGGCTTGGATTATTGCATGCTGACAAATGAAACATTGGTACAAGTGATCATCTTTTAAACGTTCCTCTTGGATTCCGTTTGAAATACCAGAGAAATATTGTTGTTTAAATCATTCTACAGAACTTTTTCAGTGAAATAAGTAGACACTAGGTTAAAAGGAAATAAGCAGCACTGAAATAACACCCTCACTCTTTCTAGATTTTCCTTTCAAATGCAGTATTTCTCCTTCAAAAGCAAAGAAAAATTGTGTTTGTTAGTCTGTTTTAACCCTGTGATTGGCTGGCATTAGGGACATATTAATGGTTAAAGACAGTACTTCCTTACCTCTCCTTTAAAATTTCTCATAATTACTATCAGCTTCATAAAGGAAATCATATTGTTATATTGATTAACAACGGCCTCACTTTCCAATTATTTCTATAATGAGTTTAGTGGCAACGACCCAGAAAATGGACAAAGACCTCACTGCAGATTAATGTTAATTTAATGTAAATTGTTATCTTTTCCATCCTCACCAGAAAATGATGATGATAGATCCCCACTGTTAATTAATCAAAACTTCTCAGAATAGAATTCACCAGGTGGAAATAATTAGCAGTTAATTGTCTCCTGTTTATTACTCTTCTGAGATGTAAACAACAGTCTGGTTTTGTTTGACAGCATTTACTAAAAAGCTTTTTAATAAACAAATTAGAAGCATGAATATTGTTGTTATGCTATGAATATTTGTTTGCATGAAACAACTCAATGGACAATGAATCAGCAGTTTCCCCCAGAATTAAACAGTGTTTAAGCAGGTGCAAACATTTACCTTTTATTTCACCTGTGAGATTTCCTTTTTGCTTGTTGTTTCTCAGCTGATTAATTGAGTGACAGAAAAGATGAACAGAGTGTGTTTTGATGGCAAATCACACGTAAGCAGGAGATTTTTTGTCTCATTTATGTTTTGATGGCTACAGAATTTTCATGTTTTCAAAAAAAAAAAATCTCTATTCAAGCAGAGAAAATCTTAACTAACAGGCATACTGGTAGCAATGTTAACAAGGGTGTCTGTTCTTTGGATTTAGCAATCAAATGGCCTTTAGGTGCTCAAGTCCTATTCGAATTTACACCAATAGATTAAGCAATTTTCTTGACACAGGAAATGTTAGAGTCCAGTTTGTTGTTGTATGTGCAGTAAAAATAGAGTAACCATCAAATTAAGAAAAATTGTTATACGACTTGTTTTATATATATATATATATATACGAGTTATATGCTTGTTATATGAGATCTATTTTTCAAAAGAAAGGAGAGAAATCAATTAATTCCAAAATTACAGTCACATTAAAAGTGATAGTTAACCTGCAGCTTATTCTTAAAGGTGAGTGGCTCTTTAAAGTCTCTGAAATTAGATCATTTTCTGTTGAGCTTTATTCTCATGAATAAAGATGAAATATGGGTCATGCTTTCTCATCATGTTGTAGCCCAGTTTCCAATTCAAAACCTGTGTTCCTTAAACCAGCAGGTTTTGGCTAGAAAGAATTTCATTAATTGCAAGCTGTTTTGCCAACAGGAAATAGGAAGAGAATTTCTCAAACTTCAATGCAATTCGTGGCAAGTGTATATCTCAGGTTTTCCAGCTTAGATGACAAACTTTTATCTATCTATCTATCTATCTATCTATCTATCTATTTATAAACAGTTAGAAAACCTACCATATACTAAACATTCGTAGTTTTGTTGGTGACATGTATGGATTTGTCTGTGTCATATTTTTGCTATTACCAATAAATATTTAAGTACATATATGAGTACTACTCTCACTTCCTTGTCATGCAGAGAAAGCAATGCAAATAATCAGAAAAATACAATGAATTTTTTTTAATAAAAATGCTCTTTGGCTTTGATTGGAAACTATCACTTTTAATTCCAACTTTTTTCAGCACAACGTAATCTTGAAGTAAAATATGTTTGTTACTGGCCTTCTTTTCTCTCAGGTGACTACACTGAGAAGCTACTAGATAAGGTTGGCTGATTTTATCCCTTTTTTTTTTTTTTTTTTTTAGGTGAAGATTAAGAACTTGATTTCATTTCCATTAAAAAAAAAATAATTAAAAAAAAAACACATAATGAAATTGAGCAGTAAAAACAAAAACATAAATTTCATCTACCACTTAAAGGACTTCAATGATCAGCTGATAAGCTAGTGTTAGAATGAGGCCAGGACTCTAAAAGAAGGAGATTTATGCCGTTTGACCTCCCTGGATCAGAGCAGTCAGCTAACCACTGCAAATTAATCTAGTAAATTATATACATGGTGACCTACCCTAAATATGTTATTTTCTATAATATTCCCCTTTTACTGTTCAGACTGGAGTTCTCTAGCCATTTTTCCTGCTAGAACATAATTCTACTGAACTTTATCTCCCATCAATTATTCCAGAAGGACCTTTGAAAAAACATTTTCTTTAATAAAGAATATATTTCTCTCTTAAAATGCACATAATTCTTTCATCTAACTAGGTAATATTTTTTGAAATAAATTAGTCTGAATACCCTAAAATACATTTTTTATTTTTCCCTACCATGACATTTTGTGGATTATTTTTAGCTTTAAGAATTCCAGAAAGGTCATTTATTACCATTCTGATTAGAATTTCTCTTTATGACTTTAAAATGTCATGATTATGATCATGATTATGATAAATAATATGTGTAGTGATAAGAACATTTTCTTAACATGTGAAAAACATTAGGGAGCTGATGACTACAGTTTTATACATGTGCATATGTCTATATACACACATACAAACCAGCACATACTCCAGCATACACACAGATGTATATATACATACATGTATACGCTGCTAGGTCAGTAAAAAGGCTGTACGGTAGGTTCATTCTAAATCACTCTGTATACTGAAATGGGAGTTTAAAGCTCACATGGTGCAAACATTTGATTTGTCAGGCTAAATTTAGTGTAGGTAATACCAAAATATGTAGCAAAAGCTGTTTTATGAAACACTATTGACATCTAAGTGATACAGGTGTATACAATTCACTGCCAAGATATTCCATAGGGGAAGTTAATAGTAAGTTTACTCTAGTTTTATTATTTTCTCCTCTATTCTTCTTTATCTTGTTTCATGTTTTCATCAATCTCAGCCAGAAAGTAGGAATTAAGAAAAAAACAACAACAATCTGGATTTGCAAGCTTTGCTTTTTAAGATTGAACAGAAACAGGTATTATTCTGATAACCTTGTCAGCCTTGGAATTAGAGGCCTTGAAATTGGAAATGATTTTACACTTTCTTATAACAATATTTTTATGAGTAAATTTGGAAGAGCAAGACTCAAAGGAAGAAGAGGGAAAAAATTCTGCTTAGTAACAGCTAAAACACTGACGTATTACTAACATTGTTTTTCTCCTAAAGCCAGACGACAACATCATACCAGACACTATAAAGAAAATCAGTAGTGTCCTAGCTGAAACCAGAACACAAGGTGATAAAGATTATAGAAGATACAAGTTGAAAACCAAAAGGAATGGAAAATCACTAGTTATTTGTCCCATGCACTGGCATGACTAGGCTTCACTAATGCACAAAAAGATGAGAGGAACATCCCCGGGGTCCTGGGAGAGAGAGAGGAGCAGTTCTCCTTATCTGGTGCTCTTTAGTAGCCAGGATGTTTGGCCCTAAGACAAACTTCTCTTTTCTGAGAAGTTCACTCATGTTTACATCAACATCACTAACAGAAATGCATATGTTAGGCCCGTTTTCTCCTTCCCTGGATTATGCTCCAAACTCACTTAAAATAAACAAATAAATAAATAAATAAATTCTCAGGAGCCAAATATTCCACTATTTATATAATGTTATTTCACACCAGATGAAATTTGTACATTTTTGAATCAATTTGTGCATGCTAATACTTAGACATGTTAATATTTTATATATATAGTTCATACAGAAAGAGTACTCATAAGATTCCAACTGAGTGAATAAAGAGTCAGTCAGCCTTTATGAGATGCAAGGAATCAAAAATAAGGGAGTACATCAAAATGTTCCTTTCAGAAAATATCTAAATATGATCTAGGTCTTTATTATTTTGCCTTCTAAAAAAAAATAAGTTCCAGAAAGGTAGCAAAGATTGTCTTGAAAAACGCTGCATTTAGGGTCTCATCATGGGACTTAAGTTTTTCTGTTCCTACCAATAGGTTCTGAAACAAACTGTACATACAGAAATGAAGAACACATAAATAAGTACATTCAGATTGCAAACCTGAACAGAAGCAAACTCTACAACTCTGATAGCCAGTAAAAATAAACAATGTACTTCAGTGATTGAGCATCAGCTACTTTGTATTTACTTGAATAGTAAGTAATAGGGATTAAGGCCATATGCAGTACAGTACATACATACAAATAAATGGATGAATGAACAAATGAATGAAAAAATACTACTTGCCACATTTGGCAGTTCAAATAGGATTTATTTAAATTAGTCTGAGAGTCTCTTCAATTGTGCAAATGTAAGAAAATGATAAGCCTGTGCCAAACTAAATAAATTTCAAGTTCTTTAGATACAAAGCAAAATGAGAAAAGGAAGAGGAAAAAGTAGTTTTCCCTGTGAAGAGCAGGATTGATAACTGTGTTTCTGTGTACCTTCCCTATGGCTTTAGCATGCCTTCCTTGAATATTATGAACCTGGAAAAAACAAGAGGCCAGGCAGTGAATTCATATTGGTTCATAGGTTTAAGTCACCAGCAGCAGAATTATTGTGCTTGAATTCTATGAAGAGGTTTCTAAAACTCTTTCTGGCCTTCTCTATACATCAGAAGGGGATGTTGCACATACTGTGACTTAAAAAGCTGAAAGAAGTTGGAGGAGGACAACAAATCCAAGATTTGCATAGCAACGTAGTGTCGAAGATAGACAAGGAGGAGTTAAAAAAAAAAAGCAATGAGTAAAACAAATTATTTTTATCAGATGAAATAAGACACAAATAGTAAGAATAGCTTGTTTGTGGAACAAGCAGCTCTATCACAACACAGAGTGAATCCTTCAAAGTGCTAACTCTGTGCCCACATCTAACATTTCAAACTGTGCAGTCATGCATCCAGGCTGTCCTATTCTGTTCCTTTGGCCTTAAAATGTTGTGTGCCTAACATAGGGTGAATTTGGCCAGATTTTCTTGTATCTAGCAGTCCAGCAGAAACAGCACCTGCAGCATCAATGCACATATCTAGACAGTGCAGGAAAATGACCACTCTCTGTGGACATCTTGGACATATTGAACTCATCACATATCATGCAGAGTCCATAGCTGCCCACTCAGTGACTGCTGCGTATCCAGAATACCCTCACCATTTGTGTAGATTTTTTTTCACAGCTAGATTCTTGCCCAGAACTGTTAGGAAAAAAAAAACCCAAAACTTTCCAAAATAAAACCAACTAAAGGAACCAAGAAAACCAACCAGCTGTCTCATAAAGATTTGGCATGAAAAGTTGGCCTGAAAAAGAAGGTTGATAGGGATAGGAAGTTTTATCACTGATAATTCCTTCCTTACTTCATTGATTAACCATAAATTCTATCAAACTATCTGTGCAATGGACTGTTGAATGAGATAGTGACTTAGCTCACATACTTGAAGCTGCATCCCCATCACATTAAAAATAAAAAGATATCTACCAAACAGGAAGTGTTTGATAATCTTATTAGTGACATTACTGTAATTTAAAGTTGATCTCAAGGCTGCAAGGCTGCATGAGTTTTGGTATGAAAGAAGATGGGCAAGATGATGTTACTAGTTCTGCACTGTATATATTCTGTTTCTTCTTCCCCGAAGTCCTATCAAGCTTGGATTCAAATTATAATCAAAATAATTATAATTTTTTTATAATTATAATTATATTATTTATATATAATATAATATATAATATATTATATATTAATTATATATAATATAATATAATGTTATATTATATATAATGTTATTTATTATTTATAATTAAATTATAATTATTTCCTCATGATATAATCAAAATGTTATATAGCAAAAAGGAAAAATATATAGAAGAATATAAAGGAAAAGACTGTCTTTATAAAAGGAATTTTTTTTTGTTAGAAATAAAAACTCAGTGCAAAGTCAAGTGCAATTAAACCTCTAATTAAAGGGCAATCATCATATTCAGTGTAATGCTATAATCACATGGATAAAAACATTATTTTGATGAGAAGCGAGAAAAAAAAAATCATAAAAAAGCACATTTACTAAGTAATTTAATGTAGACAAACAAACTCCGAAGAAGATAACAAAACACAAGATACAGAGAGACCTCAAGATTACTTACACTGAAAGAGGTTGAATGTAGTTACAGAATCAGAGAATCAGTGGGCTAGGAAGGGACCTCTGAAGATCACCCAGTTCAATCCCCCTGCTAAAGCAGGTACTCTAGTTCATTCTTTAGGTCTAGTTCAATTTCAGATGAGGAGACAAGAATAACATTTTTAATTTGCTTAGTTTATGAATACCCCTTTTATGATTCATTTGCCATGACTTAATGTTAGCTCCTTAACTGCACTGCCTTGGTTTGATAATATTAGAGGAAAGGGGCCAAAGCCAACAGGAAAGAATCTACAGCTCCAGCACACAAAATAGTTATCCATTATCAAAACAAACTTTAAAAATAACATAAAGAGCCCAGTGTATGTCATCATCAGTTCTCAGGCAATTTTAACCTACATACTGACAAGTTATGTGGATTTTCATATGCTAATTTACCAGTTCAATAAAAATCAAGCAAAAAACCAAACAGCAACAAAAAAACAAAACAAAGCAGGCAAACAAACAAAAAAAAACCCAGAAACAACATAACCTGACTAGTTCAGTTTGTATATATTTTTCATTCCCAAGCAGCTTATCTTATTCATTGTCAAGTTATGTGGGTTTTACCACACTTATTTACCACTAAAAATCAAAACATATTTACCATAATAGCCCCTGTTTCAAATTACATGCAGAATATTCTTCTTATAACACTCAATAAATGATCTCATATGTAAACTATGAACCTGAGCTCTATTTGCCAAAACTGAAAGAGAGAAGTGCTGCAGAAACTGATCTTTTACATTAAGGTTAAACAAAAGCCAGAGATTAAGGATGATGAAATCAGTTCTTCTCACCATTGAAGAGTGATTTGCACCAGGATGACCTCACAACAATTGTTTGAATCTCTATGAGCTTCTTGATTAAGAACAGCAGAGATTTCTTCAAAGGACTGCATACAAATATACTGTCATTAATATAAGTTGACAAGAAAATACAAAATTAAAGAAATTCTAGAAGCAGGTTACTTAAAAGTCCCTGGTTTCTTTTTCTGTGTTTCTACAAGTTATAAGCACATATCATGCTGACATGCTGCGGAATTAACTAAAAATTTTTTTTGTAAAATTTTGTTTTTATTAACAAGGAAACCCACAATTATTTTGTAGAACAAAATGCAAACAGTAGGCCATTAAAAAGCCCAAAATTCTATTAATAAAGCCAGAACTCACAATGACAGTGAAATGATTACAACATATCATTGGTAAGAATGAAAAGAATTGGCTCTGCTTTAAGACAAAGTATCTACTTAAAGTAAAAAATAACTATCTCCTCTCCCTCTTCCCCTCATAAAAGAAAAAAAAAAAAATTAAAGGAGAAGTCAATATTTAATATTTGGAAAAATGCAGACACCCATCTGTTTTGAACATATATGTTTATGAGCAAATCTTAGACAGTGAGGGGTAGCAGTAAAATTGGTTCTCAATAACCAATTGTGAAGAAAGATTGACATATACTAATATTTCTCTGTTCTGACTTCAATAGCCTTTGTAATACAAGTAATGCATTTGATTAAATTCTAAGATGCTGTTTTCCTCTGGGTATGGACATCTGCTCATCTTACTTTTCCATATCAGTTTCTTCATAGATGCATTAAGGAAAACTTTATCACTTACACCAGGATTCCAGGTTCTTCAGTCAAGTGACATTAATACATTTTTTACATACAGGATGTATCCTGTTCCTATCCAGACAATAAGAATATTATATCTTTTTTTTCTTTTTTTCACATTGTGATTGGATACTACAGATTTAAGTCAAACATACACCTTGTTTGTTCTAAGGTTCTCAGTAAATATGCATCACATTCAGTTGCTACAGTGACACACTCAAAGAATGTTTGTAATCTCCAACCCTTTCACTGTTAAATACAATTCAGAGGATCTGATTCTGTGTCTCCTAATTCTTTGTTATGCTGCTGTGAGGGGAGAAAAAGCTGTACTAAAATCAATAATGAAATGTTACTGACTCATTCTATCTTATGCCATTTCATGTCATTCCAAAGTGACATTGAAATACCACTAATAGAACTGTGAACTTATTCTGCAGTAATAGTAGTAGTAACAGCTACTGGTTGGAGCAATTCATGACAGAATTTAGAAAGCAATTCTGCGTTTGTTAAGCTTTGCCATATTGCTTCCAAGCAGTGATGATGGCATTAATTTAGTTCTACTCACTTCAAAATAATAATTTCCAGATAAGTTATTTTCAAACCCAAATGATTCAGGATAAGCATTTCTGGAAGATAAAATGTGGGACTGGCTGACTGAGCTGATCTTGAAGCACTTACATAAAGAACTAGTTTCATAAATAGTTACTTGAAAAATGATGTGCCCACATGCTAAACTGATTAACACCAGGAAATAAGCATGGTTGGATCGCATTCCAGTTGTCATCTTAACTCAGTTTTGGGATAATGGTTTCTCCTTCTGGACCAATTTCTTCTTCTAGAAGTGTCTGTGGTGCAATAAATGTATATCCTGCCTAACCCAAAGGTCAGTGAAAATACAAGAAATGAGCATTGTTCTGTGGTCTCTGCAGAGATGCTCAGGACACTGGACAACTACATTTCAGTCCTGTCTTTGCACATGCTATGTGGTCATACAGACCACTTTTCCAGTGTAGTGGCTGGCATTTTCTTACATATAAACTAGATTTGTACTGACAGATGGTACTGACATATTTTGTGAAATGTTCAATTTTTGTTCAAGGAAATAATACTCAGCTTGCTAGTAGTTATTATTACATACATACAAGAAAATGCTTTGTAGTCACCAGTGTCTGATTAGAATACTGACAGGCTTGTCTAAGGGCAAGTTTTCTATCAAGAACTGACATTCATAGTACATGAAAATGTAGAGGTTTTTAGGCATTCTGCTGTATTTGACATGAGAAGGAAGAGTATCAAAAATAGGAGTTTCAATAAAAAATAACTGCTTTGCTTAAAAACCCTAAACCCCAGTCTATAAATATTTAACTCAAATGTTATGTTTTTAGCAGGAATTCTCAGTCATACCTCCATAGTTTTCTGGGATGCCATTGTCTGTAATCTGATTGCTTTGCTCTGGCAAAGGATAATTTTGTGATAATTACCAATGAGAGATGAGCATGAAGTGGGAATGTAGTGTGGGATATTACTCAGCTAATGAGCATTGCATAAGCCTGCATCAAAGAATTTAAAAATGAGCAAACTGGATATCTCAGTACAGTCAATGGAATGGGCAAGCTGCTACACTCTGCTGGTCAGATTCAGACTTCTTTTTTCTTTTTTTTTTCAAGGTGTTGGATGTTGGACATTGTTGATGTTTACTATGAGTAGTGAGGTGTTGGAACAGGCTGCCCAGAGAGGCTGTGGATGCCCTGTTCCTGGAAGTGTTCAAGGCCAGGTTGGATGGGGCCCTGGGCAACCTGGCCCAGTAAATGGGGAGGTTGGTGGCCCTGCCTGACAGGAGATTCATGATCCTTGAGGTCCCTTCCAATCTGGGCCAGTCCGTGATTCTGTGATTCTCTGATACCCATTATATATACTTGAATTATTAGTCAAAGATACAAATGTTCAGTTTCACCGTTTGGTTCATTCTGGTTTTGTTTCTTTTCCCTCTCTCCTCTCCGCCTCTCCCCCCTTTCCTTTTTTTCTTTTTCCACTTCTTCAGAAATCTTGAGCTCTCTCTATATCCTTTCTATGAAATGCATCCCTCATTCAATAGTTTATGTAAATAATTTTCATTCTATGGTATACATATGAGCTGTTTGTGCTATTCTTGGATTGTATTGCATAACAATCTCTCTAACTTCGTGTCAAGTGTCTTTTTGATAGAGACAAGAGATGTAATAATTATAATAATAAATTATGAAATATTATCAATTTTCCCAAAGATCCTATAAGTTTCTTTAAACAGGAAGTACAGTTTCCAAATGCAGTCTTGATACTCTCGTGATTTTAAGTAGGGTGCTTGATGTAAAATCAGGTCAATGGTCTACACTGACACCAAACTTTTTTCAGCAAGTAAACAGTTTCCCAAACATATCGGGATCAGTCACATGATCTTTACTCTTCACTAGCCTAATTTCCCAGTGTATCATAGTCACTGTAATACATATACACCTCTGAAAAGAAGTGAATACAATAATTCCACAGCAAAGCATTATAAAGCATTATATGCACACAGACACACACATGGGTTGCTCCAAACATAGTGTCTCCTTTTTATTTCTGCAGAAACCACAACAGCTACAAACAGAACAAGAACACCGTTCGACAGAGCAAATTCTCAGATTCAAAACACTACTGTTCAACATAGTCACCAACATTTGTTTGCGCAGATAAGCTGGTTGAGATGCTCTTCACTGTTTGGTCTCCACAAACAAGCAAAAAGCATCAATGAATGCCAGTGGGTACCATTTTTTCTGCATGGAGAAACTCTATTACACATATTTGCTTCATGCTCCTATATCAGATACCACATTTTGTCAGACTACCCCTCTGCTGTCATCTGTCACATGGCAACAAAATGTAGTAGAATACAGGTGGGAAAGTTCAGTCTTTACTGCTGCACCACCAACATGGGCCTCTGATATTGTTGTCCTACATAATGAAACAGGAGGTACAACTTTCGTAGCAGTTCTCCTGCTGCTCCAAATATCTATCTACCTATATAATAGCAGATCATAGTACATAATTTTTCCTGATAAGTTTGTTTTGTTTTTCCTTTGTTACGCATCTTAACGACAAACGTAACACTCATTACCATAGAAAGAAACACAGGAAATCTTATTCCTCTAGTATCTGCTACTGAAATTCATAGTCTGATATATTTGAATATACTTTGATTTCTCAACATAGGATTTAGATATTTATACATTTGAGGTTCGCTCAGTCCTGTCAGAGTCCATATTATTCATTACATCAAGACAGCATGATAATTTACTTAACTCAGGCTCTGTAGCAACTCTCTTGATGAAAAGGATCGGTGTCATTGATAGAACTATTTGAAGCGGAAACCATATCTTTGAAATCATTAAAGTAGCAAAAGCTAGTACTTATATCCTGAGTAGGTGTGGTTTTAGCATTCTCTAGTGTCAACCCAACCACACAAACAAAAGCACTGGCAGAATAAGCTTAACAAGCCATTTATTAATATGAATTATTTGCTCTGTCCCTGAAGAAATTAGTAATTAATCTTTTACAAACTTTGCCTTCACAGAGATTATGTCTTCTGTCATGTGCATGAGATAATGTAAGAATGCTGTTCTATAAAACTGACTCCCATTCATTCACTTTGAGAATGACCACTGGTTATGGACTACTACATGAATAAAGAATTTATAACCTATATCCATCTTAAGAATTAATATCTACAATACTTACAGCTAAATACAGCTTTTTGTATATGTAGGAAATAAAAAGGACTGAGCTCACTTTATGTGTTACACGGAGTTCCCTACATATGCAGGGCAACTGTGTAGACTCTATTACTCTTTCACGTAGAGTTTTCATTTTTTATATTGGTTGCTGAATTTTTTTTTTAATTAGGCAGTTGTTATGAAAATGCAGAAGTAGCTGTATCCCATAACACTTTTATAAAGCAAATGGCACTGACCATACAGGTTATGCCTGCAGCACCAAATAACTTTCTTCTTTGCTCTCTGATCTATTTATTTACAGACATCATATCCAATGATTCACTTTTAGAATTGTCACTCTATGATGATGCACAACCATCTATCTGAAGTCCAGATAGATGACATCAGTGTATATAATACTACATCAACTTTCCCTTGAGGAGGATCATTAGAAATATGAACACAGAAAAAGTGAAAGACAGCTCATGTTATCTGAGATATTTGGCAACCCTAATCAACACATCATTTACCAAAGACCACTTCCACTTGAACAAACCTTTCTTTCTCTTCCATCCAATGTTAGGACGCTGCCCTAGGGAAAATACTGTAAAATAAAGAAAAACTAACTAAATATATAACTGACAGTTCTTCCTCTGCTTGGCAGGAGAACTGTGACAGCATGGTTCCGTGGAAACAGATCTCTATAAAAATCATTACACCTTATTCACTGTGCATTTTTTGTTTATTTATATTTATGTATACTTGCTGTGTGGTCTCTAATAAAGTAATTATTTTCTTGATCCTAATGTACTTTAGCTCCAGTCTTCTCACTCCGCCTTTCCCTTTCAAAGATCTCAAGACATTTGATTTTTAGCAAGTTGTTTCCTCCACTTGTACAGATAACACTTGCAATTAAATCGAAGTAATTTGATTTTTGATTATTCTAATTCTCCATGACCAAGGAGAAAAAGATAATAATAGTCTATACAATCAGGTTTATGATAACTAATTTAATAATTACAGTCAGTTAAAAATGATAGTACAAAATCAGCTTAATAAAGACTGAAGTGAAAAAAAAAGAAAGCTATTTTTCTGGTAATTTGATCCAGGAACAAAGGTGCAAGAATGAGGTAATCAGGGTCTGCCAAATGAAGAAGTTACTATAGGAAGTTAGCAACTGCCTGAATGCGTGGTCTTAAACTATTAGCAACACTGAATTGGGAGTAAAGTATTTCAAGTTACATTCTTCTCTGGGGAATTCACCATGTGTAAATGAGTCGTTTAAAGTTCATATTGATTTACTTAGCAGAAACCTGTTTGCGAAACGCTATTGTAAATGAACGCCTAACATTATGAAAGACATTTTAAATCTCTCTTTTAGATTTTCAGTTAAAGTGTTTTAAGTCAGCATTTTATTCATAAAAAATAGCCTGAGCTCCATCTGTGAAAGAATTACAGATCTTGCACAAATGGTATTAAAAGCTTTAATTTTAATATAGGGGATTCATTTATTTATTTATATGTTTTCTATTTCAAATATGCTTTTTTATATATACTTTTGTTGTTCATAGAAGCCCAGTGGAGACCAGTGGAGATTTTTTTTTTTTTTTTTTTTTTTCCCCCTTGATTCCTCCCCCCCTCCCTCTCCAGAGAGGCATGTTCTGGAAAAGTGTTACTTGATATTGCACATTTACAATGTTGCTACCTATAAGCTTTAATCCTGAAACACACTGATATGATCTTTTTAATGTAGCCCAGGATAACACATGATCAACCTCTTATCCACCAGCACACCCAGGTGCTTTTCCTCAGAGCTTCTGTCCAGCAGGTCAGCCCCTGACCTGTACTGACGCAAGTGGTTATCCCTCCCCAGGTACAAAACTCTATGCTTGCTTTTACTAAAACCCACCATGCTCTCTTTCCAACTCTTTGGCCTGTCCAGATCTGAACTAATTGTTAGTAGTGTTGAAAGCTGCATAGATAAGAAAAGTGAGTTTCCCGATGCTAACCAATCTATGATCCTATAATGTGATTTTTCAATTTAGTTACTGTCTTAGATGTAGATTTTGTTTATTCTAAACAGTGACTCAGTTTTCCTATTCTATACTGAAAGATTCATTTGTTTTCAGATTAATTTGATGCAATTTGAGAATCAGAGTACAAATTTAGGTATGTTTGAAACACACAGGTCTGAATACGGATAAGCTGGTGGATTACAATTACAAGGGTGGTATGTACAGTCATACATTCAGTGGGGATTTAATTATGGCATTAGTGGATATGAAGGAGTGTTTAAATCTGAACAGATTTTCTAGCATAGAATTTTTTAAACTGAACATTTAGCCAACTTTTTTTTAATTACAAGGTGATTTTGCGTGTGGCTATATTAGCTGTTCATTCAGCTGAGATCTTTTTGCTTCACATCATTTAAGTTCTGACCTCTATGTGTACTCTATATACCTAGCAGTCTATCTTGCAAGCTCTAGAAATGATTTTATGTTCACACTTAAATGACTGATAAAGTATTGAATAGTATTGACCAACAACAAATTCTACAGAAAGTAGAATCAGTCAACAATAATCATTAAGAACAATCTAAAAATCTGTCTATTGATCATTTAAATCTTCAAGATATGTCTAAGCTTTATAATCAAGATGTCATGAGTGATTTATTGTGAAAGGTTGTATTTTCACAACACAGTCATGTCTCAGTACCTTTTTTGTTTTAGTGAAACTAATCATAGCCAAGGTATCTGACAAGTTATGAAGAATATTTTCCATATAACTTCTGGCAAAACATTTACAAATATATATATTCCAAATATCCTTTCTTTTCCTTCTTTTAGAGATCGTTAATAAATCATGTAAATGATGAGTATTATGAAGCAGAATGCCTGATGAATTTCTAGTAAAAGTTATGACAGATAGTAAAGTCAGCAAAACTTGCAAAGAAACAGTAAGTCCTAAGGTGAGCAAGAAGTTAAAATCCTGGGAGGTAATTGGGAGTCAAAGGACAGGCTGATTTATTGATGAATTACTGGTAGATAATTCAGTAGATAAAAATGTAATAGGAAAGCTGACATATTATTAGACAATTTAAAGTTAGTAATAAAAATTGCAGATAAATAAAAACAGAAATATTTTTCAGCTCCATTGTAATTGTTTGGAACCCTATTCTGAACAAATTCTTAAACTGTCCCTTTCTGCTAACTTACTATCAGTAGGTCTTCAGGAAGACTTTCTTTGAACACTGTAGAAAGATGGCATAAGCAGAAAACAGTGCTTAGTCCACCATTAAGGACCATTAATGAGTAGAATGCCAAGGAAAACACAGCAAGGCTAGAATTAATGTTCTAAATGGGGCATTGATGCCTTCTCATCCTCTCTGAGTTCTGAAGCAGTGTGGATAAGAACTTCAAGCACCATCACGTACAGTGCAGACCAAGGGGTTTCAGCAGCCTGAGACTTCAGTGCTGCAGTGTCTGTATAACTGAAGATATCCTTACCAGCCTTATTTTGGAGATGTAGCTGTTCTAGTTTTTAACTCCGGTTTCAAAAGTTTTTCATTTCTAAGCCAAACATTGAGCTCCTAGCTGTTTTACAACCAAAGAGTTTGGAAAAGACTTCGCTTTATACTGAAGTGCATCTATTTTCACTGCAATTCAGCAGAAGAAAATGAAGCAAACCTGAAGCCAAAAAAAAATATATATATATATTTATAAACCAACAAAAACAGCCACAAACACCTGAGACAGTATTCCCCAAAATAGTTTCACTCAGACAGGCACCTCCCCTTGTTTGTTGTTCCTTATATTACTGTTGCTAAGTGAGGACTCGTTCACTCTGCATACAAATCAATAATTTCTTTGATATTTCATTTTAAAAGCAAAGAATCAGCTGTTACAGTTCTGCCACTGATTAACTGGAGTTTATGGAGCTCTAGAAAGTA
The DNA here is from genome assembly GCA_030625065.1 of Alectoris magna. NCBI lineage: Eukaryota > Metazoa > Chordata > Aves > Galliformes > Phasianidae > Alectoris > Alectoris magna. Next base: position 17,626,657 of record CM060565.1, read on the forward strand.
ACTAAGTTTTTTTTCTATGCTTTGCATTTGTAGCCAGCTATTATCCATTCAGACTCTATCTTGTCGACATATATTCTTTAAAAAATGTATAATTCAATAGTAATTTTAATTTCATTGTCAGTTAGAATGGAAATTAACTTCTTCCACTAGTAAAGAGAGGATACTGTTTTGAAGTCTATAGAGGACAAATGGCATTTAAGAGCTCATTACTACTATTACTAACAATGGTATTCCTTTGACTAGATGCTTTTATACTGGTTCACTTTCTAGTTCACTTAATGTCCATCTTGCATTTACGTCTTAGCTGTACTTATCTTGTCAAAGAATCTACATTTTACTTCTGTGACTAAGCAAAACAACAAAAACAAACAAAAAAACCTTCAACAAAACAACTAAAACAAGTGAACAAAAAAAAAACCCTACCAAAACTATACATTCTTAGATGCTGCTATTTTCTAAAATTTTCTCATATTAAGAACTTTTTGAAAAATTTTGGTATGACCACTTAAAATAGAGAATGCACAAACTCAAAATTAAAATGTGGGATCAAAACAACAGATACAGAAGACACTCAAAACCCAGCAGTAGTTCAAAACTTTTCTGCCCCCCAAAAGATTTGTATTCAAAACTAATGTTTCTCCAAATACTTTAAATGTTGTATCTTATTTTCTCTCCAGAAGTTTACACACAGTGTGGAACTGCACTACAGATTCACTGCACTATTTTAAATTGCATTCAAGAATAGTATTGTCCAATTATAATCATTTTCTGAAGCACAGAAATGATCATAAATATCACTTGACCACACTGAAATAGTCCTTTACAATCAAAGCCAGCATGCCAGGAACAGTTACTCTGAAGTAGGAAGAAAAACATTGCTTTTCAAGTTTTCTGATGATAGTTTTCAGATATTGTCTTATAATTGTAACACAATACATAAAAAGCCCAAATCTTTGTTCCAAAAAGCAGTAAAATTGTTTCAGCAAAACTTTTTTAACACATTTAGTTAATTGGAGTCAGCCCAGAGAAAATACAATGGAGTGATATTTATACAAGAGCTACTTTCTCCATATTTTGGATTTTCTTATTTCACGCACACAAAAAATTAATAGTAATAAAAAAACCCCATTAAAAAGTCAATAGAAAACTAAGTGAATAGAGAAAGCTCAGTAAAATGTGAGGGTATTTAATTACACATTTTGGAATTTTAAAGGAGGTCAGCTCTAAAATTAAAAGAATATCTGCAAGGAAATATTTTTTAATTTAATCCTAGTATGGATCCTATCAAATGTGTACTTGTTTTCATTCTTTTCTGCTGTTGAGTCAAGAAATAAACTCTTCAAATACAGACCAAATCTTTTTTTTCCAAATCATTATTGAGCAGTATATTATTCCAGCAGTCTCATTCATTGCTTCTTTCATCATCTTTGTTCCACAGCTTCTAAAAATAGGCATTCAATCTACCAAATAAATCAGATTTTATAAGCATTATTCATTATATTGCAGAAAATCTACCAAGACGAAAGACTGCTAAGCAGTTCTCCTTTCATTCAAACAGAACTCATGGCATTAAACAAAAACTGCCACCAGAATACTTCTTAACACTGTCTGAGTGGTAGATACCTTTCTTCTTGCCTTTCATAATTTCCTATTAGATAAGTGAGATGAGAACAAACAAATGATTACAAAGCAAATGTGCTCTATCAAGCACTAAATACAGAGACACAGTGATGACTTTTATGAAGAAGTTGTAGGACAGAAAAGATTTCTGGGGAGTCACCTCAGGAGGTTAAAACTACCACTCCTTCATTGCCATCAGAATTAGCTATCTGAGCAGAGCTTCTGGCAATTGTTCAATGAGTAGATTCTCTCTTGTTGTTAGGGGGAAAAAAAAGTGTTTAGGTAAACATTTGCATTTAGGATTTGCTGTGAAATCTCTGCAACTTGCACATCACAGATTCAGTGACAGATAACAACAGCAGAAGCATATTAACAATGCTGTGTGAACTGAATGGATAATGGGAATACTGTTAAAATCTCAAGGGAGATAGAAAGGTATACTGCTGAAATAAATCAGGAATTCACAAGAGAAATGCAATTCTTGTGCTGGATCTTAACAAACCATGTCATATTCTCGGCATGCTGCACCACTGGTTGTTTTTGATGTTTGATTTGTTCATTTTCATGAATATGTTTATAACCTTGCCGTTACGAGCTCTGTTTTCAAATTTGCTGGTAGAAAGAGTAGAAATAGGGTAGAAAGACACAGTTTTGCTGTAGCCATCAACACAGAAAAAAGAAAATTGTCCATTTTCTGAAAGGAAGTTATCCTGCCTCATATTTGAGGACACATACAAAGGAAGTGGTATATGTACAGTGTATATTATTGCCATTTTATCTGCACATTATCTATATATATATGTTTTTCTTTAAGAGAAGCCTACAAGAGCTGGTCTAATATCTGGCATGTCTAATTGCAGTGTCTGATGCATGGACACAGATGTGAATGATCCAAATTGTTTATTACAAATCCTTACATCACTTATATATATTCACAAGTTTCCTTGTTTAGCCTTCCCATCTGCCCTTACAACTTTGCCATCCACCTTTACATGTCAACAGAGTATTCCACAAACACTCCATAACCTGGCATGTGGGCACTTATCCAATCAGAGCCACGAGCCGTTCTTTTAGCTTTTTCTCTTATTCTAAAGTTGTCCTTGGTTCTCATGCTGTTTATCTTGCTTCATAGCTGCTGCTCTGAATAGTTCTTGTAGTATTCCCACATCTGATGTGTTAGGAAGACTAACTGCTTTGGTTGTCAGTAGATTTTGGAGTGGATTTTAGAGATGAATAAAAGAACCAACATGATTTCTAAATAGCATTGCACATACAAAGATAATCACTTTAACTCAATGCATTTCAAACATACATTTATTTATATCTTCCATTTTCAAACTCTCTGAAGGAAAAAAAAACACCAAACAAATCTAACCTAGGAGCACATGGAAATACATAACTAAGAAGAAAAACTTTTTTTTAAAGAAAACCTATTTTACTCAATTTATTTTTCAATCTAACAGAAATGAAATATCAAAGAAAAAAAAAAGTCCAGAACTTCACATTATTCCCTTTCTTTTCCAAACAAAAGCCCGTATGGGGACACTAACATTGAGTAACTGTCAAATTACATCTCTAAAAAATATCTATTTCCCAAAGACTACCTTTTCTAAGGAAGATTAAAACAAGTTCTGAGTGTCTTTAGCAGAACATCCTGCCGTTAATTTCTATGTGTGATGTGATCAGACATAATATGACTAATCCCTTGTGTATAGGAACTTTCAGGTCACAGCCTGAACCAGTAATTGAGCATCTAGAGAAGAGGCAAGGCTAATCTTGGGAGCACAGGTGCAAGCAAGTCACCTGTGTGACTGGAAGGAGTAGACCCATGTTCCACCCCTCCCAAACCTCATTTAAGGGTTGGTAGACACCCATGAAATGTTTCTATTTGGACATTGTTTCTTCTTGGAGTTTTTCAGCAAGCCCTTGCCCTTAGAATGGGGTAAGATATTCTTTTCCTGTTATTGATTTTTTGATAAATACTTTTCATGGGTCCATTCTAAGACTGGTCAGAGGCAATTCCATACCTCTTTGCCAAATGCACATTCATTTAGGAGTTAGGAAAAAAACATTAAAACCAAATCAGTAAAACCAAAGTATAATCCAAATTTATGTTCTTTAGAATTCAAGATAAAGTAAAAAAAAAAAAATTATCTGTTCACATATTCCATTCTTTTGCAGACTAGATATCACTTCAAGGTTTAAAAAAAAAAAAAGCTTTTTCCAACATAAAATGCCTGATCATTCTCATAGTCATTATTAACCTCCGTTGTTTTAAGGTCATCTATAAAGTCCCCAGTCTGTAACCGTTTTATCTGCAAGTACGTTACCTACCTCTGAAGGCCTTTATCTCATAGAATATCCTGAGTTGGAAGGAACTCACAAAGTTCATCAAATATCTTCTGTGTATCTTAAGATAAATGAATAAATATTTTCATTTAGCAAAAGAGTACTTCTTTCTTCACGAAAAACCAAGTTTGATTTTTGCTGTTCTTAAGTATGTCTAATGGCAGAAGTCTCTTCCAGAATTGATGGTTAAGTTGAAATACCCATCTGCACTTCAGTAGGTCTTTTTGCTTGTTTGGTCTCAAGCATCAATTAACATTTTTTATCTGTGGATAGAACGAATTAACTATCAAATCTGTAGAGTTTCAGTACATGGACAGAAAATACTTATAAATAAACATCCAAAGGAATTGTTTGAAGAGTAAATATTCCATCTCTGTGAAATACAAATTGTTTATATGTTTTTTAGTACTTTTTGGAGGAGAGCAAAGCCTTCCCAGACTTGCAGTTGAATTTCTGGCAGTGAAATCACTTCATCAAGCTACTTTTCTTATACTCCTTTACCTAATGGGTCCTTACTACATTTTTAATGCTTGGCAAAAGTGGTATTCTACCAGATTAGCCTTGTGTAGGAAGGTTTAGTTACTTTCAAGATATTTCTTTGTAGCTTACTTGTTTTTGATATAATAGTTTTAAGATATGTAACCTATGATTTGTACTCTTACAAGTTATAATAAATGACTATTGTGAGATGTTTCACATAAGACAAAAATGAAAAATAACTCATATTTAGATACTTTTTTTAACACAAGGAATAGTAATATTGATTTTTATTTTATTTTTTTAAAGCAAAAGGCATGTTTGGAAGCTATATTATATAGAATATATATAGCTATATAGAACTGTTGGAGTTGGGAGAGACTTTCAATGGTCATTTAGTCCAACCTACTTTCAGCGAACAGAGATGCCTACATCTAGATCCGGTCGCTCAGAGCCTGGTCTAGCTTGAGTATTCATTTCTTCACTCTCCTTTTTATCTGAGAAAAAAATTATTAAATTTTAAGTTATTTTTTTTTCATTCTGCAAAATAAAAACTCTGTAAACTTGCTCCTAAAATAAGTAGTTTTCTTTCTGGTCGCTTCTATTAAATGAACAGCATATTCAAGTGTGGCATTCAGACCAAACCCTCTTTGAGTCATGGCAGGCAGCATCCAGCTAGGTCCCAATAATGCTAAATACAGCAACAGCCTGAAAGAAGAACATTTTCTTCTAAGAAATTCTCACAGTAGCTTTCTTCTTTTTTTAATGTAATGTGAAAAAAAAAAAAAACCCTATTAAGAAGGCTTTGAGGAGGTCTTCCAGTAACCTCTCGGTACTTGAAGGGAGATTATAAATGGGAGGGAGATTAAGTTTTTTACATGGTTTGATAGTGATAGGACAAGGGAACACGGTCCCAAACTGAAAGAAGGGAGATACAATTTAGGTGAGAGGAGGAAGTTTTTTATTCAGAGTGGTGAGGTACTGAAACAGGTTTCCCAGTGAAGTTGTGGTGGAGTTTAAGGCCAGGCTGGGATCCAGGCAGTTTGATCTAGTACGTGGCAGCCATGCAAGGAGGTTGGAACCCAGATAATTTTAAGATCCCTTACAGTCCAAGCCATTCTATGATTCTATGCTTGATTCTATGAAACATTTAAATATATCAACAGAAAGGGGAAAGGTAGAAATATTTTCATTGTAACAGGCAGTTTTAGTAAGCAGTTTAAGCAAAAGGAGATAATAGAATCATAGAATGCTTTGAGTTGAAAGGGACCTTTATGATCAGCTAGTTCTAACCCCCTCCTCCCCCCCTGCTATCTGAACAAACTTTCTTTGGAGAGGGCAATTTCACATAAGTCAATTCTTGATTTACTGACATACTAAAAACAAAAAAGATTTATTTATTAATATTTCAGCAGACAATTTCTCTGAAGAGAAAGCATAAGGTGCAGGACTGAGGTGAGTTTATTATGTGTGTTGGTTTGTTTTTAAATTCAGAACGGAAGGAAAAAAAATTGAATATCAACAGTTTTGGTTCAGTGATCTCAGTAAAGGAACTACTTAAGTTTCATAATGGCATCTCCTTGAAAATTAAATAAATGAGCACTTTGATTTCTCTCGACAGTATGTATTTTCTGTACCTTTATGAGCCTGCTTGGAGAATTAATTAATATTTTCTAAGAGGTTATCCAAACAATACAGCATCTTCTTTAACCATTAAATTACGATGTTAATGTTCATGCTCTTCTCTTCTTAGAATTTTATTTTGGGACATAAAATTGGAATGTTAATGCAGTAAATATCGATTAGCATGCTTAGCAGTAATTCAGGAGCATTTCATATTGAAATCGCTTTATGAAGAGATCCAGTACTTGTTTGCATCCCGCTGTGTTTTTTTTTTGTTGTCTCAAGGCCACCTATGATTAGTTTGACTACAGTACCACAAAAAGAGTGCCCACAGAAAGTAAGGAAAACAATTCACCTGAATTTGAGCTAAACCTCTGTAGTATATTTTGGTACTTCCTTTCTATATTTCATGTGTCAGAGAGCCAATTATTTTATTGGTACTACCGTACTTTATTAATATACTTTCATTGAACTTTTCAAAGATGAGAGTACTTTTAAACACTTTTTAAATTTATCAGAGATCCTTCAGAAACATCATTATCTGTATTTACAGTAAAAGCATGTATTGCTGTATAAAATGTATGCATATATTTTCATTCACATGTCAACCTCCAGTTGATCAGCTAGTACAAATGAAATGTCTGAAAATGATTAGAGGGTTTCTGTTTATTTACGGACTTTTCATAGGTATGCTTCTCACTTCTTTCTGAGCTCCAGAGAAAACAGAAGCACTTTTGTTGTACTGTAAAATCTTTCTTTTTTTTTTTTTTTTTTTTTTTTTCCTATACTCATCTTTCTGTACCTCCAAATTGGGCCACCAGTTCTCTGAGAGGCCAATTAAACTTTGTGTGCTAAGATTTCTAGCTCTTGCTGTTTGTGCTCAATACACTTTGTACCCGTATACAATTGTCTAATATATATGGAAAGTATTCCTTTCATTCTCTTTCCTATGAGCTATCTAATTATGATAAAAATATTATATTAAAACATGCAAGTATTTGTAGTTGTTTACTCAGTGACCACCAGTCTGATACAGGTAAAATGCCCTTAATGTGGCTCTGTCTTTTGGTCTTTGCATTATTGTACTGTTTGATATTTCAGCCTGAAAACGTTTGCTTGCTTCAAATTATAACTACATAACTTGCCAGTCTCCTTAAAACTAGTAAAAATCCAAAATGCTGTTTTGGTAAGACAGAGATATGAATATGTGTTTAAACATGTTTTCCATGTATTTTGCTTACACAGATATTAAATAACTTATCCACAGCACAAGTAATATAGTTATTTCTTAATTACCTTTCATTCATGCTGTTTCTTGTAAGAAGCATTTACCTAGTAAAGCAGGAATACAGTCTCTGATCAGCCTTAAAAATGTGTGATATGGATAAATCTGATTTGGTGTATTTGGATAACCCAAATTTCGTAACTGTGTCATATATCAATGTAACACACATCTGATGTTTGAACTTACACATTTGTCCCAACTTCTGTTCATATTTTATTTTACCTCAAAAAAGTGATACCTGTTGTCTTTATCATCTGTCATCTCTATATTCTGTTCTATCCTCTTGTGTAGTCTATTTGCAATTCTGCTGTAAATTAACTCTGGAAACAAACAAACAAAAAAGCTTTTGTTTTTGTTGGAACACCGTAAATGCTGAAAAGCATTTTCCACAGATACTTACTCAATTTTACACTGAAGCTTTATTTTATCTGTTCTTCTGCTTGTTCCCCATGTGTATTCCCACAAAAAAAAAAAAAAAAAAGAAAACAAACAACCCCTTCCTGACAGCTGTAAGATAATCAATCATTAAAAAAACCCCAAACATTAACTGAGTGTTATTGAAAGACTTTATTAAGCCTTGAGACTGAAGGGATTTAGTGATTTATTGCAAATGGAGAACAACTAGCACTTCTCTTTGATAGAGGTCTCTTTGGGACCTCCTCTACCCTGCCCCAGGGCAACCGTCCCCTGCTTCAGTGAGGCTGTAGGAGGGCCAGTTTCTAGCCCCAGATACCCTGCACAGCCTGGCCACTGCCCCTGCTGATCCAGGCCCACCTGCAGGCCAACCTCTTGGCCTAGGTTCAGGTGCCATTAACTCAGTTCCCAGGGAGGTTCCCTGAGCTCTCGTTAATGATTGGTGAAAATGCATATCTAATTGTAGTGAGTATTTTGAAAACAAGTACTTTATAGCTGAGAATTTGCTCTATCGAATGGTGTCATGCTCTTTGTAGCTGTTGTAGTTTCCATGGAGATAAATAGGCCACTCCAAAAGTAAAGCTTATGTGTAATTAATATTATATGAATAAAAACTAGAAGTGTTGAAAGGAGAGGATGAAACCTCCTGTTTGAGTTTTCTGTCATTTCTCAAGGTATCTTTACAGTAGTGGGACTTCACTGTTTTATCTCTTTCTCACTCATTGGGGAAGAGTTTGAAGAGGAAACAAATACCAGAGAGAACCTACACTGGCTGTTTTCTTCCAACACAAAGGAGATTACAGGTTGGAGTGAAAAGGAGATGCAGATCTACCTGACGTGCCTCTTTGTCTTTCAAAAAACTCAGAGGTGAATCTGAAAAGCTGTGAAGGTCACAGTATGAACAGTAATTTTCATGGCTAAAGGCAGACTTATACAGAAGGATATTGGGATTCAGGACTGCTTGACGAATAAATAATTTCTCTATTGTCTGAAGGAAAAGTACTGTCATATAGAAGGGCTAAATTTCGGATGGCAAATGATAACATCAGCCTATATTAGATGAATGGATATATTTTTTTCAAGAGGTAAAACACAGGATCATAGAATTGTAGCTCAAAGATTAGATCAGTGAAATAAGGTTATTTTTGTCATAATTTAATAGTGCACACAGCATTTCTGCTCTTTCAAGTCCTATTAAACAAAGGATATGCATTAGCCTTTCTACTCCTTTTAATGATGTCAGTGGCCCAAAAGAGAATTTGTTCCTTTTTATTTCCTTGTACCTAGTAGTCAAATGCTAACTAAAATTTCACAATTCATGCTTCTTAGTCTCTCATATGCATCCTGTTGCACTTGCGTATTCCTGTGGTTTGTTTCATCTTTCTATGGGAAAAAAAGGGCATTGAACTTTAATCCACTAATATTTCACTATCCCTAATCACCAACATATACTTTCCTTAAAATAATCTTTCACAGCAGTGGAATAATGTTTCCTTAATTAAGAAGTTATAATATTGGCACAGGCTATATATGGGAATTTTGTGTATTCTGTGGAGGAAGTGCTAAATTCCTCAGAATTTTACATGAAATTACTTGTTTCCCAGAGTTAGATTAGGTTCACACTCATGATTGTTTCCAAGCCTTTCTACATTTCAACTGTCAGGTCTTGAAGTGCATACTCCTAGTTCAGCTGGCAATTTTATGGCATTCATCTGACTGAGTCCTAGGTCATTTCCTTTGCTGATAAGGGCTATTGCGAAGAAGGCTATGGGTCTCTAGTTTCTCTTGGGAGTTGCTTTTAAACTGAGGTTTTCAGCACTGCTGCTGCCTGTGCTACATTGTAGCTACACAGTCCAAACAGCAGTTAGGACTCAGGCCTATTGTTTTGACTTTCTGGACTTCAGAGCAGTCTGATTGCTGTAGACCTGCTAGGTGATTGCTGCACTGTGGCTGAGCCTGACCATTCTCTGAACTCAAATATGACTGCGCTTGCTGCTCTTCATCCTGCCTCTTGGTCTGTGACACCACTGCTTCCACCTGAGCCCTTGTCACAGCTCGCTTTCCCATGCAGTGCAGTCAGCCCTCACTGTTCCCTTGTGTGTACCACTGGTGATATATAGACGTCTTTAATAATTAACAATAAAGTTAGACTGCTATAATTTCCTTTCTCTCTACTTACCCCTATGACAGGGTCTTTCTCTGGACCTGCAGTCATCTGTACAGAGCCTGTGGCTTTCCTTTCAAGCTCATAGTCAATCCCCTTTCTGATCCTAAGCCATCTGTACCTCATTCCAGGCTTTCTCTCCGTCTTTCACCATCTCAGTCAGCTTTGGGTTCATATACCCTCATTGTAGGAATCCTAGGTAATAGTGGGATGATTAATATGGATTAATACTATGATCAAGCTTGGATACCTGTTAGATAGATGTCTGTAAGTGAAATCTATTACAGATACCAAAATCACCAATTTTTGTACCTTTAGTTCCGCACATGAAGGCAGTCATATTACAAGAATCCCAGTCTGGTGACGTCAGTATGTGTAATTACCTCTTTGAAGTTTGAAAAGGAGCAAGCATGAGTGACTTAAAAAAATGTTCTTCCATACCAGGATGACCGGAAGTTACCTAAAGACAAAATAAGATTTTCAAGACCAAGGAGGTGTTTTTTTTTTTTTTTTTTTTTAATTATTTTTTAATGTCCAATTCTGCCCTTTGAGATGCTTGGTCTGCAATAGGATGGAATCATATCAACTAAATTCTTGAAGTCCAAAAAATCAGATCTACCTCATTTAACTTGTCTAGGGAAACTGCCATCAAGTTTTGTTGTCTGAGAAAGCATCTTATCAGGTATGAGCAACTGTGCTCTAGAGGACTGAGTTATTAGACAGACAATATTGTTCTTACATGTCACCCATTCATGTTTAAGAAATTTTACTCATTTTAATAATGTCAGTGAGGCAGTATGAAATATCGAAAATACGGAGGCTGAATCATAAGAACTTATGTCGAGGCTTGAAAGCCAGAAGATTTTGCAAAACCAATGCTCTTTTTCTTTTGTAGGTTTATACCGTTCAATAATTTATTCTAGTCAAGGTGTGCCTCATACATCTCACAGTTAATGTGGAAAAAAAAAATTAATTTCACTTTTGTATTTACAAATGTTTGGGGGTAAGTTATGTGTTTGAAAAGCATTTATGCCTCATATCTTAAATGAAGCAGTATTTGAGAGGAGCAAACTGTTTCTCTTTTTCCTTATGCACTGCGCATTGTTGCAGTGCTTATTAGGATTGTTCGAAAGCACAATGTTGGAATTGTCTCCACAGTTAAGTACAGACTGGAAGCAAACAGTTCTCTCACCACTGTTCATTCTGACCTAAACTGTCCATAAAAGCAATAAGGTTATCTGTCCTATCACTGAAGTTTCTAAATACCAATTATAAACTTAGATCATGCTGCTTTGTTCTTACAAGAATCTCTCCTGAACTTATAACCTTACTGGTCTGTGGAGTTCCAGGAAGAAGGGATTCTTGAACTTTTCTCCAAAGATGATGTTTGACATAATACAGGATAATCAATTATTTTATATTGGAAGAAGAACAATATAGCTAACAAGCAGAAGACAGTCATCTAGGTATGTGAATGGTGTTCTGAGAGATGAGAGTATCAGTTAAGGTTCCTGGCTGAGCAGCAGATTTCATACCTGTTCTTGCACAAACAGTTTCTCATCTGCAAGGTGCTGGTAACAATATTTTTCTGGCTCACAGAAGAGGGGTATTCAGATACATTGAAGAAATTATGACAGTGCTAATGGTATTCTAAGCAGGAGAGATATTAATTCCTTGCAGTCCAGGAGCAGTCTTGACTGAAATGAGTAATAAAGTTGTCTATGGCAGTCACACCAGAAATCTCCATTAAATTTTTTTTGGCTTGTCCTTATTGTTTATAATTTTTCCATAACCATTTACATCAGGGGACTGAGAGCAGAGGGGACAAATTACACAGATGTGCAAAATAATAAATTAGTCGTAGTTGGAAACCACCTATGAATAAATGAAATTATTGACCAGCAGTGTTTGCCTGACCTGTATCCATCAAAATGTCAAATCAGGTACACATAAGCAGCAAGGATGCATCCTGGAAAGAATAAGGAATGCATAAATCTCAGACGTTGCTCCTTGCTGCTTCAGGCAATTGTGCTAGAGTAGATATTACAAGAAAGTACACATCCCCAAAAAAATGCAAGATCAATTAAAAGCAACATTAGCTCATCATTTGTTTATTTTTAAAGCAGATACCCTACTAGCTACAAAATGCTCTGTCCTTGCAGTATGTTGAAAATAATTCAGAATAAACTAATATTTTATGATAAACTTTCTACTCTGAAGTCTTATCATTGAATAGTTATATAGGTTTAATCTTAAGTAAATACCTTCAAATGTAGAATTTTCATCAGCCTAAAATAAAGTTTAAAACAAACAAACAAAAAAATCAAACTAAATACAACCAATAAATTATTTCTGTAACAACAACAAAAATTATATTTTGCCATGTTATATTGGGTTTATCTATGAGGTCTGTTCCAAAAGTAATGCCTCCTATTTTATTATGTTGGTCCGTGACATCAGAGGCATATTCTGGTGGTATGGCAGCAGAATATTGTTCAGTGTCTTTGTTGCTGTGTGACAGGTGGCAGCATCAAAATGGTGTCTGACTTGGAAGTGCATATGAATTAAAGGTGTGCCACTGAATTCCTACATGCAGAAAAGACTGCATCCACTGATGCTCATAGACATCTGCTGAATGTTTGTGAAGATTAGAGGGCAGATGTGAGAACAGTGAGACAGGGAGTGGTGTGTTTCAGCACTGGTGACAGTTTTTCTCCTTTGGTGCAGGTGAGAGCAACATGCAGGCTCTTGCCCGTCATTGCTTAAAATGCATAATTAGTGATGGTAACTACTTTGAAAAATAGAGTTTTGTAACTGAGCATTTGCTCCATCAAATAATGCTATGGTGCTCCCTGTATATGTTGTGATTTCCATTGAAATAAACAGAAGGTATCATTTTTGGAGTAACCTATGGTAGGAATTTTCCCTACATGGGTGTTTTTAACAGGAAATAATATTTTTAGGTGACCAAGGTTATTTTTCTACCATCACCAAAAAGCACGTTATCTGGCTCAAACAGAACTATTTCCTGTTTGTCTCTTGGTAATTCAAATACAATTGTCAGACATCACATAACGTCCAGCTTCTTCCTGTGTTATGGTTTTGTGTTTTGTAATTTTTTGCTATTGGTATTCCACATCACAACATCATGTGGAGCACAGAGAAGAAGTACTACACGTCCCAGGGGACCTCGCGGCCAGAGAGGGAAAATACGTCACGGAAGCGACGCTCGCTCTCTCTCTCACTGCCTGGCAGCGGGTGTGGGTGTGCTTCCAAGCCGCGGCGCCTTCAACTTCAAAGTAGGCCTCTCGGTGTTCGGAAACCTCTCTCTCTCATTATATTTGATTTATTAGCTTCAATTCTAATTATATTGTATTATAGCGTGTTATCTTGCATTCCGATATCATAGTTAGTAAATAAGTTTTACTCCTCAGATCATTGCCGCTGCTCTGTTTGTTCCCTTGAACTCCCATCTCCCTACCCCTTTTCCCTTTTTCCCTTTTTTTCCAAGGGGGCCGGGGGGCTACGGGCCTACTGCCCCCTCCCCTGTCACGGACACAGATTGATCTCGATAACCCCGTGACATCCTGCTGAAGATTTCCTTTCAGAAATCTTTGCAAGCAAGACTAAAAGTCTGTATCTTCTTAAGTCTCATTTCTTTCATCTACTAGAATAAATTTATGTAGAAAAGGAAAGGCTTCTTATTATTTATGAGTTTCATTATTTAGTTTAGATTGTGGAAAAAGGAAGTCAAACTGCAAGATATTCATTGTCTTTCTTGACATGTGGGAAGGCAAATAGCATTATAATTTTAATCCTGATTACATCTATGTCATATTCAACTTCTTGAATTGAGAAATCTTACTTCATCAGACTTTAAAAATTCAATTCTAGGAGCCTTGTATATAACACATTTACTTTATGCTTTGGTAATTTTTTCCTTTTATAATTTTAGTTGAAATTCTTTCCTTATATATATACGACAAAACACAGATGGATGGATAGACAGCTGGAAGAAAAAGAAAAAAAGACCAGTTGAACCTGGTCTTTTACAGTATTTAATATCAAAACTCCTTTAAAGCTAGTATTAAGTCTGATAAATAGATAACACAAACTATATTACTAAATTTACCTTCCATTGGCTTTTTCCCAGTTTAAAAGTATTTCTTCAATATCAGAAATTTGGGACTGAAATTAAATGACATAAATTTACTTAGATAAAAGCCTTTTTTGATAATAAAGTGCATGTGATTTCAGAAGGTTATATGCATCGTTCTGTCTGTAGAACTATGTAGGTAACTTTTTCATTCTCCCTTGATTAACTGGACATCTATTTTTATATTTGTGGATAATATGTTTACTTCTTTAATGTAATTTGATTTTGCTTGGTATGAAAATCTCATTTGAAGTTCGTTATAAGGCCTTGGTTAGTCTTTTGCTTGTGAATTCTTAGTTGTCTAGTCAGGGAGCAAAAACAATATCAGGCTTAGGTGATCTGTCGCATGCTGTGAATAGCAAATACCAAACAATGAATGTACAAGGCTAGCAGTTTACAAATAAGCTCCAGTGAAAATTATTCTTTTATACCTGTTAGTGAGTGCCTGACTGTCAAAGATAATAGGAAAAAGAAGTCCAAAACAGTTTATGATTGATTTACTAATAATGAAACAATGTAAATTAAAAACAGATCATACTGACAAGAAATACCTACAATATTTCACGGAATCACAGAATTGCAGGGGTTGGAAGGGACCTCTAGATGTCGAGTCCAAACCCCTGTGGGCCCCTGGACCCCTGACAAATGGGAAGGAAAAAAGGGAAAGGGGTAGGGAGTTGGGAGCTGGGCTCAAGGAAACAAATGGAGCAGCAGCAACGATCTGAGGAGTAAAACTTATTTTACTAACTATGATATTGGAATGCAAGGTAACACACTATAATACAATCTAATTGAAAGACTAATAAATCAAGTGAAATAAGAGAGAGAGAGGTTTCCAGAGACCGAGAAACCTACTTTGAAGTTGAAGGCGCAGCAGCTTGGAAGCACAACCACACCTGCTGCCAGGCAGTGAGAGAGAGAGTAAGCGTCACTTCTGTGATGTATTTTCCCTCCCTAACCGCAAGGTCCCCTGGGACGTGTAGTTCCTCTTCTCTGTGCTCCACATGATGTTATGATGTAGAATACCAATAGCAAAAATTACAAAACCATGACACCCTGATAAAGCAAGTTTCCTACAGTAAGTCACACAGGTAACCATCAAGACTGGTCTTGAATATCTCCATAGAAAGATGACTCCACAACCTCTCTGGATAGGCTGTTCCAGTGCTCTGTCAACCTCGCTGTAAATCAGTTCTTCTGCATATTTGTGTGGAACTTTCTATATTCCAGTTTTTGGTCATTGCTCCTTGTTCTATTGCAATGCACCACTGAAGAGTCTGGCCTTACACATTTACAAATCAAAGTTACTTTCAGCCTGACACTTTTTGCTCTCTGTCTATATTCGTCTCCTTAGCCACTTCCCTACTCCAAAGAACGGAATGATTCCCCAGTTTTCAACTGGTACCAGCAGTACACTGGTAGAAGTAAAAGTCTAAAAAATTGCATAGTGTTCTTTCTCTTACAGATATTTTGCCAGGAGCCTTGCATTTCATCACAGAGAAAGGTAGGAAACAGATCAATGCAGAAACGACATTCTAAAATATCAAAATATTACAACCCTCTCTCCCCCCTCTCCTCACCCCCCAAATAGTAATCAGTCAATAAATAATAATAAACAAAACAAAGAAAGGAGAAATCCTTCTGGAACAGATGAGAAGAATGACCTTAGAATTTATGGAAGAAGGTATAGGACAATAGAAGCTCTTGTTTAGTTATTTGGCTGAGTCAGGAATGGAGAAAGGAACAGAAAATGGAACAGATGTTCATAAAAATATGTTGAGCAGAAATGAGATGATGATCAGGAAACAAGGTATCTGAGGCAGGCTGTGACTGTTCTGTTCTGTGACTAAAGCAGTGATAGAATGTTCTAGCAAATGTGGTACACTGAATCTTTAAAACAAGGTTTTGTATGATAACCATGTTAGCTAACCAAGAAAAACAAAAGCCTCCCCTACCCACTATGTCTTTCTAATTAACTGCAAAGACTACAAGAATATGCACAAAGCCCTGACTTGTCTAAGGACCACATAGGTCAGCGTTCAGTTTGTTTCTAGGAAGTCTGCTTATCTATCTACTATCCTTCAGCTATTGTTCTCCCAAGAGTTTGTAGATTGTTTCTTATCAATAACAGATGTTAATTTTATAAATCAGGCTAGGAAATCTGAATAGCTGCAGCTAAATTTCATGCTTTGTAGTACATGCAATATCTCTTGCAGTTTGGGAATAAACTCTGTAACCTATTTTGAAAGGCCTTGACTTGAGTTGACCATCTTGTAATCTGCAAGAAAAACACAACTATAATAATCAGGTGAATAGACCGTATAATATTAATAAGCTACTACAGGCATATCTCTCATTCTTTACACTTGGCTGCCTAAACAAATCAATATAAACAGAAAAACCTAGTTAAGTTAGGGATGAAAATCTAGTGCTTTATCTTTAACACAAGTCAAAACATAACAATTCAACTTTATTATGTATAGTGTGGGTCATACAAGTTGCATCCCAAAGGCTTTATGGAGGTAGACAATACTCTTTCAGAGTAAGATGATAATATAATAGAATGAAGGAAATTATGTCCATAGCCAAATACTACTTCCAATTGTGTAAACTGAAATTAACACTACTGAAATCAATATTCTTTACACTGATACAGAATTGCTGAAAGATCAGAATGAGGTTCTAGTTAGGTAATAGAGAAACTATGTACTTTGCCTTTGAGAATTGCAATGGAACCGTAAGCCAATGAGGCAGAGAGACATGGGAAAGTTGTTTTCAGATAACATGAAAATAAAAAAAGAGAAAACAAGAAAGAAAAAGTAAGCAGTAATGTTGAGGAAACCATGGAAGATTTTAAATTCAAGAGGAACAAACTGAAACATTACATAAAACAATTGTTGAAAGGGTAGATGTGGTGCTCTCATCATCAATCCATGGAATACAATGAGAGTTTTCCATCAACATCAAAATTTTACTCTCTGTATCACAATTTAGGGACCTCTTTACAGGTTACCAAGACTGCTCAAGGCAGAAGAAAAAGAAATAGGTAAGAATTAATAAAGTTTAAGTAAAGGATTTTAGCTGAGATAATGTTGGATTACTTTACAGAAAAGAACAAAATTAGAGAGGAATAAGATATGTTTCTTTAGCACACAAAAGCCATAATTGTCTTAGTCCAAAAAAGGAACAAGAGCAGTTTCAAAATGCTGGAGGTTGAAGTATTGCCAGACAAAACCCAGCACAAATAAAAGTCCTTAATACCACTGTGGTATTAAGAAGCAGGTGTTTTTATTATGGTGACAGATGCATGAGGGGATCTTTCTCCATAACTGTGCAACCCAAGAGAACAAAAGCACATCCCTTACATATGGCTGAACTATGTCTATATGGAGGGAGAGAGGACTGCAGTTGTCAGGAGACCTTGACTCCACCTCTCCCATTCACACAGGAAGCATGCTAGATAAATAGATAGATATGCTAATTTTCAAGATGCTCCTGAAAGACAAGATTAGCCATACCAACAGCAGAAGTAGCACTACCTTCTCTTATCAGCTAGCAGACTTTTTGCTGGCATGCTACTGGTTTTACACAACACTTTATTCTGGTGTGGTCACCAGAATGAATCCATCAGGCTAACAACTGATAATGCTCCATTACAACCTATTTAAACACTTAAACACAAAAAGTTATATACATACATATTTTGTACAGAATAATAGGAACTTTTGTAAATTTATGCCTGTTCTGGAGATATGACACAAAATATGTTTGTCTGAGAAGTCTTAAGAAGTGGGCTTTAAAACAGCTGAGAATAATTTCCAAATCTGTGTATACTTAAGGATAATCACCTTTTTCACAATGTTAATTTCTCTTCTCTTTGAACAGTGGCTAGATTTTAAGTTCAGAGCACCTGACTCTTCCTCTAGATGCTGGCTGAGGAAAGAAAAATAATCAAATTGCAATGAACTTGTCATAATTTATTTCCAAAAGCTCATGTGGTTTTTGTGAAAAAATTCTCATTTGAATTTAAAAATATCTCATCCTCCTTGCTCAAGGTGGAAGGGACACTAAAAGTGTCTTAAAAAACCACCAACAACCCATCATGCAATATACACAGCATTTCAGTTCTAGCCATGCCTTTGGTGAATTTATGATTCCAAAAATTCTCTGCAGCATTCCCTTAAGAAAGAATGTATTTGGAGAGATCAATACTGCTGCCTGATGGCCTTTCTGAACAGCAACTGATGTATGTAAAAATCAGCTCAGCAGATGTGATGAAGATAACTAATGTGTGTTAAGCAGACAAAGAATGCCTGATTGGGTAGACTGTTTGCATAACTCAAAGGTAGGCCATTAAGCACTGAACTTCATTTTGCTCACACTTGGGTTGTGGTACCTCAGGCTGTGTAGTGGTAATCTCCACTGTGTTTTTGCCAATTTATGTTGCTCATGGTAAATAAGTAGTACTTTAGCTGTTGTATCTTCTGCTCCTTGACCATGATGGAACATTAATCAAGTGAAGATGACAGCTTTGCCCTGCTCAGAGAATTCTACTGGCAGCCCCCAGGCACCCTGCAGAGAAACACTTAATGCACGAGAAACCTTTGCCAACATTTGGCACATTGGTGATGTTGTCTGGCCTGCTTTCTTACATAGATAATACTCTCAGTGTTCCTGATGGGACCTGGAGATGCTATTTAATTTCACTGCATAAGAAGAGAAACACATTAGCACTCGTAGCCTGTCAATGAAGATTGTGTCAGAAGCAAACTAAACTGCAAATATTCCAGATTGCTCAGCAGAAACTGATGTGGCAAGAGCTTGCAGGTAATAGGGCTGTATGAAATTTATCCTCTTTATTCTTCACAGAAAGCTTCTGTTAGTTATTCTTCCCTTGAGGGAAAGAGGAAATCACAAAATCCGAACACTTTTCCAAAAACAGTGTTTGATGGAATAGGAAAAAATTATGCTGAATTAAAGCAATAACACAATACTTGAGCTAGTCCAGCAAAGAGAATGTAGCCAATAAATTACCTCTTTAAAAGACACCTTTTGAGAATGTAATATGGTAGATAATAGTTCCCTAAAAACCGGCATTTCTGCTGCTTTCTATGTACAGAATTGTATAATATCTAAGATCTATGTTACCTTCAGTCCTAGCAAAATTTGCAAAGCAGGTATTTCCCTGCTAGATCCAATCCAACAGACATACTGGGAAAATATCTGACAATGAGTGAAGAAAGTCTACTTTGCTCAGTTTAATCACAGAAGCCCAGAAGCAAAGAATATCCCAGGTTGGAAGAGACCTGTTAGGATCATGAAGTGCAATTCATGGCTCCACACAGGACCTCCCAAAAATCAGACCATACATCTTAGAGCTACAACCAGATGCTTCTTGAACTCTGGCAAGCCTGTTCTGGAGCCTGACTACTTTCTTGGTGAAGAACATTTCCTGATATCCAAACTGAATCTCCCTTGACACAGCATCATGCTGTTCCTTTGGGTTCTATTGCTGGTCACTAGAGAGAGGAGATCAGTGCCTGCCTTTCTGATCCCCCACAGTTTGTTTCATTTCTAAGAGATTAAAATTCTACCTTACCCGTATATTATACGAAGAAAAGATTTTAGCTTGTCTCTTCAACATGAATGTTCTCAAATAACTGAGCAGCAGGCATTCTGGGAAAGATTTTTTTCTCTGTTTCTTCCCCATTAAAACATATCTGTTTTGAACAAATTTTGAAATGTTTTAAATATTTAAATATTCCATAAGATGGTGGCAGAAAGATAGGACCAACAATGTAGCTTGGCAAGAAACGCACACATGTAAGAAAACTATTGATATTATATTATATTTATATTATTCATATTTATTATATTTATATTATATTATATTTAGATTTAGATTCCACAAAATATAATTAAAGACAGCTTTCTGATACTGTTATTATCTCATGGTGAACATTTCAATAAGATTCCTCATTGTGGAAAGCAGAATCTGACCTTTTACAGTTGTATCTTATTTATAACGTTTGATTATTTGATTGCTGCATCTCCTAAACTTCTCTACTACTTTGGATATTTTAACTGTAATTGGGAAAATCTATGGTAGTGGATTAAAGTCTACCTACTAATGAAAATGTGAATTTATTCATTCATTTAGTACTCTTTCATTTATGTGAACTGACATTACGATAACATGCTAATGGATATTTAGACTAACACTAGGTAAGGCTGTGGAAAATTCTGGACACTTCAGTTAGTTAATATGGTGCTTTTAAGGTGGGTTATACTTGCTGCAATTTGTATTGTCTCAGCGCTCACCATTTTCTATAATGTTAATACATTATACTTAGGTAACACTTTCGAAATCACAGTGCTGCCAAGCCTAAAGCTAATCATTGCTTATTTTACCTCCCTGTTTGTGTGCACATGCACGCTTTCTCCCTCATTTTTTTTCTCTGTTAAACATAAATTGAAACATAAAGGGAGACGCGCATAATCTTTAAAAGTGGAATTTTACTATCAGGAGATAAATGCAATTCTATACTAATGGCAAGCAGCCCACACAAGTCACTGTACCCATGATATTTCTTACTGAGAATACTAGCGTGTTATATATTGCTCCTGATAGATCTCCTGAGGTGTTTTTTTGTTTTTTTTTGTTTTTGTCTGGGAAGTCAGGGCCAGCCCTCTCCCCAGCAAAAATACCACAGTGCTCTTTTGTTGTGCTGGAAAAGCCCAAATACAATGTTTCAAAAACCTTACATGGCAGCAAATTCAGCTTACACTATCAGCACATAGCTTAATGCACAAAATATTCTCTCTGTTTTCCTTTGCTCACATTTCTTTTTCAACTACTAATTTTCATACCATTTAAACAAGTTCTCAACTGGTTGATTGAGGTTAATCTCTTTGGTCTTCTGTGAGTGTTACCTATGTTATTTTGTCTTATAAATAAACTGAGTGCCTTTTTGTGGCACAGTCGTGTGAGGTTTCTCAGTGCTTCACAGCACAGTGAAAGTTTAAAATTAATTCTCCTGGTATGAACTACTTAGGAACTTTAATATTACATAAGAGGTAGCTCAGTGTGGTAACCATTTATACACCAATGCAATGAACCCTGTGCAAATAACCTGTATAGTCTTTTCAGTCTAGTAATGGTATTTATTAATTTAGTGGTTAAAGCAGCCACAATGAAATGAATGACATCTTCAAACAAATAAAGGAATAGTCTTGCACCACCAAATGGAACAGCTGAAAAGAATCCTTCCTAGTCACTAGGATATTATATAAACAAACAAAGGGAATATTAGTGCTTAAAAGGAGGCTGCAGTAGCCATCATATGTTTATCAGAAGCCTGGATATATGACTTCTTTGTTTACACCATTTTATTTTTCCAGTGGTGCTATAAATTAAGAAGTTTTCCTCTATCAATCTTTTCACAGTTTAATTTGCTCAACTACCAACAGTCTATACTGTCTCACCTTTTCCAGCAACTCTATCCATCTGGACTGCCTATCTCTTTATGTGTCTCTATTCAATGTTTGAAGAACTTGAGTTCTTCACTTTGGTTTTATATCCGTGTACTAACATGTATATTATGGAGAAATAAGCGGAAGTCTTCTTTTCCCATCTGTAGTTCTGCATAGCTGGATAGGCACTCATATTCTCCTTAAGTTCTTTGATGAAATCCTACTTTTTTAAAAAAGGCTGGGCTCACATGAACTTTGATCCGATGATGCTATGATGATGGCAAACGTACTTTTTGCATAAAGTTTAGTTGCTAGAAACTCTGGGATATTAAAAACTGAGATTCTAGGCATAATGTCTGAAAGAAACAATTTGTGATCAAATTAAAAATATACAAATATAAAAAAAGAAATTAATGAATCCCATAAAAAATGCGGTAGGCAAAAGGATGGTGAAAGAAAACTTGGTCATACCCCTGGAATTAGGACAGTATTAGGGAATGGGGTATATATGTATAATTTGTATTTTCAATCCGTAGATCATTCAAACTCTTGGAAGAAACAAGATGAAAAAAGCAAAAAATATCACAAACATTTTGTTTAAAAATATTGACATGGTGTGTGGTGACTATGGTTGCAGGTTGGAATTCTTATGTTAAAGAAAAAAGGATCTATACCTTCTCCGGGCAGCTTGTTCCAGTGTCTCACCACCCTCTGTAAATAATTTCCCCTTAACATCTAATCTGTATCTTCCCTCTTCCAGTTCAAAGCCATTCCTCCTTCTCCTATTACTATCAGATCATCTACAGAGTCTTTCTCCCTGCTGATTATAACCTTCCTTCAAATACAGAGTGACTACAGCGATGTCTCCCCAGAGCCTTAACTTCTCCGTGCTAAATAAGCCCAATTTCCCCAGCATGTCTTCACAGGAGAGATGCTCCAGGCCTCTGATCATCTTCATGGTCCTCCTCTGGACCTGTTCCAACAGCTCCACATCCTTCGCATGCTGGGGGCCCCAGGCCTGGACACAGTACTCCAGATGGGGTCTCATGAGGGCAGAGGGGGACAGTCACCTCCCTCTCTTTGTGACCACCTCTTTTTTTGATGCAGCCCAGTTGGACCTTTAGGCTGCAAGTGTGCACTGCTGGCTTGTGTCCAGCTTTCCAACAGTCCCAAAGTCTTTCTCTACAGGGCTACTCTAAATTAGTTTTCCCAGTCTGCACACATATCTGAGATTGCCCCACCTGAGTGCAACACCTCGCATTTCACCTTCTTGAACCTTATTAGGTTCTCATGGGCCCACTTTTTGAGCTTGTCCAAGTTTCTTTGGATGGCATCCCTCCCTCCTACTATGGTGTCAACTGTACCACTCAGCCTGGAGTGAACAGCAAGATTTATGAGGTTACACCCAATTCCACTTTCAATGTCATTGATAAAAATATTGAGGATCACATAAAGATATAAAAGAGCATAATGGAATAAATTAAACAAAATTGAAAAAGGAACAGAAATGAGTCCTGGCAAATTGTAGGCATTAAGAACAAGACCTAATGTGATATTTTCTCTCAGGCAAACTACAATCCATTCTTGTTATTATTATTATAATCTATCTATCTATCTATCTATTTATTTATTTATTTGTTAAGATAATAAAGTCTGGAATGAAATTGTTCAGGGGAGAACCTTGAAAGTTTCTAAATAATTTGCTTTTCACTCTTGGCTGCTCAACATTAGTGCTGTACAATTATGAAGATGTAAACACCACAAGGGCACACAGCACACAGCCTGTCACAATGAGTTAAACTTGATTCCCCAAGGAACCATGGAGAGAGAATGAGCCACATCACCAGGAATTCAACTGTGTCAGTTTAGGGAGGGCTAAGGTGGGAGGGGTTGATCCATCAAGCTCAGACATGACCCCAGCCAATCTTACGTTTTCAACTTTTATTCAGGGAGGGGAAGTAGATCGTAAATGAAACTTCCAAGTCCCCAGTCAGATACACTCCAGTGAGGGAGAGAGAATTTGGAAGATAGTTTAGTCTTTTCCTGAATACTTCTAAAATACCTTTTTTTTTTTCTTTTTTTTTTTTTTTTCCATTGCAAATGCTGCATTTTGCTGAATTTGAATGGCTATCAGTCACACAAAGAAGCAACTTGGCTGGAGAATAGGGCATGTAATTATTCTGTTTTCACACTATTAGCAAATTAGAGGTGAGGTTTACTGCAAATTTGATGGACTGCTAAACTGTGTGCCTTCAGGATCCTTCATTATCTTGTTAACCTTGCTTCTCCTTTTTCACTGAGCAAAGACAAAATTTTTAAGTGAGTGAATAGGTGTTAGTGATGAGTGAAAGAAATTTGAAATTTCTGTGATATTTCTGTATTATTATCATTTAAGAATCCATTCAATGAACACTTCATTGAATACAGTGAAATACACAGAAGCTGATATTTTGAGCAATTTTTTCAGTCTACTTAAAATTGGCAACTATGTTTTCAAGCGTCAACTAGTTTATTACCTCAGTGGAGTAAAAAAACAAGTCTCAACTCATTTAATGTTGGTACCATGTCAAGGTAACATCACTGACCTCGTTAAGGACTCATTAAAGACAGTGTTATACAAATAATACATTAGTAAAAATAAAATTAAGAAATCAAGCTGGGGGGATGGTATGCTTTTTTCGTAACAGTTTCTCAAATGCATTTTCCCATCTAAAATATTTCAGCCTAGCACACACACATTCCTTCTTTTTTTCATTTATTTATACATATCTGTACATATATTGTCACCATATACATATTCTAGCTAGCTATAGCTTAAAATTGGCATTTTGGCTAAGCAATCCAACCTGTAAAACAAAAATATATGTTAAATAAACATGCCATTAAAATATGCAGTCATATGGTAAGCATTTTGGTGAAGTGAGCTGAAATTTTCTGTTGCATCTACTGTTAAAGTTGATCTGATAGATATCATTATTTAAAATGTAAATCAACATTTTAGATTATAATAATAAAAATTCAGCCATAATTTTTGAATAGAAGGGTAACTGTTAAGTTTAATAATGTTTAAGATAATTAAACTGCTGCGTAGAGATATTTAAGAGGTGACAAAATGTCAAATCAAAGCTTTTCAAAAAAGTAAGTAATCATACTTATAAAAGAGTGTATCTCCATTAATTACCAGTAGTTTGGTTTATTGCATTTTGTAGTATTCTTTACAACTGAACTGTACATTATTCCAAGAATGAAAAGAAAATAGTGAGAGTGAACATAGAGCCCAGTAAGAGAAGAGATTTCAAAATTATAAACTGCATTGTCATAAGAAAATAGTAAACAGCCAGAGAAACGGAAATGAACAATCTGAGTAGTTCTTGTTTTTCACTATCCTGGCTTACTAATAGATGTTTTTGGAAGGAAGAAGAGTTATAATATCAGGTTATGAATACTGCCTGTTATCTTTGCATAATTACTAGAATTACAATATGTAGTGTATCATCTGGAAAAATTAACTTCCAGCACCAAAAAAAACCCCCAACAACAACAACAACAACAAAAACACCAAAAAACCCACAGCAGTTTTTTAAGTGAAATGTTATGCACTTAGACACCTGGGGTCCATGAAGTTCGTATTCACTCCCAGGGAGATTTTCCAAAGTGATACAATTTTTTGTCCTGGTAAACCAGGCCAAGAGGCTCTGTCTCTATGCCAGATCACAGTGTTTGTTCCTAAGGCAACTGGCTCTGCAATGGAGTCGAGGGACACAGAAGCCAAGGGCCCATAGAGCTGATATATAGAACAAGTTGTCAAAAAGAGTCTGCAGTAAATCTAAGGTATAAGAAAAGGGTAAAAAAATCCAAACCTGAGTGGTTCTTGTGTCAGCCTTGTCATTTCATGTGTCGTCATAGGACAGAAGTGAGGGGAAGAAAGGGAGGCTGATGCACAATGCAGTTGGTAAGCTTGTCACTTATAAAGTATGTCAACCATGAGCCTGAAAAGAAAGTCAGCTTCACCAAACAGCTGCAGAGCCTGGAGAGCCCATTACCTATCAGAAACATCAAACTGTGGTGTTTTTATGCCAGTTTT
Source organism: Alectoris magna (assembly GCA_030625065.1). NCBI lineage: Eukaryota > Metazoa > Chordata > Aves > Galliformes > Phasianidae > Alectoris > Alectoris magna. Next base: position 17,652,302 of record CM060565.1, read on the forward strand.
TATTAGTTTTTCTATTCATGAGTAACTGTAATTTTGGTAGTTTTCAACCTATGGGATGAAATGTAAGGGATGAATGTAAGGTACTGAAAAACAATAAATAAAACAATAAATAGAAATCTCCCCTTTATCTTTTATAAACTGGAAGCTCCGCTTTTCATCTAGCTATTGCTGTTATATAGTTAGGATGGTTCTACTGAAGTTTGTTTACCTTCCCCAGCAAACCCCTGTAGAGATAGAGGAGACTAAAAAAATAGTATTTTCCAGCTAGTTACTGCTGTTCAGAAAAATGCTTAAACAGCTTCAATGCAGTGGCATAAATTATTCTCATGTCTATTTCTTCCAGGTTAATTTTAAGCTAAACCTTAACCAGTTTAACTGATTCAGACATCCCATCTTTTAAACATCAGAAACCTATTCCTGGCTGGTTTATTTAACAGTCAATATTTTGATTAACAGTCAAAATCCCAATGCAGGTTAGAAGAAAAATCAGTAAACAGTAAACAGAAAATCAGATTTCGAGGTACAACCCCCTTTGGAATAATGTCGTTCTTCTGATTCCTTGATTGCACTACTGTGAAAAAAAAAAAAAAAAAAAAGGAAGAACTTTTATATTTCATAGGACAGACTGCAATGAACTGGACGCTGTCATAATGGAGTGACAGAGAGTGTGAGCTCTTAGTTTGCAGTTACCAGGATCAAATTATACTGACTGGGTTGAGAAATTACACAGTTGTGTAGACTCAAAATGTACCTCATTTGTAGACCTGAAGACTTGTGTGGATCACTGAAATTTTGTATTTTTACTGCAGCAAGCACAGACAGTGTTTCTGAGTGCAATTACTTATACCACTGACTTCAGATGTCAGTGCCAAATCATAGTGTACCTAATTTGTCATGGTATGTGCTAGTCAGATCAGCAGCCAAAGCTTGGAGTTCTCTCAACCTGTGTTCTTTAAGGGAAGTACTTTGTATAGTGACATTGTAAAGAAAACCACATGAAGAGCATGCATTGGAGATGCAAAGAACAGAGCCAGTGACATTCAGTTTTTCAGAGGAATTGCTGAGTATAATGTAATACGGTTCCTTATTTTGTATTTTCTCTCTGTCCCTCCCACATTTCACAGGCTGCAATGGAGAAATAAGGCCCTTCATACACTGTGTTTAATCAGGTAGGCAAGGCACATTTTATTTAAAACAGAAATGATTAATCTAGGCTCCTGAGGATAAGGACCCTTTTTTCTCATTTGTTGGATCAATAAACATATGCTTACCAGCAGGAAGGAAAAGATCACATCCTTTCAGAAGGACTCATCAGTTTAGACATCACTGGGTATTAATGTTGCTGTATGGCTTGGAGATTGAAACTGCTGTCATGACTAATCAGCTTGAAGTGAAGGAAGGGCAGTTCTTATCAATGTACTTGCATGTCCAAATGTTAAACAAAGAGGCGAATCCAGACAGCTATCTCTTGTGTAAAGGGAGGAAAAGAACAGTGTATTTTTATTTCCTCTGAAGCATACTTAAGCAAACTAAAGATGCTGTGTCTTTTATGAGTATATTACCTCGCACTAGGACTTGCACATTTCTAGTAAATTTTGGTGAACTTACACATAGACATTATCATTCCTACTCTCAGGCACTGAAAGATGTTTATCAGTGTTCCCAGGAAGAAAGTACAGGAAGACTATTAGTTTGTTATTGCATAAGCAAGGAATATGCTACTGGCTATTGCTCAGTCTCTCTCTAGTCTGGTTATTTCATACAGTGAACGTTGTCTTGTTCTGTAAAGAATGTCAGAGACAATCAAAATTGCCCACACAGCTACGGTTTATGTCAATGCTTTGAATTTGTTTTTATCACTGTTCACTAACAGTGTAAAAGTAGCTGAGACCAGATGCTCAAACAAGTGACAAAGAAGAGTTCATAAGTTATTTCACACTTGATGAGTTTATCTTCTTGGTGAAATCCTTTGGGCTTCATCTGCTTATATGTAGTTGAAGACAAAGGAACTGACTGAGAGAATGAGGCTTTTGGAGGTGGTTTAGTTTAAAATCATAATTACTGCCAATATCATCTTCATATTACTTAGCTACAATTAATTGACTTTTCCTGGGGCCATTTATGCTGCAGGCTTAATTGTGATGCTAAAGTTCTCACAAAACTTGTCTCTCTGAAAAGTTTTTGCTCAAATTCAGGATGCTTTTTCGTCTTTATGATTATCTCACTATCATATTTCATCTAGCTCAAAATGGAATTTCAAATAACAAGAAACTTTTCTCTAGTGTTTGAAACTATGTATATCTGTAAGAATGCTTAGGTAATACTGAAAACATGGTGATAAGGTTATGTTTCAGAGAAATGTTTCTGAGACAGCTCATCACTGTTTGATTTACAAAAGAAACCACTGCTTAGACTGATAGCTAAGTAACTTAATTTTCAGATTCTAAGCAATCATATTACATATTTAGCTAGAGAAACATACTGTCAATAAATAATTTGAAATATAACTCTAAATAGTTTACAGAGTAAAGTATTCTAATTTTTCCGTGTAAATGAGACAGCTACAAAATATACATAGCCATTTTACCAGAAGAGATCTCAGTTTAACTTGTTGCTTCTCAGATGACTGAGTTTCACTATTTTCCTTAGGGTATAGGGGAAGGTTCAAACGTAGCCAGTGGTATTCAGTAGGGGTACTTCACTCATTTGAATTGAATCGAATTCAAACAATTAGGTTAATTCCTGATTAACCTAATTGTTTGAATTTCAGTAACCTTCAAATCTGATTTTGGTTTTCATAGTCAGAAAAATTGTAACTTATTAAAAGATATCCTATTGGGTTCCATTGTTATCACTCTATAATAATTCTGTAATGACTAAAGTCTAGAGGATTACATTGCATGCTTGTATTAATCTGATTCTTGTTAGAATTTGTTTTACCTTTGGTCAAATGTATCTTTTTTACAATCCTAGTAATTAGATATATATATTATCCCATTGTTGCATCTCCTGTTTGTGTGTATTCATACAATGAGCAGTGAGGAATCTGTCAGCAAGCAGTTGTTTCTGACATATATTTTTCCATTATTATGAGAAAAAATAATTTATGTATTGGCTTTATTTTCCACCTATAAGTACTCTATTTTATTCTGGTGATAAGTCCTACTTTATTTTCTATTAATATTCCTCCAATCAAAATTTCTTTTACATGAGTCATAAAAGCCTTCATTGCCATATGAACAAAGGTGCTTTTGGTGTATACAAATATAATGTTTTCGGTTCTGCCACCCACAAATTCATCCTAATTTATTCAGCAAAGTTTCCATGACAAATAACGTGCAGTATTTCAGCCTTGAAGGCTTGGGAAAGGTATTTTCATTTTTTGGTAGTATCCTTTGTTTTAAATAAAAACACTTTCTTCATCATAGACCTTTTCATGACTTTCCCATTTGGAAGTGTCTCAGTGGGGATCATCAGGGGACAGTAGAGTAATTCATGTCCAAACCATGCAGAAATTGGAAACAAAGAAAATACTTTTGACTACATCCTTTAATAAAATAAATCCTCTAGTCCATTCAGTTGTTTTCTTATCTTAAATGAAAAGGCTTGTGTTCAGCAAAGTTCATCTGGCTCACATCTCTAAATCAGAGTATGCCTGTTTGAAATGAGATATCAGGATTCCAAGGCCACTTGAGTAGTCTTAGGATAAAAAGTTCCACCTACACAGACAGCCTTTAAAAATGTAGCAGTATGCATATGTTAAATAATGATTTACTTCAAAAATTACTGCAATTGGAGTGCTCTTCAATTTGGCACACATTTCTGTTGTGCCAGTGTCCTGTTTTTCTTTAGTTTTCCCTATGTAACAGTTATTTTCAAAATCAGCATTTCTAAAGTCACAGCTTTAAAACTGTCAGATTGTAAAAAAGATGTAAAAAAGAACATGAGTCTTGCTAGAAAAGGTCATCTCCTCTGAAGTATATTACCTGTATACTTCAAAGTATTCTGCTTTTCTTTTAGCTCAGTTACACCATTTCCTCACATATAAATTATTTACTTTGGTTGCCTTTCTCTGCCATCCCCTTGTTTGGTACTCTTTATAGCATTTAAATAGATAGCTCTAAATGTGGTAGTTTCAATAGGATAAGCAGAGCCAAAGTTAAGTCAAAACAAAACAAACAAAAAGAGCCTTGCAAGGCTCAATTAGCTTTCTCACAGATGCTGCGGTTTCTTTCATACACTATTAAAAATCTAATCAGCTCATTGACTATAACTGGCACTGTCTTGTCAAAGACAAAAGTAAGATGCAGTTAGGCAGAAACTGTATGCTCTGCTTCATAGGACTGTATGGGTCATTTCTTATCCATGTGCATGCTTTCAGCAGCTAGGGGAAATGTGAGAGAATGGGCTGAACAGGCTGTAGCCTAGTATGATAGAATGTTAAAAACAGATTGTGTCTAAAAGAAAGAGGAAATAAATGAGGATATAGTTTAAACCTGGGGAAACCAAGAACTATAAGCACCTCCCTTACTCAAATCAAGAAAAGAGACTGTCTTAATTGCCATTTAATGTATCAAAAACACAACTAAAAGACACTGCTGACATACTGATTTCTTTCAAAAGTATAACTCAAAGTTGTCTATAAATAGCATGATGTCTTCCTTTCCTCTGTCTGTGGAACAATTTATTACAAATATATTGAATTTAAGGACATTTAAAGACGTGTGGGCATAACTCGCTGCTGTAGACTGAAATCAGAGCCAAAATCCAAACGCCACAAATTAGGAGGCCTTTTTTTTCTTAGCTCCAATTAACTGGCCGCTTTTTATATTCTGTTGAAATTTATATTTTAAAGCAAACATGTCCAAAGCTGCCTTTTACTTACCTTCCATCTGCAGAACCATAATGTAGATACTGAAAGCTGTATCCCATGAGACCTGTTTAGATTACTTAAAGCCACAGCACAGTAAAAATTCAGTAATACCTGGCTGTTACTGCTTGGCCTGACTTGATGGCAAAGTATGATGCTGTTCTCAGCAATGATGCTAGTGAATTATCTGAGGGAAAAAATCTTAATTTATGAATCACAATACCAGCTAAAACTCCACAAGTGGAATGACTCTGTTCTGGGGAGATGATAACACCAGAAATAGAGATTTTTCTAGCAGACTGCAAAGATCTAAGAACTCAAAAACTGCACAGAAACTATTGAGGCAGGTGGAGAGAAACTTCTACCTGCCTGGGAACAGAGTACTTACTACAGGACAGCAGCTGAGAACCATCACTCTGTATTTTTTTGTTCAATAATACCTCAGGAATAGCCCAAAAATAGCATGCAAAACAAACCCTTCTTTACCTAGTTGCCTAGACTGATAAAAGAGGACTCTAACTTTAGCTATTAGACTTCTAAATCTCAGTGTTTGGCAATTAGAGGAGTAAGAAGCTCAAACAGAAATGAGGATTCTTTGAAATGAAAATAACTTCTGAAAGGTTTATTTTGGAATAAAAGATCAGGGAACTACTGATGAATATTTTGATCCATATGGAGTACAGCTTTTTATCATTCTATACTAACTGTGTAAGATCGTGTTAAAATATTTCAATTTTGCTGTTTCTCATCTGAATCTCTTTTTAAAGTAAATGTCAGCATCTGCTGTTTGTTTTGTTGCTAGTTAGGGCTAACATGATTTTTGTTTCCCTTGCTCTGAAAACAGGCATTTCTAGTAAGCACTTAAAATATGTATATATATGAATATATATACATATATATACATATACATTTTTTTTTGCTTGAAAGAAGTTCTGACTTCCCAGATGTGCATAAAGTTGGATTTTTCAAGATAAGATAGGAAGTTCATTCCTGCTTTCATGCAAATCTGCAGTTATTGAATGATAAAAGTCAAACTGCTGTAAGCACAGTAGGATTGGTTCAGGATCTTATATTCTCTGTTTTTTTTCAACCAGCTGGGGTAGAAATTTCACTTCTATTGAACCTATGAGTTTGAAAAAGCTTACTTATCTTTTGTGTATCTCCTGTCTAAATACCTTCCACTAGTTTCTTTTCTGAATGAATCTGATTTTATAGTGAGGTCATACGCAATGTTTTTTTGTTTGTTTGTTTGTTTTTTGTAACAGGGCTTACGATCATTAGGAATGGAATAAAACCCCATTGGCATCCAGACAAACAGAGAAAAAAGATATGTTTTTCTATCTACTTGGAAGATTTTACTTCTACATGTATGCCCTCTTGTTGAACACTGTGTGAATTTTTTATCCTTTCCAGTATTTTAAAAAAGAAATATTCAGCTCGGGAAAGGGATAGTTAAGCAAGTAACAGATTTCTATACTGTTATGAAAACTGTAATGAGTATAGATAAACACATTACTATATTTTTGAAGAAAGGGATTATGAAATAGTGGAAAACGTTGAAAATTGGTGAAAAAAACAATATGCAAGAAGTTTTGAATTATGTTATAGAAGATAATTTCAGAAACAAATGGATATATAACAAGAAAAAAATCATCTAGATTTTCTGAATGCGATGGTGAATAATTGTGAGGGTTGTGACACATCACTCACCATAGACTTCCCAGCTAACAAGCTATTGTCCAACTACTGAAAAAAATATTGCTGCAGATTATCTACTCTTTCTGAGGCATCAATCACTGATAGTTCTTCTGTTAGAAAAGGAGAGTTAGCTAGGTGGACTTCTTTGATCTGCCCTGGAATAGCTGTCTTTTATATTATTTTCCATTTATGTTATGCTATATTATCACCTACTTAATCACTCAGTTGGGAAAACCTCGAAGATTGGTTAGTACCATGCATACACGATCTGTCTCTATAAAGATATGACTAAATGTGCCACAGTCTGCTGTTGATCTAGATATATGACACTGAGAAAACTGTAGTTTGCCAATTGTTGGTAAGTAGTTTGGTTCCTTTTCCTTCATGATGTTGGATTAATCTCACTGAATTTCAGTCATATTAATATAAAAATCAGAGTAGTTTTTCGAGAGGCACAGCTATCTCTAATAGCACAACAATTTCTCTTCCAGACCTATAATAGAAATAGGTATTTCTACAACGACATTTTCTTCCTGGTGGTTGTAATCTACTGGAAATATTTATGTGTGGGTTAGTGATAAATAGTTTTGATTACCTGCACGTGTATATGATAAAGACCTATGACATTTATGAAGTTCTATTAGCATAAAGGTAATTAAAATGCTTTGTTTGCTTGTTTTAAGTAGTATTAATTCATGATATGTTCCATAATGAAAGAAAATGATAAGTCTCATTCACTTAGAGACAAAAAGTAGCCTTGTTCTACAGCAAATCTTTTCAAGCTTATCTTCAGAAAGAATGCATGTAATGTTCTGTGTGGAAGATATTATACACTCAGCTGTTTTGTGTAGCCAATACAGTATATATTTGCAAACTCATCAAATCCCAGGAAATCTTTAGAATAATGAACTGCACTGGGAATTTGGTTTACAAAGGTGGTACTACCAGACTGTATTTTATTGAAACAAAGCCATGTATTTTGAATAAACTTATTACTGTAAAGGCTGTTTGTCACGGTACCTATCTAGCCATGGATGTTTGTAATTGTCATATCTTCTGCCACAACTGGCCTGAAGTCATTTAATTAAAATAGCTTTGTCCCTTTTGCAATCTAAAATGCTTATTATTGTGTAAGAGATGGATCAGCTAGTAGATATCGTAATACCCAGTCAAAATATTATATTTTCACATGTAATTGCTATCTGTTTTCTCAAAATAAAAATTAGATTAGTCCATCCATGCACAACAAATTTAGTGAGCTTCTTGTGGCTTGTTGGTTTGGAGAAATGTGATGATGTTCCAGATATTACTACATCTCTTTCAAATATTTTTGTTAATAGGCCTCACAGCATTATGAAGATAATTAAACACATGAGAAAAAAAAAACCACAAGCGAAAATGTCTGTATTTGCCTCTACGTTATCCTCTGAGGATGACTTCAGTTGCATTTACATTAATAATATCCATCCATGTATAGCAGAATAGTCATAAGTACACAGCCAAATATAACAATGTTTGAAGCAGGAAGGAAATGTGAAGTTCCAGGAGAAAGACTTTTTCCCTCAGGCTTGTACCCTTTTTGGCACTGAGAACAATTATTTATGGCCCTTATGGCCATGTTACTCCTGCATTAGGATCATATGAAAGTTTTGCAGTTTGTATTGCATATGTCATCTTAACATTTGATGTGGTTAACATAACGTACAAAAATACTTGTAATGATTTAATGCTTTGGAAGATTCCACCTAGCCAAAACATAAAGCAAAGATAGCCACAGAGAAAAGAGCTTAGTATGAACTCTCCCTTTGTGACTTCAACATTGTCCTATTTCAAAAGATATTTTAACTTTTCCCCTATTTGAAGAAAGTCTTTCTGAAATTCTAGTTAAGAGTATAAATAAGGAGAAATAAATCCAAAATAAGGAGAAATTCCTAGTGAGAATACGTACTTTTTGACAGAAACCTACAGGCCACGCTCTTTTTAATGCACCCTGGGATACCATTGGCCTTCTTGTCTGCAATGGCACACTGCAGACTCATGGCCAACCTGTTTTCCACGAGGATATTCAGGTTCTTCACTGCAGAGCTCCTTGCCAGCATATCAGCCCCTAACTTCTATTCATACATGATGATTCCTCCCCAGGTATAGGACTCTACACTTGCCCTTGTTGATATTCATAACGTTTCTCTGTGCCCAATTCTCCACCATTTCAGACTGCATAAAAGTCAGGGCTCACATCAGTGTGTACGTGCATTCATTAATAGAAATTTTTGTATTTACAAAACACATTTCAAGAAAAAAATTTGCTGTGGAAAAATTCTCTTTGTGTGTCTGTTCTGCCCAAGACTATATATATATGTGCATGCTTTTGTTTGTTCATGTGCTCTGCCCATTCTACTTCTCCCACAAGTGTAAAATGTAAGTTTCAACTATTTGGCATTTTTCCCAGTGAATCATGATCTACCATCCACAGAGCATGCAGGAAATAATCAAAACTGAATTTTAGCATTCTTCTTCCTGATACAACTGTCGATAAAGACATTTTCAAGTTAACAAATATCCGAAGGTGAGCTTAAGATTCATAAAAATTTCTATGACATTCAGATTAAGTAAGTTAACAGAATTTGTTGAGAAAAAATCCAGATACATTTTATATCATACACCTATAAAAAGGAAGCAATGGGTAGGACGGGTCCGAATATAAAATGGAATAACAAACAAATTCCTTTACGCAACATTTTTCCTTTCAAACATTAAATTTCTATCTGAGTCCCAGCTTATCATCACATACAATCTGGATTACTGTAATGGGTCATCCTTTAGTTTCTTTCACTATAACTTCTTCTCTGGTATATTTGTTTTAAATTTCCTTATGTCCAATTAATAAGTGAGAGTTTATGTGTCACATAAAATCACTGCTACAGTTCATGAATATGCAACCAGATGGTAAAGAAAAATGCTGAGTATTTGCCATAGAAATGAAACTAATTCTTCAAATACCTACAACGTCCAAATGCTTGCCTTGGGATTTGTTCATGGGACTAATGTAATACAGCATATATTTTAGTAAACCTATTCAGAAAAATCTCCTTATCCTTAGAGTACAATACATAATTGTATGAGTGTACTTGAAAATCCAAATTATGTCACTTAGCATACTTCCAATTTCTTCTGAATAAGTAAATGCTATGACGGAACACATGTAAGTTTTATATTTCTCCATGGAACATCAACCATATCTTTTCAAATTATGTATGCTATTCATTCCCATCTAGCTTCTCATCCAGTTAACTCTTCTAGAGGTGGTGCTGCCAGTCAAGAAAGAACTAACTTTTGTAAAAATCTTTGTATTAGTATCCTTAAATATAGCAAATATATACTTTTATCTAGGTCAGGATGACCATCTCTGAAACTGCTAATGCGATTAAATAGTAGAACTCTTAATCACAATGTAATGCCTTTGAACTTGTCTTTGAAGATAGGAGCATTTTGAAAAAACACGTAGTTAATTAGAACGACTAGTTCAGCCTGCAGGAAAGGAGCCCTATCTTTAACTGACCAATCATAGCCCAGAGTTTGTATTGAGGTATGGCTAAGTGATAAAATTTGTACAAAAAAGTGTCATGAAAATCCTGAGGTGTGCTCGCTTTGTGAGAGACCATATAGCACCCAAACTTGTGCAGCTTCGCAGTAAATCAATATCTTGTCTCTATGTGTGAGGTTAGCTTACTGCACACTAAGTCACAAATCCGCCTTTCAGACGACAGAGTAACAGTGTCTTTCTATTAAAAGGCCGATTCTTATGTCCTTTCTAAACAGCATGTAGTAACCTTGGCCCAAGGTCTTTCAATCATTTCATAAATAGCAAGCCTAATAACTCAACATTAAATACCCAGCCCTAAATTGGATGCCTAGTTGCTTCAGGTTCTGTTCAATGGGGAGAGAAAGGAAAATTCGGATCTCCTATTCAGTAAACTGCCATCTGAAACTGCTCATTTCTCTCCATTAACAACGCAGACAGCCTACAGCAATCATGGTCTTAATTTAGTCATGTACATTAAAGCAGCTAAGTAGAATGAATCTAGGCCATGCTGTCTGTGTGCATGTTGACCTGGAGTCAGTGCAGTTGGTACACAGTTCCCCACATACTTCATTAATGTTGTTCTATTCACAGGTGGACATTTGCAATTTCATCCTTTAAATTACAAATCCATGTTAAAAGAAAGAAAGAAAATATCACTCACTTAGAAACAAGGAATTTGTAAGTGGACAAATTCAAATTCATAGCAAATAGCTCTAATGTAAATAAAGAACATGCATATCACTGTATGATTATGCTTGTGAATACAAGGAAAGAAAAATAATGTGATAATATTGAGTACATTGTGCTTAAAGGACATTCACACTTGTATGGAATTTTTTGATCTTATTAGAGAATAAAGTATACTACTAGGGTAGTTAACATGAATTCTCACTATTTTACAGCTGACCAAGTAGGAGTAAAAATGCAAACAATATATTTATGTGTCATATGCTTGAAAATTTCATACTCTATGGAATAAAATGTTTACTGTTGGCTTAAATGGAGAGATGGTCCAAGGTCAAAGTAACATAAAATATAGGTTACTTGCATCTCTTTATCACTGGAGATCATAACAGTTGTTTATTAGTAACGCTTGCTTTAATTTTGTTTTGATTGATTCATATATCAATGAAATGTATAAAGTCATCATCAATGTGTTTATAAGGCTGTATAAATGCATGCAAAGAGAACATCTGCTGCAACTTCTTGACTGGTGTATCTCTCAATATGCTAATGGATAAATCAGTCAGTTCTGCATATAGCAAGGGACCTATTGCCATTATTCTACAGTATCATTTTAGGATTAGATGAGAAATTTCATAGGACTGATGAGAAATCAAGCCAAGCAACAGATCTGAATGTCATGAAAATTTCCAACTATCATAAAAGATACCTTGATATTCTGTTATGGATTTCTTCTGTCTGCTGATAATAGTTGGTTAATAATCTACAAAAGCTACCTGATTGCATCTGAGATTTTGTTTAGCTTTCAAGTGGTTTAATATGCCATCTGGAAAATTTGCTTCTGAGTCCTATTTTGACTTTCATTTTAAAGGATAGAAGCATTTGTATATTTAGAATGATACTTGTGCCAACTTGCTTAAGCAATTGTTGAAACACTTTTTGAAGTTTGATGATAAAAACATTTTATGACAAAATACCTCATGGTCATTAATATCTCAAAATTAATAGAGATTCAGCTTCACAGATAAAAACTTAGAATTCTATTTTGTCAAGCAGTTAGTTATAGAGTTTCGTGTTAGTCAGTCTGACCTGATTTAGCAGTCAATTACATTTACATTAAACAAAATGGTGGGGATGTTTCCCTGCTCATGAGAAGAAGTGAGAGATCCAAGCCTAGAAAAAAAGAGACAGTGTATACAATTGACATCTGTGAAACAATTCCAGCAATTGCTGTTCTGTTGAAGATACACCAGCCGTACAGTGGAAGTTCTATGTACATAGATTCAGAGTTTCTTACTTCCAAAGCATCAGATCATGAAATATCAAAGTTGCACTGCTACTTGTCAGACAATTGTTTTCTGTCTGCCTGGACCAATATCATGAAAGAACTTAATTATTTAGAGCTATCATCTTGCTTCTTTTTATCTGAAAAGTATACAAGATAATGAATTGTAGAATTTGAATACTGTACTCAACTACTAGAAAGTGACATCTAATCATAGAATCATAGAATCATAGAACCACCAAGGTTGGAAAAGACCTACTAGATCATCCAGTCCAACCGTTCACCTATCACCAATAGCTCCCACTAAACCATGTCCCTCAATACAACATCGAATCGTTCCTTGAACACCCCCAGGTGACTCCACCACCTCCCTGGGCAGGTCATTCCAGTGCCTGACCACCCTTTCTGAGAAGTAATATTTCCTAATGTCCAGCCTGAATCTCCCCTGCTGCAGCTTGAAACCATTGCCTCTAGTCCTATCACTAATGACACGAGAGAAGAGGCCGACCCCCAGCTCACCACAACCTCCCTTCAGGAAGTTATAGAGAGCATTAAATCATTCAGTGTCAGTGTGTCCAAGCTAGTAGCAGTGTGTATCACTACAGATACATTGCTAACCTATATGAACAAGTGATTCTCTGACTTGTTAAGCAAGTTTTTTTCTTCCTGTAAAAATTTTATTTCTCTGCAGAGACATGATCTTTCCTACCTCAACCCCCCCCGTCCCAGACATAAATACATCACTATTACCAGACATTGCCCAGTCCCTACAATTCAGATTCCAGCTACCTTAAGTATAATAACATTTATTTGTTGATTTCCCCCATTGTCCAACACCTGCATCCCAAATTTCTTACACTTGCAGGTCTCACTAATGATAGAATTTGTACCCTCATTGTTTCCTTCTCACCTTCTAAACTAGATCCCTTTATCCACACTCACGAACCATCCGTAAAGCCCCAGCTGTCTATGTGTATTTACATTTCCATGCCTGCATCTTCACACACATTTATTAAGATGAATGGTGTGTACAGAAAACCTGAACAACTTCAAGTGCATTCATTGAAACTCGTTTCTCATAAATTGACTTGTCTTATAACTGTATATAGAGAAGGGGTAGTCAGAAGGAGGAGAGTCTTACTTAATTGACAGCCATAATATGCAGACCATGAAATGAAGGCAAATTTTGTCCCCTCCCACTCCTTTGGCTCATAATAAATGTTACATTCTTGTCGTGCTTACTCAGGCGGTGAATGGAGAGACAAACACTAGTTGGAGTATTGCCTATACTGTTTTACTTGCTTTCTTCTACTTAAAGTGAAATTCCTGATCTGGATCCTCATTTCTTTATGAACTGGGTACTGGGCTACTCTAATATCTCTGAAGTTTCAGGATAAACATTTCAAACACTTGTGTCTGTTTTTCTTCCCTGTGCTTTAGGCTATTTGCTTGAGACAGACAAGCTCAGTCTCTTTCTTTAGAAAGACTTGTTTCATTCTGTGCTTTTAGTGTAATGGGGCCCTAGTCACATACCAAAAGTTAAGTGAAATAGAAATAGTAATTGATGATTTTATCACATTATGTTAGAATGATCTAACCACAGGTGAACTAGAAAAGATTAGGTTAAGGGCTAGTTGTTGTTTTCTAACTTTACCTTCTTTTTAGGGCTTATATGAACACACAAAAAAAATTCACTGTCTCCTTTAGATGCTTTCAGCATAACCTTTTTGCACATTTTTCCCTCTGGATATTTTGGTCCTTCACATCCTTTTGTTCACCACTGAAAAAAAGAAGTGAAGGTTGGCTTCTTACTTTACAGAAGAGAAAGAAAACTGCCTTTTTGTACCCATAAGAACACTTGCAGAACCGAGTAGATAGTAGCAGCATTTGTGACTACTGTAAGCTGGAAATTCCAAGGGAGACATATTGAGAAGACAAAGACACAAAAAGTGCTATCAGCAACAGGTCCAAAAAGCATCAGGAGGTCTCCTGTGCACCAGAACTCACACTGATAACTAGTTATCTAATGAAACAGCTCAGAATGCAAGGGTTATCCTGTCCTCCCAGGGATTTTTTACTTTTCAATTCTATTCGGGTGTCAAGCTAAGATGAGGGAGAGATTCCAATGGCTGAATTCATGTAGGGTTGGAAAGGACATCAAAAGAAAACACAATAGTATTCCAAAAGAGTAAAAATTGTGATTTGTAATTCCAAACTGCAAAGTTTCATATGACTGGGGGGAAATGTGTTTAATTTGCCTGTAGAAAGGTTTATAAAGAGAAATCTTGTCATCTTGATAATCGTACTTTATTCTTTGCTTTCAGTTTGAAGGAGAAGTGCAATTTTTTAAAAAATACTATTTGAATCAATTACATTTCCTGCCTATATGTAAACTGATAGAGAAAAAAGGCAGCCCAGATCTCTGAATAGAAATGTTATGGCACCACACATACTAAACAAAGCCCCACTCACAGGAGGACTCCGTCCCAGACCAGTTTGAGACTTGAAATATAACACTAATGGGGCAATGGCTCAAAGAAAAGTTTTGGATAGGTCTCAAAATTCTAAGTGTCTTAATGTCCGTAAAAATTTATGAAGATGTGCCAATTTGAATCGCTTGAGAATTTAGTCTCTATTTAGATGAGCAACCTTTGTGTATAGTTAAGGAAACTCCTAGACAAATACCTACAATTAGAATCATATTCTCTCCTTAACGGTTTTTCCATCTGTCTCCCTCTCTGTTTCCTTATGTTTTTAAGATGTCTTTGTTAGTATCATAGAATGATAGAATCATAGAATTGTTTGGATTGGAAGGGTTCCCAAGGATGATCAAGTTCTAACCCCCCTTCCACAGGCAGGGCCACAAACCTCCAGACCTGATACTAGACCAGGTTGTCCAGGGCCCCATCCAACCTGGTCTTGAACACCTCCAGGGACAGAGCATCTACAGACTCTCTGGGCAGTCTGTTCCAGCACCTCCCCACTCTCTGTATAGGATTTTCCCCTAACATCCAATCTAAACCTTCCCTGCTTGAGCTTAAAACAATTCTCCCTTGTCCTATCACAATCTATCCCTTTAAAAAGTTGATTCCCCTCCTGTTTATAATTCTCTTTTGAATACTTCTCTCCAGGCTGAATAAGCCCAGTTCCCTCAGCTGGTCTTCAGAGGGGAGATGCTCCAGCCCTCTGATCATCTTTGTGGCCATCCTCTGGACCCTCTCCAATAGCTCCACATTTATCCTGTATAGGGGACCCTAGGCCTGGAAGTAGTAGTTTCGTCTTTCCCCAGTACAAGGTGATCTCCACCAGCTTCAAGATCTGAACAAGCTGGCCGTACTATACACAACAGTGAGAAGTGGAATGTTTTCCCTAATAATAGAAAATACTTTAAACCTCAGAGGTCTAATATTCACTCACACACTGTGTGTTTTCATTTAGTTTAGTGGTTGGCATGTACTGCAGGCATTCAGGCATCTTTTTTCTGCAATGAATTACTCAGACAAAATGAAAAAGGATGAGTAAAATAGCAGATAACATGTAGGCAAGTTTATTAATTTTCAAGTTATTTGGAGCTAGCTCAGAATATGGTCAGTCATCAGAAAGAGCCTTCTCAGCTCTGCTGTGGAATCCATGGCTAGTAGTGGAATATATCACATCAGTTCAGCAAATCTGTCCCTCCAAGGACCCTAGTTTGTAAACATCAATCCAGTTTAAAGCATAAAATATGTAAAATATGAGCAGCTATGATAATATGTTTTGGCTATGCCCACTCCTATCCCAAAATGGGGGGGAGGGGGGGTGGTTCACAGTTGTGATATTCACAGTTACAGAGGCCTAGCAGATTCTGGGAGCGCTAGAAAGGGTGCCACTGCCCAGGCCCATAACTGTGTGTCAGGATGTGCAAGCTCTTGTAGGGTGTACTCTGGTCATGGCTGTGAGTCAAAGGGAGAGGAAAATGAAAGGGAAATTGAGATTCTTAGTGGAAAATCTGCAGAGGCTGAGCATGCAAAAAAAAAAAAACGGGAAGAGGGACACTAGTGGCTGTGGTCACATGTGCAGTGTAGGCCAGCTGCCAGCTTGGGAAAAGCAGAAAACTGGTGACTCCCAGCAGGAGGCTGTTTTCTAGGACAATAGAAAGGCAGGTGTGAGAATTGAATCCAAGGTCACTTGGATTTCTCTTACCTGAGTTATTTGGCTTCTTCGTTTTCCTTCCTCCCTCTTTTGTGAAGAGAACCGATTCCTCATTTCTGTTTTTGAATGAAAAGCTTACTTGCAAATCTTCTGGAGATTATACAGCAGTATCAATCTTGAACAAAACTGGTGCTCTCTGTCAGATAAGATTTGCACATTTACAAGAGTTTGAGCCATACATCTCTCTTAGATGCATTCCGTTAGCTAATAAGGGCCTCTAGTTAGCATCTTTCTTGTCTGTTATAAACCTCAGTATTTATTATCTGTCTATGTCAGTTTTGCTTGAAGAGCAGAAGTATTTACATCTGTCTTCTGATAATCTCTCCTTTCTGTTCAGGGAAGTTGAATGTTCATCCTGTTCTAATGAAGATTTTTAGGTACAGTGTAGACTTGCAGTATGTCCCAGAAGTTTCAGTACAACTATTCTACAAAAACTTTGTGGATTATATTTTACATCTATGTGTGCATGAAGAATGCATCTACATCTCTAAATTGTAGCCCAGTTTATAATAATAGATTTTATACAGGATGCAAATTCATCTATTCTACAATTCTAATCAAAACTATTGTCATACAGTCAACTCTCTTTCCTAGTATGCTAAGTGTTCTATATAATCCAAATTCCTCCTCTTACAAGTCCTATCTTCTTTTGTATCATTAATCTTTCCTGTTCATCTCGTTTTACTCAGCTCATGAAGCTCTGTAAAAATAATAATAATAAATAAATAAATAAATATGTATATATATATTATATTTATATTTTATATATATGTAGTATATTTTTCTGGGGCTTCCTCTATTTTTGTGCCACTGGTCACCCATTACTGAGTTCTTGCTTTTTTGTTCTTTTTTCTGTATTTCTTAATTTTCTGATGCTCCAAATTCCATTCTGGAAGGCGAAAAAAGCCTCAAAAAACAAAGTTGTTTCCCCCAGATGTGACAGTGGCTGAACAGTAGTTGAATGCCATGCAGCATTTATGTTTCTATCAGTAGTCTTACATTATACAAAAAAAGTGAAAAGTGCATGAACATGTCACAATATGCCAGTTTTCACAGGAGCATCTTTATAGTTTCAGTAATGTTTAGAGATGTTGTCCTGATATTAGAACTGTAGAAAAAAATGGACTGGAAGGTACTGTCAGGTACGAACTAATGATATCTTCTAATGCAAGTCAGCCTATACTGTCAGTTGTTAAGAAAACAATGTCTGAGATTGTCTACGAATAAGAGTTTGGCTGCCAATTTGGACAAATAAAACTCTAAAGCTCCTAAGGTATGTCAAGCTTTTAATAAATTAAATAAATATAATAATTAACTGAATAAGTGTTTATAGAAGTAATAAAATCCTTTGTATCTACTGTGAAAGATGCTGTAAGATTTTTCTTTTTCCTCCCCCAGAATGTATAAAAAGCTTTTTTGACTTGCACATGTTATAAAAGGTCTTGCAATCTTTAGGAAGCTATTGGGATAACCGATCAAATAAGTGAGGCCATACATCTGTGTCTTCATTTTTTTAAGTAGTATATAATTTTTCTAACTCTGTTTCAGATGAATTTTACTGTACATATCTCCTATTTATATACTTATTAATTGGAAACATGGATAATACATAGCTAAGCAAATAATCAAAGGCAAATCATTTCACAGAACTTATATTTTTGAATTGCTATGAATATCAACATAGTTTTTTATCTTACTTTTTTTCTGAGATAGCATTTATATATATACATATTTCAAATACATATAGTCTACCATATTCACCCTTCATGAGATCTAAAAGTTTAGACAGCACTCAATGTTTTTCTCTGCCACAAATATTCTTAAGTAAATGTTGTGAATAACTAGGTGAATCTGCACTTTTCAGGAGCTCTTGAAGTTCTTGAATTCAGAATTAAACCTTCCTGCCAGGAATCCACAGAAAATGAATGCAAATAGGAATCAGCACAGTTCAAGAAAAATCATTTAAAAAGTTAAAGAAACTTTTGCATATTGATTGCTTTTGTACTATGTAAAATTTCTCTAATTATAAACATTTCATAAATTTGTGACTTGACTGCCACAAAATGGATGTTAAGAGGTAGTGACATGAGAATGGGTGTTATGGGACAAGACTACTAGAGCACAAAAAAGGTGGTGGAGCTAATGCTGTGAATTGTGTGGGTGCAGGTGCATGGTATGTGGAAGCATTGAGAAAACCGCATTTATTTCAAAGAGAAATACTTAGTCTTTGTTCTTTCCTGGTGAAAAAGTACTATGAACAACCATGAGTTTATTCTTTTTGTATGAGTGTTGTTCTGAATGTAGTGCCTCCTATTTTATGTACACAAAATAATTTTAATCATGCACTACTAATCATACAGTGGCTTGTAAGTTTTACTGTAGGTAGCTATAAAAGCATTATATATAGATGTGTCTGTAGATACATATGTCTCTGTTTCTTTATTTTTGTGGAGTAAATGATTCAGTGACCCTGGAACAAAGATGCATACGCTAATAAAACATTAGCCATGCTATCAGGAAACCACAGCTTGAAGGCTGTTGAAGAAAAACATACATAAGTTTGTAACAGAGACTCTCCAAATGTAAAGTACAGGATAATTGCATAGGCTTGAAATTGCAAGCAAAGAACAATGCTAGAGACAGCAGGTCTATTAACACAGCTTACAGATGTTCATTTCCTACTCACTGAAGAAATGTAACATTGGGAGCTCAGAGAAGCTTGTTTAACAGACTGGGGAAAAAAAAAAAAAAAAGTAAGAAAAAGTAAGAAAAAGTACTACACATACATATGTGTAGCTTACCTTACACAGTAAAATTGAATATACCATCAATTTGATGGTAGTCAGGAAAGAGCACATTGTGCAATCAAATGTATAAAAATGCCCCAGGCAGTGATCGAATGAGGAGGCCTTCTCAGCCTCAGAACTCTTCCCACAGAATTGGAGCTGCTGAGAACTTATGATTACTCTGTGCTCTTGCTTCTCTTCAAAGAAGACTGGTCTCCTACTTTTAGGACATGAGGTGCTGGAGAAGTGTGGGCATAATGTCAGAGAAGGAAGTAAATACTGAAATGTTTATGTATATCATTATTAATCATTATTGGGAATAAATTGGAATTTAGTTTGGAAATGAATACGACAATCTTCTACTCAGATCACCTCAATCAGATTAGGACCAGGCAGATGAGAATGCTTAGGGCTTTATCTAGTGTGAGCATCTAGGGACCGACAATTCACAGCCTCTCTTTGTCAGGAAAAAAAAGTAACACATAATCAGAATTTTCAAGTTGCAACTTGTACCTGTTGCCCAGTCATCATATTACTGTAAAAATCTAACAAGAATTTGCTTCAGTCTTTTCTGTAACTGCATATTAAGTTGTTGAAGTCTTCTGTTCGTATGATTGAGCAAGTGTATTTGCATAAACCTTTCTTTGTATTTCCAAACAATACTTTTGACTACATCTCTTAAAATCGTAGTATCATAGAATATCCTGCATTGGAAAGAACCCACAAGGATCAAAGAGTCCAGCTCATGGTTCCACACAGGACTACACAAAAATTAAATGATATATATGAGAGTATTGACTAAATGTTTCTTGAACTCTAGCAGGCTTGACGTTGTGACCACTGCCCTGAGGAGCCTGTTCCAGTGCTTGACCACACTCTCAGTGAAGAACATTTTCCTAATACTTAATGTCTTGTATAACTGAGTCTTAATAAGATTCTGATTGCACTGAGATATCTGGCCCTTAACTTTTGAGTACTGGCTGTAAATCTAGATGTAGCAAATGATGAAGAATTGGCAACTAAGAGTGTAATTTGCAATGCAGCACGTTTTCTACACCGGTTTGTGATGGCTGTCTGGCATTCTGTACAGATAAGTGATAAACTAAGAGAAACTTCTCAGCTGTAGCAACAATTAGGGTAGAGTTATGCTACAGAAAGTTAAATAATATGAGTGAACCTCTTCTCTTGAACCCTAGAGGTGACAAATATTGTACCTTTTAATCATAGCTATAATATCTTGTCATTGCCACCTGACTGACTTTTTCATTATAAATTAATGATGGGCAGAACTGAAAAGGTTCAGATTTAATGAGCTGCTTGATAATCATCACAATTTTTTGAATCAACGATATTTTGAATTGCAGATCTCTTTGAAAGCAGTTGTTGTTGTTGTTGTTGTTTTTAATTTAGGGAAAGCACAATGCATAATTCCTCCTATTGGAAAGAGGTGGAAACTGTAGTGTATTGATTCTGCCTCAAAAAGCCCTCCTCCTCCTGAGATAAAATAGTTAACTAAATATAACTGTTGGTTATATTCATTCTTCTGCTGCATCAGTGCAATATAACTGTGGAGGACTGGAATAAAGCATAAGTAAAATAGGCAGTTGCTTAACATGGGTTGAGTATAACTAACTGCTGAGACTAGACTTCAGAGAAGAAATTTGTGTTTGCCTAATACAGTAAAGGTGAATTCTTTTATTCTCATATTTAGTATAAAACTTATTTTTCTTACATTCCTGAGAAGTCTTAGTCTTCTCCATCTGGAAACATGGGTTGGTTAACATTACACCAAAAACTGTCTGACCTAGACTGGTACTACGGAACAGACATTCTTTATAGCAAATATGTGTTATTAGTCCTTCATGTAAGTATGCAGGCTTCACCTTCAATTCAGTGTAGGGGTAAAAGTCTGAAGTCAGGTGTTAAAACTAATTTAAAATATTTTGCAGAAATCTGAATAGCAAATAAAATTACATTCATTTCACTCTATCTAGTTAATGGAAGCATCTGGAAGCACTACACCGCCCCCTACTCAAATTAAAGATTTTTTTATAAATGAGTACTTTTATAAAAGTATTAGTTTTGAGAGTTTGAGGTCTTACCTTCCTTTAAAGATTTCTATCTGAATGCTTTTGAGAAGACACATTTTTTCCTCCTGGCTTAGAACTCTGTGAAAGAATACAACCCATTGCCTTAGACAGATGATTTTCACACTTTGCTCCTACACACCAACTCACATACAGACATACATACATGGAAGGACTGGACAAGTTTGTTATGTTTAGAAACATTAGGACATGCATACTGTCTGACAATTTCAAAAACATACATTCCAATATTCATAATTCAAGCTTAAATATTTCCATACATGTATTACTTGATATGTCTTCTGAGATATCAGTCATTCTATCATCTCTGTGTTAGAAAATTTTCTAGGTAATTACAGCAAAAACATTAGCCAAATAAAACATAGTTTTAGGGAAAGGGAATATTTTTGCTGAATGCGTGAGGTAAAAAAATCTTAATTCAAATTCAGAACGTTTTTGCAGATGGGAAAAGCAACTGGATCTCAGCTTTTACAGATGCATCTCAGAAATTCATGTTCAAAGGAAAGCAAGAGCACAGAAAATAGACCGAACCCTTAGACTGACTTTTGAATGACAATCTTTCTAAAAGCTTGAAAGTGGTTAGCTCATGTAGCCTTTTCTTTGCAGTTCTCCAGTAGAACTTGATTTTACTTGCTTTAGAAATGCAAAGGGCTTGGAAGAAATGGCTGGGACTGGAAATTCTGGCTCCACTGATCAAGAATGCTCAACTCTGGGGCTGAAACAATCTCTTCCTCAGTATAAGACCTTCAATCAAGAATCATTAGAAGCATTTTATATTTAAACCATTTTATGGTTAAAACCTTAATTTGTTCTTTTAATTTTATTGTCTTTTTTTTTTTTTTTTTTTTTTTTTTTTCCCCGTTAGAAAGATAAACTGCAAAGAGTAGCAGGCTTTTTGGGGAGATGGAAGTGAATTCACATTTACTGTTTAGGTATTAAAAATGGCCAAGATTATACATATTTGACAATATAAAAGGAGTTCGTAAGAATATGGTACAAGTACTTGTAGAGAGAGCAAGTCAAGTAAGTTATACATATAGGAATCCTTAGACAGCATGGTTTGGTTTGGTTTATAAAGAAAGGCCACAAAGAAAATATTCCAAAATTATTCTTTATTCTTACACTTGTTTCCATATGTTTATTTCTGCTCCTTAACATTTGGTTTAGGTAACATTAAATCAAAATTCAGTTTTACTTAAAAAAGAAATGTAGGTTCACCAGTGTGCCTAGAGATTTACACAAAAAAATAAATGCAGTTTGATTAAGTTTTTTTTTATATGAAGATCAGCAGTTTTGCATAGTGATAAGTATCCTATGAAATCACAGGGAATTTACATAGAACTAAATTGACAAAACTCTCTAGGAAATATGCTAGAAGGAACAAGCTGATTTTGTGAAGACTTTGGGAACTTCATGGCAAAAAAATAATTTTGATTCTTTTAATTCTTTTTTGACTTGGTGAGATCAATTTATAAATGTTAAATAAAGGTCAAACTTTGTCCTACAAGCCTTTCAGAATGGCATTCATCTGCTTATGTGATAAGGTTAACTACAAAGTTCTGCTGCCTTCCTCTATAACAGGCTGCTCATTTAATGTTCATTATTTAAAACTAAAGAGGCATAAAGGAAAGATATAAATTATCATTTAGATGACAAATTATAAAATAAATTTAATAGAGACTTAATAAATCCAAGTACCAACTGGAGATTAAACACATTCAACAAACGTTATTATCCAAGACACACCATACTCCATTAAAAACAAAATGAAGAAATGAAGTCTGCTGATGGCTTTTGAAATTATTGAATGACATATGCTAATCCTTTTTAATCCTACATTTACTTAGTAAGAAATTTGGGCAGTTTAATTAATATAAACTATGCAAGCTTCATCTGCTTAGAGCTGGTTAATGGACCAAAAGCTGATGGAAGGAAACATCAATTTCTTGTATTTCTTTCTGTATGCTACATCCCTCCTGGGAACTAATCAACTACAGATGTCAAAAACTGCAAACCACACCCTCTTAAACTTCAAGGTAAATTTGTCAGGAGACATTTTAGAGCAGTGCAACTTTGAGTGACCTACTGTTGATGCTTCCCCATAAGGGGGACTTAAAAGTAATGGACTAACTTTTCTAAGTATGTTAAAAGCATGTTAAAAGTAATTTCTAAAGTATGCTAAAATCTTTGGAAAATCTCCTTGCATACTTTGTGTACATTCTCCATCTTTGAATTCTTCTTGGTACGGGAATAGAAGTGAGTAATGAAAGTCCATGCCACATTCAAAAAGACATACACTGAAATTTCATGTAAAAGCTATTTCATAACCACCGAAGTAGCAATCTGAACAAAGATCATGAAAATATTTGGTTATCCATCTGAACGAAATAATGGTCTTTAATTTTTTTAAAACCATGAAAAGGCATTGTAGAAAACTAAATTTATATAGTTTTTTTGTGTTATTGCTTATCTTATCAAAGCGGTAATTCCTTTGTTTTATACACTTTCAGTGTTTCACCACCATCATTGCTCAGAATTAGCAAATTCTGTGAAATACATGTAGTTGAGCTGACAAGCTAGTTGAAAAGAGAGCTTTTAAAAATATAATATTTTTAAAATTTATGAATTATGATATTATCATTGAAATCCTGAAAATATAAGTTGAAAAAAATCTCTATCCTACCACTGTTGAAGTAATCGATTATTTGTTTTCTTGTCCATTATTTCTGTAGTGTCATTTGGTATGAGTAGATGACCTGCATCCTATGTATCACTAAGTAATAACTTGGGAAGCATTACTCCCTTTATTGTACTCCAGGTCACATTATACAGCATTTCTGAGGATTCTCATTAAGTACTCTGGATTATCAAAGTGTATATATGTACTTTGTTGTAGAAATGATGGGAGAAGCTGAAAGGAGGATCTCTTCTGTGGATTTCAGTTTTCAGAGCAAGAGAACTGTCCTGAGAGATTAGCAACATTTCCCTTTGAAATTGTTGAGCTTCTTTTAATATGCTGTTTGTATTTTACATTGCATTGACTCTATTGCATTTTCTATTCAGTAAGGAAAACAAAAAAGAATTAGAAAAGGTAGAAAAAAAAAAAAAAAGAACAATTTTTCAGCTCAGGAGAAGCAGTTTGAGAGAAACATTTACCTGCCTATTTCCTGTACTTGCTACTAATTCAGGCTAAATACTTCTTTGGTTCACCTCCTTTGTGTCATGAAGAGGAATTCATTACTCTAAATGCAGTTTCAGGCTTTCTGTCAGCTTATAATAGTGCAGTTTATCACCACAGCAAGAGCAAAAAGCACAGAAAAATTAGCTTAATCGATACCACTGCGGTGTGTTTGACATAACATTCAGGAAAAGTTTAGCGTGTCATACTTAACTACAGACCATAAACTGCCTGATGTCTGTGTGTGCACTTGTCATGAATGGTGGTTCTTCATGCAGATCAAGGGCAGAACATAGCCTTGAGCTCTTGCTAATCATGCACCCTCTGCAGACCACTGGCATCTTGAATTGTGAAAAATGAGGCACCACTGCTTCCAATATTCCTTCACTTGAAAAAAAATTTAGAATGTCTCCAAATCTTTAATTGGCACACTCAGGCAAGATCTGTATCCAAATGTTCTGTGTTTATGAGCAGTCCCTTTTTTTACCTCTTAGAACTATTTATTCAGTATTTGGAAGTGGGGGATTGGTTGTTCAGGATTGGTGATCATCTAAGTGCAGAAATGACAAACTGATATTGGAGAAAGTATTTCTGAAGCACTTAATTAATGAGGGGTAGACTGTAGCACAATACGCTTACAACTATAAGGAATTTAGGGAAAAAAAAACCCCTGACCTCTATCTGGGCTGGAATACCACAGACCTACAAAAATAAACAGATTCACATCTGTGCTAAAACAAAATTGTCAGCTTTTTTTTTATGGAAGTAGCATGCTTTTTTATGTTGAATAGGAATTTGAGCTAGTGATGGTTGTGATGGTGCCCTGTAATGACGGTGACAAGCTTATGACAGCTTTTTGTACCAAAGTGTGCTTATCTGCCTTTCATCTCCAAAATTCCCATAGTTTGGGATTGCAATCTACTGCAATGTATGAGGTTTACATTTTTCACTTATTTGTTAGAAACAATTAATTTGATTGAAGTTTGCTCATAAGAAGGACTAAACAGCACAACTTTTAGCACTGTACAAAGCATTACTATAGTTCAATAACTATTTTTCTATCAGTTCTTTTAAGTAGGATGTTGTTGAAGATATATCTGTATTTACTGTAAACTCACTGTAAAATCTTCTTTTTAAGAGATACTGTGTATGGTATAGACAGTAAAGTCAAAGACTTTATGATAAGCATCATAAATCTTTGGAAACCTATAGTTCATATCCTTAGCAGTCTAATAGAGACGTTATTTCACTGAGGTCAGTGGAGCTACTCAGACTTACTGTAACTCAGAATATGTACTGGAATGTTTATCTAAAGCTAATTTAAACATCTTTAATCTTGAAATTGAGGTCGGTAGTTCATAAATATACACTTTCTTACAAGAGTTTTAGTATCAGTGGGATTTTTCTTGGATAGGGACAAAAGGGCTGTTCCCAGCATAAATTAATCATAGAGTCATAGAATCATGGAATCATGGAATGGCTTGGGTTTGAGGGGACCTCAAGGATCATCAGGTTCCAATCCCCCCGCCATAGACAGGGTTCTCAACCACTAGATCGAGTGCTAGATCAGGTTGTCCAGGGTCCCATCCAACTTGGCCTTGATCACCTTCAGGGATGGGGCATTCACAGCCTCTCTGGGCAACCTGTTCCAGCACCTCACCATCCTTGCACTGAAAAACATCCCTCTAACGTCTGATCTAAATCTCCTCTCCTTTAATTATAAACCATTCTCACTAGTCCTATCACTATCTACCAGTGCCAAAAGTTGACTTCCTTGGTGTTTATAAACTCCCTTTAAATACTGGAAGGCCATAATGAAGTCTCTCAGCAGCTCTCTCTTCTCCAGACTGAATAAGCCCAGTTCCTTCACCTGTCTTTATAGCAGAGGTGCTCCAGTCCTCTGAGCATTTTCTAGGCCCCTTTGGACCCTCTCCAAAACCTTGACAAGTTTCCTGCGTTGGATGCGCCAGACCTGGGCGCAGTATTGCAGATGAGGCCTCACAAGGGCAGAGTAGAGAGGGACAATCACCCCCTTGCCCTGTTGGACACCCTTCTGATGCAGCCCCGAATACAGCTGGCCTTCCAGACTGTAAGCACACACTGTTGGCTCATGTTAAGATTTTCATCTACCAGGACCCCTAAGTCCTTCTCAGCAGGCCTACTTGCAAGGAGTTCTCCCAGTCTGTATACATATCTGGGATTACCCCAACCTAATTGCAAAATTTTGTGCTTTGCTTTCTGGAACCTCATTAGGTTCATATTGGCCCACCTTTAAGGTTGAGTTCCCTCTGGATGACATCTCTTCCTTCAGCCACGTTGTCTGCACCACTCAGTTTGATGTCGTCCACAAACTTGCTGAGATTGCACTGGATCCCATCATCTTTGTTGCTGATAAAGAGTACTGTGCCCAAGACAGACCCCTGGGGAATGCTGCTCATTGAAATTAACGAAGTGGAATATGAAAAACAGAATCAAAAAGATCGCATTGATCAACTGATAAGGCTTGAGTACAAGTGATTTATGCTCATTAAATTAACCCTGAGCCTTTTCAGACTAAGTAGAGTTTTGATGTGCTATTAAAATTTCACAGCCTAAGGTTTATTTCTGATGTCTTACTCTATTTAAATTTTCATATATTTAAAAAGCTCTCTCCTCACTGCTAGGTGAATTTATTTTTAAGTCAGAAGAGGATCATTACGATCATTTTGTTGGACCTTTTTCATAATGACAGCTAAATATTTTGAAGTAAACTATTTCCATCATAACCATTTGTGTTATGACTTTTTGGCCTCCCCCCCCCCCCCCCCCCCCCCAGTATTACTGCAAAGTGAGTTATGTCTCACTGGGGACAATGTTTAATCTTCTGGTTTAAATTAGCTGCAGGGCAACCACTGGCATTCATCCCTGCTATTCTTTTATGTCTGAGTATGATTCAGAAAATAGGTAGCATTTTGTGGAATAGATCTTCCAGTGCATCCAGTTTTCCAGTGCTTGCATCTTACATGCTAGATCATTTGGTTCTTGAGCCTATAGATATTTATTCAAAAGCAAGTTCAAGCACCTACCGATTTCTGAGCAAGACTAGGTCTTAAATAATTTTTTTTTTTTTTAATTGGTATTTTAAATTATTTGTGATTTTGTCATTAGCTATAATTATTATCATAATTTTAAATCATGGTAGAATATTTATTTCTGAAAAACTGGAGGGCAAAGCTCACACTTTCAGCTCTAAAATGTACTAAAACAAAGTATTACTTTGCTTTATTAATGTAGCAGAAGAAGGACAGTGGTTGACTCCCTAATCTGTTAATCATATATATTCTAATATTTCTAGAATATTTTTAGGAACCAGTGTTATTCACACTTGTGAGCCCAAGTAAAATATTCTCTTTATAAATTCAAACTCAAGAAGGAGTCTAGCTGTGATTCTGGATGAAATTATCCAAAGGAATTTTGCAGTTGTAAGCCAAATGTGAAATTCAGTGAGAGTCCAAGGCGATAGTAGTATGACAAGGGTGGCAATAAAGTGCTTTGTCTTACAGAGTGATTCACCTATTCTTGGGGCCCCTTCACATACTGGAAATAGTGCAGTGGAAGCTTGCAGGCAGACAGTGTCTTTAAACTGGTCTTTAAAGACCAGTGTCTTTAAGTACTTTTTTTCTGGCAGCTAATGAAAAAGTCTACTGTGTATTTTATCAGCTCTGATATTCTCTGGATAATGGCCAAAGAGAAAAGCATTTATCTACCATGTGCATCTACTTAAAAGCTGGAACAAATCTTCATTTTTATTAAACAAGCCACTCACTCCTGGTCTTCATTTTTGCATAGCAAGTGCAAATGATTTTCTGAAATATTTCTGTGCAATAATGCTGTTTCCTGGAAAATCTGCATGAGGAAGGAGATACTCTATTTATATCAAATGTAATTTCGCTAACTACCTATAAGCCAAAACTGAATGAGGTTTTGTTACTGAGCCTCCATTTGAAACAGCATATACGTCACCTTTTTTGTACCCTGTATATCACCCAATTTCATTGAAATGAATTTTATACTGTCATCTGGAGTGATGACCTTAGTAAGAGGAATAAATGATCATCATCATAATTGGCTAAGTATGAAGACTGGAAAATTGAGATTGAGATTTGCTATGATCTAGGGTTATAGTAATAATAATAATAGTAATAATTATTACGGTAATATTTTTTAAAGTGATTTATCATCTGAGAAAACCCTGATAAAGTTCAGAAACACAAAGTACTACTGTATTATCAAGCATTATTTTATGGGTAAAAAATTGTGCAGTGAAGCTGAAAACTTTTGGAACCCAGTGTTGAATCTATGGAAAGTTGTTGCCTGAGCTGTATGACAGTTTGGCATGGTGCACCAAGCATATATTGAACATTTAGAAACGTGACATTTTTGTTTTGTAAAGATTCATATGAAATTCTAGTTAAACCACAGTTCACATCTCCTCACACAACCTGACAGCTTCATGACTGATGCAGAACATTTCTCTGTAGTTTATTAACACAGCATGTGAAAAGCTTGTTTGGGTGTTTCTGAGTATTGTTTAGTAGTGGATTGTTTGTCAAATAATCCCGAAGACAAAATTCCAAACAAGCACTTCACTGTAATGTTTGGGCTTATTGAAAATGTGTTTTAAGCTATTAATTAGGGAGATTATACTTCTATGTCTAGGAATTTGGAAGAATGGTATTTAGAGAGAACAGCTAAAAGCATTAAAGAATTTTCTCATGCCACAGCAAAGTCTTCTGGGTGTTTAAAATAGATCATGCAAAGAGCTCTGCTTTCCTCTACTTGAGATACAGAGTAAGAAAAATTATGAATGTATGTGATTATTTTAATCTTAAGCATTTCTTCTTCCTGCTATTAGGATTAAGTAATATTTTAGTAGGAGAAAAATGCTTTAAAGCCCAGTTTTGCTGTAACACTGGGTACCACAGCTTTGCCGATTGACTTAATCAGATCATTTCTTTACAGATGAAATCTGCTAATTCTTTTTGTTTAAATTATTTTCCTGGAGTATTTAACAGGATTTAGGGTGTAACTCCTCCGGGGTCCTAATGAGAGTCCCCACACACACAATGGAGAGAAGGTATCATCTGTGGGAGAAAACACAAAGGCAAGACAAGATAAATACAGAAATTTATTTCACATAAAGCATAGATATATTTGCCTCTGTGGGACCAGCAACTGGTACAAACACCTTTGCTAGTAAACTAGCAATTAGATGCATGGTGCTAGAATTAACACTGAACCACAACACACAAAACCCTGATCTTTCTGTCTTTGTATAATACACGCTGCTAATGTAGACTGAACCAGTGATAACAACTGGTAAGCCGATGTCCAAACTCATTTTACTGGATAAGTATGATTAATATAAAAATTATTATATCTGAGCAACTAGTCTCAGCGCTGGAAATTAGCTGTAGGCTTCAAGCATAGGGAAGGCTAGATCTTAAAGAAGCACTTTAAGAGAAAGGGTCCCTGGCTGTTGCATGCAGTACAAAGTGTACAGTACTCCCCAATTTAAAACAATACAAAACCCTTTGTACCCATGGCTCTGCTGTCTCTTATAATGGTTATTTTGGCTGTAGTCTAGTATGTTGAATTAATTTAAGCCTCTCTTCCTGCATTTTTTTTTTCCATTAGCAGGTAACTTTATTTCATCTATAAATATGTTCAACAAACTATTTGAAAGAGTCAGCTGGTGTCTACCGTTGCATTATTAAAAGCAAATTTCAGAAGCTACTTCATCACAGCACCTATATGTGGTTATACTTGACTTGATTTTCTCTTGGGATATCTTGTACAGTATTCCAATGGAATTGTAATATATTCAAGGAACTAGATTTACTCTATACCCGTCACAATAAATATTACAACTACTACAAACAGCAAACTTTAGAAGATGCTGTCTGAATCTTATCAGTATATGGATAGCATCATATTATCAGTCAATATGTGAATATATACTAGTTAATATAATAAATAATAGAACATAGTTGTGGAGGAAGTATAAGGAATAAAGAGTACAATTATGAGAAGTAGTGTAGAACAGCATTTTATAAAAGTCCTGAAACTCCTGCTTTGGTTAGCATTGAGGGCGTGTGACATTCCATGGAATAATTCTAATTATGATATCAATTCTACAGGAGGTTGTAGTGGGCCAGAGTGATGTTTGATCTGTTTGATCTGCGAGGAAAAGGATATGTGTGGAATCAGCTTCTATTATGAAATATTCTGACAGTTAGAGAGATATGACAATACAGTTTGAAAAAGGCTATGCTTTGGTCATCATTTGTTCTTAACTATATTTTATTATCCTCTTTTTCCTTATGGGATCAGTACCGATTGTGATTGATACTTGATCAAGATAGCATTCACTACCATCTCCTACTGAAGAATTCTCTTATATTCACCCTGATGCTCAGACATTGTGAAGGATTTATAAGCTCTAAAATTGCATTATCAGTGAGATCTACTTACTGCTTATTCATACAGATCTGGCTTCAGTCAAACACAGTGAGATTACATCTACTTGCAAAAGATTGTGTAGATGTGCCATTATACTACTAATGGGTAACCCCGGTTACTATAGAGATAAAGAAAGAGATTATTTCAAAGTCTTAACATTACTTACTCTAATTTTTTGAAAATCTTTAAAATAATGTGGTGTTTCCAGTGTCTTCTGATTATAGACCTGAAAGAAGTCTGCTGGTAGATGGGGATCCTCAAGTCATTACTTTTTGGCTCTGCCATTTTCAGGAAACATAAACTGTCATGTAATCTTAACTCTGCACAGTCTGTTACCATACTTTCCATGAGTAAGTAATTCATTATTCTTAAGAAAGCTGTCCTGCCTAGGACACTGACTGTGAAAGAACATTATAGATACAACTTAACTGGGACTTTTTGTTCTGACAGATAAATCACAATGAGATCAATTCTACTGTTGCTGAGTTTTGAGAAGCCTTTATGTTAAAAAAAATAAATAATAATAATAAAAAGGTAAAAGCTGTGGAACAATGACATTGTGGGAGCTTTGGAAGCATTGCTACAGATGAAAGCTCTGGATGTAAAATAAAGCAATTTCCAAAGTGCTATGAAAACAATGACTGTCTTCACAGTTTTCTACTATCACACAGTTCACTGGCTTGGTTATGTGCTATTAGGATCATAGATCATTGTTCTAACCTGCTAAGTAATAACATATGTGATAGGTGCAGTTGTGAGTATATACTATTTATATGTGGAATACTCTAAATATTTCAGAAGAGCTTGCTACCTTTCATAGAACATCTGCAATCAAATAGAACTTCAAGCACAGTATAACCAACTTTTTTAAGTACTGCAATCATATATATGAATATTTATATTTATACAATACTTAAACATCTTAATTTAATCACAGCTGTTTCGTTTGGTGAACAGATGCACTTGCATTTTAATCTAAAAAAACTCAAGTTTGACTGCATATTTCAAAGAACTATGAAAGAACATTTCAAAGATTTATCTTCCATTTGCTGAGGAAATGCAGTGAAATGTGATGTGAGACATGGAATGTTACATCAAATTGTATAAATAAGTGAAAACATTTGTCCCTTGTCATTTCCTTGTGCCATGTAAATGCTGTCAGGACAAAATGGCTGCAAGGGAAAAGAAACATAATCAAACCTGGCTTATTCAAAATACCCTCAGTATAACTTAGACCAAGGAAGCTTAATATTTAAGAGGAGGCAATTAAGATAGCAGTCTCTTTGCTTAACATTTCTCCTCAGTGCTTCTCTTTCAAGCAGTTTGGACTGTTTATATTCAGTGTAACTTCTGTATATAACATGACAGGAAAATGCTGGCATTCACTGGGGCACTGGTATTTTAATGTTACTGCTACTATGAGAAGATTTGCAGTAATTCTCCTACTCGTCTTAAAAAAAAACTCTTTACATCAACAGATGGTTGTGATTCATGATTCGTTCTTTTAACTTGAGTATAAATTGATAACTCACTTCATTAGTTTTGGATTTCATTTGTTGAGCCATTGTAAACAAAAGAGAAATGCATTCATCAACACAAAAATGAATCTAAAGAAAATATCTTCTTTTTTCTAATTAAATTTGAATTACCAATTAGATTAACATCTTTTTTCCCTTTCTTTTATTAGGGTGTAGCCTGCTGATTCAAGAAACTTTATACAGTTTTGTGGCTGCTCTAGAAAATGGAAATCTGTTTTTAAGTATTTACTTACATATCTTTATGCCAGTTAGGCTGAAACTGTCAAAACACTGAAAGTCAGTTTTCTTCTTTTTTGATTGAACACATTACATGCCAGACCAGTACATTTTGAAATAAAATGAAAAAGATGCCTCTCAAAACAGCCTGTATATGAATGCAAGTTGCTTTACCATATCTCATAGCCTGAGTGAAAAAGACAGTGTTCGTCTTATTTTACCTGCTCTGTTGTAATATTCAGTTAATATCTGTAATTTATTACAAAGTTATAGAATGTAATCAGGACGATATTAGATGTTGTGTTTAAATGCAGTTCCTACATTGCAGTTAAAATTAAGGCTATTCTTATTTGTATGTCAAACTGTGAAGAAACATGATAATTCTTATCAAATTCTAGAATTTCCTTGATATCTGTAAATCAAATCCAGTACAGACGATAACCTCTGGAGTAATCCACAGAAACTTCTTACATATTTCACATAAAGTGTAGTTTATTTAATTCTGAAGCTGAACAGAGTTTCATTACAGTGAGCATTCTGTGTAATTTTTTATTTCCTCACTTTGCCACATTTTTCTTATTCCATGTTCTTCATTTACATCCAAACTTGTTAACCAAAAGTCAACTCAGTTCCATCGTGTTCCTTTGTGGATGTAAACATAGTGCATAAGGCATTAGAATCAGAAAAATTCACCTGTCACAACAGATAGACTTTAAGGCTTAAGTATACATTATTATAGTAATGACAGTTATCTTTATAGTGTGTTGCTAAGCAAAGCAAAAAACTGCACTAAATATGAGAAATATGAGAAATATGAGAAATATGTGAAATATGAGAAATATGAGAAAAATATATTATTTAGCAGTGTATTTGTTTTAGTGAATTATTGTCCTTTGGAATGACAAACATGAGGGTGAAAGAAACTTTTTGTGATCTGTGATGGCTGAGTTCCTCTGTGTTAGTAAAAGAAAATTAATACTGTACCAGAGTTGAAACCTTTCCTGTGCTGCCTACCATACTCTCTATTTTGCTTTAGCCTTAGTCTTGGGAGTAAGTGTAGGACTGATGGAATAGTGAGCTTGCAGATATATCAACTCTTATGCTTTTTAACTAGGAGATGATAAAGAGAGAACACTAAAAGGAGGAAATGTTATTTAGAAAAAATTGTCATTTTCGATACCATGCTCCATTTGGTAGAAATACACTTACAGATGGTAAGTGCAGAACATTTAAACAGCCACTAGGAAGGTAGTGGTAAAGGTGGATAGAAACTGGTCTTGTTTTAAGGAGGTCTTGTTTTATTGTCCAGAAATAATAAAGTTTGTCAGAATTGTCTGGTGATATGATCATTACCAAAGCAAGGATTGCAGATCAATAATAATTGGTACTGAGAAAACTGCTCTTGTTTTCAGTTAGAAACTCCAGCTTTATATTGTCTGCTTCAGCTGTGCAGAATAGTTTCCTCAGAGTGATCTATGATTCCAGTACTACATATAAGAATCACGAACTTCCACTATAGTTCT
Organism: Alectoris magna; assembly: GCA_030625065.1. NCBI lineage: Eukaryota > Metazoa > Chordata > Aves > Galliformes > Phasianidae > Alectoris > Alectoris magna. Next base: position 17,686,463 of record CM060565.1, read on the forward strand.
CTGTCTAGGCTTCTTTCTACTCCGTGTAGAAAGAGATGGAATCATTCTTCATCTGACAGTAGGTGTATCCCTCATAATGAAACAAGTACATATAATTCATTTAAAATGATCTTTTGACGGAACTAAGACTGTCTTTCTACTCATGAAAACTGATGTGAATTTTAAGATATCTTCCAAAGTCAACATTTACCAAACAGTGGTATTTTTTTATTTTATTTTAAAGGCAGTTACTGCTATTTGAGCATTCATTGTAGTAAATTTATTAATTCAGAGACATGATCAATTAACTATGAAACATAAGTGTTTTCTTCTTTGTTTTGTGTTGTATGAGTTAATTGTACCTCGAAGTTGCAGCAATTTGCTTAGTCACAAAAATATTTTAAATCTTAAAAATATAGATCTTTTACTCAGATGATAGTATATTTTTATGAATATTTGTTAGTAGAAATTTCAAATTCATGAAATGATACTTCAGAAATTTCTGTTATTTTCACTATTTTTGTTTGGTGTTGAATAATTTCATAAAAATATTTGACTTGTCAGAATATCAGAATACATTTATTGTCTCACGTTTTTCTTGTCTACACGTTGTATGCTATCTATTATAACTTGGCTGCATATCCAATTCTTTCCCCTCTTTTAACAAGGCATTTCATAGTTTAGAGTATCTTTAAATCAGATTGGAAGAATGGAAGATATTTAAGACATTGAAGGTCTGAAAATCTTGAAAGCAATTTTAGCTAATATTTTTCACATTCTGAATAGTATATGTAATCTCACGATAGGTATTAGATGTGAAAAAATAAAAGCCAAAGGCTTTTGAATAAACCTAAATGGAGCATACTGTTCTCGTACTGAGATTTCCACAGGGAGGTATACTCAAAAGCACCACACCAGCAATTTCCTAGAAAAAAATATGTAATTAAAGTAGTTGCTTTATCATACTGTTGTGGTTAACTCAGCAGGCAACTAAGCACCATAGATCCATTTGCTTGCTCCCCACCACTCCTGTGGGGTAGGGAAGAGAATCAGGGAAAAATAAAGTAAACTTGTGGATTGAGAGAAAGACAGTTTAGTAGGAGAAAAGAGGAAACTAATAATAGTAATAATAAAGATAAAAGAATATACAGAACAAGTGCTGCATGTGTAAATGCTCATCAGTCACTGACTGATGCCCCGATAGTTTCCGAACAGTGGTTCTTCTCCCTAGACAGCTCTCCCATTTCATTGGTTAGCCTGATGTATATGATATGAAATGTGTCTTTGGCCAATTTATCAGCTGTCTTTGTTCTGCCTCCTCACACCTTCCCATGAGTCCCTGGACTCCTTGATGGCAGGGCTGTGTGAAAGGCTGAAAGGTCTTAGTGCAAGAACTGCTTAGCAACAATCAAAACACTGGTGTGTTATCAGTGTGTTCTCATCCTAAATCCAAAGTGCGGTACAATAAAGGCTACTAGAGAGTAAGTTAAGAAAACAGAACAAACGTGCAGGGGACACATAGATATTCTGATGTTGCAATCACTGGAATAAAGTATGAATGACATGTAAATGTAAAGGTGCTTAGGGAGTGCAGCAAATATAGATAGCAGTATGTATTCATTCTAAAGCTATGCTGACTTCTGAGCAATAGACCAAGATTAAGAGAAATAGTTTTATAAAATAAATGAGCTTAAAAATATCTTGGTATTTTAATCCATGGAAAGGCTTGGAAAGATACTTGGTTTTTGTTTTGTGAGTGTGCTTCTTTTCTTCTTCTGTTGCTAAAATGAATTGGAAATTGAAAGCTTGCTTGAGAATCCTATGTCTTGCATGTCTTTACTCCACCTGAAACTTTTGGCACAGTATCTGCCTGAATTTCATAACCTGAAATGCCTCCGAATCATAATGTGGTAGTGGGGGCACCACGGCACTGTTTGGCAAGACTGATATGTGCACAAACTTCTGTATCAGACACTGAGAAAAAAATTCAAAGATAGAAATAAAACTGTGCTGGAAGGGTGGGAAGAAGCACCACAAACCAACTTCTCATTTTATTTCTTTAGCAGTGGATAATCTGGAAGAATACATCCATTTTATAAAATCAGTATATCTATTTATGATGATTGCAATCACATACTTATTAATTCCATAATTAATAATAATAATAATTAATAATTAATTAACTTAATTAATTCCATAATAACATGCAGAAGAACTTTAAGGTAAGGGTGGTGGAGCACTGGAACTGGTTGTGGAGATATTCACGACCTGTCTAGATGCCTACTTGTGTGATCTACTGTGGGTTACCTGCTTTAGCAAGGGGGTTGGACTTAAATTACCTCTTGAAATCCCTCCAACCCCTGCAATTCTGTGATTCTGTGATATTAAATTTGTCCACAGATGTTTATTGGTCATGCTTAGCTGAGATTAAACTGAACATGTTTCTTTGTTTTAGTTTTGGATTCTTTATCTTAAATTTACTCGGTGTTTGGAAGGTGATTCCTATGCTCTTTCTCAAGCATAAAGCACAAAGTATGTAAATGAATGTAGGCAAAAATATTCACTACTTAGGCTGTGTTCTGAGAAATGTAAAATTTGGGTTCAGGTACCAACTTCACAGCATGGACTTTTAAAACTATTTTTTTTCTTGGACTTATGATAAACTTTAGTGAAATCTTTGAGGGCTGCTCCAAAAATAATGTCTCCTTTTTTAATATCTTGGCCCAGAACATCAGAGGTGGATGTTGGTGGTAGGGCAGTAGAGGTTCAGCCTTCCTACCAATGTTCTGTTACACATTGTTGCTGTGCAACAGATGGCAGCAGAGAGGCAGTCTGATAAAAAGGCATCTGACGTGGAAATGCCGACGAAGCAAAGGGGCATCACTGAATTCGTACATGTAGAAAAGATTGCACCCGTTGACATTCACTGATGTTGTATATTTATGGAGATGAAACAGTGCATGTGAGTACAGTGGGATGGTGGATGGTGTGTTTCGGCAGTGGTGACAGTGATGATGAATCACCTCTACTTGTGCTGATTTTTATGAGCATAGTATGCAAGCTTTTGTTCACTGCAACATAGTTATTGGTGGTGACTGTGTTGAAAAATGGTGTTTTGTAGCTGAGAGTTTGTTCTATCAACTAGCTTATTGTGCTCTTTGTATCTGTGGTAATTTCCATGGAAATAAATAGGAGGCATTACTTTTAGAGTGGCTTATGTGAGAAGCAAAGTATTTAAAAGCTCTGTGTAAATTGTGATTATGGCTTAGATGTTAGTACTTGCTATGTTTAGAAAAACTTCAGATTTCAGAGTCCATATATATATCGTAAGAGAGTAGTGGGAAAATAGAAACTCTAAAGATACTTTATCCCATCTCCTGAACAGACTAACTGAATGAACTGAACTATACAAATTCAAAGTATCTGGTAACTGGGAAGCTTTAAATTCAGACCAAGTAGAGCTACATTTTACCTGACTCACGGAATGCTGAGGAAAGTCTGCAGTCAATACTGTATTTAATAATACAGTTTAGTAAGCAATACTTTGACAGTTCTTAGATTCTTAAAAATACTGTCATGTTGGATCTTTAGTAATAAAATGTAAAATAAGTTTTCTGCAAGTCTTCTCAGAAGGGAATTTCAGCATTATGATTTATTATAAAACATTTTACTTCTATAATAGCAGCTTACCAAGAAAAAAGAACAATATTACTTGAATCAAAATTAGAGGCTGGGCTTCAAAAGCAAGAAATTAACTCAATTCATGTGACATTAGAATGGTATTTTGGAATTTTTGATATTTTTTCTGTTTTTTGAACTTCCTTTTAGTTTATGTGCTAATGACAACATATGAAATACACGTAGCTAAACATCTGGGGCATGCTACTATACAGCACTGGATGAAGCAGAGGTTGTTAGGGACAAATGAAAAACAATTAATGACAAACTGAAGTGAGTGCATTACTGACCGAAGGAAGGATAGAAAAGCAATTAGATATCAACTTTATGAGAAAGTACTGGAAACACACAGAGGACATTTTCCCTGATTTATGTTGTTTAAATAAGGACACCTCCTGAGCCAAGTGGGCTGAAGGGGACTAGACAGTGATCTGGTCTGGATGCAGAATCTGCAGAGTACAATGAAGGAGTTGCCCTCAGTTGACTGAGCTCATTTAAGCGCAAGCATTCACCTGTAAAATTTGCAGCTGGGAAGATATGAGAACTAAAGATGATGGTGTGACTGAATTGTTTGAGGTCATGACGGAGGTATAAATAAAAAGGAGGTAAATTGCTGTTAAGATCCAAGAATGGAGTTTAAAGAAAAAAGATGGCATTCAGGATATCAAAAAGGAAAAGAAAAAATCTGTTAATAGACAGAAAAAAGGACAGCAAAAAGGAAAAAAATACAGTTTTTCATTAACTTCAAAAAGGTAGAGCTCCATGATAACAGATTTTTTGTCAAAAACCTTCAAGAAATTGTTGTCCTAAAATTAAAAATTAAAACACCTCCCCACCCCCCATCTTAAAAACAAACAAACAAAAAAGCAGTCAGTGGACATAGTATCATAAAGAATTTTGCTTTGGAAGTGTCTATTTTCCAGAAGCTACCTGCCACAAAGAAAGACATAAGATCTCTATCAAAGAGAAGTTTCCATAAAAGATTTGTCAGCCAGGAGGCACACCTGATGGAAAGAAAGAATTTAGTTAGTTGCCATAAAAGTATGAGCCACTGAAATAGATGTGGAAAATTCTTTGTGACCTTTGTACCAGAGAAGGCATTTCCAGGAAATATTGTCAGAGTACACCAATGAGATATTGCATTCATATGCATACACACATACATAAAGCTTCTTCCATTCTTAAGAATTAAATGAAAACTGTGCTACTGCTTTCATTTAGTAGATAGATTTATAAGGTCTACATTGGAAGCCAAGAGGCTGGAAAATTTATCTTCTTTATGTACAATGAAAGACAGAAAATTTAAGATTATGTGGAAAAAGTTTTTGCTCTATAAAAATACATAGAACTGGTATGCAACTCAAAGTAAAAAAACTAATTTCATCAAGCTAAAAAGTGCCAGTATAAAAATAAATGGACGTAAACTGATGGTGTGTATGAAAATTAAGGGTGTATGTTAAAATAATAATTAAAATTAGGCTAGTAAAATCTGGAATGCAAGAGAACCATGTTTTGTTCATCAGATTTAGTGAATGAGAACTAACTTTTGGAGGGAGCCTGACTGATATATGAAATATATATGAAGAGCATAAGAATTTCATTAGGGGATAAGACTTAATAATACCCTTTGTAATCCTGTGTCCCTAAATTTGAAGGCGTATTTCAGCAATTGCAGTCATTACTTTTTCTAACCCACAAGCAAGTCTGAATACTAGAAATGCAAAAATAAAGCTGACATCCTTAAGGATGAACATGGGAGACTCTTCATCCAAGATATGTCACTGCTGTCATTAAAGACATTGATGTGCTCTGGCTTCTCTGTCTCTGTGAGTGATGAGAGGTGTGCAGTGTCAGTTCAAGACCTACATGACATCAATGAAATCTTTGGAACATAAATCCCTTGACATTGGCATAGCATGTAATACTTCTTGCTTTTTATTCATTTCTGACTTAGGAAAGGGAGTGTTTTATTTCACTGCATAGTTGTACTGATTATTTTAAAGTGTTAATTTTTTTATTTTCTAGTTCCTTCTAGCAAATTAAAAACAATATAATTGGGCTAATGCTGATGATTTGCTATCCTAAGTCAGGAAGGAAAACAGCTACTACAACGATACTCCCTCTGGAGAATAAATCTTCTGTAAGTATCAAACAAACATTTGGCATAGATTTTAAGGTTTTATGATGGTGTGGACAAAAGCAACTGTAATGCAAATAGGACATAATAAAGGCTGTATTGCAAGATCAGAGCAGAATGCCTGTCGATATTCAGAGACGTTGCTCCTCCAGATGTATCCTGGCCTCATCTTGGTGGTATAATCTAGATAACAAGAGGTAATAATTGACTGTGGGTGTAAAGAAACTAACCAATCCTCCTCTAAGAGTGTGGGTTTTACCCCAAAATAATAATTCTGTGAGGAAGCTAACCATGACGAAATTTGCTTAAGATGACCATCAGCCTGATTAAACAGTAACAGAATTATTGCCACAAATCTTTGGAGGAAAGGAAAGGCTGAAATATAGAGGTACAAATATTTTTAAATGTTGGAAAAGACTTCGGAACTTGAAGTTGTAAACAGAGTCTGTCAAACCTGCACTGACACTGCAAGAAGTTCCCACGAGCTCCACAACCTTGCTTTGGCCAGAAAGGATGTCTTTTTGTGGGATGCCTTGAGCAGTCAGTATACTAACAGCTTGGGAGGCAATAACTGGGTGCTCCTAACCTGGGGTGTGCATAGGTCACCTTTTAAGGGGCCATTCTCACCATATTGAGCATTAGAAGATTGTAGGGTTTGGCATGGGTAAACATGAAGATGGAGTACTTGTATCTTGAACAAGAGATCTGCAAATTGGGAAATGCCACTCCTTGGAAGAAGGTGTGAATTCTTGTGACTTGCATATTCTGTAAATGAGAGCTGTATGTCTGTGTGATGATTTGGAATTAAATGTTTTTAGACTTAGTTGTAGAAGACTGTTTATAAACTTGCTGTTTTATTGTAATAGTTCTGTCTAGTTGATCTTGACGTGCGGAAATCAAACTCCTTAACCACAAAGTAGTTATAAAGCAGGTATGTTTAATGAGTGATGCGCATACACCCTGGTGAAAGGGGGATAGCTCCACCTCACTTGCACACCGAGAAAGCGTGCTACAGATATAGGCTGAACTAATACATAATCAATAGTTTGTAGGAATTCATATACATACTCATTACATTCCTGTGACCCAATTAACATGCAGTCCCTCCCACCTTGCGCGTGCGTAGTGAGTTGTTGGGGTTGTCGTGGGATGAAGGCTCATCATCTTCCTTGAGAAGACTTGTCGTCTTCCTCTCTGTAAACTTTCAACCCAGTGGGAGGGGCACCCCCCAAACCAGTTCCAGCTTGCCCTGTGGACATCTAATCACCTCACTGTCTTTTCACTACCCCTGTCCCAGTTTCTGTCCCTTTCTCTCCCTTACTGTGGGGCCCTTCTCTCATCCTTCAATCTGTTGACTTATCCCTTGTATTGCTAAATGTACATCCTAAATGTGCCATTTATTGATAGCTAGTAAATTACATATATTTCAGTCCTATTTTGGTTTAGACTGTCTGAATTGAGTAGCTTTTTTTCTTGTGATGTCTGCCACTTGTGTTTGTCAAGAAGTATTTTCATGCAAGGGATACTTATAAAAGTATGCAGACACACCAGCACTTTGCCCTTAGTGCACCCTGCATGATTTGCCTTTCAGCATCTCCCACATATGGTGAGTGTTAAAACTTCAAAATTGTCTTTTCTATCCTGCAGTCTGGACAAGTTTATTGGGTCACCTACCCAGAGCTTCCTGGTTCATTATTTTTTGGAGGGCTTTTTTCTCTGGAAGTGTTTTCACTTAACTACTGTTAACAATCTTTCAACCTTCTCAGCAGCTCCTCAGAACTATCAAGATGATCAGTGAACTTTACAAATAAACTTTTCCTGTACATCTTATGAGGAGTTTCTCAGCAGCTCCTTACTCTGTAACTCTTTGCATTCTACACCAAACAACTGATGAATTTTCAGCTGGGCAACCTGACTGAACAGCGTTGTTGAATTCCAGGTATTCTGGCCTCTAGGCAATTCACAACAGTAGTTCAAATGTTAGACACTTGCATAAGGAAATAGCTCTACTTTTAGTTGTCTATGAGGCCATTTGGCTGGAGAGGATCCCAGGCCAACATTAATAAATCCTCTTTTTTTGTGTGCCACCAGAAATCATAGATCTGCACACATTTCAAAATAGTTTATGTCAGACTTTAGAGCAGCTAAAGATAAAACACTACAACGTTGTGTGCAAGAAATGCATGAGAACATGAAACCATATTTTTAAGGTCTTCAGAATAGTTAGCCCCATATATGACATCACACAGAGCTTTCACAGGTCTAAATATCAGACCCACTGAGAAATAAAATGGTTTGGCCAGGTTAGCACACATTTTCATGATGAGACCTTGCATAAAAATTGCATATCACCTACATCTTTGAGGAAATAGGAAGCATTTAAGTCATGTGTAGGCCTTCTGCCAAGAAAGGGATAAATGAAGTTGTCACTTCCGGAAGTCAATATTACAAGAACCATCAAAAGAAACATATTTAGTTTAGACTGCTTACAATATTGTGCTTTGCCACAGACCTCAGGACCTTTTTATGTCTTGTGAGCTAGTTCTATTTGGATAAGGTACTTCATTATTATTATCTCGACTATTCTACTTATTTTCTTCACCCTGTTGGCTTCAAATACATGATTCATAGCCCTAAGAGATATTACTTCCTTTAGCCATTTGGCCACAACCTGAACAATACTTGAAGTTTAATTTGAATTTTAACTTCTTGAAAATGTAATTAAGTCAGTGTAAGGAGCAGCCTGTAAGGAAGTCATCTAGCTGATAATTCATTACTACCAACCTGTCTCTAATTTGCCCATGTGCATGGTACCCTTACAGGAGTATGAGTGAGGCAGCAGCTCATTTATATAAATTAGAATCAATAGGGGGCTGAGTACTAAGCCCAGTGGAATATCCTCTGGGCAAGTGGAAATTTTAGAGACTAAGGGCTTAGTATTAGCTGCTTGGCTTCATTCATCAAGGTAAGATTGAAAAAGATTAATTATAATTTATGGAATACTAATAGCTGTAAAGCTTTTGAGTGAAGATATATTTATTCAGAGTCAGACAAGCAGGCTTCTATAGGTTTCAAAGTACAGTATTAACTTGCTGAATGTTATTAGCTTTAGCAAACTTTTACTTTGTTTTTTGCTAAAGGTTCTTTATTTTTCCTTTCTTCCACTGCAAAATGGTTTTTAGGGAAAAAGTTAATTTATTACTAAGAAATTTCATTTATAATATCTTTTAAATATACCTCTTGACTCAAAAGCAGAAAAAGCAGAAGAGGAAATAATATCCATGCTGTATTTCTGTTAACAATATAACTTATTTATTTATTTGCAAAGTTTGAAAAATTCACTCTATTTTTTTTTACTTTAGTGAGAGCTCTGATTCTCAGGGCTGTACAATTAGATTAGAGTCTGACCCCGCATCATCACAAATAAGTTTCTATAATAGATATTTCTGACATTCAGAACATGTATCCATATGAAGGACTAATAACTCCCTTTTGCTGAAATGGTTAGAGTGCTGCATTTCACAGTGTAGTTTCTGAGATCTGGATGTACTGAATTACTTATTAAAGTCATAAAGCAAATGGTGGAATCCCAAAGCCCCCTTTCTGTCGCCAGTGGACACAAACACTGCTTTTCTCAATGGATTAGTGCTGACATAATATAGAAATATATTTTCTTTCTTTTAACAGTAAGCATATAATAATTCATGCTAAGGTCTGCATTTGTTAGTTTCAAGACATATATATTAGCTTCTCACTCAATTCTATTATCATTTAATTTGTTCTTTTCTACCTTAATGCCTCCTTGTACTTTAGTTTTGCTTACCAGTCTGCATATTTTCAATTAACATAGATTATAAATGCTTTGGTGCAGGGAATGTGCCTTTACTGATATTGTGAAGTGCACTACTTATCTATTGTGTGGTAAGGATAATGCATAATAGGACAATTTAGGTCTCATAAATCTAAATGAAATGTAGTTCTGGGAACCTTGGTATTATAAATTGAATATTTTCCATGCCTTGCTTTTATCAAGCAGCACTTATCTCGAGCATAATTACATGCATGTGACCAATAAACGGTTGCTAAACAGATACTACTGTCTCATATAAAGTATTTTATTCTGACTCATGTACAACTTTTACTTTCTGCACTTTGTTTCTAAGGATACAGTCACCAACATGGAACATTTTCCTCAGGAGCTCATCTGTTCCTGCTGTTTATCCCTCACCTGAAGTAATAATCTTTTGTTTGTGGCTATAATCGGCTCTGCAGAAACTAATTGTGAAGTCACAGGCACAAGATTATGACTTAAGGGCAGAACACACAGGAGGAGTAGGTGACCTCTAAAACATGAGGCATCTCTTCCCATGCAGATTGTTTGGATGAAAAAGGGAGAAGGGAAACATTTTTAAGAAGAAAAAATTTGTTAAGATTTTTAGAAATAAAAGTTGGCCTGGAAAGAGTAAATTTGAAGTGAATTTCTCTGTGATTATACAAAAGAGAGGTAATACATTCAGTATCAGCTGAATTATTAAACTTGGTTTCTAATTAATTTCTCATTTGATTAAATGACAAATAAAACTACTGATACAATCAACAACTTCTCTATCTTTTCACATAAAGCTTGAATCATGTGACAACTCATTTCCACCGTTGCTGACTCAGTTATAAAATGGGTAAAATCTTTTTTCCTTTTTTTCCTCATGTAGTGAACTGATCGGAGGACTTGTATTGATAGCTTTCTAGGGCAATGTTTAGATGAATACACTGCTTGTGATATAGCAGTATTAAAGAACCAGAGGGGTTTAATTTATTTATTTATAGAATAGTCAGAAGTACAATATTGCTTATACTAACAAGATTTTTTCTTCGGTGCTTTTCTGAGAAAAGATACCTCTGAGGGCCTAACAGTGAGAACTGCTATAAATGCAAGCAGCTTTTAAATTCTTCTAGAGACACTTCTTAAGACTTCTTGAATATCTCTATATATGATATGTATGTTGAGATAAGGACTATAAATGTGATTCCATCACCATGATATCCACACAGATGGTGGAATTGTACTCCTTCTGAAAGGACTATTACCACCAAAATGTTGCTGTTGGTGCTTTAGTTATCAGTTACCAGTCTTTCTAGGGGCTAAGTGAAAATGGACATTCACTTAAAACCAAATTCCTACATTTCATTTTTATAATTAGTGCATGCTCAATGGTAAAGAAATTGTTTCTTCCTATTAGCTATTTTGATTCTGGTAATTATCACTCTAAGAATCTTTTTGTTGTTGGTTTTTGTTTTGTTTTTTTTTTTTCCATGTTATAGTAAGTTGTTCTTGTTAACTTTCTCTATAGAGTGAGATTCTTTTATCCTGATATGTTATTGTGAATGGCTTCACATCTGCTTTGATCAGAGATGTGAACTTTTAGATGGCTGCCCTTAAAAAATTTATCAACTACTGCCCAGTAATGACAGTTTATTCAACTATAGTCATCTCACTTATTCTTAGCAACGTTAGCCACTAAAAGGTTTCAATGTTCTATTTTTTATTTTTGTTAAGGACAGCTTAGTGGAAAGTGTATATTTTTTTTCAGGGAGTTCAGGTAGACACTTCTGAGCATCAATTTTGTAATCTCTAAGTGGAAGAACGTCATCATCTTTTTATTTTATTCTATTTTATTTTTTTAAGGTCAGTAGCTGTAAAAGTGATATCAAATAATTATGAGGTAAGTATTGGGAAGTTGTCTAGTATACTGCTTTTTCAAATGTCATTTACCATTTATATACGGAATTCTGCAATTTATGTGTGCAACTGTGATCACTGTCCAAACAAATGAACTGTACAACTAAGCATAGAATTTTATATTGCTATGTTTTGAAATAAGAAAAATAAAAACCACACAAACCAAGCCCAAAATATCCCTTGGGCATCTGAGTGTGCTAAATTTCCAACAAAATTATGAAGTATCTGTGTTTATTAAAAGGGAAGATATATATTTAAAAAAAAAAATACAGGATTGAATTTTGCAAAAAGTATCACTATCATTAGAGCACAGATAGCACTAAAAAAAGCAGAGAAAAATGAGACAGGATGGAAGGCAATTATATGAAAACTTTTATCTCTCACAGGTACTGTAAGTGGCAGATGATATTAGATCATTAACATAACATGATATTAGAGTTTTCTTGAAGAGTATAATAGCTGTATAAAAACCCATGTTCCTTAATAGCATGTAAATTAACTACAGCCTTTTAAAAGGTTTAACATGCAAACATATTTCTTTTGATAAATACTTTATATTTTTTCTCTGTAATGATCCAGCCTGTTTTGTATACTGCTGGAAGGTTAAATTCTCCCAGCATTTCTCCTGAACTTTACAAATCCTAAAATTACTGGTAACAAAAATGTTTCCGGTTTAATTCCACTAATTATGATTTTTCCAGGGCAGAGCACTGTAGACGTAATACTCATTGACATAATAACACGGATGAGCTGAATAAGAATGCATCTAACATTACTTGGAACAAAGCTGCCTCTCTTTATGACCCTGTTTTTATATGCAAAGAATAACAACACTGTAAGGATTTTAAAGTTTTTATCATTATGTACACAGTAAACGCTTTTATGGAAAATCTTATTAAACAAATTCCAGCCTGCAAGAAGAGAATATAACCATAATTTACGTCCCTATTCTACCCAGGCTCGTGTATAACTTCACCTGAGTGCTTCCTTTACCGTAGAGCAAAGAAAAAATGTAGCTTTTTATGCTTATAGCAATGGTAATATTAAATACCTACCACGGACCAATATAAATTTGAATACTTAGGAAAAAGCAAAAAGTTTAATTTTTACATCATGTTTTTAATCAGCTCTATATCTCATCAGTGATGCCTTAAGTATTTGAAATTAGAAAAAAAAAATAACCCATCAGTGTGCACAAGAGAAATGATCTATTTTCTATGACATAAAAAGTTAGCAAATTTATTTGGTAAAAAATATTAAAAGATGAAATACCAAATATTTTTATAGACTCTTTTATGTTATGAAGCAAACCACTCCAGAGTCAAGAACATAACTCAGTGACAGAGTAACCAATGGGGAAAAAGTAAAAATGATTTAGAGGATTCCTACTTTATTACTACTATTATAATAAATGCTTCATGCTCACTTTGAGTATTCCTGAATATTTAAAACTATTTTAAAAGATATAAACTATTTAATATATAAACTATGAAATATATAAACTAAAAATATTTTAAATCTTCAGTCCTTAATTGCTATAGGCTTGATGGTCATAAGCGTGATTCAGTGACTTGATGATCATATTAGATTAGATAAGTATTACGCCTCTGCAACATATTATTAATCTATCTTTCAAGATTCTTTATAAGCAATCTTTATAAGCAATCTTCTTCAGCTTTCTAAAATGTAATTAGGGATTTCTCCATTGATTTATTTTGCTAAGCAATGGGCTTTTAAATCCTTTATTTTTCTTCATAGTATTGTTTAATTAAAATATGTTTTATTCTTTGTTTAAACTTTGATGACTAGAGCCAGAAGTTCCTTAAGAAAATTAAGGCAGCAGAAGAAGAACTTCAGTGAGGACCTCGAGGTTGCAGAGTAGCTGCTCGCATATATTCTGGAACAGGGAAGACTGAGAATTCCGAGTCCAATATTCTGATTCTTAGAAAGATGCTGTGAATTTTCTAATTATCAGGGTCCACTGAAGAAATCTTCTTTTATTTCTCCGACATAAGAGATTTGATCTTCAATTTAGAAGGTGAAAGAGCATCACATAATCCCTGTGAATCTGTTGTAATCAAAGCCAGGTACAGAATATCAGAAGCAAAAGAACTGAAGAGAATGTGTAATTTTTACTATGTAAAGATGCTTTGAAATACCATTCCATGTTATCTTTTTCCCTTATGTAACTATACTAAAATAAAAAAAGACACAAATTCCTTTTTAACCATCAAGTAGATATAGGTATACTTGATGAATTCCTTACGGGTAGAGGAAAAAAAAGTCAAAACAATCTTCCAGTTAGTATATAGAAAATGCACGAGCACGACATCCAGTGAGGTCCAGAGCACCTAATTTCCATCTAGTTTTGACTGTTCCCCTGTGAATGTGTTACCTCAAAATATTTCTGTACTTATTATGTCCATTGAGTCTCCAATTCATTTTGTTCCTTCAGTTACAATTTCTATTAGACAAAGATGGTAAAGTGGAAAACTGCTTTTGGTTATTTTTTGTTTAACTAAAGAAATCCCAGTAATCTTACTCAAGAGATTCACTTTTTAATACTTCAAATGCTTCAGTTTCCAAGAAGACTGCCAATATGTAACTAACTCACAGATTTAAAACAACAAAAAAATGGAGAACTTTAGAATCCAATGCTTTCATCACAAAAATGTACCAAATACAACTTTTATTTGCTAAGATTATGATACTATGATCTTTTTTTTTTGTTGTTGCAAGCAGTTTTCTTTACATTAGTTTCCTCCCTTACGAATTTTTTCGTACATGAAAAAAAGGGTATCCTTCACACACAATTTCTGTATAAAATCCAAACTTGCATGGATTTCTGTGCCTTAAAAAATGCAAGGAGAGACATTCAAACTCATTAATCTTTCAAATTAACCTTGCAGTTTTTTGCATTCAGATATAAATCAGTTTGTGAAGTATGAGTTAGATATTAACCATTTTGTATTGTATGATTTTAAGGCTATATAACAGTTCCCTGGGAGAAAGTGAGTTTCCAAAATTTCTTATAAAGTTTTGAAACAGAGCAATAACCCATTCTCTTGTCACCTGTTACATTTCAAACTTCTTGCCTAAATATTCTTATGTATGACTTCTTTAAAGTACTTAAAGATGTTTTATTTGCTGAACAAGAGCATAGTAAGGGGGGGATCTAGTACAGACATTCAGTTTTCTTGTTTGACACATGAAATGCAAAACAAGTCACACTAATCAATCAAATTTTTTATCCTACAGGGGAAGGTTTGATTTTCTTTATCATTATTATTTTTTTATTTCTCCACCAATTTTGGGCAATAAATTGGATTGTTAGTATACCACTGAGCACTACATTATGTTCTTAACTCATGACAATTGCATTTTAAATAACACAGTGCTAATACACAGTGAACACTGACAATTCAACGAACTTAAATATTATTTCCATAAACACATTTAAATCTTCCTTCTATAGCTAGAAATAATAATAATTAAAAAACCAAGAATCTCTTATTCTGTAAATAGTTGCACATCTATTTTTACTTTAATCAGTGTAAATGTTTAAAATAATTTATAAGTTCCCATTGCCAAATTATTTTTGTCTATAAAATTATTTAAAGCCAAGACCTTAACATACATTCAGTCCTGGTCCAGGTGGTTTTATCCTTTTGCCCTGCCTTTTTTTTTTTTTTTTTTTTCTTTATTTTTTTTTTTTAAAGTCAAGAAGATATCATTAGAAATGTACTCAAAAATACTTAAATTTCTTTTTTAAAATTTTATTATTATTATTATTATTGTTTTGAGGCTGATAATAGAGTGGTGAATGAAGGCAAAATAAAAGCTTTTGAAGGGTTCCCCAAGGCAGTGTGTAACCACATTACCCAGCAAGGTGATGCAGAGTCATAACGTACTTAAAATGGTTTAGTCTTGTTGGTCCTCTGTGAGCTCATACTGCAATGAATTCCAAGAATTGCTCAGTAAGTTCTGAAGACATCTACTAACCAGGGCTGAGCCTTTTGCAGCTGTAGAGATGCTTGTAAGGCGTTAATACTGAAAGTGCCAGGAGATGGTGCTGAAGGCTGTCTAGCAGAGACCATAGCTCCTGCAAGACAGGTGAACATATGAATCCTCATGTACTCCAAAGTGCTTTATGGCACAAGTTCTTAACAAAATGGATTCCAGCTCAGATGCTGATGAATCTGATAACCAGGAACCATGAACCCTACTGATCTGTCAAAATCCAGAAGTCCCTTCCAATGCCTGTGATTCTGTGATTTTGCGTTGAATCTCAACAACAAAACTATTCAAGTTAGAGTTTAGAACATCTGCTTTTTCACCCAAGTCTAAACTTTATGAATTATTTAGTTCTCAGTGATGCAAGGTTAATTCCTCATTCCCTCACATATTATTATTTTTGTTTTTGTGTTTTGTGCTATATAATCAACTGTGACAGTAGTGTGTGGTCTTGCTGTACAGTTCACCTCTGAAACAGTCCATGTGTCCATGTTGTGGAAAGGAAAAACAGGAGTTAAGCTTCAAGGATAAAAGCAGAAGTTAGAAGGCTGAGAAATAAAAGTTGCTGCTGAGGAAAAAATCACAAAAATCGTGTCAGAGATAAAAGAAAAAAAAAAAAACAGTTATGATTAATGTCCCTCACTTGATGGACTTGTGTTAAGGTAAAAATTACTAGTTTTTTTTACATCTAGTTCTAGAAAGTTGTTTCATGTCTTACTTAAAGAGACAGTGCAGCTGGCTTCAAAGTTCTGCCAGCATACACTTCGAAAATGCAGCTTCCCACACAACGTTTACATTTACTCATTTATTTGCCTCAGTAAAAAATGACCTTGTTTCATTCAATTTAAAGTAGATCTGGTACTCATATTTCCATTTAATGTGTTATATAATTTCATCTGACCATTGCCTAGCTGAATTCACAGGCAGTGAGAACTCAAAACCTGTCGCTTTACCATTTATTCTTTGTTTCATTCTCCTCTCCTCCTTTCTTTTCTCTTTGAATGGCAGATGGGATCTAGGTATTCATTTTTATGAAGATGGACATTCAAGCCAAAATAATTCACTTCTGTTCTCCCTACTCATGTCTTTGCATCTCTTTTAATAACTTTTGTATCCCTGAGGTGGTTTTTATTCCCTATTTGTAAGATAACCCTGTATCTGTGCTATATCCAGCAAGTCAACACGCATATACATAGATAAAGATGGTAAAGTTTTAAACAAAAAATACTAAAAACATTTGTAAGGGAAATAAAAATCTCTTGAGTAGGACCTAACGCAGAGATTTAGCAAAGATTTCCCTAGGAAACATGACTCTGCACTTTGCAATGTCCTTTGCACTTTCCTATAAATAATCTGTATTTTAGGAGTGGTAGTTTCTATTAAAAGAACAAATGGAGACAATTTAATAGAGTAAGCAAGTGAACAAGACTAGATCCGAATCGAGATTCTCTGATTTCAAGAAAAATATGAAACAGGTAATTCTCAGGAGGAGTGTATCATTACACAATTTCTTCTCATTTGTATTTCATTAAAAATGAGTCAGTACAGAATCTTGCTAAAATGTTCCCTAATGTCATTTAGGAAGTTACAGTGACGTGAAGTCACCTTCAGTAAAAGAAACATCAGCTAAAGACATAGAGTATTCATTTCTTCTTGCTTCCTATTTACATGCCATAGATGCTTGTTTGCTAGGTGTTAACGCTTTTGAAACTTTGGTTGAAAAGTTTGATGTAGTTAATAACTAAGTCACTACAGGGTTTTGTAGTTGTTTACATAAATTAATATGAATATGAAAAATTAAGTAGCTTGACTGTGGGAGATTTTCATTTGTTTTCCATTCCTTCCAAATTCCAGAATGGAAAAAGTCCTCCAAAGATGGAAACACTTTCTATTGTAAAAAAGACTGTATATTTAAGAGTACTATAGTAAATGTGTTTGTTCCAGGCAAATCTATATATGGGAGAACACAATGATTTCACTACCACAGATTCACCTCCAATTACCCCAGACTGCTAGAATTGTTAGAAGCCCATGAGCCTGAAATAGCATCAACCAGATATGCATCAAGTTCTAAGTTTGCAAAGATCACAGTAAAAGGTTAGAAATCTAGTTTACAAATAGTTATAAAGAGAAATTTTAGATTATGTGCATCTACATAATGGATGTACAACCTAGAGCTGAATTTTACCCTTGTGATAACCCCCATCCTTCTAATTAAACTACTGTTTGAGCTACATATTTTCCATTGAGTCTTAGTAACTTCATTGCTTTGTGTATGTGTATGCTTTAATGTTTATCATGTTGATTTTTATTTTTATTTTTTTTCATATTCTCACCAAAAACATTTCTGGGATGTATCATTCTTTTGCTATGTAATGGAGAAAGAACATAATATTATAAAGCAAGGACAACAGCAATTAAAAAGTCTATATTGATTTGTGTACAACCACTGCAATATCAACATAGTCATATGTAGTTGTATGATATAATCGTGAAGGCTGTGTACAAGAAAACATATAAGGGATGTTTTTCCCTTTACTGATAGACTATTGGTAAAAATTAACTTTCAGTCATGTGTTTTTAGCAGGTCCTTAATTACTAAAATCATTACTCTACAGCAAAGATTTTACAAGGCATTACTTCCCATAAGAAAAATGTGGCAGAAGAAGAAAAAAGAAAGAAAAAAAGAACAATTTGTTATAATGAAGGTATACATGACATTATATCCAAATTCGTTAGAATATAGGATGATTGAAAAAGTATATTTAATTGGTTTGCTGTGAAAAGAAGTTTTTGCACAAGAACCACTTTTCACAATAGCATTCACTCCCTGGTATCATCAGGATAACTTAGAAGAAATATAGTTGTCAACGGTTTGTGGGCTGGTTCGGCCCGGTTCTGTGACTAGTGGGGCGGAGGGACTTTGCAAAGTCCACACCTCTGGAAAAGGGAAACAAGGGACCCCAAAATAATTAAAGAAAAGAACAGCAACAACGATCTGAGGAGGAACAAACTAGTTTACTAAATACAATGACAGAGAGTATCTGAAAAAAAAATCTGTAGGCCTTACAGTAATGCTGAAGCAGCACGCGCAGTTGGGCAGCAGCAAGGAGAGTCAAAGGAGACGAGTGATGAAGGAAAGCAAAAGGGAAGGTCATATGACCCGACAGCCCTTATATGTGTTCTCCCCTGTGCAACAATGATATCAGCACAGCCAACAGTCTTCTGGGAAACGTAGTTTCTTCTCTTTAGTATGTTGAACTGGGACATTAACACTTTAATTCCCAGTGCACTACGTGATGTTATGATGTGGAATACTGACGACCATAAAACCATGACAATAGTTAATGGCCTATCTCACATTCCTGCTACTGTACTGCAGTGCAGAGCAGTGCAACAGATGCCCAACAAAGATTTGGATATAACACAGTGCAAAGCCATATAAAAATGATAGCTGAAGCCCCAGAAACGTAATAGATATGACAGTATTATTTCCATCTGTGGATCTCACTTACTTGAAAGAGCTGAGGCGTTTCAGTGCACCTCTATATGATTTAAACATATTGTGAATATAATTCTGAATTATGTCTGGATAATATGTTTAACTGATTTCTCAGCATCTCAGTTTCTTCATCTGTTTAATTGTGATCGTGTTATTTATATATAATTCAAAAGAGACTAGGGGATCTTAATCTCTGAATTATAAAACACCTTAAGATCTATAGTTAAGAGTGCTGTATGATTACATAGTATTTCCAAGAAAAATGTTAAGTTATGAGAATAGTGAGGGAAATGAATGTAGGAATGAATAAAGAAATTATGGAATCACAAAATTGCTAGGGTTGGAAGGGACCTCTAGAGATCATTAAGTCCAGTCCTGCAGTTAAAGCACATTCCCTGCTGTAGGTCATAGGGGTAGGCCGTACAGGTAGGCATCCAGACAGGTCTTCCACAACCCCTCTGGCAGCCTGTTCCAGTCCTCTGTCATCATCAAAGTAATTAAGTTTTTCCTCATGTTTGTATGGAACTTCTTGGGTTCTGATTTGTGCCCACTGCCACTTGTTCTGGCACTGGCACTATTGAAAAGAGCCTAGCCCCAACCTCTTGACATCTGCCCTTTATTTGTAAATGTTGATAAGATTCCAACAGTTTTCTTTTCTCCAGGCTAAACAAGCCTATCCTCATAAAAGGGTTGCTTCAAGCCTTCAATAATTAGAATACTTAGAATTGCTTTTATTCTGAATAGTTCCCCAAATTGTAAAGGGTTTATCAGTGACTCCTGTACTGCTAAAAGTCAGGGATGTAGGCACAAAGAATTTACCATAATGTTGCCGTGCACCTGGCAACCCATGTTCTTTTAGCTCTGTGCCTGTGCTGGACTATCGGGTAAAACCTACCCGGGCCAAAGAACTGCACATGAATACCAATATGGTGAGCAGAAAAATGGCATTTATTGCGTTGTGCGATTTACCTATATATCTATCCTTCTTTGTCTACGCCCCCTATGCATACATTAACCTTTTGACACTGAGCAAGGGGAGAGTCCTACCGCGTCACATCCCGAATCATTGCTGTCGCCTACTACAACACCATAAGAACTATTTTCCTGCAAGTTAATCTTTTAAAGGAGGTGATGGAACTTCTGACACTTGAGATGTTTAAAAATGTGCAGAACAAAATGCTAAGGAGAGTGTTGAAAAGAGCAATACTATGATGATAGATAAATGGAGAAAATGGCAAAATGACATATTAAGTCTTTTTAAGCCTCATTGCTATTTGATGGCTTTTTTTTTTTTTTTTCCTATTCTTTAAAGGAAATCCCGTATTTCCAAGTTCCAACTGAAAGAAGAATTGGATTAGAAAAGATCTCTAGGAACTCTGGAATGACTGAATCTAGTATCCTGCTCTTACAAACAATAAAGTCAAAGAAATCCTGTCAGTTCTTCTCTTTTTCAGCCACAATATTAACCTTTCAGGGATGACGATTGTTGTCAAATTTCTACCTTTCCTGAAGGTAGTAGTATTTCTAGTAAGGCACACACACACACACACACACACACACACACACACACACACACACATATATATATAATATTGTCAAAATAATTTAATAAGCTTTGGATCTTGGAAAGCTTCTTGAGAAGAAACTTTGTTAAAAACAAAAACTTCATATGGACTTTTGCACTTTCAGTGTTCATTAACTTCTCCTTTATGAGATTATTTGACTTCTAGCATTGTGTATTCATGATTGTTCCAGCCAAAATGTTACTATTGTGTTTTTCTTACCCTCATTCATCAATGTGTTCATGGTCAATACACTGACACGAAGAAGGTTTCGTTGCTTTTATTCTGGTAGCCATAGCCTGGGCACTTAAATGTCAACCAAAGTCTGATCTGATTCATTTTGTCATTAATTAGATAGTGTTTATACATTGCTTTGACAAAATAAGAATTATTTATTCTACTAAAAAATTGAAATAATCATTAAATACCACTTGAGGTGTTCAAGCTTGAATTTTACCATGACTTATGACACAGAACAAATCAGGAAACGTTTCAGTCATAGAATCATAGAATCACCAAGGTTGGAAAAGACCTCTAGGATCAGCTAGTCCAATTGTCCACCTATCATCAGTATTTCCCACAAAATCATGTCAGCATAACATCTAAACATTTCTTGAACACTTCTAGGGACAGTGACTCTGCACTGGGGAGCCTGTTTTAGCACCTGAGAATCTTAGTATGAAACTGATACACTCAAAGAAAGAGAAAACAGGGTAATTTTTCTTCAACTGAATGTGCCTGAAGGAAAGTAAACACAGGAACTTCCATTGTGTAATTTGTTCCTCTTCCGATAAAAATAGTTTCTTCAGGAGATCTAGCTTAAAATACGTGTAATGTTTTGCTTTGTGAACATTTAGAGTAAATGAATATGCTTTGGATCTTTTTTTATGTGGCTTTTCTTTACTCTGCTATTGCCTTTATTTTCTTATTTTTCTTTCGTTCTGCACTTATTATCACTACTTGTAATAGAGCCAAAGGCAACAGACATTCATACATTAGTTATTGCACTTAAAAAAAAAAAAAAAGCATACACATTTTGGCAGATTTCCTTGTGCAGTCAACTCATCATTAGGCAATAATTTTCTTCCTATGAATTTTGAGGCTGTCGGGTGATTCTTTCAGAAAATTAGAGTTTGGAACTGCTGATGAATAGAAAAAATTATGAATCAAATCAAAAATTTTGAAGTGTTAAAATACATTGTGTTCTGAAACCCATTGAGAGTTGCATAATTTATGGACTTAGCACCAGTTAGATGTTAAATGGTATAAAACAGTTCTCAGTACTAATCTGGTTAGGTCACATAGGAGAATAGGCTAAACAGTGAAGAAATACAATGCCTTCAGGGGCATTTTCCTCTTTTTAATTCCTGACCTCTTGCTACAGGTTTATTATGTTCTTTTTAAAAATTATTTTTATTTATTATGTTATTATTCTAACAAATATCAGAAAGCAGTTAAAATAACAAAAAGAATATGGGTATAGAAAAATGTACAGGGGACAAGGAGCAAATGTTTAACTCTTTATCCCTTATCTCTGGACTACAGCTCAGAAGTGAGGTCATCATTTGTTAATTTTTTTCCTTGGAACTGGATCAGGACAATTAGTGAGAAAGGTGGCTGTAGGGAAGGTTCTTAAAGATACAATATAAATCTTATTTTGAGTAAGGTGATACAAGGTAGGTTCAGTGTATATTTTTTTGATGGAGTTTGTTTATCTTATTCATGGAATGATATAAGAAAATTTTAGCCTGTAAAAATGACTCTTAGCGGGTTGGCAAAAAGTATTCAGGAAAGGATTTACTATACATTTCATTGAGAGTAGGGTGAGGTAATTTGGGAATTTTGTGATGCAGTTCCATGTCATTGGGTGGCTATTGTAATCAGACAGGTCTGATTCAATTCTGTGAAAAATAATGTGGGCAGTGAAGAGAATTACCTTGTCCTATTAGTTTCTTTTTATTTTATTTTATTTTTTTTTCTAAGTCCCCAGTATCATCTTGCTGTTCATGATTTTTATTTTTTTTCTACTCTGCTAGTCTTTATAGGAAACATAAAATATTCATAACTAGAAGAGTTACAGACAACAGCTTTATTTTCTTTTTAAGTATTATTACGCTATTGTGAAGTAAGCTTTCCTAAATGGTGATTATAATGGTATTTTTAAGAAACTGCTTTCAAATTGTGATTGATATTTTATGACCAACATAAATCAGACTAATATTATGTGAAGCTGACTTGTTGCTTTCTTTGCTTGATTGCTTAATATGAATTCAAAACGTAATTTGCTAATGGAGAGATAAGAGAACTAAAGTTGCATTACATGAACATATTAAAATTTGAAGAAAATACAAAATGGAAAATCAAGCATAAAGAAAGCAGGTAAGAACAAAGTCAGCAGAATTTTAATAAAGCTATTTCACAACTTCATGACATTAGTATTCTAATTACTATATTAGGAATTCTGAGGAACCACTAGTAGAATAAGAATAATCAAATAATTTCCCTGATATTTGCGTCTAATTCAGAGGCATTGTATAAGTCACTCCTTTGCACAAAATTATTTATCTTTGTTACATTTTTATGACTGGAATTTTCAGGTATTAAATGAAATACCTGATTTTTTTTTTTTTTTTTTTTTTTTTTTTTGAGTCATTCTCATTCAGGAACACTTATAAACCATATATACTGTCATTTTGATCATTCAAATATCTGAGGACACACAGAAGCACAGAAATACCAGGAAGATCTATCAGTAGACTTTAAAGATTGAAGGTGTTAATACATTAAATTGAGTTTCCCATTACTGACTCAGCAGTAGAAAGATGGAGACAAAATAAGGTGGTGAGTATTTCTACAGAAAGGAAAATTCAGAGTTAACAACACATGAAGTCAGTTCAGGACCATTTCTTAAGCAAAATGTAATAGTATGAACTTTCAGCCAGGAATGAATTTCTTTTGGAAAAGTTGGTCTGCAAAAATGCTGAAAGGGAGCACAACTTTTAGTATTTTAGTACTTTAATATTAATTTTAATAATGTTTTATATTATTATTTAATATATTATCCTACTAATAACAAATAATTTAGTTTAGTTTAGCGGGTATCATTAGTGTGAGGGGTCCACTAGGGACTAACTGATCCAATGGCAACTCAGTGCCATCATATTAAAAATATTTCAGGAATTCATAGGCTATCATCAAGCTGAACAGGAAATAAAAACATAGAAGATATGTCTCCAGTTTTAAATCTGACTTTATTTTCTCTTTCTTACAGAGCTTTACAGAGATTATTTTTGAAAATGTTAGTCATTCATTTATAGTAATTTTAACAGAATTTCCCCCTAGCTGAGAAACTGAAACAAACCTGGATAAACCAACTGGCAGTTCACTGTAGAAAACAATCTTCTACCTATCAAAATTGTCAGTTGCCTGTGAAACTGTGAATAGTGATTCAAGCATGGCATTGCCCTTCTTCTGTCCAGTGCACCACTTACAAAACCTATTCCTTACAAATATCATTTATCATTCTGTCTTCTTTAAAGGAGGGCCAAGTACAAATTAATTTGGAATAAGAAACCTGATTATTTATATAGTATTCTGGAAGTTGATGGAACTTTTTGGCTTCATGTAGATCTGTCAGTGTGTCAATACTCATGAATTTATCCTGCTTTTTAATTTTATGTCTCTGATATTTTTTGTATGAAAAGAGCCTGTCAGCACTCATTCTTTGTCAGTATCAATGAGATGGCCTGCAGCCATGGAAAATTATTTTCCTCTGTAAGATGTGCATGAATTACACAAGGTAAATGTATTTTTCTTTCCAGCTATAGTCTTTCACTGAAACAATTTCACCCAAGTCTTCAGTTAGGAAAAGTAGAATAGCATGTTACTTTTTACATTACTGCTAAAGCTACCAACTTTCTGTGACTCAGAATGTGATTGCCTAACCAAATTGGTATATTTAATAAGCAGTTCTGAGGCTTCTTGTTTCCTTTTTGCTAACTCCTGTTGAGGGTATCATCTGCTGCACTCAAGGCATACAAGTTTAGAGCTACAGAGCATGAAAGCAGAGGATTGGGGAGAATTAATACTTCTATAAACACTAGTATATTAACGTGCATATAATTACATGATTCTTAGTGTACTATTTCAGCTTTGATATATTGTATAATGTTACACAAGAGAGAGAACTTCTAACATCTTTGACAAATTATGTAGGACTATGGAGAGGACTGGTTGTAATTTGGTTTTGGAGACTGTTATTTTTAAAAATTTTTTTTTATTTGAAGCCTATTGCTGTGAACCATGTCCTGACTTCTATCTCTTTATGCAGTTCATAGTGGGGGCATTAACCATGGCACCACTCTAGATATCTTGATTTTGAACAGGCTTTAATGTGACTTAAATGTTCAATTGCATGAAAACTTCTGAGAATGTGCAGAAACAAGTCTATTGATGTACAGTTTGAGAACTTTAATGGCATCTAACCTCTGGCATTGCCTTGCCTAACATGAGTTTGATGTTAGTGATGAAATCAGACATAGTGCAGTATTATGCAAGACCACATAGCACAAGTAGTATCTCTCATTCCACTTTGTACTTATTCCAGTGCTGTGATCTTTAATCAAGCCACTAAACAAAAAATAATTATGTCAGAATGACTGGCAGCTGGTAAAGAGGCTACAAGCACCAAATGAATTTTTACCTCTCTCCCATTTATCACACTGAAAAGCAGAAAACTCAGTACATTTAGTCACTGCAAATTTTAAGGCCCTTTCTCAAGTTATAAGAGATGAAAAGATGTCAGACCAGAGCAAATATGCTTTGGATTCAAAATTTAACTTTTGACATTTGGTTTAAAAAAGACAGGCCAAAATGTTGAACTGAGTGTTTTTAGTCCACTGAATTCATTATAATTCAGCAATTCACTCAGGCAAACTGTTTCAATGGTAATTTCTAGGGGGGTCTACGTTAATTTTCTGGGTGAGTTGAAACATTAGAAACATAGTCATCTAAAGCTGCAGTGCTGCATACAAGTACGAGAAAAAGAGATGGTATTAAACCATCATTTTTCCTGTATTGTTGCTATTGTCCTAGCATGACATAATCATAGTTATAGCCTGACAATTGAAGACTCAGGTGGGTGAATTAAAGACATGTAGATTTGTGAACTTGAGCCTTAGTTGTGGGTAGGAAATAAAACTAAATTTCATAGTTTTGTTTTGGCCCATGGTAGTAGCTCAGAAATTGTTGCCAATTTCAGTAACTATGAAGCATGTACAACATTTTGGTTAGAAAGGATGGAATTCTCATGAGCAGAGAGTTAAAAACCTGTCTTGAGCATAACTGTGGCTCACAGCTTTGTGGTGCTTTCTCAGCTACTGTGTCCAGCATTATGAATGAAAACAAAAGTTGTTTTTATTTTTGACTTATTATCCTTTTGTGGAAATGCCAGTAAAATGCTGAACTGGGAGGCGTATCTGTCTGATTGCAGAAATACTGAACTACTGAACAGATTAAGTCAACAGGGACTAGCAATTTGGTTCTCTTGTACAAAAATCATATGGGTGAAATTTTGACCCCTGTGAAAATAAAATTTCAATGGACTTCAGTGCAGCCAAGGTTTCATGCCAAATCTCAGAAAGTAGGTACCCAAGATGAAAAGTAGCCAAACTAAGAGGTCCCTTGGAAAATTTGCTTTCATATGACATGTTAGAATTCAAACAAAGAGTCATTGTCAGAGCTGAGATGAACTCATGATTTCCTGGCTCTCACTGATAGAAATTACTTCTTAGAACTGGCTAGCATGGCAATAAAAACAATTTTTGTGCTGCAATCATTTCTGATACTATGTTCAACTTTATAAAATATGTTCCTTGGGGGTGAAATTAATGAGCTACACGTAAAGACTGTTTATTCACACTTCATGCAGCTGCGCTTATGAGAGGATTGGGAAAGATGAAGTCCAGCCCCAGTAAAGGGCTGTGTTGTGATGTGGCTAGACTTCAGGGGGTTATGGATTTCATTTAACCTTATAAGTAATATCTACTGAATCTCCACATGTTCTTCATAAGGATTCCAAATGACTCAATCTCCTTGATTTGACATTTTGTTGCTCTTTTTCCAAGCCTATTCCTAAATGCTTTCCCCAAACAATTCAAAGCAAAACCAGAACTTTTCCCATAGCTTTCATGGAAGAAAGTTGAGACAGGAGGAATCCTGACTTTTGCAATTCCTTTATCATCAGTTCCTGTACAGGATCTAATTGGCTTTGTGTTAGCTAGATAACTTTAGGTAAGTTCTGAGTAATCTACATAAAATTGCTTAAAAAATATTCCCTCTGACGCTGTCAGAGTGAGTTTTCATATAGTGCTGTACTCCTTTATTCACTGCCCAGGCTTTCGCATATATGAGGTTTATCAGTTAAATGCAAGCTGTGGAGAACAACCAACTATCAGGGAAGGGTATAATCCAGACCTAGCACCCTACCTTGTTTCTGCACTGCGCTTGAATTATATAGAGAGTTTCAATTTTAAGAAAAAAAATGAAAGGTGAGGAGAAGGGAGGAAATGGAGGGGTGAGGAGAGGAGAGGAAACATTACAGTTAATTTACATTACAGTTCTGTTAAATCTTTTTTTTTTTTTCCTTTTAAAAATCAATAGGATTTTTATGGTACACTGAATAGAAATAAACTACTGAGCTCAACCATCAACTAGAAGGGCAAGATCATGTAGTCACCAATATTAACAAGCTAGACTTTGCTGTATTTTTAAGTAGTCTTCTCTAATGAAAACTATGGCAAAAATCCTATGCAGTAATTATTTACAGTGTACCTACACAGTACTCTGTAAGCTGATAAGCATTTGGTCTGCCTCAAGTCCTGCATTTTGGTCACAACAACCCCAGGCAACCCTACAAGCTTGGGGAGGAGTGGCTGGTAAGCTGCCTGATGGAAAGGGACCTTGGTGTACTGATGGACAGTCAGCTGAGTATGAGCCAGCAGTGTGCCCAGGTGGCCAAGAAGGCCAATGGCATCCTGGCTTGTATCAGGAATGGTGTGGTGAGCAGGACTAGGGAAGTCATCCTGCTCAGCATTGGTGAGGCCTCACCTCGAGTACTGTGTTCAGTTTTGGGCACGTCAGTACAAAAAGGATATTGAGGTACTGGAGCAGGTCCAGAGAAGGGCAATGAGGCTTGTGAAGGGCTTGGAAAATCGGCCCTATGAGGAGAGGCTGAGGGAGTTGCAGCTGTTTAGTCTGGGGATATGCGGCTGAGGGGAGACCTTATTGCTCTCTTCCAGTATCTGAAAGGAGCTTACAGTGAGAGCGGAGCAGGTCTCTTCTCACTGGTGGCGGGAGACAGGACGAGGGGAAATGGCCTTAAGTTGTGCCTAGGTAAGTTTAGGTTGGATGTTAGGAAAGACTTCTTTACAGAAAGGGTAGTTAAACACTGGAATATGGTACCCAGGGAGGTGGTTGAATCACCATCCCTGGACGTGTTTAAGAGCCATTTGGATATGGTGCTCAGAGGTATGATTTAGCAGAGGGTTGTTAGGGTATTATGGTTAGGCTGCGGTTAGACTTGATGATCTTTAAGGTCTTTTCCAACCTGAGTAATTCTATGATTCTATACTGAAAATTAGCTTGAAATCATATTAATAATGATAGCTCATCTCTAAGCCCAGAGTGGTATACATGCTAGTTCAGCTCCAACAATGTTACTTCACTTCAGTATCATAGTAATTACATGTCTAGTAGCAATGTTTGGAACATGGAGACTGGAATGAGATTGTGTCAGCCCACCATTGAACATGGTATGAATTAAAGTGTCGGAATTGATTCTATTTTACTTGTTTTGATCTTCTTTTCTTAGTACAGAAGATGAAGATAAGGAAATACTTTTAAATGAGTAAGGTAGATGAAGAAGGATAAATGGTATAGAAGAGGCTGAGAATCTCAAGTCAGAATCAAAAGCTGTATATCATATAGGGAATAATTGCCTCTGAAAGAAAGTAACTTTTATGTATTGCCATCACAAAGAATTACATCACCACATTTTATTGTCCTAAGATAAATGCTAAAGTTAATTATAAGCATCCTCTGTTAAGTGTGCTGTTTGCTTCCAAAATAATACACTCTGATGATGACAGTTAGAAATATAGCTCCCCTCATATGTAGATGCTATCTTTCAGAGTCCCTGTTGGATTGTCCCACCTACTATATTTAACCATAGATTCTCTTGTTATTATAAGAAAACAAGAACTATTAATGATTTCCTGTGTTAACACGTTGCAATATAATCAGTTTAAAAAAGAAATGGCTGACATATCTAAGAAACTAATAATCTATCCTCTGCTTTTATATATTCATGGAATATCACAGTTGTTAAAGCTGATGTTGCTGTTGGCCTATTTCATGTGTGCTTACCACTTAATCAAGAAGATTAATGTGCCTAATCTGTTTATTTTGATGACTTACTTGTAGCAAATAGCCAAGTGTTGCCGGGGCACCGCCGTCACCTTGGTATCGCCCCAGCACAGGAATAGCATACAGAGCACCTCACACGGGGCACCACTTGTTGCCATGCACCTGGCAACCCATGTTCTTTTAGCTCTGTGCCTGTGCTGGACTATCGGGTAAAATCTACCCGGGCCAAAGAACTGCACGTGAATACCAATATGGCAAGCAGAAAATGGCGTTTATTGCGTCGTGTGATTTACCTATATACCTATCCTCCTTCGTCTACGCCCCTTATGCATATATTAACCCTTTGACACCGAGCAAGGGGAGAGTCCTATCACGTCACATCCCGAATCCTCGCTGTCGCCTACTACAACAGCCAAGCCTCTATCCAAGGAGATCTAAATGGCTTTTGAATGTATACATATAAAAAACGAAGACAGACCACCAGCCCAAGTAGAGATGAAATTTCCGAAAGCTCAGAAGAGAGCTGCTTGTGCAGATGGTTTAGTCTTTTTCTTATTGTTAACTTACTGAAAAATGAGGTGAAAAAAATTTTTATTAGACATTTATTTCATTTATATTTGGCAGACTTTTTCTTCAACTTTTGTGCATATGCCATGCCACTGTTTTTGGAAGGCATATATCCCACTGAGGGTGAAACTCACAGTTGATAGGGAATTAAAATGTTATCATTCCTTACAATTTTTGTGTATTTATAGTACTAATGTATCTAAATAGTGCTACTGTTTTCGTTGGTTGATTGGTTTTTGTTTGTTTTCCATAATTTTTCTCCAATCAAGAATTAATTTAATCAAAAATAAAATTATTCATCCTAGAAAACTAGCCCTTGCATACCTAAGATCTGACTAGGATATAGCAAAATTGATGATCCTGTTTCGACTGTTTACTTTTTTGAAATGGTAACTTTATTCCGTATTTTGAAGATAAGAAAAGGAGAAGATTCATTTTATTACTTTGAATCTAATTATGTTTTCCTTCTGGAAATATGAATATAGTGGACTAATGCAAGAATGCTCCAGGAGAATGCTTACACACTACTTCCTATTGGAAATGAAATAAAGACCGCCCTTTCTTTAATATCATGAGGTAATTTTGAGTATTCCTCTCTCTGTCTGCAAGACAGACTGAATGAAGCCTTTCCAATGTAAAAATATACAGTGTTTCATAACTTCTTAAATATTTTCAGCTTTTCCTAAGTTTTATCAAAAGTAACAAACAAAGAAAAACAAAAGCAATCTTAAGACATTGCTTTTATTCTAAAACCTAAGAAAACTCAGATTTCATAATTGCAAGCTGCTGTGGTTTTCAAAACCTGTTCATTATCTATGTAGCGATGTTTGTGTAACAGACAGCATTAAGTCAGAACAAAATTAAGAAAAGCTGAATTAAAAGCGTAGTGTTAATTTAAGGTAAAAGAAATAAAACTAGGTGAACACTACAAAGAGATCTGAAATTTAGATATACCTACAAGCCAAATTTCCATCTCTTTCAGTGTCATGATTTTGCAAGATTGCATAGCAAAGAAGGACTAGCACAGAACCAGTAAATAGCTTCCTTGTTTGATTGTACTCCCATACTTCATTAGTTATAAGAAATGGGGTTGATATGCTGATTTAAATGCTAGGGGACTTGGGTTAGATGCATAAAAAACAAACTTCTATTCAAGTTTACAGAATTACAGAACTATTAAAACTTCATCCTATGCAGGCAAGGGGTCTAAGGATCCGATGTGATAATACTCTGCAATGGCTACTCTAAAAATTCTAAAAAAGGTACAGGGCTTCATAATTAATTAGACTATATATAATTGAAGTTTGCATGATTATCAAAATAAATCTCGGTTCCATCCATGTTCAATTAATGTTCAATTAAATCTGACCTTTTTATGTTCCACAAGTTTTCAGTTAAATTTTGAATCTGAATATTTAGATACAATTGTATCATAAGCAGAGAGAAGAGGATGAATTCTCGTGTAATCACCAAAAATCATATCCAATGTTTTTATTCATGGAAATACATAAACATAATATATTAGAAATTTTCTGATTGGGAAGCCAAAGAAATTTTTTTTTGTAGCTTTCTTTATTTATTGGTTTTATATATATATGTTATATATTTATATATATATGTATTTTGTATTCTGGAAGAAAGAGAAGACTTTACAGTGAAAATATCTCAAATTGTAGGTATCCCATGCTTTTTGCTAACTGTAAGATCTTCTACCTGTTGCAGAGTGAATGGGACTTGACAAGGTATGAAAGAGTAGATTTCAGACTGCAAATTCTCCTTGATCTTTCAGGATTCTTTCAGTAGAAATTTCAGAAGTGGATCTTAATCACCACTGAGACTAAAAGAGCACCAATGTTATTCTTCCAAACAGCTGCAAATAAAATGGATTATTATTTGTATCTTTAACACACAAATATACCTTGGTTGCTTTTGACCTAAAAATTCTGCATTTCTAACTAGCTGATTCCTATAATGATTATGTACTGTAACACTGGTAATTCTTACCTGCCTATTCATTTTTGTGGGTTCTTATTCACCTGTGTGGCTTGGACAACTGTCATATCCAATCTATGCATAACTACTGTGTAAGCTGAACACAGAATTTTGTTTACAGACCTCCCATAAAGAAATGAAATCTTGGCTGATTAGTATTTGTGCAATAATTTTCCAAGTTTCTCTGGAAATCATAAAGCAGTTAGTGTTAGAAGGAACCTTAAAGATCACCTAGTTCTAGTCCCCCAGAATGTATCTTCATCGATGACTACTGCAAATCTAAATGGCATCTCTCCTAATTAAGATCTTTTTATTATGCACTTGAATTTACAAATGTTAAGCAAATACATGTTTATACTTCATCCTGCACAAAACAGTTACACTCCAGAATCTTCTTTCAAATCATGAAATTTCTTTACTTATATGGTTGCAAATCTTCAAATTACAAATCAAACACATTTCACACATCTTTACTTTTTTTCTGTTTTACTGAAGAAATTTTCTTTCCTACGCTTTTTTTTTTTCTTTCTGTAAAATGAATTAGAGATGACAGGGAATCAACAAAAACCATGTGCATAGTACACTATGTTTTATAAGAAGAACTGCTGATATCCTGTTGTATAAAAGCCTATCCAATAGGAACAAATATATATGCAATATACTTTTAAATAAATAAAATCATTATGGTAGTTTAAATATAAATTCCAAGAACTTCAATGAATTTTTCATACAAAATTGAATATTTAACAAGGTAAGCAATTGCTCTTTGTCTTTTATATTTATACACTTCACATGCTTAAAGAAGGTGTAGGGGAAATGTTGAGTCATTGCTTGAAACAGTGATTGAGCACCTAGAGGAAAGGCAGGGCCAACTCAGAGGAGCCCAGGTGCATGCAATGCACCTGAGTGACTGGAAGGGGTGAAGCCAAGATTCACGCCTTCCCAGACCTCATTTAAGGATTGGCAGTGAACGTGGGGGTCTTTTGCTGGAGTTCCCTGTTTACCTGAGGTCTTCTAAGGGTAAGCAGTTTTTTTTCTTTTGTTTCTGCATTTGTGGCTGCCGCTTTTGGGCTTGTCCTCACTTGTTGCAGCCTAGGTCTTTGCCACCCTGCTATTATTGCTTCACTTTCTGTCATATTATAGCATTACAGAAAGTAACCATTTATCCATAATTGTTGAATAAAGCTTTCAGGATGCAATCTAACAGGAAAGGACTATATACTATTAGAATATATAATTAGGGGACAAAAATATCTCCTGACAACATTTAGACTTCCAGTGCAGAGTTGTATATGATGTTAGCTTTCTGATTTACTGCAAATGTGTCCTTTTGTAGTGAGAATAATAAATAAAATCTCCTTTAGTCATTAATGTTATGCAGCCTAATGTAGACCATATACTGTCCTTGATCTGTCACTGAAAGGTCTGCAGAAGATAAAAATGTCTCATGAAAATGTCAAGGTAACTATACCACTGATGACTTGCCCAGTAAGTAAGTGGGATAAAATAGGTAATTGTTGTTAACCTTCTCAGAGTGCAGTTGTTCTTAATAACACTCAGAAATAAATCCTGCTACTTTCAATGAACTAAGAGCTGATTAATAATAGGGAGCTGGAAAATTAACTCTTCTGAGTCTCACTGAACTAAGGAATTACTGTAAACAAGTGTAGCTTCATTTAATAGAGTCAACTTTGATGAACTGACGGTTTCATACAGACATAGAATCAAAGACTATCCCAATTTGGAAGCGATACAAGGATCAACAAGTCTAACTCCTAATACAGGTCCACTTAAAAATCAAACTATATGTTTGAGAGCATTGTCCAGATACTTGAACTCTGGCAGGTTTTGTGCCATGATTACTGTCTTGGGGATCCTGTTCCAGTGCCTGGCCACCCTCTGCTGAAGAACTACTTCCTTGTACCAAACCTGACTGACCCCTGATGCAACTTCTTGCCACTCTCTTGAGTCACTATCACTAGAGAGATCAGCACCTGTCCCTCTGCTCACTTAAGCCTCACTTTAGCCTATGGCTAGGCCATAATAAGGCCTCGCCCTCAGTCTCCTGTTCTCTAGACTGAACAAACCAAGGGACCTCAGCCACTCCTCATACATCTATCCGTCTAGACCTTTCACAATCTCTGTAGTTTTTCCTTGGACTGTCCAATAGTTCTATGACTTTCTTATGTTGTGGTGCTCAAAACTGCACACAGTACTCAAGGTACTCCTCACCAGCTGAGGGCAGAGAAGGACAATCCTTTCCCTTGACAGACTAATGAAGTTGTCTGATGCATCTTATGGTATGGGTGGCCCTTCTGGCTACCAGGACATACTGCTGGCTCATGCTTAACTTGCCATGGAACAGAGCCCACAAATCCCCTTCAAAAATCTTACAGCCTTTCAAAATCCAGGCTGTACATATAGCGAGGGTTGGCCTATCCAAGTAGCAGAGTCCAACACTTGTTCTTACAAAAATTCGTAGGGCTGGTGACTACCCAGACCTTTAATTTGTCAAGGTCTCTCTGCGAAATTTCTCTACTGACAAGGGAGTCAACATTTTCTCCTAATTTAGTGTCATTTGTAAATTCACTTAGTATAAGTTTGAGACCTGCATCCAGAACATTTATGATGACATTGGTGTGAACTGACCCCAGATGAAACCTTGGAGAACCCCACTGTCTGAACTAACTGTACTTACTATAACCCTTTGAGCCTGACCAATTGGCCAATTGTTTGTATATGCAAAATATTTTGAACCTTGAGTGTCTGTAGACTTTGATTGGATTATGTAAAATACTTTCCAGAGGTGGCTTATTGAAAAGTATTCCTCTAGAGGGAAGGTAAACCTCCAGGGTGGAAAGTGATGCAGTATCTGTTTTATGATAGTTCCCCAAGTAACATAAAATGTGCAAACCTTTGATTGTTAGCAAACGTTGGGAGAGCGTGGTATGCTGCTTCTAAGAAAAAAAAACAACATGGAGTGCGGAGCAGGCTGTAGGATCCGTGGCCATACTCAGTTGTCATCCTACAGGGATGGCAACTTGATACTACTGGAACTGATAAACTGCCCGTTTTCCTGAGCCATCCCTGGGCATGCAGTTTTCCACCTTTCTGTAAAAAAAATACGTGCTCTGAGTAAAATTAGCAAAACAAAGGTATATTTGACTACAGTCGTTCAAGCTCCATATGAGAGCGAGAAACGGTATAAAAATAGCTTAAGAGAAGGATTTTTGTAGAGGATATTATCACAGACAAATCAGGAGGACGCTGCTTATTTCTGGGACCAGCTGATGGCAGAGTCTCTCTTTCCCTCACATGGGATTGTCTATTGGATATGATTCACACACTTGGTTCTACTGAGTGTTTCCCTCAGAAGACCTAGAAATCTCTGTAGAGTTATTTCATATTTTAACATGTTTGTGGCTGGCTGTATTGTGTTCTTGGTTAACTTCATATGCTTTGCAGGCAGTGCAATTATCACCAGCAACCCAAAAGAATTTGTAATCTGTTGCTGTAATAAACTGCACTATTCACTAATCTAACCTTGAGAGTTCTCACTGAGTGTAGCCAAATTGCTTAAGGCTGGTTGTGAGTGACCATTTGAATACAACTAGATGAATTGGGCAGTGCACTATTTGTGAATCTGTAATTATGATAGTTCATATATTGAATATAACCAGACTTACAGCACAAACTGCGGACTCAATTTCTAAGCTCATCTGCACCCAGACACTCTGATATCTGAGGACAAGCTGGAATGCAACGTGCTTTATTTTCTACCTAACTTTTTTTACCCTTTTCAAGCAACAATGCTGGATATGTGGTCTAGCAGGATACTGTGAGAAATGTTATGGAAAGCTTTGCTAAAATCTGAATGGTTTGCGTCTGCTGGCTTCCCTTTTACAATTAGAGCAGTAAATTTGTTATAACAGACGAGTTAGTTAAACAGGACTTTCCCCCTGTTGGCTGTGACCGATGGATGCATTGCTTTTCAAGTGTTTTTCATCAACTCCAAAATATGGAGAAAATTAATTTTACTAGGCACTGACATGAGACTGACAGGCTTGTAATTACCAGGGCCCTCTTTCTCATCCTTCTTGAAAACTAAGACAATATTTGTCCCGTCTAAACCAATTAACATGGTGTTAACTCAAGTTAACTGGAGTACTGGAAACGTTTTAGAAATTTTTAAAAGGTGACATTTGGGACTGCATCCAACTTTTTCAACTTGATTTATAAAGTATGTTTGCTTTATACTTTATTTGTAGAGAAAGATTGTTTAGAGATGTAGAGTAGAGAAGTATAATGTTTATTCTATCAATGAAGGTCGATTCTGGGTAAGTATATTTCTGTGAAGTCTTTAAGTGAAAATAAGCCATGGCTTGGAATGAGAGTGCCAAAAAATGAGAGTTCACTTGGCTCACAAGAATTTATTTCCAGGATTACAGTCACAAAATAAAGTCAAGTGCTTGTGTTAGTTTGCAGAGATTTGATCTTGGAAGAAGACTGTTGCATCTCTAGAAATCAAATTTCTTCTGAAGATAACTAACATTAGTCTTGGGCTGCTCTGCTTACCTTTTTTCCCATTATGGATAATTGTGACTGATAAAACAAATGCATAGGAGAGTTGTTGCAATAATACAAGGTTTGTGTGGGATGAGTTCTTGATATGCACCTACTAGCCCTTTCATCTTAGAAGTGTATTTCATTTAAGATGTGCTCTTGTGGTTACTTCTTGCTCAGCGTGGAATACGGTACACAACAGACAAAAAAAAAAGGTTCTGAGGAAATGGAAACATTAGATGAAGGGTGGGGTCAGGTTAACTGCATTAGAAGGATGGAAATAGAGAATGTAAGAGATTGTTTATTTTGAAGGAGTGTTCAGTTTATTGTCTTAATTTCAATTCAGTGTGGGTAATTCTTGTAGTCTCTGCTACTTAAAATAAAGAATAAGTAGCCAACAAGCTTTTCAGTGACACAAAAAGAATTTCTACCCTCAGTTGATGTTATTTTACAAAGTTCTTATACTCTACTTCAGGGATAGATGAACTTCATAAATTTCTTCGCTAATAAATATAAATGTAGCTAAAAACCTAGTTTCCAGCTATGGTTGTTATTATATGTATAAAAAGGTGAAAACCTGTATTTTGTAGCATTAGAAGTACATGGAAGAAAAAGAGGAAAAAAATCTTTTTTTCAAGAGTCATATACTGATATTGACTTTGGGATATCTCCTGGAGGAATCTAGGGCACAGGTCATCTCTCTCTTTTTTTTTTTTTTTTTTTTTTTTTTTCTTCCTGTACCAGGTACGACACTGAAAGAAACAGAAGGGTTTGTAAATGCTTGACTAGATGTCTGGTGATGTCACCAAAACCTGATTTAAAATTTTTTTTTTTGTTTGTTTGTTTTTGGACAACAGAGTGACCTACATAGCATTGAGCTTGCAAGCGCCAGGTGAGTTTCAACTCTCTCAAAGGGAAAATAGGGTATTTGGGGAAAAGCCATCAAGGCTCATTGGCAGGGCTTTAAAATAGTTTTGGGGGGGAGGGAGGTGATGGTGAGACTGCCCATGAAAAGGTGTTGGACACCATAGCTAGGTTATAGGGACAGGGTACTTGTGGGAGCCCTCAACTTGCTGCCCTGAGACATATTGGTAACAGTGCTGCACACTTGAAATCTTATGATAATGAGCCAGAGACCACTGAGTCAACAGGAGAAGGCAACAGGGCAACAAAGTCAAGGGAAATACTTCTGAGGAATTAAGGAGTTATCCCTCCAAGAAGTTGACAAGGCTGACAGTCCAGTAAGTTTGCGGATGACACCACAGTGTATGGTGCAGTCACTATGCCTGAGGGACAAGGTGCCATCCAGTGAAACCTAACTAGGTGAACCTCACAAGGTTCAATAAAGTCAAGTGCAAGGTCTTATACCTGGGTCATGTCAACCCCCACTATTGACACAAGTTAGGGAATGAAAGGACTGAGCACAGCACTGGTGAAGAGGATTTAGATGTACTGGTGGATGGCAAGCTGGACATCATTTTCATCAATTAATTTCATTATTCTGAAACTACATTACATTATATTGTAGGTAATGAAATTACTAGTTTTGAATTGTTAATAATGGATCATAAGTACCGCAACGGCTAATTAGACTGAGTAGAAAAGAAGTGAGGGAAAAAAAAAATTATGGTTAAAGTTATATCATTTTTTTTTAGGAGATATATGATGTGGGTATGTAGGAAATGGTGTTTTGATAAAAAGTATTCTGAAATGGAGCTTACAGCGTGACATTAATTTATTTTTTTCTTGCTACCATTTAGAAGACAAAGGATTTTAATTTTCTTCTCCCTGCTTATGTATTACTATATTCATATTTCATGCTGATTTTTTGTCATAAGTATATACTTATATATACTTATATCACCTATAAAAATTATAGGTTTGAACAGTGCACAGCTATTTTTGATTTAAATATTGGCTGCACATGGAATTGACTATTATGAAAATATGATTCATTCATTATACCCAAAAGATTAAAATATTAATGTATAATGGACAAAATAATCAAGTATTTTTAAAATATGTATTGCAACAACTCAATATACTTAAAATATATTTTTAGGTCAGTGCAAATATTTAAAACTTCAGAGGACAGTAATATATTGCCATTCTGCCTGGAACTCTAAATCAGGGAATACTGCAGCTCACCATAATGCCTGTAGAAGAAATACAAAATGAAAGAAAGAGGTGCAGGGGAATCAGCAGTTAGCTACATAGTGCAGTCACACCACAAATAGTTACTGCTCAAAGTATTTACATTAGGAGGCAGGCACAGGTTGTATTTGAACAAAGACTTCATTTTAGTCTGGAATGCTGTTAATGTGGGGACATGGTAATACTGAAATTGTGTCTGAAATGTTTTGTTGTGTTACGGCTTCTACATCCATCTTCCTTCTTGCCAAATTTCTCTCCTTGAGAAAACATCAGACATCAGAGTATTGAGGTCTGTTGTTTGCTTGTTTTCTTGTTCAAAACTGCGTCGAAGTACTTTCCAACTTGTAGATAGGTACCAGTTTCAATTGCAGAAGTAACTAGCAGTGATCCATCACAGCTGTCATATCTGGCCTTGTACTATATTTTTTGATACATTTCAGATGCATTAATGTATCTCTTACCCTTAACATAAACTTGCTTTGAATTTCATGAACCTAATAAATTTAACAAATAAAAACATTATAAAAAATATATAAAAAAACTATAAAAACATTAAAAAAGCCATAGATAAGTATTTAGATAAAAATTGGATCACCTCATGTGTGAATGTAATAATAGGCTATTTCCATTTCCATTACATTTGTTGCACCTACAGTATTTCTGAATATGTCTTATCCTGAATCTTGCTTATACAGAGTTACTAAAGATAGCATGAAAAGTGCCTTTGTTTTGCCTTAGTTTTTCTTGGCTCTGCTAGGCACAGTACGAAAGCAAGAAGTATTTGGCCCTGTGTATCTAAGTTGTCATTTGGAAACTTCAGGTTTTGGCTTCTTTCCTGCACGCTGAGGTTTAATTTAAACCGTGTAACCCACCTCGAGTAATGATGTCATATCCCTTTGTGATAGCACTCTAAAGTTCTCTGAAGGTGCCAGTGAATTAGTGCCACTTTCGTCTTGCATGAATGTTCAACAAGTTCACTAAAGAAGAATCTAGCGCTTGTTTATGAAGCAAACTTTGCTATTTATGTAATTTATAATAAACTGCAAAGCCAGCGTTTAATCCTCCATTAACATAAAATGAAAAATAAATTAAATTCTTCCAGCATTTAGTTTTAGCTCAGTTTAATCATGTAAGCATTACAGTTGTTCTGACCTCAGTATTTTACTTCCATTTTCAGGAAACTGAAACTGGATTGTAGTCTTCTTAAGCCAGTTTTCAGTGTTCTCGCAGATCCATGGTTGGAAAGATTTTCCATGTTATTTTTTCCTTTTCTAGAACTAGACTGCTGTTTGTAGTGGATACTGCAGGACTGTGTTGAGTCTAGCTTCAGATAAAGAGATGTTATGGCATTGTCATGCATACATACATACATACATGTCGTGACAGGCATACATAAACTTTCTTTATAAAATGCGGTAGAAACTATATTCTGAACTTTTATTTGGAGGACCCATTAATACCGGAAAGCAAAGAAAGAAATCCATCTCTGTCTTCTTCTCTGTTGAAAATATATGTTCTTGATGGAGTTTAACACTTCCAAACAAAGTGATTCAAGATTAAATCCTTGACAGTGCTTATTTGTGTAAAACATGAGAAAATGTTACAAACAAATAGTGTAAGAACATGATCAGCGTATCAAATCTTCCTAAGAAAACTATCAGGAGATCTAGAAAGAAGTCGTTTCATGAAAAATTGCTCATGCCCTTTTACTCTAAAAGTTCAGTAAATGCTTACTTGCAGTACTAAATGATTGCTTCTCCAGGGATGTCTGTTACCATATTTAGGTAGAGGGCAGAGAACATTACTGTGCAGTCAGATGAGAAGGCATCAGGAGCCTCTTACCTAAGATATATCTGAAAAAGCTCCAACACGGAATTGTTAAACTGACTCATCACTTTGACTGCTTGTGGTTGGAAGAGATTAATGCTTGTGGGATTGATGTGTTGGGTGAAGGTTATATCACAATATGTCATGTATACTGTTCAAGAGTAACATATAATGTGTCCTGTAGAAAACCTGAATGCTCAAGGACTTATATTATTCTCCTTTTTTAAGGAGAAAGTTCCAGTGTTTTCCATAATTAATAATAATTTTTAAACAATAGTCTTTAAAGGAGTCAAATATAAGCAGTGACTTATTCCAGTACTCCAGGGAACCTGCTGACAAAGTACATGTTCTTAGAGTTGTTTCTGGAGTAGATTTATACAGACAGTGATGAGAGGTGTCTTTATCTTACATGACACCCATATCATGGCTGAATACTACTCAATATATTGGTACTCTTATTTCAACTAATACAAAATGTGCTTTGGCATGTTCATAGATCAGCATGCAACACAAAGTGTGAATTTAATGCTGATCTAATTATTATCTAATAAAAATTATCTAATAATAATTATTTAAATTAATACAATCAGTTATGAGCATAGTCATTTTTGGTTATTTTCTTTGATTCATGCCAGGAGTCATTCAGATTTATCACCTGGTAAAGACAGAGAAAGAGGAGCGTAGGCATCCTGTGATGGTAGGATGAGGAAGAATGGTGTTCTGGGGGTAGACCCCACACTGCAGAAGGGGCAGAATGACCATGAAGAAGTTTGAGGGAGTAAGCATTATGGGCTGACCACAGTCTTCATTCCCTGTTTCTCTGTGCCATTCAAGGGGGAGAAGGTAAAAGGGTGAATGGAAATTTTCTTTTAGTTTCTCATTTGCCTAGTCTACTAGTAATAGGCAACGTATCATATTAATCTCCCTACTTTACATTTAGTCTGACTGTGATGGTAATTGGTGAACTCTCTCGCTGTCCGTATCTCAAACATTCAGTCCTTTTTCATTGTTTTTTCTCCACCTTTGTCTTCAAAGAAGGGGAGTGAGGGAGCACTTACAGTGTTTAGCTACCCATTAAGATAAAACCAATAAATTTGTAGACTTTTTCAGACATGCCTATCAACTGTAAGAATGTTGGTTCCAATGCAGATTACAGGAGCTATACAATACAAAGGTTGGTATTCAGGATACATGCCAAGTACCAACAGAGCACTGGCTTTGAAATCCGAATGTCATTGATCCCGTTTTTCATGGAATTAGTTGTTTCAATGTCTTTTTCATCCAGAATTATCCAGTATATTTCTTTTTGTGATGTTTTAATGTGCACAAAAATTATCAGTTGAAGAGAAATAGAGATAAAACATGTTAGTTATTAAATATTAGCTTGCAGAAGTAATTTCCAGCAAAATAAGGTCCAGCTGCCAACTATGCTCCAAAATGCATCTTTATTTTCCATATTTATTTATCAACATCTAACTGAAAAAAATCTATAACTTATGTTAGTTCCCTTCTTTTTGCTGGAAATCTTTACTTCATCATATAAAAGGTAATGTTTTCACAGCCTCCCCAAAGTATTTTGAATACATGACAGGATGTTGAATCTGTATAATGCATCTTCCAGAGCAGTCTAACAGGCTCTTTCCCTGGGAAGATGCCCATGTTTCCATGAAAAAAAGAATAGAGATCTCAGAAACAAAGGTTTCTTTACTTGTTTTGAGGAGAGTGGCAGCGCTGTAAGAGACAGGAAACTTATTAAGTTCCCAAACAATGTTTGTGAAAATGTGAAAACATATACTTTCTCTATAGGTAGCCATTCCTCATCATGTTTTTAATTGTATTTCTGAAGATTAAAAAAAAAAAAGCAAGGACGTATCATTTAGGTATTAATAAAGAACAGACTGCAGAAATTGTGGATTTTATCAACAAATGATACAGATACGAACTGTAATGAAGCAAGTATATGTACATTCCAGCTACATTCTACCTTTACTGTCTATATATCAGATATTTGAAAACAGATTTGGCAATCATGGAGAATAATATGTTGTAGAATGAAGCACCTATTCCAAGCAGCATAGTACTTTCTGTTTGTTTTTCTTGTCAGTTTTTTCTCATTTTTATCATATTTGTCTTTCTCATTTGTCTATCTTTTGTTGTTTAATTCAAAATGCACACCAATTTGCTTAATTTGTGTGTTAGGGGTTGGGCACACTATATCAGCATATCATCATAGTCAAGGAAATAGAAAGCAACACACCTCTCTGTGCAAACAAGAAAATAGAACTGCAAGGAATCATTTAGTGCTCTGTTTTTCTGTCTTCTGTGCAACCCAAATTATTTTTAGTAGACTCCAAAATATCATTCAAGCAGGTGATGCAGGAGATTGAGACCTATTAAGCCAGGTAATACTTCATTTTCCCTAGACTTATAGATGAGAAGAAATCACTGAGGAAAAAATAAAAGCACTTTTACTCATGTACTTAACATTTGAGTGTTAAATGAAATATGCTGCCTTTTCTACTCAGCACAGCTGATGTCAAAATGCAGCTTATTATTTTAAAGATAAATATATTACAATAGTATTCCAATATGCAGTGTCATTCAGTTTTCCACAAGGACAGATTATAATCACTGGGTGATCTGTAAAACATGATTACTGTTAGATGAAAATAAAGACAGAAGAATTCCATGCATCAGTACAGGTGGGGATCAGTCTTGCAGAAAAGATTCTTATAGCCTTGGTGGGTAACTTGCACATTATTCACTATTCTTGTGGTGTTAAAGACTAACTGCACTCTGGGCTGCATTAGTTAGAAAAAAGCCCACAAAGTAAGGATTATGCTACATCCCATGAACTAATGACCTGAAAAATTTGAACAGTTTGGAGTCTTTCATGAAGGAGAAATGTCAATTAATTGCAGATAGTTTAGGGCAGGACCAGCAAGATGATTAGGAAGGTGGAGAACTTGACCTGAGATGGGAAAAAGAAAAGGCTGAATTTGGTCTGGATTAGAAAGGCTATGGAGTATATCAAATCATCATAATTCTGTAAGGCTGATAGTAGCCATTAGCTACCTAGAAGGGCATTACTAGAAAACATTAAACCATCTTCTTTTTGGGTGTGTAGTAAAAGAATAGAGTACAGTCATCACAAGTGACAGTGCAGAAAATGCAATAGGATATTGAGGAAAAAAATGTCTCTTTCTTGGCAATGGTTAAACATAGATTGAATAGAACAGAAGCAGGATCTTCATCATTTAATTTTTAGACAGCTTAAGGCCTTATATTGTCTGATCTAACAGTTTGAAACTTTAAAAACCTTGGAGTCTCAATGTCTGTCTTGTAACAAGGAGCCCAAAACTGAGCATGGTACTCAAGATGAGACCTCATCAGAGCTGATTACAGGGAGATGATTACTTCCCTGCTCCTGCTGGCCACCTTATTTCCAATACAAGCCAGGGTGCTGTTGACCTTGGCCACCTGGGCACACTGCTGGCTCATGCACAGCTGGCTTTCAACAGACATTCCCAGGTCATTTTCCTCTGCACAACTTTCCAGCCACTCTGCTGCAAACCTGTAGCATTGTATGGGGTTTCATGACCAAAGTGCAGGATTCAGCACTTGGTCTTTTTGAAGATCATACGGTTAGTCTCAACCCATTAATCCAGCCTGACCAGGTCCCCCTGTAGTGCTTTCCTAACCTCAGGCAGATCAAGATTTCGTCTCATCTGCAATCTTACTTAGAGTGTGCACAGTCCTCTCATCCAGATCATATATAAAGATATTAAGAGGGAAGAGATCCAACACTGACACCTGGGGGACACCATGACCAGCCACCAGCTGCATTTAATCCCATTCACCACCACCCTCTGGATGTGGCCAGCAAGCTAGTCCTTAACTTAGTTTCCATTTAAAGTAGTCCCATATACTGATATGATATGCTCCATAAATCAATGAGGGACTCATAGCATACCAAAGCTATTATTAGTCACTTCCAATGTCTATCACAAATAAACCATTCTCTTCTGGGATCACGAAGAAACCCCAGTGAAATAATAGATTTTTGGTCCCACCATG
The DNA here is from genome assembly GCA_030625065.1 of Alectoris magna. NCBI lineage: Eukaryota > Metazoa > Chordata > Aves > Galliformes > Phasianidae > Alectoris > Alectoris magna. Next base: position 17,730,676 of record CM060565.1, read on the forward strand.
CCTGGAGCTTTTTCAGTTTGCACAAAACCTTCAGCCTGGGACTCTGTCAAGCTTTATTAGTTGGAGTCTGTAGGCCAAAAAAATGCTGAGTCCTCTTCAGACAAGTTTCCAAACTTTTGAGTTTTAAGAGATTTACCCATGAATTGTTAAACTGATGAAATTTAGTTGTGACTGTTATAATATCTAGGGGAGAAAATACTTAGAATACAATATGGCAATGTAGTATCATATAAATCAGTCTTAACAAAACCTTTAGGGTATGAATTAATAACTACTAATATCTCTGTTTAGCATTTTCAAATAGTAAACAGCTGACAGAATTTACACTGATTACTCATTCTGTGATTCTCCTTTTCAAAAGAAGTAATAATATAATTTACTTCATGAAACAGTGTAATTTTATAGCTCCTTCTCTTTTTCATGACTGTTCTCTTCTTATTGTTTTGCTTAAATTCACTGTAAATTGACCTGTTCATTCCTTTGAACTGTTCTCTTTCTCATTTTTGGATTTCTCAGGAAAATGCTTGTGGATTGTCCTGGAAAATTCTACATTTTTCTGGTGTCAGAAAAATGTAATTTATTTATTTATATGAGGAAAAATATTTTTTTACAATCCCAAATAAAAAAAAAAAACAATAAAACAACAATGTAAAACAGTAACAGCAACAACAAAAATTCTACTTAATCATGAAAAAGTATAAGCATATGTACATACTTGATATTCAACAGCTGTTGAAATAGGTTGTGATAACTTCACTGTAGTCTTATCACCTGCCTAGTTGAAGTAATTTTTTAAAAGAAAACTCTCAAAGGAAATTGTTAACAGGTTGAAAAATGTGGAACATATTAAAAATCCCAATGGGGAAGAAAGTGCAGTATTTTCTTACACCCAACATAAGACAAGACACACGATGAATGAGAAGATTCATGACCAAGAAAGTATGACCAAAAAAAAAAAAAAAAAGGTTGAGAAAATGTCATGTTGTACTCCTATTTTTCCCCTTTGATTGCATTTGTGACAAGCTGTTTCCTAAGGAGAAGGAAGGCATTTTCTGTTAGATGTTAAATTGGTATAAATTGAGCTTAGAGGCTCAATCATTAGATCAGAGACTGTTGCAATGAAGGTCTTCTGCCAAAAGAACCTCAGGTTTTTTTTATAGCTGGGAGAGAATCTAATGAAAAGTACAGGATGTGTCCTACAAACTTTACTTCTTCTTTCCATTTTATGTTTTCATTGCTTCAGTAAGCTTCATATATTTGACATATTTTTATTTAAGAAGCAATTGCTTACTGTATCGCTGACCCTGTGAGAAATATGGAATCACAGGAATAGTGTACTTGGACCTTAAATTCACTTATCCTTAGCCTTCATGAATTGCTCTGGCTGTGTAAAGTGGTTTTAAAATTACCTTGACCAAGTTATAAAGACTTCTAATCAGTATCACTGCCCAGCAAAAGGCCTTTAGTACAAATGAGGATCTCCTGAAGAGTGTTTGTACAGCAGGTTGTCACCAAGGTTATTTAGCTGCACTGGCTCCTGCAGTTGAAGCACGCTTAGGAAATTCACAGTTAAATGGAAATCCAACTCCCATTTGCTCTGTACCTCCTAAGATGATCAGTAGCCGAAGTATAATGGGGCAGCAAAGCTCCTGAATCTGTCAGAAATATAGTGTATCCAAGTAACCTTCTCTTTCCCCCCACCTGCACTGGTCATGTTCTCCTCTCAGTGGTTAATAAGCAATCTAGACATACAAGAGCAGAATACACTGTTGTTGGAGCAGTTTTAAATACCGTGTTCACTATTGCTCAGTAGTGACCAACAGTGTTCACCACTTCTGTTATAGTATACTTGAAAAGTCTAACGTCTGTTCTGCATTACACTTAAAGTTAGAAAAATATTTGAATTATTTCCACACATAAGTAGAAAACTAGAATTTGATCTTTTTAAGAAAAGAAAGAGTTAAGTCCATGGCCTCTTGTGATTTTAACTCCTATTTGTTGTCATATCTGTACCAAAAATTATCCGGAAGATGCTTAAAAAGAATAAATAAATCTAAAATATTTATTTTTCTACCCTTCCACTAGAGATTCTTAGTTCTTCTATGAATGGTCACAGTTTGGATGGGTTGTCTGGTTACGTTACAGTGACAAATACAGTGTTGCTTTGAAATGTTTTTTGGAAAGCCCACAAGGTTTGTTTGTAAGTCAGTCCTTGGCAGAATGATACTTTGGGAGTGCACAACTGCTTTCACACAGGATTGTGTTATGAATCTGGCAGGTTTGTCTTCCAAAAATAAACAACTCTTCATGAAGATCAAATTCATCCGTACTGTGACAAAGCAATATTTATATTTTTTTAATTCAAAATTCTATTACTAAAATATATTGAGATTAATATATGGTATGTTATCAAATTTTGCCGGTTTGTTCAACACTTCTTTGGTTTATGTTTTCTTATGTCTTGTTGTTCCTTATTATCATCTAGATTCCCTTCAATCATTTATTGTCTTCTATAATCTTTAGTCCTTGATCAAAAGCTCATATCTTAGATGAAGTTGTTGACATATAAATTTCAAACTCATTTGCTCTCTGTTGGTAGTGGGAAGGAACAAACAAGGAATCTCTCAGCTCTTCAGAAGGTTCAGTATGTTCACAAACATCTCCATAATCATTTTTCCTTGAAGAATTTTCATTTTGTCTTTGAGAGTTATGGCCAACAGTTTGGTGTGATAAACCTTCATGCGTTCTTCCAGACGATGATGCAAACCGTCAGTAAGACATTTGGTCTTAGTGCAACCTTATTAACCTTATTTAGGTGTCTCAAATAGCATAGCCCCGCAACTGGTAGTTAGAAAGTGTATGTCTTAATTTCAGAACTCCTGGACCAGATATTTCTATTTCTTATTCTTTCCATAAATTAAACAATATAGAAATAATTTAAGTGGCTGTTTTATTGAAATCCAAAGGATAAAATATGTAGTTCTAATATTTCAATTCATTTGAACTTCTTTTATTTTTCTTTTCCCACTCTATTAAAACAAATCAAAATCAATACATACAAATGCATTCTTCTGTATTTCAATTTTTGATGAAAACTAGCTATCCTTTTAGCTGTTTCTTAATAGCTAATACGCTTCTGTGACTATCTCCAGAAGGCATACAGTCAGTCTGCTAAAGTCAACATTCTCACATTTTATGCCTATATTTCAAGGCCTCAGCATGTGATATTCTGAAGTATTATGAAGTCAGCGTTAACATGTTTTCACTGCTTATTAGCAGGTAGGTTAATACTTGCAAGTTTTTGTGATTTGTTTCTACAAATTATATTTTCTTTTGTTCATTCTTTTTTTTTTTTTTTTTTTTTTCTTAACAGTGCTGAAGTTAGGTTGGACAATCAAAACATGCTAAGGTCTCAAAATCTGTCTTTTTTTGAGTTCAGAAGCATGAATCTTCTTTCTCCCTTCTCTCCTGCCTTTTTATTGTAAATCAGTTGCGTATGGGATTGGGGGAAGGACAAAAAGGAGAAATTTCTTTGGCTGTATTCCATTAGAGTGCTTGATTTGTCATCAAGAGACTGCAGAGGAGATATAAACTCTGCCCTTTTCACAGCTACAGTAATTTTGCAGCCCTTGGGAAATTCTTGGCACTGCCCCGTACACATGACTGAGCCAAAAATGTCAACCTTCCTTTAAAGAGCTAGTCAACAAACAAAGACATATTTTCTAACTACTACTGAAAACAAAGCAACTGTTTTTACCAAGTATTCTGTCTTCTGTGGTTCACTGAAAAGCAAATGTATTAGCATAGGTATATGTATGTCAACTAGCTATTTTCTTAAAAGACAGTTGTGAAATTTAATACTTCCGTGTTTGGAGGGGGGTGAGATTCTGTTCTTCTCCTCCAAAGCTCCTTTCCTGTTATAAAGGTGGTGCGGTTTCTGGTATAGTTAAAAATTTTGGAAATTTTGAAAATTTTGGTAATTGTCTTCTGAAAAGACAAGGAATTGACAAGTTGCTCAGTGGTATTGTAAACTGTAGCTACAGTATATCTCATTTACTGAAATATTCAATATTTTAGTCACTTGCAATAACTATAGGTATTACTGTACAACTTAATTGAAGATTAGAAAATATATGAAAGAAAAGATAGGGGATTTTGAAGCAGATGGGTTTATTTTACAGCATCCTTACTGTAAGAGGAGTTACGTTAAGAAGTGAAGCACTAGGGTTCCCTAAAGCATGCTGCTGTGCTTAGATACATGTAAGGATAAGCAAGAAAAACATCAAACAATCTTCTGCTTGTTACTGTGCATTTTGTAATATTACGTTAGATACTCTGCAGTGTTTATATGATGTTTTTCTTCAGATTTCAAAGCAGTACACAAAAAAAGAAGACAGCATCATTTTCTTTTTTTTTTTTCTTTTTTTTTTTTTTTTAAGACGGGGAATTGGAGAAAGAAATGGCAAATATCTTGCTGAATGTGTCAGGGCTTCACCTCAAATTTTTATCTATATGCTAAACAGCTTATGATCTAAGTGCAACTTAAGACATAGTGAGACCAAACATTTATTTCCTTGCTGTATTTAAAACACAGCTGAATTAAACAGTATTTTATACTTCCTTCTTACTCTCTCTGCTTTCTGCTCTAATCTGATTAATGTTTGATAAGAAAGACAAAATATGAAAATGAAACAAGAAAGAATGTAAAAAATATTTATCTGTTTTTTTACATGAAGCTGTGTTCAAGAAATGTTCAGATGGTGCACTGGGGGACATGGTGGTAGGTGAACAGTTGGACTAGGTGATCTTGGAGGCCTTTTCCAACCTTGGCGATTCTCTGAAATTTCAAAAAAAGATAAAAATTTATGAGAAATGTGGAGGTTGAAAATTATAAGTCAACTCCTGAGTGTTTACAAGGAATTTCTCTCTTATCAGGTTAACTGTCTTGTTACCCTGTCTTCAAACAGGATCACAGATTCTGCTTTGTTTCAGTAGGGATTTCTGAAATACAATGTGTAAGTTAAATACTTGTAGAAAGGTGGTTGAAAACGTATAAATTCAAGAAAAATTCTGCATACAAAACCTGCAGGAATATCTTTTATGACTGATTCTGATCAGTTTGACCAAGAGAATTATGAATAAAAGACAATGATAGGGACAAAGGATACAGTGCTATATGCAGTATTTTGCTCTAGGTAAGTGCGTTTTGAAAAATGCTTTTCTTTTGAAACTTAAAGAAGAAAGTAAAAATGTTGAAAATGTATGAACATCCTTTAACCTCATGCATTCTGTTCAGCTTCCATTGAAAGTTTGCTCAAAGGAATTCTTTTGAAAATTTCCAAGATAAAATTTTTCTGTTTAGTCATGATAATAGTACAATAGCAATTTTTTTTTCTCCCTGAAATAATTTTGCTGATAATTCCTTTTTGAAAGTTATTAGATATTTCTTCTTAATTTATTCCTATCTTTTTCCTTCTTCATCCTTCCAGTGATGCAACCATAAAGACTTCAGTATAATTCTACAGGTAATCTTTGTTTGTTTAAACTTTTCGTTCTGTATATATGCTCTGCTTGCTTGTTTTTAATATAAACATCTGCCTTCTTTCAATAAAAGAATTTCTTAATGAAGTTACTTCCCAAAATTTATTCCTATCAGATGCAAATAATAAAAAAGGCATTAAAACAAAACTGTCATGAATAATAAAATTGATTTAATCCTAAGTTTATGTAGTCTATTACAATTTCACAGCTGAATTCATCAGAAGTCAAACACTTATTGCTTGCTCTTGTGTTTTTTTCTCTTAAATTTTTTGAGTCAGGGTGTTAATTTTATTGTAGAACATCTTAGAAATGTAGCTGGAGACTAATTAGATAATATGTGTTTATCTGATTTCTAAGGTATGATTGGATGACAGTGTGACTTTAGTCCAACTCGTATTGAATGAAGTAGAAGCACAGAAAATGCTGCAGCATACAGGACATTTGTTCTTCCAATTCAAAATAAATACTGCCTGGAAATTTAATGGAACATTTTCCTGGGAGCCGGAAACTAAAAACATAAAGTATCTAATAGGATAACAGTGAATGCATAGACAATTAGTTTTTCCTCACATGTAAGTAAATCCAGAAGCTTTTAAATAGTGAATTATAATAATATATATAAGTTTATAAGTTATTTACATATAATATAATAATATATAGAAGTAAATACATATATATATATATATATATATAAAAGTCATATTTATATTCCAACAGGAAAGGAACCCAAGTGTTTAGGTGCTGGCATCCCTAAGAACTGACTATTGATCAGATACACTTCCTCTGCAAACCATGTAATATCACTTAAAGGTCACCATGGACAGCACAAATTGCTTTTATTGAACAGTATAGTGAAGAAGCATTTAAGACAAAAAAGCACCTTTATGTTGTTTTGTCAGGCAGCTGGTTGTGACTATATAGTTCATGGTTCTGCAGTCTTAAATTGCAACAGTCCGGCTTGCCTGATCACCTAACTTTATTTACTTTGGGAGTTTGGTATCTCCCAAATGAATCAGGCTGAACAATGGATTCACACAAAACAATACAGGATGAAAAGACTAATAAAATACATTGTCAACATATTTTCTGAACACCCTCACACAGGTGAAAGGAGACATTCTTCAGAAGGCAAGCATGCAGTTGACTATATCAGATATTTACTTCATATTTATTGTTCAGCTGTTCTTCAAAACAAGTGATTTAACCAAAGCAGTATTTATAGCCATACATGAATGCACCAGACAAAACAAAATTCAAAACAAACAGAAAAATCAACAACCATTTTGGATTAGTTATGAAAACAAAATGTTTTGATCCTGATTTCATTCAATTCCTTCTTTTGATAGAAGTTATTCAATGAAGTTGAATTTGTTTCCATAGTATTATGAAATTGCACAGAAAATTTCCAGCAGCATTCATCAAATCTGAAAAATGAGAAATGTGTGTTTTGTAAGAGTGTGGTTTAATGCAACTTATCACCACCTCTAGTGTGGTTGTTCTGAAGCAGATATTAATGAGCCTCTGACTCCTGCTGTAGCAGTCAGCTCTATGTTCCTAACCCAGCTTCACTGTTTCGGCAACAGAGAGGACAAATCATCCAAGGAGATTCCAGGGGGGCAAACTGTCTGAAGAACATCATGTGTTCAAGCACATTGAAGATAGGACTCAGATGTAAGTGATCTTGACAAATTGATTTAAAAAATAATTTAAAAAAAAATAAAAATAAGAGCACAATTCAGTAAAGACATACTGCATCCAATAGGAGTAATCAGCTGAAGAAAGAGAGGATAGGAAATAAACAGATTTGAGAGAATATCAGCAGCCAGTTAGTGAGATTATATACGAAAGCATTCAGACTGTTCGGAAGTCAAGAAATCAGGACATATTTCAAAAGCTAGATTTTGATTTACATAAATGCAACAAAGAAAGTGAAGGAATATTTTGGAATGCACTTCAGACGAGAATAACCTTCTTATGGCAAAGAAGAAAAATATACTTTCTGTCTACCCAAAGAATGGAATAAAAAACTTTAGTTGAAACGGTAATAATTTAGATTCAGATTAACATTTCAACCATGGAAATTACGAAGTAGCAGCCTGTGGATGTTACAGAACATCCCAATTTGGAAATTGTTAAGAATAGACTGTTACACTATCAAGAATCACCAGTGGTACCACTGATGATTTCTTGACCAAGAGAACAGGCTTATTAAGTTCTTTCCTCTTTTGTGTTTTCCACTTACGATCTTTCCCTCTGTCACCTTTCTGTTTGTCATACCATTTCAGAAGTATTTTTAAGAGCAGACTAGTCCTAATATGCATTACTACAGAATATCATTTGAGAAAATTATTAAAGTTTTGTCTACAAGGGAAAGTTGAGACATATCCATGTTTATGTATGTTATGATATGTAATGGCAGTTACAAATTAAGTAGTAAAATTAAATATTAGAGGTTATCAATTTCAAGGAGTAAATCTGTGTGCTTTGACCTATTTTCAGTTTTAGTACAATACTCTGTTTTCATTCACATTTTTGAAATTATATTTTGGGTAAATGTTCTAAATTAGATCAAAATTTGTATCTGTGTTCCATCACCACCCTATACTATTTTTTTTCCTACTAGATACATACAATGAACAAACAAACAAACAAAAAAGCCACACACACAAAAAAAAGAAAAACAAAAGAATCACACCGAAAGACAAGAAACAATCCCAACATCTCAGAGTTCTCTATGCTATTATCATCACCAAATTAAGAAGCATAAAAGAAAATATTCTTATTCTATGCTTTTCTAAAACAGTTGAGATTAGAAACAGTAATATAAACCAATCAATAAACAAAAATCAAGGCTTCTAATTAAGTATCACCTGAAACCTGAAATTTGAAGCAATTGTAACTGTTCAATAAAAATAGCTTTGTTGTCACCAGAGGTTGCCCTCAAAGAAGAAGTTAAAGGATAAACAATGATATAATTCGTTAGATTTTAAATCATTCAGTTAGTAAGAAATAAACCTAAGCTCCTTGATAGAATTTCAGTTTTGGTATTGATTTCCCTATTTTTAGCTGCAGAAAATCAAATACTCTTATACACTGTGGTGTGAGTGTAAAGTTTAAACTTCTGAGTAAATGTGAAGAAAACCACTTTTTATCATATAAAGTTGTTTTACAATCCAAAGGAATAATTTCTGTTACCAGAAAGGTGGCATATTAGTGACATAGTCTGAAGGAGATATTGGAGTGGAAAATTTTTTAAAAAACCAAGATCAGTAATATATGTATGTATAATTTGTCCATTATTAACAGATCAAAATTCTTCACCAGCATTTCAAAGTAATAAGGATAAATTTTGATAGTGAGGATGTAAAATACCTTGTTGCTTACAAACATTAAATGTTGAAACAAACCACAGCAGCAACACAATGTTGGCCTCAAAGGTCTTATTTGTACTCTCCTGCCCACAAACCATCTTCTGTTCTCACTATGCCTGAATCCTCCTTCTAGCTAGAATGGAGCAGAGAAAGGAAAATCTATTTTAGGACAAGTGTTGATATTTCAAAATTTGCTTTTATTTTTCATTCAAATAAATGTCATGTCCATCATATGTCTGTAAAAAATACATGCAAGTTAGTGTTTCATGTAGTTAGCTCTGGTTTTATTACCAAAGAATACAAAATATAACATATACTGTGGGACTTTGTCTAATTTCAAGGATGTATTTCTCCTCCAAATTAAGATGTGGGATTCAGTGTAGATATCCACTCTTAGATGTGCAGAGTTGTTTGAAATATCCCCTGTTGAGTCCCAGCTGCTGTTACAGAGTAAGGAAGGATTCTTTTGCCCCTTCTATTAAACGAGTACAGATTTTTGGATGCAGATACTCATGGATACCTCAAATAGTATTATGCTCCACCATGCTGGGGCAACTGTATGGAGGCAATGAATCAAACCAAAAGAGAGAGATTCATTTAGAAATTAAGATACTTTAATATAGGTGTTTGCATGTGAACCAGGCATGTAAACTGTCTCTATGTTCTATGGGGTGCAAGTCAATATCATCAGCGATGCCCAGAACTCAGTCCTAAGCAAGGATGGTCTGAACTGAGCTTCTGGTGTTTGCAGAGCACTTAGAATATAAAATACACTTTAAATGGATGGGACTAGGTCAGCCAAGTAGGAGAGGAATTCATCTTATCCTAAAGTAGAAAGCTGTAACTCAGGACTCCCCTGCTTGTATTGATTTCGTCTCCATTTACTAAAATCAAGTCAAAACTTAGAGATATTTTTGATTAAAAAAAAAAAAAGAAAAAAGAAAAAAAAAAGGTTTAATTTAAGTTTTAATTTTAATGGACACATTTATTTCTAGTTTCAGGTTCTTGCTTTCATGCTCTAATATATGACAGAAATTAAAGAAATCAAATTTGCAACATCTGAAATATTACTAAAAAGTATGGTTACTGTTGTTTTGAACTATCTTGATAGGCAGAAGGGATGGTGATGAAAACTGCAATCTTAATAAATCTCCTTAAGTTAGAGGTTTAAAACTCACACTGTTTAAATTAGTGAGGACAGCAATATTTATTTGCTGCTGAATTCTAGCCAGCGTGTCATTTCAGCAGGAAACATTTTATAAGACATAAACTTATGACCACAGAAGTTATTAACTGTTTTTTCAACCCATGCATAAATAGGAAGGGTGTTTTGTTTTTTTTTGTTTTGTTTTTTGGTTTTTTTGTTTTGTTTTGTTTTTTGCAAAAAGGCAAATAATAGTTTGAACTTTGCACAAATCAAAAGAGTAGACTAGAAAGACAGGAAACAAAGACAGCACACAGATTATTGTTCCTGAAATACCGAAGAGAAATTAAACATTAGAATCCACTGCATTCAGTGCTTTTCAGCACATCTATGTAGAATAACAACTAGGAAGATTGTGTGCATACAGGCAATGTTTTGTTTATCCATTTCATTCCTCAAAAGCGAGTTGAGTCATTAGCCAGCAGAAGGAAATGGATGCTAAAACTCGTCAACAGAAGCAGTAGCTGCCAGTAACAGTCTCAGCTGCAGTGAAGGAGGAATATCACAGCCCATCACTAGATGTATTTATTTCCAAAATACAGGCTTTAATGTGCCAAAGCAGCTCTGCAAATCCAGTTATGTTTGGACTGAACATTAGTCACATCTAGACATTTATTTCTGTGGTGGATCTATTCTATGCAATTAAAATAAGTGATATTATTGAACTAAATAATTATCAAAATATAGCAATCCTCCCATTTGCCTCTGAATTCTCTTTAAAAGGTGTTGTTCAAGTTCAGAGGATGTCCTCTTCAAGAGACCACAATTTTTTTTCCATACCAAGTAGGTTCTGTAGCTAAATGTAATGTCCTTGTTATCACCTACTCACGTCCACACAGACTGCACCATTGAAAAAGTAAGAGTGTGACAAATCAATCTTCTAATTATTCAGATAATTCTTCTCATGGATTTCAGTAGCTTATTGAAAACTTATCTGTTGCTGAAAAGATAGCTGCAACTGAGCTTATCAATGAATTTTCAAAGTCATTGCAAGACAACCCTGTATGTAGGGGAACACCAGTGTCACCATTCTTTAGTGACTTCACTCTTTCTTGACAAAAAGGTAGCAGAAAGCTCACATCTATGTATGTTCTTACATGGCTGCAACCACTTCCTGAGTGGATCTTCTAAATTTAACTAGTTAGGTGTTAGAAGTGGGACCTTCTAAGAGAGAGAAGTATTGACGTTACAACTGAAAACATCATTTCCTTTAAATCGATATGATCTAGTATTTTAGGGGCAGAAAACCTCCAGGCAGATATCTGCAATCATTTGAAATTATGTTAACCACTGATGTCAATCAGCTCAAAATAGTATAAGTACAGAGTAAATGAATCAGGATCGATCAGAACTTTCCAAAAGAACACTTTGGAAAAAAAAAAAAAAAAAAGACAGTTCTTTAAATACTTCTAAAGGTCTATTAATGGAAACATTTCAACTATTTAATTATTAAACTTTCCTTTAATGCAAATATTCATTTGATATAATAAAATGTGAAGAAGTAGTAAAAAAAAAGAGTCAAAATATTTCAGTGGGCTGAAAATAATGAAAGACCCAACCATAAAAAATCGGGATTTCATATTTCGAAACATTTCTATGGATAACTATATTTTTTTTCTTTAAAAAACAACAACAAAAACCCCATGATTCAGGAAATGCCAGACTGGTTCGGTTTTGTCTTATAAATGAATGAAGAATGCAAGTTATAGTCATTTGGATGAAATGTCCTCTAAATTTAGCGCACTGGCTGTCTTCCAGAAAGGATAATTATGTTCTACTTAACTGATTTTCTCCTGCTGTTTTGCTTGTAAAATGTGTATTTTGTTACATCCTATTCCAAAATACTAATGATACCTTCCTGAGGACATTGTTGTTTTCTTTTTAACCATTTGAAAATATACCTTCTTTAGAATGTGTGCCTTAGAACAAAAGCCAGTAACAGATGATCAATGAAATACAAAAATTTTATAAATTGTTATAAAAGTAATTTTATAACAGAAGTTCTGCCTGTGTCTTTTTGGAGTCTTTGACAGTATGAAACAAACTTAAAAAAAAAAAAATCTGCAGCAGCTTATGGAAAATTTTTTTGAATAAACTATGATGGTTAGGTTAGGTACTGGAACAGGCTGCCTAGAAAAGCTGTGGATGCTCCACCTGGAAGTGTTCAAGTTGGCCAGGTTGGATGGGGTTTTGGTATTCTGTTCTAATAATTCTTTCCCTTCACTTCCCTTTCCTTCCCTCTTCTCCTTTAATGTATCTGTCAAAGATTACTAAATGAGCCATCTGTTGTAAATACAGAGATTCCAATAAATGTGTGTTTTAATAATTGTGCAATCAAAAATGCTTAAATGATAACTATGTCTTAGCATATGTTCTCAAGAAAGGTGTATGTCCTTCCAGTAGGATTTTTAAAACTGGTATTTCGTTTTCATTTTCAGGTCTGTTTAGGGCAATGCATTCTCCAAATCTTTGCAATATCTGGTTTTCATTTGATAATAAGCCCCACCATGTGTTTAAGAGATTTGCTTCTCACTTAACTGCTCTAACTTACAGAAATAATTAGCATGTCTCAAAGCCCAATTCAATAGCTTGATGAAAAGGACACCCATGAAGCAATTGTCCATCAGTTTTTCATATTAAGACAAAATATTTTTCATTTTAGTGTAATCATTTTGAGCAGTTGTTGTGTGTTCATAGGGTTCTGATTCAAATTTCATTCAAGGACAGACACAAATTAATTTAATCTAAATAGTATTGCACTTCTGTATGTGTTTTGATTATTTGTTCACGAGCATGATAAACAAAACTCAAGTTCCTGTAGACTAAACTCATAATTTAACACTTTTCAAGTCAAATGTAGAGTCAAATTAGAAGTACTACAGTAGCTAATGCAAGACACAATCTTATGTTGTGTAGATTTGTATCATAAATCAAAACTCATTGTAGAAATATTTTCTGAATAGAAAACTCAACTAGAAAGTTCTTGCCAAATCAAATGTAGCTTCTGTGTACTACTGGATGAAATTTGAGCAAAGAAAAGAAGAAAAAGGATACAATTTTCGATGCGATTTATATAACTCACCCATAAAATTAGTGTCTTCTTTCTGAAAGCCTAGATAATCCATTTTAGATTAGAAGATTTGCATGCTTGACACAAAACCTATTGAACTTTAAAAAGCAGTACTCATGATTAAGCCCTAAATGAGTTTTACCTATTTATAAATTATACATAAAGTAGTTATTTTCCGAACTTACTGCATTTCTAGCCCTGTTTACATTAAATTGTAGATAAGGAAGGCCTTAAATTATCTATTAAAAATATTTCAATTATTTCTATAAGTGCATATAATCAGTTTTACTATAATCAAATATTGAAGTTTATATATTACTGGTATTTTGTGATCATAAATTCTATTTACTTTTTCATAACTGTAGAAGCTTATATTGTTTATTGATTAGCTACATAAAAATTTGTTATATCATATACTTCTAGTTTTATAATATCTTATTGCTATATTTATATGCACATGTTTATAGCATAATTGTTAGTTTAATAAGAAAATTGTATAATTTTCACCTTACTAAACACCTGGACGCAAAATTATATATATATAATAGATTTACTATTAGGATCAACACAGCAAAATCAGGAAAATCTCAAGAGTGAAATCAATGACTAAAAATTGCTTAAGCTTTAGTTTTTGGGAAAAAGAAAAAGAACAACAAAAAAAAAAAGCATAAGTCACAATAGTATTTTGCAAAAGTGTTTTTCTCTAGTTATGTGATACTATATTATCTGAATTACATGTTTCTTTCATCGGTTTCAGCAATTAAGCTTCAATATTTGTATGTGTGTGCACTTTAGCAAGTAAGGTAAATGTACTTCACTTACAAATGTCTTTGTAGTCTTTAGGCAGGCACAAGAATAAAATGACATCAGCTGAAGTATTTTCTATTGGTGTTATCTTCTATCATTTCATCAATTCTAGGGCTCAGAAGATGAGGACAGCAAACTGACATGAGATTGGGTCTCAGCCAAGTGACTGGGTGCAAATGATAAGAGTATAATAATATTTAAATGTTACTTGCTATCAAGATCTATAATCATGTAAGATTTCAGGAAAGAAGGTACAGATACAAGGTGACAGTTCCTAACATTTATATGAAAGATTGCTGCTCTTGGAAGTAACATGACTGTTACTTAAGGAAATGATAATATCCTGGCAGAAGAGGCAATACATTTATCTTGCATCTTCCTAGTTCAAGTTTATTGCACATTCCTCTGAAGATACCAGTGTAGGCTGCTTTGACAGTCACATTATAGGAGTACATGAAAAACTATGCCTGTAGCAATGCCTGTAGCAGTGTTGTACTTGCCTTTGTTGTAATAATAATCACTGTAATTGACCAAATGTCAATTTTGTTGTTGTTGTTGTTTCTTTTTAATATAACTACAGTTTTATGTAGATATCAGTAACAAGCAGTTCCTCCAGGTAGAATGAGGTGTTTATGAATAACATGGTGTAGTGTAGAAAAAAGGTGTTAACACAGTTGAGGTACAGTTGTATTCGAGATCCCACAGCTCATCAGCTAAAAAAAACCAGCTGGACCAAATAGGTTTTAATGGAACAAGGAGCACAAAGAAACAGTATGTTATGGATTTAAATATCATTATCTGCTTAATTTATCTACGGTTTAGAGCTATAGACCAGTGAATAAAGAAAAAAGAGAAAATACATGTTGTTACCATGCATGTATGTTTGACTTTAAAAGGAAAGAAAGAGAGTGGAACCGTGCCCAGCCAGCTCCTCCCACCCCCCCCCCAAGAAAAAAAAAAGAAAACCTAGGCAAGGAAAGTAAAAAGAAATAAGAAGAAAGGAATTAAAAAAAACATCAGAACATCACATCTGTCACACCTTAATACTGCAGTTGCTGGCAGCTAGCCATTAGATTTCCCAGTGCCAGTGTCAGTGTGGAAGAACCAAGCACTAGCTTTAGGACCTAGACTAGCAGTGTAAAGCTGAACAGAATATCAGGAAAACAGCTAGAAGCTGAAAAGTGTGTGCTACCAACTATAAATGTGTTACTTTTACAACTTTTTTTTCTTTTTCCTGTATGTGAGCATTCTATCTTCATTATTATTTTTTATTTTACTGTAGTAATTTGATCTGTATTAGTAATGATTATTGAATTAGGCTTAGAAGTTCATTTATATTAACAACAAATTCATGCTTTACTCATATATAGATGCTCCCTCCTTGTCCATAAAACAGGCTTTTGAATGGAACATGTTTACATATATTTATTTAATTGCAAGCAACATTTAAATGTTTGGACAGATGTTAGATATTATGGCATATGGTTGGGGGGAAAAGTGTACTGCATCTAAATTCTTTGCATTTTATAGCAGAAAGTCATTTTTCACTCAGTCATTATAACTCCATTCTCAGATTTAGAGTAGATGCATTTCAGCTATGTGAAAGTAATCACCATTACAAAGAATGCAAAAGATTTTATGTTTTTGAAAACGCACTATAACACTATAGTTAATTTATTATTATTATTATTATTATTATTATATTTCTGTGACCAAAGCTTCATTAAAAAAAACCAATTTGCCTCATGGGTTAAAATAATTTCACCTTTTACTTTGATGAAAATGTCTTTCTTTGGAAGAGCTAGTTATTGGCTACAACTGCCTCAGTCTCTAACTGTCTCTAAATGATGGTGGCCATGTTGAAATGATGTGAGGCCCCCTTGCATGCGTAACTACTGGTGCTATGTTAAAAAATGGTGTTCCGTAGCTGAGAATCTGCTCGATAAAATAGAGATCTTGTATCTGTTGTAGTTTCCATCAAAATTAATAGAAAGCATTACTTTCAGAGTGACCTAAAGGTATTAGATTGAGTAACTTGAGTGAGATAGTCAGAAAAAGACTTCATAAATCAACGTGGAATTTTGGATTAGATGCTTGGTGACATCTTAGCTGAGCAGTATTAAGCTGCTCACCTCTAGTGGTAATGAAGCACTACTAAGTAACTTCGGAAACAGATTTTCCTGAGAAAGCTTAATGATGAATTGAAATTAAAATACTTCTGTCCTGGCTAACTCTAATTCTAGAGGTCTGAGTTCTTTTGCAGTTCTAGTTTGATACATGCACATAGAGCCTTACATATTCCTAAAGTTTAAAAATTGAATCTTGATTATCCGTAAATAAAACAAAGTCAAATGACAGAAGTGGGGTGTCAAGATTAAGCTGTGTCAAACTTTTCTTACATGTTAATTTTTTAAATAAAACTTTCCTATTTAGCTGCATTCTTGTATTTTTTTTTTTAAATTTCCATTCTTCAACAGATAAAAATAATTCCACTGTATGCTATTATGATAATTCCTGATCCTTCTTCCAGAGAAATAAAAGAAAAAATAATACAGGTTTGGTTGTTTTTAAAATCCATATGAGATTGCACCTGGAAAAAGGATAATTATGAAAGAGGTACAGATACTTGAAATAGAAGACAGAGAATCAAGACTACAATAATTTTATCATCAGGTCTGTAAGTCTCAGACTGGTTGAATATTGGACTAATATATACATTCTTGAAATATCTGGAACTATAACTGGTAAATTGAGTTCAGGAACCAGGGTAGTTGATGGAGAGCTGCTGAGCAATTCCCCATTACTTGGAAGAAGGCTGTAGTATACTCATTTATGTGCAGTGAGAACATTGACAAAATTTTTGACTCTTCTTAAAAAGACCAAAGGATCCTTTAGAATGAGTAATTACATTAAAGGAAAGTTCATTTATTTATCTGTCTATCCAAAAGACAGATGTAGTACTTAAGTTTCTTCTGCAGTTTGGTTTTCCTTTGACTACATCTGTGCCTCAGCTTGTGGAAGTTAACATGTCTATGTTAAGCTACAGCCTGAGGCTGTGACTAAAAAAGCATATTTAGGTGCTTGACTTTTTGCTTTGGGTAGTAGCCTGTTTACCACAAAGTATACAAATTTGAGGACAATCTATAACTCATCTTCAAGTGTTGGGATATACTGAAAGTGGAGTCATGAAATAATAGACCTGACTTCCTTCTTCTCACTGGTGAGAGATGGCAGGATGAGGGGAATGGCCTCAAGTCGCTCCAGAGGAGGTTTAGGTAGGATATCAGGAAAAACTTCTTTACGGAAAGGGTTTTAAAGCACTGGAATAGGATCCCCAGGGAGGTGGCTAAGTCACCATCCCTGGATGTATTTAAAATCCATTTGGATGTGGTGCTCAGGGACATGATTTAGTGGAGGGTTATTAGGGTAGTATGGTTAGGTTGTGGTTGGACTCGATGATCTTGAAGGTCTTTTTCAACCTGAGCAATTTTATGACTCTATGATTCTGTGATTCCAGTCTAATGCCTTGTGAAACAGGAAAAGCTAGATCAAATGTGTGCATACTTAGGCTAGTGTCTTACACTAAAGTTTATTTCAATATAACATCACATTTTAAGTAAAATTTCAGATTGATTTTTAAGGAGGTGGTAAGATATGGGGTCATATGTGCCTTACAGAATACAAAAATCTTGAACAGTTTGTTTTGCTTTGTTTTATTTTTGTATGTGTGCATTTATGTGTGGTGTTTTTAAATTTTTGTCCAGGATTTTTTTCTTAAAGGAATTAGTATTCAGGGCTATTTTCAATATATTGATAAAAATACTTAAAATCTAACAGCGGAAATCCTTCTCTGTCTCCCAATAACTGAGGTTTTTTGAGATTTGAATGCTATTACTCTGGTAGTTGTTGTAAGAATATATACTAACATCAAAGGAGATTTTGGAAAAAAAATTTTAGTTGTTTCAGAGAAAGAAACAGCACTGTAACAACTTCCTCTGAAACAGGTATTTCTCTTCACCCTGCTGGTTCTCTGAATCATCTGGTTCTCTGATCATTGTACGTTGCATTGTCAGAATTGTTTTTCACTTGGGAATACAGATCTGAGATTTTCCTCCTTTTACCACAGTATAAACAATTTAACTGAATTTTTACATGCAACAGACAAATGATGTTTTTTTCCCTACTACCTAGCACTCTGCAGAGACCTACATTTAACAGCAAAGGACATTGTTTCACTGCAACCTCTAAGATACTTTTGGTTATAAACATTTTTCTGTATTATGGTCTTGAAACAGTGGAAAGGGAGTTTCTGCACCTTATTTCTTCCTCGCACTCTAATGGCCGTTTTGTTTACAGACTTTTGTTGCTACCTGGTTTTGCACCCAGATTTGTAATGTCACCAGGGCAGTTTACATAGTCAGGGACAGGCATGCCCAGTAAGTCCACTGGCTGATGTAAGAAAAATGTAAGAAAATGTGGATTACTTGGAACTTCTTGCAAAATCACTTTTTTTTTTTTTTTTTGCCACAGGCATACATGTAGAGAAAGCCAGAATTAGAGAAAGATCTGAGGAGTTAAAACTGTGTGGACTTCCTATCCTGTTTTCTTTTATATAAGATAGGAAGAAAAAATAAATGGTGGGGGTGTCTCGCTCCAATTTATAGGAGGGAGGGGAGGTTCTTTGATATATGTATACCCGGCGTGAGGTTAAGAAACAACGGTTCAAATGTTGCTCCAACCAGTTTATTACAATTCCTAGCCATTTAGGGAGATGGGGAAGATGAGCGATAGGAAAGATAGGAAATATAAGCAAGGAATCTCTGTAGAGAGCAAAAGAGATAGTCACCACCGTGGGTCCCGCGAGGTACATATTAGGTCCGTTGATCTCAGGAACCCATCTGGTCACTGCGGGGGACGGGAGAAAGCCAGGAAGCTCTGCAGCAAGCAGGAGTGCGGGGTCTTCCAAAGAGGTTTTCCCCTCAGGGAATTCTCCGTCAAAGGTGTCTTTGGGAGTTTGTCTCCAAACTCAGTAGTTTAGTGAGGGCCTTTTATCCCCCATTACTGTGGGTTTTTTAATTCTTCTTTTCTCTCAGTTTAGTGTCACATTCCTGGGCCAACAGATAAGCCAGCAGGGAGTGGAGCCTTCGTTGCCATGCACAAGCATTATCACCTTTTGCAGTGGTCAGCTCCTTCAAGCTGCACTCCTGAAAAAGGCTGCTTCTCCTGCTTCTGCAGCCATAAGTACAGTGGCATGGTGACACCCACCATTCACCCCACTAGCAGTTGTCAGTTAGTCTTATCACCTGAAAGGCCTCATGAAGCAAGCTTTGAGACAAAGAATACAAACAATTTTGTCTTTCACAGGGGGGAAGATGTGGAAGAATTACAATAGAAAATAAAAGATCTCTGATTCCGGGTAAATACAATAAAGTGACACAAATCAAGGACGTAATCTGATTGGTGGCTGAACAATTATTATGAAGTAGATAAATTTTTATCTGGTATTCTCAACTTTGTGAATTCAAACACTTTCATATCTACCAGGTCCCAAAGGTGTCTGCCAGATGTCTTTGTTGAAAATATACTGGACAGAAGGAAATTTAAAGGGCAAGTCACTAAAATAAATCCCTGAATTATTCTCTAGTGTCTTTCTCTATGACTTCAACTCCTCGCTGTATTTAAAGAAAAAGAAAAAAAAACAAAAGATAAATCTAAAACCTTGAATAAAAATTCAGCATTTGTCCCGTGTACAATTTTCATCCACAAAGTTAAACATATCTTAAGGTTGAATAAATAGGCAAATGCTGCTTTAAGCAGATAGCTTTATAAGCTTGTATACTGCAAAGTAATTAAAGGATATCATATTCCATTATACAAGATCAATATGCACTTGAGACCAGGGCAGAATCTATTTCTGAAATGATATAGCTCTGAAATGATATAGCAGAAATGTGATTTCTACCACATTTTCAGTATTGATTTGATGAGAAGATACTTCACAGCTAGTTTGCAAGGTTTTTAATATTGGTTGTGCCTCCAGAGTGAGATTAAAGTCAAGGCTGTTTGCATGTGGACATAAACTGCCCTTAGCAGATTTCAGTCACAGATTATTCAGTAAACAAGTTGTATTTGTTTGAAATGATCAGTCTCAGCTCTGTTTTAACTATTTCTGACACACAGGTTTTCACGAAAAATTCTTTAATGGAAACAACAAGCACAAGTAGCTATGATATATTACATTCTCAGACAGCTTTATGCGCTACTCTTATTAGAAAAATGCTGGTGGAGAAATTTCAGCACTGACTCTGGACTGGCTTTACACCAGCTAGTTAAAGCTGGTATTGGCATCTGTTTGAATGAAAAGAGCCCAATAAAGCTGGAATCGAAAGGTAGCATCTTTATAGACAAGGTAGATAACAGAAAGGGCTTTTCTCATTTTTCTTAGAATATTGAAATTAAAAGCTCTAAAAAGACACCTGCAGATTTTCATTTGCACACAGGTACAAGGTACAATATATGTTTTCCAGTCAGCCCTAAGCCAAAGTTTTCTTATGTCATATAGGAGGAACAGGAACTTTGGAGGATCACTGGTAACACTTGTAGCCAGTCATTGCAGGAGTTGGATGTTGAACCCCAAAACTACAATAGTCGTGCCACTACTATTCCACACAGCACAAGTTTAATGACAGAAACTAACTCTTATTCAAGTAACGGGGTAAGCTTAAAGTTTTCTTCAAGATGTTACAAAGAAGACTGGCAATGCCAAAAAATCTGGCTCTTAAACCTTAAACCTTGCGCTAGCAAAAATAACCCAACAAAACAACAGAAGTTATGGAATGCATTTGTGCTAAAAATCTTATGCAAATCTATTATGTAAAAGAGAAATAAAAGAGAAATTCATATTTCTATCTTCTTTCCACATTCAATGATCTCTAGAGGTCCCTTCCAACCCCTACAATTCTGTGATTCTGTGATACGGTATTTTAAAGGTTTGGTGTTAATTTGAAATAGTTGGGTCCTCTTCAGTCACAAGGTCAAAGTTACTAGCTTCACTGATGAATGCCCTTGTTGCTGAAGTGAAATAATTACAGAAAAGTTATCCTACTAAATATATTCCCACTCATCTTAGAGAAAATGAATTGTGTGTAGGAGGCAGCAAGAGGAATGGTACTAAAACCAATGCCAGACAAGCAGGCTTTCATTTCTGGGTGCTGTGAATCTTAGATTCTTTTAAACAAAGCAGAACAGCATCACAAAGGGAAATGGGAGTAAGAGTGTTCTCCACATCCTTGTCTTTAGCTTGTTGATTAGTGCACTTCTGTGGGAGGTGATATGTGGGTTTTGGTGCACTGGACTCCCACATCCTATGTGAAATCTTTGAATCTTCAGTGGGAAATGAAAGGATAACAATAATAGAGCCTCCTTCAGCTGTCGCTTATAGAAAGCAGTGACTCATGTTCCATTTGGAAAGAGAGGTGAAAAATACCAGACAGCTTGGTAAACATAAATGTTTCTCAGTAGCACTGAGTACAGCATTTAACATAACCCATGATTCTTTGGGTTTCTCTGTAATATGGTTAAGCAAGTTGCTGGTTGAGTAAACTGTTGTGTGTTTTTGGACTCCATTCACAGAAGGCTAAGTTTCTTCAGGCTGGTAGGGAATCTGAGATAACTCATTAAAATAACAGAATTTAGGTTATGAGGATCAGAGAACCTTGTCCCTTTTAGTACCTGAGGCTGTAACTCTTACATATTTTTTACATTTAAGTATTTCTTTTTCCACAGAGGAATAATGGAAGCTCTTGAGCTTAAAAAACATCCTTTTAAAAAGAACTCTATCTTCCTTCTCTCTCTCTCTCTCTCTCTTTTTTTTTTTTTTTAAACAAAGAATCACTCATTACTGTGATTATACATAATCAATAATTATATTTCATGCACTACCTGAGGCTTTCTTGTGATGTTTTTGGAAGTCCTGTCTTTTTCTCTTTTTGGTCAGGATGGAAGTCTCAAAAGAATCCTTTCTGATGTTATTTTGTTAAGATGACTTCGATCTAGAATCCTAAAAAATCAAAAGCAGTTTCAGAAAGGGCACACAGCTTTGGGGTTTCATAGTTTAAACTTGCATTTTCTTAGACTTCCACATAGATCTGATTTTAGTTCACCCATATTGATTTTCCCATAGTAATTGAAAGATACAGCTTTCCATGAAGGGATAGCTCCTCAGATGAGGTACATCAATGTAGTTCAACTGACTTTAGTGTTATGCTGATCTACACAAACTAAAGAGATGATAGCCTAAAGCTGAGCTTGCTCATTTTATGACCTACAGTAAAGCTGGATTCCCCTTTGCTTGTTTGTTTGTAATTTATCTTAAAAAGCTTAGTTATACTTTGTCTAGATCCCTACTTAGGCAAAGCAACTGATATTCAGTGCTTCTTGTGCTTCCATATCAGTAGAAATTACTATAGGCAGCAAAACAAAAAATTTGTAATTTACCCCCATGCCCCCCCCCATTCAGTATCTTAAATCTACAAGACAGAAGTGCTTAAATGTTGCAGTTTCTACAGTAAATTAATATTCAAGGAACATTTACACAATTGAATCGTTTGGCCTAACGAATTTAAAGAAAAGATAAAAGAGACTCAAATTTGCTACATAGAAACAGGACAGTGATTGAAAAAAAAACCACCCAAAGCCTACAAGATCTACAAGCCATATCAAGAGGAAAGTGCAAGTTCTGTTACTAGATATTTTTCAGAGGACAGGAAGGAAGTTATCAACCTGTTTTAAGAATTTGAACTTGCTTATTGGCAAAGATTTCATCAAATTGTGGGGTTTCTTTTTTACTATGTAATAAAGTAGATAGGATACACAAGTTAAAATGCAATGCTCAGAGACAGTTTAATAAAATAATTTTGATCCTGTTATTGATGCACTGAGATTTAACTAGAAACAAAGAATAGTGTAAACAGCACTTTTTAAGAAGCTGATAAAGTTCCACTCAAGTTTTGCTCAGTTGTGAAAGGTATGGACTTAGAGCTACCTTGTCTGTTGGAATCCCAGCTGCACTGTTATTCTGAATTCCCTTGAAAAATCTTGACTATATTTATACAATTGATTCAAGTGGCCTTCCTGTTCTTCAGTATACTTGTCCAGAGGTGTATATTCCCAAAGCATAATTAAGGAATGTTTCAGTAATATCTTGCAGAAACCAACTATGAGGAGGAGTTGCTGCCATGTCTTTCAGCAAGCACATGTATATGAGTTCAGGTATAGGCTATTTGTAGAATTACTGGTTTGAGCCTCTGCGTTTACATGATCATACTGACAGAAAGGTCAGAGTAGACAAATACAATGCTATATATTGATGGTGTTTTCCTTCTTAGAGAAGTATTGTCATTCTTGGTATGTTTGGGGCTGAAAAGATCCTGCCGTCATACATAATTTGTAGTCTAATCTAGAAGATTCACATAGGAACCACTGAATTCTGTAGTAATTTCTTTATTCTTGTCATGTTTTCACTTACTAGAATGTAGAATTATAGAACAGCAATTGTATGTGTGAGACAAAAATGAAATCAATCTAATTATTTCTTAGATATAGAAGAAATCAGCTCTGATAAAATATTAAGAAATGAGTATTTGCCTAAGGGGTCAGATTAGTTGTGCACTTATTTCAACAACACGCAAAATCAATCCATAAGATGGTAGCTGCTAAGGTGAGTATAAATTATTACTCTTCGTTGTTAAAATAAAGACTTTTCTTTTTTTCACTTCTTCTGCCACACAGTTTTGCAACGTCAATGTTCACACATATTTCATCAAACTCAGTAGTAATTCAACAAATTAATTCCTGATTATTTATTTATTTATTTATTTAAGCCTTCCAACATTCCTAAGTGTTTTAACTATCACAATTTAAGTTCTCACTAATAATCTTTCCTCTGGTTAAAGACCTTCATTTTGGAAACCTCAGTAATGTTGAAGGCAGAAACTAAACAGGCTACCCAGGTGTAACAATTTTAAAAACACTTAAGAGAACATTTAATTTACTATTGCTACTCGTGGAGTCAGTTTGCAATATGGATGGATACTCAGATCTGCTATTTTTGTACTGATTTACCCAGTCCTCACTTACTACCTGCTTGGCATTCAGAATCACATGTCGTATCTCATCATTTGTGCGGATGTTGTATGTCATCACTCCATTTTAATAAACATCTATGATCTCAACTTCTCTTAATTCCTAGCAACTGTGTAAACAAAAATGCAAAGGATAATCATGAAGGGGGAAAAAAAATAACAGAAAGGGGAAATAAACCCTTTCACCTGTGAAACCTCAGTCTGTGCTTCTAAAAAGAAACTAGTTTAGTTTGGCTCTTATTCATTTCTCAAATTACATCCCAAAATTGTCATGCATAATTTGATCCAAATGGATTGCTGTAGTTTCAGGAGGGGAAACACACAGCTTGACTAGCAGAAAAGAGTGAATCACCTGTAAGTTATTGAGAAGTCAGACTCCCCCTTTGGGCCAAGGTTAAGGTAATTAACTGGTCAGCCCAAACTGTGATTTGCCTGTGGAGAAACAAATGAAATTGGTCTCCACATTTTCAGCATGATCTTTGTTGCATTCTTTCTGAATCCAACAACCTCTTCCTTATACATGAACAAAAATAATTTTCCCACTACTGAATAGCAATATGTTTTTCAAAGACAGCAGTAGATGTCAGCAATCATGTCCATTCATGAATGTTTCTAGTTTCTTGCTATTTTGCTACAGTTTTCACACTTTGTGCCGTGGACTTTGCAGACTAAATCATCTGTAATTAGATTATGCATTGCTTTTAATTTTCAGTTCCCCCTAATTTCCTCAGTAAATAAAGAAACCAGAATTATTTGCTGCACCACATTGCAATAGAAACATAACATTTATTTGTGATTCTTCTCTTTCTCAGCATTTTTTTCATATTGTATTTTGAAATACTATATACCTGTTGTTAAAATGCTTTATTTAGCAATTATAGATATTGAATTATTTAATTGCCTCCAGTAAAGAAACAACTAAACTTTTTGGCTGACAGCATTATTTTACCTTAGCCTTTCGCTAACAAAAGTCATATCACTAAAAAATTAAGTTCAGCCTAAGCACTCTGTTCTACTTGATGCACTAACGACCAGAAAAAGTTCCAACGAGTGTATACATATGTATTTTAATTCTTCAGTCAAAATCTTCTTTAAACACAGTCATACACATAGATATACATAATGCTAAAATCTAAGATGAAGATTTCATCTGCTTTCCTCAGGAGTTTTGCCCTCATGCCACCCAGATGGCCTTTCCAACCTATTCTTTAATTTTCAGTTAATAACAGATGCTGCTGACAGTCCTTGCCTTGAGAAAGCTTCCTGGAATTTCTGAATTCCCAACAAGTATTTTTGTGATAATTTATCAGTGTTGCCACCATTTATCCTTCTGGGATTTATATAAATTATGAATCTACTTTGGGAATTAGAAAATTCTGAGAAATTCAGCATCTAGAGTGTTTTGCTTACCTCTGCTATTAACCAGGCTTGACTCACAGCCATTATTCACATTGTGCAAGGTGCAGGAGAGCACCCCTAGAGCAGCTGTAAGAGTTACTTTTTATTTATACTGTGTATAAAAGTACACAGGTACATGTGGAAAATGTAATCTTTTTTTTTAGGGAAAAAGTTATTTGTACAATTTGTACAAAAAGATTTGGTATTCGTATTAATCAGTTTGTATCCTCAAGTCAAGTTTAACCTTTCCAGATCATACCCTGTGGTTACTATTCAATTGGTTGCTTTTTGCATGGTTCACTTCATTAAAATATGATACCACTAGCAACTTTTACAAGGCAGGAACCTTGTATATCAGCAAGTCATTTTCAGCCCTGTATAAATGTATCTTGTTTATCCTTGCTTTCCCTTAGCAAACAATCTGTCTTTTTCTATTTCACATTTTCCTGCCAAAAATATATCACAGTTGCTTGAAGTAATGTCTACGCAGAACTTCAAGGTAAAATTCTGTTTTCCCTTAAGGGAAAATATGGGAACACACAAATACACATATGCACACACTGTCAGCTACTGCCTGAGGCTTAGCATCCACCAGCTTTCTTTGTCCAGAACAGATTTCCTTTGCTCCATTCTTATTCTATTCTATTCCTGATGATTTTTTTTGGTAATCCAAAAGTAGTTTTCTAGCTCTATTTGTAATTTTAAATCATTTACAAAAGGCCTGTAAAATTGTCCAGCATATTTGGCTTTGAATACAGTAGTGCAATTGGACTAAGCATCTCTCAGTTTGAAAGCAAACAACAGAAAGCAAGTGTGATTACATTGTGATTATCAAAGCAAATTCAACACAAATTTAGAGTCCAAGCCAGCCCATTAGTAACATTTCAGCTCACTGGCAAATTGATATTAGACTGCATTTAAACTTCATCAACAAGCCATTCAATTTAAGGTTCAGTACTTAGTTTTAGGGTAGGATTCAATATGAAATCATGATCTGACTTCAAGAGATTTCTATATCACACAAAGTGTACCAGGCACAGCAGAGACCAAAATAAATATGCAGGATTAGGCTGGAGGATTTCGTTCTTTGTTATGAAGGTATCTCTTGTTTACAGGACAAGAAAGGAAAAGTTTAAGCACTTTTCCTCACATTACCACAAAACTTTGAAATGAATCAGTGTTATGATGATCAAGTGTTATGATCACACCAAGACAGTGACTGGGTCATAGAAATAGAAGGAAAATCATGCAAGTCAAGAAACTTGGAGAAAATGCTGGAGAAACAAAAGACACGATTAGATTCCCGCATGAACTTGAAAAACTGAAGAAATAATCTATCAGCATAATGAGTTTAAGTGGACAAAGTGCAGCATGAAATATATGAATAAAAGTACAGCCTAAGAGCACAACGTAAAACTAGCAAGTAACTACCTGTTTGGGCAGCAGACCTAAAGGAAAGTCACTGAGGAATAGAGGACACTGAGCTAGCTGTGAAACAAACATTATTTTAAATTATTCATGAAGATCTAATTGAAACACTCTAATTTCTATCTTTCTGTTAAACACTAATGCATCTTAAGTGTAATACTATCCAACCTAAATATAATGTTGACGGAAACTGGAAGAACTGTACTGGTTTAGAATATAAAAGAGAAGACTAAACAGGGATATTACAGTAGTCTTGTATTTTCTGTGTTCTACCTAAGAAAAGAAGGATCAGCATTTGAAGCCAAAAGTTTATGTTTAAGAAAGGAATAGGGTTGATGGGTTGTGTCTTTAGAGATCTGATTTCAGCTCTTGTGTTGGTCTCAAATATCCTTTCAAAACTGTGGGAAAAAATAAATAAAAAAATAAGAGAGAGAGAGAGAGAGAGAGAAAGAAAGAAAATAATGATTTACATTATCTATGTTCTGGCTGTGTTTCCTTCTTTCATTCACATTTTGGTCAAATGAGTAGGTGCAAGCCAATTTTCTTCCTTGTTTCAGTACTGTTCTTCTGGCACTTTATTTCTCTTACACACCATGATCTCTGTGAGTACAACAGGAATATATTTTGGTCTTGCTCCAATTTTTATGTTATGTTTAAATTAATCATTTTTATTTATAACTTTATATTTCTTAGTGAACTCCAAAATATTTGAGCAATATTTCTCATTGATTTTATGTGTTTGCATTAGACTAGCACAGTATAGCTAGTTTTGTTTCTGGGCTCTACAATACAGCTAAATAGTAATACTTATTGTGAACAACAGTATGTTTTCACATTTCAAGTTTGGAGCACCTTCTAACCAGCACAACAGATACACTGCCTTATGTACTTTGGGTTTAACAAGAAGTGGTAGAAATCTACAGCATAAATTACTCTTGTACAAGTAAAGCAGTATCAAATATTAATATCTGCCTTAATCTGTGAGAAACTCTTTAAGTTCATGTTTTATCTCACTTCTGAAATTCATTTTGAGTTTATCTAACAATGTGCTTTGCTTTTACCTTCAAGAAGAAGGTATATTTTATCAAATTTTGATTGTTTTACTTGAAAACGATAATAAAGAATGATCAATCCAACATGCCATGGAAGCAGGGATATTTTTGCACTGTGGTCCCACTTATTTTTTCTGACTATCATGGACGTCACTTGATAAATTGTGAATTGCTTGTGCATAACTTGTTCCAAAGGTAGTGCCAACAATTTTATGATGTTGGTCCATGATATCAGAAGTAGAATTTGGTGGTATGGCAGTAGATGCTGATCCTTCCCACCAATATACCATTATAAATTGTTGCCATATGACAGATGGCAGCAGAAAGGCAGTCTGACAAATGACATCTGACATAGAAATATATATGAAGCAAAGGTGTGGACTTGAAAGACATTGAGGCCCTGGAGCATGTTCTAAGAAGGGCAACAAAGCTGGTGAGGGGTCTGGAGCACAGGCCATATGAGGAGAGGCTGAAGGAGCTGGGATTATTCAGTCTGGAGAAGAGAAGACTCAGGAGAGACTTTATTACTCTCTATAACTACCGGAAAAAGGTTGTTGTGAGCTGGGGGTTGGCCTCGTCTCTCGTGTAACTGGTGATAAGACTAGAGGGAATGGCTTCGAGCTGCACCAGGGGAGGTTCAGGCTGGACATTTGAAATACTACTTCTCTGATAGAGTGGTCAGGCAGTGGAATGGGCTGCCTGGGGAAGTGGTGGAGTCACCGACCCTGTGGGGTGTTCAAGAAACGTTTGGATGTTGTGTTGAAGGATGTGGTTTAGCAGGAACTATTGGTGACTGGTGGATGGTTGGACTGGATGATCTTGTAGGTCTTTTCCAACCTTGGTGATTCTGTGATCCTTGGATTCTGGGATTCTGAATTCCTTCATGCAGAAAACTATTGCACCCATTAACATTCATTGATGTTTGCAGAACATTTATGGAGACCAAGCAGTAGATATGAGCACAGTGCAGCCATGGGTGGTGCATATAAGCAGTGGCAACAGCAACAGTGTGTTGCTTCCATTGGTGAAGATTTTTACA
Organism: Alectoris magna; assembly: GCA_030625065.1. NCBI lineage: Eukaryota > Metazoa > Chordata > Aves > Galliformes > Phasianidae > Alectoris > Alectoris magna. The sequence continues at coordinate 17,759,728 of CM060565.1, forward strand.
TGTGCAGTATGTAGGCTCTTATTCTCCACTGATGCAAGTGGGTAGCTTAGGGTGCTGACTCTGCTGATAGATTTTTGTAACTGAGAATTTCCTCTATCAAATAGTGTTCTTGTACTCTTTGTATCTGTTGCAGTTTACATGGAAATAAATATGAGGCATTACTTGAGGAGCAACCTACTCATAAACTGTGTAGTCTGCGTAGTCTATACAACAAGTACTGTAGAAATGTCAGCTTCATTTTCTCTCTGATATTTAAAATGTTTTCCTCCAGTTATTCCCTTAGTAATGTCAGTACCTTCTCTCACTTTCATTGTTAAAATCCAGATCTAAAAGAAATTAGATGTTCCTCTAATTGGTAAGGAGTTAAAGATTTCTTTCACAGATAAAAATGGCTTAGGCATGAAGGATTTGCTCAGCTACCTCCAAGTGTAAGTGAAGGAAGGGTACGTATTTCCTGGGGACGATTCAGGAACTGCCATTATTCATTTGTAAGAGTATTGTGCCCACTGTAAATAAAGTAATAATTCTAAGTAAAGTATTCCTGAGGTTTCCGCAGAATAAGTATCAGTTTTTATAAACTAATATCTTTATTTGCAATCCCTTCACAGATTACACATCTGTAAGGTGGTAGGATAAAAGGCTTATGAGAATATCTTTTGGAATGGCCTGAAGACATTACTATGTCTGCCATACTTTATACCTTGTAAATCTTGTAACTTGACTCATTTAAAGGTCTGGAAAATTGAGTTAATATACCAAAGCCTGATGCTTAGATTTTTCCTGTTATTTCAATTACCTTTATATTCAGTTACTTATTAAATTGCATTCTGATCAATCATCCTTTTTCTAGGAACACTCTGTCACCACTGTGCTATCTCTAAGCTTTTAAAATATCCTTTACTGAGGGGATGCAAAAGTTTGCTTTTATAAAAGTTCCACAGTTCCAGTGAAATGCATTGTAATGGGAGCAGCATTTCAGAACAAGAAAAACTGTCAGTCTAGGATCCCCAAATATTTGGAATCAGATAACAGTCAAGCGAAATTGATGTAGCTCCAGTAGCTCAGACAGTAGGGGGAGCTCTTACACAGTACAAAGTCAGGACAGGATCCTATTGTAGTAAATCAAGGGTGTAAATAGACAACGCGTGTCCATTGCAAAACTCTAACATAGGTTTTTGATTTTGCTGTACATGACACATTAACGTTTGTATTTTCATCCATATACAGCTTACCACAGTGAAAGTTTGACTTTACTAGATACCAGAGTGCAACTGATAGTTCAAAAGCCACCTCCGCAGAAGTTAGTGAACATTTACAGGGAAGAAGAGGGAATGTGCTAGTTCTCTTGTCTTTAATACCTGCATTTTGTCTTTCACTATGGACAACTGTTTACAGCAAATTCTAGAGTTTTGCCTTTGTCTCATGTTATATATGTTTCGTACAGATTGATTTTTTAGCAACAGATAGTGAACACCGTTAAGTCTAATATTTCATTTTCTGAGATATTGGTAATCAACTGCATGATAATTTCTTTATCGTCTAATCAAGGTAGATACTGCTTCAGGACTCACTTATTACAGTTTTTGAAAATGCTTAAATTTCATTGAATAAATGATCATTTTTGATTTCTAGAAATTGACACCAGTCCAGAAGGTAAGTATAAAATTCTACTTCTATCAAAGGTAGCTATTCATAAATGAACTCTTATCATTAGTAACAGTGCTATCTAGGATCATACATATCATTCCTGACTGTGAAAGCAAAATCAAGATTACTTTTATTTTCTCATGGCACATATAATATAATTTCTTTTTGCCAAGAGCTTTGCATCACTGCTGAACTGCTATATAAATAATTTTTGTTGTCCTAACGAAGTATTTTTGTTGCTTTTCTGTCTCATCTTTCTTATTCCTTTTCCCCTAGTCTTGGTTCTCTTTTTTCATGTTGTACCTGGTAATAGGAGCCTGTTGTAGTTTGAATGTCTCAAAGTTTTTGTGGTGCCCCTCTTCCATCTATGGAAAGCAAACAAGAGAATTGTACAGTATGCTGGATACCATTTTCTCATTGATATAAATTCAGAGTGAGTTCTCCAAAAAACAATATTCATCCAGTATCCAGTGAACAGATATTTTATCTCAGCACTTACTCATTTTCTAAAGAAAGGCATTATGTTCCCATACCAACTGGCTGTGATGGACGTTTTGACACGTAAATAAGTGATTATTTTTTTTTTTTACATCCTTCTCATGTCACTCAATCACTAAGGCTGGTAATTATCTTTTCCAGTGTTTCCATGGAGTTCAGAAAGCTCTTTTCAGCATCAGAATTTGAAAACGAGGCATATAGCTCTCTACACTTTGTGGGTTTTGAAGCTATTCTGTATGGAAAAATCCCTGTTTCATTTTCTGTTGGATCATTATGTTACATATTTCCAGAGCCTGAAGTAGGATCTTTTGGGGCCTTTTGACTCCATAGGTGCAGACACATCCCAAATGACTTTTCAGCTGTCACATGCAATCCCAGCAGGAAAACCTCAACTCAGGCAGAATTGTGGCTCTGCTTGCTCAGTGCTGCATGCACATTACTGGTCTCTTCAAAGAAGGTACTTCCTGCAAGTCTTCCTGGTACTGCTATGTAATTTCCAGACTTGACCTATGCATCATTTAGTGAAACTATATGACCGTGTCAAATTAGACATATGCTAGTCTAGACATCCATATTAACATACACATTTTTGTACCGTCAGTAAGAGTATGCTTAAGTCAAAACAGACTAAATCAATGCAGAAATGATTATACATAACTCGACATTGAGGAAGCATGGGTAAAAATAGTCTAAATGTAGTATTTTCACACTAATCATGAAGGTATATTTGTCACTTGCAAAAGAGATGTCACTAAATCCAGCCTGGCGAAATCACTTTTATTTTCATGTGACAGGGTTCTTTTTTATTCTCCCAATAAAGCTTTATTAGCTGGTTAGAACAAAACAAAAAGGAAAATTATATAACAAGTAGCAGAGTGGAAAGAGCTAGGAAATAATAGAAGTCACACCCCATTCCCTCAGCCACCCTGCGTTAGACCCAACACATCAAAGCTTTCTATTTCAGAACCAAAGCTTCTTTATATTAAATACGAAGAAAGTATGTTTAGATAACATTAATGGACTGACTGAAACCATAAAAGTCAGGAAATTCAGAATTAAGGCTGGCACTCTGATCTTAAATCACACAGAGGAGAAAGGCAGAGTTGGGGATGGGAAAGCGAACACAGGCATGGTAGTGTAAGCTGAGAAGGGAAATTGAGACCTAGCTTGGCATCTTTCACATATGTCACTGGAACCTGAAAGGGTGTGTGGTTTCAAGGTTTTAGTAATGTTCATTATACCACTGCTGGCCTTTTTTTCTGATATATTGGTCAAATAAATATGTTTTTTGGCAGTTTAAGAATGTTTCTAGAATATACTCATTAGAAATCAAAATTTTTTTCTGTAGATATCCTGTTTAGGCTTAGGAAATAGAGAATGATGAGCTTAGTCAGATTTGTTTTCTTTTTCTTCTGAAATTCATGCTGCTCTTAGCCAGGCTGGTATCAAGTTCTAGCTACTTTGTCCTGAAAGTTAGCTTGAAATCTTTTTAAAATGGAAATCCCAGTTATATCCCTGTAGATTTTCCTAAGCAACTTCAATAGAATTCAGTCTTTCTCTTCTTAAATATCTGAGTAGACTGCACTTAAAAAAACTGAATTTTTCCACCCTCGGAGTGGATTCATTTCAATCATGACTAAACTGATTTCTGTATAGACAAATACTTTTTGTGTAATCAGGATGTGCAAGTCTGAGGTAACTGATATCGGAAAAAAAACAACAGTATAAATACCACAGTGTTTATTCATTATGAACAAAATTTTACTCCTGTACAGAATCAATAATAAAGCCTACTTATATTTTTTTTTATGTTTAAAATAGATATTAATGTGTTTGGTATGAAACACTTCACCTATCTGTAAGAATGTAAGCTCTGAAAACAGTAATAGTTAAAACTTATTTTCCATGTTTTTTAGTTTCCCTTTAAAATGTTCAGGTGCTTATTCCTGGTGAGCTGATGGATGTCAGAAACTAAATTTTATCTTTTATTTATTAAAAAAAGAAAGAATTCAGATTGTATTAACTTTAAATATGAAAATATTGAAATACTGTATTTCAGTATGAAAATGATGAACTGTGAACCAGACAAAAATAAGAATACAATAGAATAGCACTTTCTTTTTTTCTGATATAATTGTTTTGAAATGGAAAATACTGAAATATAAAATAAAAAATAATAATCTGGTAGATGTACGCTTTACTTTCCTGTTTATTCTGAGCTTGAAAATGCATTGAGAGATGATGGAACATCATCTTTCTGTTCTGTGAGGACAGCAATTTATATTTTTTCATTAGAGATTTCATTAGAGACTGGCCATAAACAGACCTAAATGTTGTATTTTTGCAAAAGTAGTCAAAATACTAGCTTGTAATCTTCTAAAATTTTGAGAGTTTTTCTTAGTTCAAAGATATATTAAAAATAACAATATTTTTATAGTAATAACTTTTAACATTCCATCCAGAAGGGATTTTCCATCAGAGCGAATTGGAGTACTCAGTGAAATTAATTAAACACAATGAATTTTATACCATGGACATGTGACACCTTTTAAAAGTGGATAGACTTCTGCACAGAGAAGCTGTGGATGCCCCATTCCTGGAAGTGTTCAAGGTCAGGTCGAATGGGGCCCTGGGCAGCCTGATTTAGTGTTTCATTTAGTGTTTGGCAACCCTGTTTGCAACAGTGGTGTTGGAGCTAGATGGTCTTTGAGGTGCCTTCCAGCCCAAGTCATTCTCTGATTTTCTGATTCTATGACTTCAAGTGAAAAGAAATAAGTTCTCTGATATGATGTAATGAAGTGCCATGCAAATTTAGCTGAAGATACAAACAGATAAGGTAGTAAGGATGACAAAAGGAGACAGAGTTCTGAGAGGTACTCCAGTGTGTCAGGCAGGCCAGGTGTATGTGATTTATTGGAGGTATGAATGGAGTTCCATAGCTGAACTACAGCAGAACACAACTCCCTGTTTCTATTTCATTTAGACACGGGGAATGGGATATAGACAGAAAGAGACATAAACTGGTAAATAGGCATATTCAAAATTAAGCATATAAACGCTGGAGTGATTGCAACTGTTCTAAGTGATGACTTGTTTAATGCTATAGTAAAAGGCACTGCAAAGAAGGTACAAATACAAACCAAAGACATTTTGGCATAAACTGAAAACAGTTCAAGATTATTCTGATTAAAAGTTAAACTTAGTCTTGTAATTAAATAACATTTTAAAAAGTATAATTAAAGTAGCCATAAGGTTAGCTTGAGTATATTTCACTTAAATATATATAACTCTTATTTACAATTTGGTTCCTGTCCAGATTCTGCAGTCACCATTTTGGAATTTGTAGCTTAGAGGCCTCCAGGATAATTTGTTTTTCTCTTTGTTTAAATAGGTCAGAGATATCCATCCTACATATGGGAAATATGGATGATTAATTCTAGTCTGGTACATTTCATAGTGCATAAAGATAAAGTTTATTGTGGCAATGCTGACAAACCTTTAAATGGCATTGAAAATAGAGAAGTTATAATCCAAATTAGGAGAAATACCTTTTATCCTTCATTATTGTAATTGGCTTCACCAAGTTAAGATAACAATAAAATGAAGCTACTAACATACATTCAATTGATCTTCACTGCTTTAATGTAATTAGTTCTTAATTCTCTCACTAGGTTCTCTGGATTTGCTTAAATTTTGAAAGCAATTCCAAGAGATGCCTTAATTATTACAATATGCAGCTCAGCACACATTCCACAGAATCTCAGCAGTGAGCACCTACATGTTCCCCCCTCCAGCCCTTCTCCCAGTGTCTGTATTCTATTTTCAACTTCCTACAATCCAAGCATGCAATCTCAGCAGATCCACAAAGCAAGTTAATCATTGCTCTATTACAGCACGCACACATTCTGGCCTTGCCATTTAGCTGTTGTATATGAAGCACATATTCTCTCACTCTTTTTTTTTTTCTCTCTTTTCCACTGTCTTGGTGTATGAATTTGGCAATGTCCCTGCAACAAATACTGTATATTCTTTTTATTCCTTTATAATTGATTAGCTCCCATGTTCTTTAGCAACATCCTCTTCAAGGAAACTAATAGTGGAAATAAAGGATCAAGAGACATAATGAGAATGTTACTAAGCAAATGAATGAGAAATTGGGTTTAGTAGTTGGGAGCATCACGCATAGTGTACCTCTGTATCACAGAGTATGCTGTTCTTCAGATGGATTTTGCTGACTTTTTATTTAACTTGCAAAATATAGACATCTATAGTGTTCATTTAACTGTTTTCTCTGTAATTAAGATTATGGAACACTTTCAAGTGCACTTTTTGTACACTAATATTGCTTAATAATAGAGAAGGAAAATACCTAAGTTATTTGGAGTAATACAGGACTAAGAAATACTACAAAATATATTAAATGAAAAAAAAACCCACCAAAATAGAAGTGTTTAGAGAATATTTGCATCAAATATTTAATCAGAAAAAAAATAGAAATACACTGCAGTAATTTCACATCTTTCATAATCCCCCTGCAGGGGGATTTCACTGCAGGCCAGTGGAAAAAATCATGACCAAATAGCCTCTTTACAGAATCAGAAAATCATAGAACTGCTTGGGTTGGAAGGAACCTTAAAGATCATCCAGTCCCAACTCCCTGCAATGGGCACGGTTGCCACCCACCAGATCAGGTTGCCCAGGGTCCCATCCAAACTGGTCTTGAACTCCTCCAGGGATGGGGTATCCACATCTTCTCTAGGCAGTTGGACCCACTGCCTCACCACTTTCTGAGTGAAAAACATCCACCTAACTTCTTATCTACATTTTCTCCTCTTTTAGTTTAAAGCCATTTCCTGTTGTTCTTTCACTATCTGCCCGTGTAAAAAGCTGGTCTCTCTCCTGTTTATAAGCTTCTCTCAAGTACCAGAAGAGTGCAGGGAGGTCTCCCGGATCCCACTTTTCTCTAGGACAGTTAACTTTGGACAAATAACTATTACTTTTCCCTGAAACTTCCTGACCTTAATCAAGCTGCAAATAGATGTGCAGAACTTCTTTCATTTTTATTGCAAATCTTTCAGATTAATCTGTGCTCTAATTCTGTGGAGTCTTTTTCACACACAGATATTTCTTTGAATTTCACAATGACTCAAAACTTATCAGAGATCCATCTTTTTCCCTAGCATGTATTTAGCAGGGTCTGATATTACGTTCTTTACCAGAAAGTTGGCCGTTAGATATGATTATACCATACAATAACTCAAATAAGTTGGATAAGGTCAGTTCTGATAACTTAATATCACTAATAACCATGCAATCCAATCTGGTAATGATCATGACTTCTGTAGTCTCCCTGGAAAGAGGTAATAAATTATAATCTAATTCTGAGGAAAAGCCTTGTTTAGAAGCTTTGTTGGTTTTGTATTAAAGCTAGAGAATTCTGTAACAACAGAATCCGGCTGTACCTCGAGTACTGCGTTGAGTTTTGGGCCCCTCACTGCAAGAAAGACATTGAGGCCCTGGAACGTGTTCAGAGGAGGGCTACAAAGCTGGTGAGGGGTCTGGAGCACAGGCCTTATGAGGAGCGGTTGAGGGAGCTGGGATTGTTCAGCCTGGAGAAGAGGAGGCTCAGGGGAGACCTTATAGCTCTCTATAACTTCCTGAAAGGAGGTTGTGGTGAGCTGGGGGTCGGCCTCTTCTCTCGTGTAATCAGTGATAGAACTAGAGGGAATGGTTTCAGGCTGAGCCAGGGGAGGTTCAGGCTGGACATTAGGAAGTATTACTACTCGGAAAGGGTAGTCAGGCATTGGAATGCACTGCCCAGGGAGGTGGTGGAGTCCATGGGGACCATGGGAGTGTTCAAGAAACGTTTGGATGTTGCGTTGAGGGGTATGATTTAGCTGGGAAGTATTGGTAATGGTTGGACTGGATGATCTTCTAGGTCTTTTCCAACCTTGATAATTCTGTGATTCTGTGAACAGAACACTCTACATGGTTTTCTTGCTGACATCTTCATGTCTTAAATATCTAATATCTTTTTTCTTAAAAAATATATATCATAGAATAATAAAATATTTGGAGTTGAAAGGGGCACACTTGGATTGTTGATTCCAACTTCTATATCTATTGTTTTGACAATGTTAATTCTAAAACAAAAAAGTTATAAATTTATCATTCTTTGCTAGGTACTTGTAATAATGATGGAATTTACTTGAACTTATCATAAAAGATATTGCAGCGGGTTGTACGTTTTACCATTTTTTTATAGTGTCTGGCATTATAGAAGTAGTAATAATGAAGACACTCTAAATGACTGCATTGATACATGTCACTTCATATCATAAGGAACACCATTTTGTCTTATAGCAGGTTGGCACAAGGCCCTTGGAATTTAATCCCTGTGAGACTGCAAAGCTAGAAATTCTGAATTCAGTAAATTCTCTGAAGTCTGTGTATGCAAGAAGCAAACTAAATCAGCTGGAATAATTAAAGTTTTATGCTTTCAAATGTGATGCAGAATTGAGCTAAAATGCTATTGAGTTGCACAAAAATCTTGCACTCATATATGAGCTTTTGGTAGAAACCACAGTTTTCTAATGTTTGGAAAAACTTCTATGGCATCTAGATTAGAGATGAGCATGCTGGACAAATATAAGGGGACAAATATACAATTTGTATTCTGAAGACTAAGTTAAAATAAAGTGAATAAATATTTACGAAAGTAGATACATTTTGAAGTATAAAAAATGTAACCAAAATGGATAGAGAAGAAAAAAATGAAAGTATAAGAAGAAAGATTATAAAACTATTTAGGAACAGTAAGAACTGGTGTCCGTATTATACCAAATGTTATAAGGAGTAATTTCCATTTATTTATAGAACATTTCCAATTAAAGTTTTAGTGGAAAGAAAAAATCCTTGACAATAATTAGTTCTTCTAAAAGAAAGAGTATCTCCAGTATTTAAGGGGTAAAATTAATCCTTTTTATGTACAGAATATTGGCCTTGCTGACATTAAACTACTCTTTTTATGTATTTCCAAAGGAAACATATTATTTAACAGAAACAAATTGTGTTGAAAATCATCAAATGAAGGAATTTCCAAACCTAATTTTATTTGTATCAATTTGAAATATAATATCAGATTGTCTTTCATACTCTGTATCTCTATATACAGTGTGATCAGGCTATATTTACACTCATTGCCATTCTGCTATTGTGTAAACACTCAGAAACTCTCAAGAATTTCCATAATGCCAGTGAATTGAATTTCACATAGGTAAGTACTAAACTAACATTTAGACACCCCACCCCCCCACCCCCCAGTCCCCCACAAAATTTTTTTTTGTATTCTCTTTCCATTTTTCCACAAATTGGAAAATCAGCAATTAATGAGCAAGCTAACAGATACAGAAGCAAAGTAAGTTCTGTCAAAAGACTATAAGGAAAAGCTACAACACTGGGAAGGTTGTTTCCAGGGCTGAGCAAGTACCTCTCATGGAAGAGAGACGAGGTTCTCCTGAAAAGATATTATCAACTCTAAAATTATCTGGATCACTAGATATGATAATTTTGATGACATGCTATCCCTGAAAACATATAAGGAGGCAGATATTTGAAATTTAAGATTGTTTAAATACTTTTTTTCTAAGAAATAGTGATTTCCGATTGCTACTTTATTTTTGTTTGTTTGTTTGTTTGTTTTCCTTTGCACTCTTCCCTTAACTCTAAATGCTAGGTATAGCAGTTCTTAATCTAATTGTGGTATGTAATAATGGATGCATATTATCAAACCAATGTAAAAATTTACCCAGAGCTTGAATCCCACACTATATGTCCTGTAACAGTCATCAGATGTAGATGAACTGTTGGTAGTTTATCCATTAGCAAGCAAACTCAGCCCTCCCCTCTTCATTTTACTTCTCAAGACATCCCATTGATTTAACTTGATTTCTCATGGGACCATTGTGGTCCAGTCTGCCTCTGTATTCATAATGAAGATAAAATCCTTATTCCCAGAATCCTCATTTGCCCACAGTACTAGGTTACACATTAGTTACAGAATCTTTCCTGCTTCTTCCTACAGTCACAACTCAAGCATATTACCTATGCTCAGGGGCAAACTAAACTCTAAGTAGTCCCAATGGAACTTGCTCAAGTATCTTGGCTGAGTCTTTGCCTTCTTAAAATTACAACAGCTCAAAGTTCAAAATGTACTCAAAGCTTCCAGATTTGAGCTTCAAATTGCAGGTCTCTGCATTTAAAACACATACTGTTGTTTCATCTTTCTTGTTCCAACCTTTCCTGGTAGACATTAATCTCCCACTCTTTAATATAATATACTAAAGGAAGGAAGGGGCACCAATTAAGCTTCTGTTATCTTGGGAAAAGCAGGCAATTTCTTCACCAATTGAATTAAGGATTGTGGAGGGCAGCTATTCCACTATAATCCAAATTTGCTTTTGTAATTAATAATACTTATCTTTGATGATGATGAGTTAAAATCATAACCTTAACTAATATTTCTCCTTAAGGAAAAATCATTATTTCTAATACATGAACCTTTTCAGCAGAATTAATTCTGTAATGTCAGAAATACTTTTTAAAATATGTGTATGACAATATTTTATTTAAAAGAAAGAAGATTACACTAGGTGGTAGTGTAAACCCTCCTAAATAAATGTGTTTTTTTCTCAGAAAGAAAGAAAGACAGGAAATATAATGCCTAAAGAGCATCGCTAGATAAATAAAGGGACTTCATAAAGGTAGATCTTTGATACAAAATTTACACTATGTTTGGATGCTGCCACAAATGAGGAAGCTGAAGGCATGATTTTCTTGCATATATTACAGCTATCTCAGAATGAAAATATAAGTCTTCCCTCCATATGACTATTTTACCATATAGTTGCTTTCTGTTGTTTTTATTGAGAATGTTAGCCAGTAGTCCTACAAATTCAGTTGTCCACATGGAGGTTCCAATTAAAATCTAAAAAACAGCAATAACATTAATATTACCAGCTATTAATCTTGCAGAAATCATTAAACTGAGGAAAAAGCATGAGTTCACAGGGAATTAGAGTGTTGACACACAAGGTAGAGAAAAGAATATGAAATCTTTTTGAGCTACCATTGACCTTAATTGAGCCATGACATGATTGACAAGCATGACAGATAATGTCTAAGGTATAATCTCCTTAACAGACAAATATATATTTATTTAACATATATTTTTAAAATTATTTCCTGAGATCTAGAGATTTGCCATGAAGCTTCACAAACATCACAGAATCACAGAATTGCAGGGTGTGCAATGGAACTCAAGAGATCCTCGAGATTAATCCCCCTGCTAAATCAGGTGCCCTGTAATAGGTTATACTGGTAGGCATCAAGCAAGGTCTGGATTGCATAGAATAAGATTTCACAACCCCTCTGGACAGCCTGTTCCAGTGCTCTGTTATCTTTACCATAAAGAAGTTCTTCTGCACGTTTGTATGGAACTTCTTCTGTTCAAGTTTTTGACCATTACTCCTTACCCTATTGCAACTGCACCACTGAGAAGAGCCTGGCCTCACCAGGATTTTAATAATCTTTGTGGCCCTCTGCCCCCTTGCTTCCCACTTCCCTTTAGACATTTATAAGCTATCAGATCCCCACTCAGACTTGTTTTCCTCAGGCTGAACAGACCCAGGTTACTCAGCCTTTCCTCATATGAGAAATGCTTCAGGCCCTAAATCATCTTTGTGGACCTCCGCTAGAGTCCTTCTAGGAGATCCCTGTCTACATTCCAGGGAATCCAGAACTGGACACAGTAGTCAAAATGTGGCCTCACCAGGGCAGAGTAGAGGTGGAGGATTACCTCCCTAGTCCTGCCCTGCACACTCTTTTTAATGCACCCCAGGGTACCTCTGACCTTCTTGATTAAAAGACACACTGATGGCTCATGGCCAACCTGTTGTCCAACAGAACACCCAGGTCCTTTCTGTACAGAACTCTTCTCCAAAAGGTCATCCTCTAACCTGCACAGATGCATGCAGTTATTCCGGCCCAGGTGCAAGACTTGCTCTTGTTAAACCTTATCGGGTTCCTTTGTGCCCAACTTTACAGTCTGTCTAGGTCTTGTCAAATGGCAGCACAGCCTTCAGTTGTGTCAGCCACTCATGCCAGCTTTGTATCATCAGCAAACTTGCTGACTGCAAACTCTATCCCTTCATCCAGGCAGTTGAGGAGGATGTGAGCAAGACCGGACTCAGCACTAGTTACAAGCCTCCAAACAGATTCAGTGTCACTGATGACAAGCCTCTGAGCTTTCCCAGTCAGCCAGTTCTCAATCCACCTCACCGTCCAATTCTCTATCCCACGTTTTCTGAGTTTCAAGTAACAAGGATGTTGTGGGAGACTGTGTCAAATGCCTTGCTGAACATCACTGGTCTCCTCAGCCAGTGATGACATCATAGAAGGCTACTAGGTTGGTCAAGCATGGTCTTCCCTTGGTGAACCTATGTTGCCTACTCCTGATAACTTTCTTCTCTTCCAATTGCTTGGGGAGTTTCTCCAGAATAAGTTGTTTCATCACCTTTCCAGGGACAGAAGTGAGGCTGACAGGCCTGTAGTTTCCCAGATCTTTCTTGCCATTTTTGAAGACTGGAGTGACGCTGACTATCCTCCAGACTTCAGGCACCTCTCCCATTTGCCATGTCTTGCAATGATGAAAGAGAGTGGTTCGGCGACAGAATCTGCTGGTTCTCTCAGCACACTTATACACCCACTGATATGTGTGCAGTGATTTTGGCAAGACACTATCTGACAAGGTCCACCTCAACCAATGGAAATCTTCCTTTACCCAGACTTTCTCTCTTACCTCCAGAGTCTGGGATTCCTGAAGACTAATCTTAGCAATAAAGACTGAAAGCATTCAGAATTCCTGCCTTCACAGTGTCCCTTGAGGGCACACAACTCAATTAGCAGGAGACCCACATTTTCCCTAGTCTTCTATCAACATGACTTGATCTTTATCAGATTCTGTCATTTAAAAAGTAATTCTTCAATTTTTTTTGCTTCCAAGTGGGTTTATGCCCATGAATCTTAATTTTAATGTGTTACTTTTTGTGTTTTAGTTTTAACACATACTAACAGAGATCATATTTTATTTTTATGAAAACAAAGTATCTTATGTATTGCAAGTTTTTCAGTGGGCTCTGAACTGGACTTACATTGATGGATTTCTACCCACATTATTTTAAAAATCCCAATTAAAATTATTTTTAATTCAAAAAGAAATATATATTTGAAATACATGCATCACACTGTATGAAAACTCTACAGATATAGCTGAATGTTGATGCTTTAAATACTCTTCATGCATGTTCAATTAAATGACACAAACTCATCAAGTTCACAATACCCTTGCTTTCAAAAGTCTCTAAAAATATAAAGCACGAATCCACTACATAATGTTTAGAAGTTTATATTACAGATGCAAACACCTATTTTGTACTGGAGTAAAGTCAGGGTAATTAGGTCTGAAGATTTAAAAGCCTTTTGAACTTGTTTCACAAAGCCAAAGATCTAAGTAACTGGAGAAATAACTTCAGTGAAGAACCATGCCATCACCATCACCACCAAAACTGAGCCCTCACAGCACACTTGGAAGCTGTAGAAACCTCTCCCTATACAATACACCACCATTCTTTTTCATGAAGGGACACAGGCTGACATTAACATTAACAGTGCAATTAATAAAATGAGAGCAGATAACATTTTCAAAAAAGTTTTTTTTGATGAAATTAAATAAGGAATTCTGAAATGTAATCTATAGAGAGGAAATTGAAGAAAGGGGAAAAAATAAATGCACAGAATACAGTTACTGGAAAACAGAGGTTATTAGAAGTCCACCTTTCCTGATGTGAACAGAGTATTACCAGTAAACCTGGTAACTGAGAATCTGGACCAATAAAGAAAATAATATTTTTAAGGAAGAAATGAAAGAATTACAACAGAAGATTCAGATACGTTCTTTGTTTTTCTGCATACACATCTGTGCTTCTTAAATGTATTAATTTAAAGCCAACAGTGTTTAGATGTTGTATTTTTACTCTAGTATTTAGATATTCTAAAAACTCACTATCCAGGTTGAGAATTAGCAACATTCTTGTAAGCATGGAAAGCACTTTAAGAAAAGTATACTTTCTTATACTTTCAGAAAAAGGCAAACTGAAATAAAAGTGCCCTAATGAGTATCCTATATCTGCTCTGATAAAACAAATGCAAAAACAAAACAAACAAAAAAAAAAACAGCAAAACAAACAAACAAAATAAAAAGAAAAAAACAATCATGTTTTGGTAGAGATCACACGGTTCTGTCATTTTCAGTGGCTCCAAACATGATCTGAATTTTATATCACAGAATCACAGAATCACAGAATTGTAGGGGTAGGAAGGGACCTCCAGAGATCATCGAGTCCAACCCCCCTGCCAAAGCAGGTTCCCTACACCAGGTCACACAGGTAGGCGTCCAGGCGGGTCTTGAATATTTCCAGAGAAGACTCCACAACCCCCCTGGGCAGCCTGTTCCAGTGCTCCGTCACCCTCACCGTAAAGAAGTTCTTGTGCACATTCGTGCGGAACTTCCTATGCCCTAGCTTCATCCCATTTCCCCTTGTCCTGTCCCCACGCACTACTGAAAAGAGTCCGGCCTCACCACTATGGCCCCCACACCTCAGGTATTTATAAACCTGGATCAAATCCCCTCTCAACCTTCTTTTCTCAAGGCTAAACAGACCCAGTTCACTTAGTCATTCCTCATAGGGGAGATGCTCCAGGCCCTTCACCATCTTTGTGGCCCTCCGCTGGACTCTTTCCAAGAGATGCAAAACCATAGTAGCCTTTCTTTTCTGGCAGAATACGTTATACTGCCCGTTAAATGTATCTCCACATTCAACAGAAAACTATCTTAAGTATCAAACACCAGGGGCATTGAGAAGAGCATGGAATTAACTGCTTCCTGCTGTGAAAATTTCACCATTACTTTTGTAGAACAGACAACTTGGAAAAGATATGTAATCAGTTTTATGTAGTTAATATAGTGTCAGATTACACCCATTAATTCTAGAATCATTTTTTATTCCTTTATAACACGTAATCAAGATCCCTCAAATGTCTGTTTTCTAGATACATGCATGTATCTGCAGATGATTTGTGTATTAAATAGTGAACAACCACCATGGCAAAAGCCTATCAAATGACTAAACATTACTTACAAATTCCCACCTGGCATGATTCCTACTATTCAAGTTACAGTAAAATTTTCCTTATTTAAACAGAAAATGATGTTCTTCATTTTCCAAGCTAAGATATATGAAAACACATGCACATAAGTTTGTCTTGAGCTCCTATCAAGGCATGATTGTTTCCTAGTGACTGTGCACCAACGAAAGGTATCTTCACAAGTACAAATGCTCCTGTTCCCTGCAACTTCAGAATTTAAATATGTCCTTGTTAAGAAGTAGGGCTCTGAGAAAAGAAAAAGCATATCTTATAAATCATGCTTCTGCTTATTATCATGCAAATTTTTGCTGTTATTACAGTTCTGCTTCTTTTCTTCTGTTCACTTCTGATGTGAAAGAAAACAACACAGGTTTATCTGTCTTTTATCTTAGAAATAGCAATAAAAAATGACTACTACCCAGAGAATTGTTCTAAGTAGTACTCAGGGCTACATCGCTTTTCCTGGCCCTTAGCTCTGATGGTCTTGGATCCACACTGACTCAGAAACAAAAAGATGTGTGAGATCATAGAATGGCTTGGGATGGAAGGGACCTCAAGGATCAAGTTCCACCCCCCCTCAGATTAAATTGTCATTCAGTTAAGTTATATTTTCAGGTTATAAGACAAAGGGAGTTAAAACCTTTCATGCTGAAAAGTAAGATTCCTACTTACGAAGTGAATATATTTTTCTAATATGTTACTATGCAAAAGGCGTGTAACTATAATTACATTGGATTTAGATTATAGGTCTTCAGAACACTTATAGAGATAGTAAAATGATTTATTTAGAACTCTAAATGAAAAAAAAAGTACTGCTAAAGTAAAAGCCTTATTCTCCAACAGTGGTACTGGATTAGTGTACCCTTTAAATGCAAGTTGCATTTATGGTATTAAGAAATTCAGTTCCACCAAAATTCCACTTTCCCATTTTGGGTAAGAAAAGTAGGAATTCTCAGTCTCATTTCTCACCCATTCCCTGTTTATCCAATGATTTTCTGGGTTATTTCAAATAAAATACTGTGCTCTGTGCTATCTTTTTTGTTTACTGTGCAGACATTTTATAAACAGCAAAAACGATTCAGAATATTTTGTGTGTGTGTGTCTGTGTGTGCGTGAAATATTTAGTTTAAAGGATAAACTGCTATAAAAATCTTTGTTGCGTCTTTTGTAGTTGTTGCCTACAATATTCTCTTACATTTGGTGGGATAATGCCAAAACTATGGGTACCTGCTGGACAGCTGGACAGTAGTAAACAGAAAGATTATTTATTCTTCTTTTCCTATTTTTTTTTTTTTAATATTACATTCTTTTACAATAATTTGCTCAGTGGAAACAAATGTCCAACTTGTAGCAGTGGTTAGAAGAAAATGAGTAATGCAATCCTGTATGTTTAATTACAAAGGATACAATAATAATATTTCAAAAAATATACAGAGAAATGTTTTATCAGTATTTTGACTACAGTCTCTACAACTTTAATCTCTTTGAATGCAGTGGTGAGGCTCTTTTTATTTGTCATGTTTTTGTTACCCTTGTCATCTCTGTTTATCGTACTCCTAATTAACATGAGAAGTATGCACAATTGTTTTGTTTACTAAATTATGTGAAAATCTGGAAGAATAATATTTTCGGTCTTTAGATAGTGAAAATGTTCAGCTACAACCTTGAAGAATGGGAATAACTAAGGAAAACACTAGCAGTGGCTGTGAAAATGCATGTTATCAAAGCTGAGATTCAGTTCTTTCTAATTCAGTCAATTTATATTTTTATATGACTCCAACCATCAAAACTGTTATACAGACATTGGAAGCATAATACTCTTATACCATTCTAAAACACAGCTGGCTTTTGCATTCATTGGCCCGTAATCTAAGCTGCAAAACATTTCAAACACAAATAAAATACAATCTCTGTCCCAATTAACTTCTGGTTTATGCATAAATCCAGTGGTTAGAGATGGAAAACAGAAAAAAAAAAACAAAAAACCAAAACATGAGACAGTGTTGTTTTACTCAATATACAGTAGGATTGGGTTCATCGTCAGCCTATCTAATACCGATATTTTTTTCTAAGCATGATGACACCTCACCTGGAGTACTGTATCCAGTTATGGGCTCTCCAGCACAAAAAAGACAGGGATCTCATGGACAGAGTCCAGAAGAGGGCCACAAAGATGAGAAAGGGCCTGGAGCATCTGTACTATGAGGAAAGGCTGAGCAAACTGGGTCTGTTCAGCCTTGAGAAAAGAAGACTCAGAGGGGATCTGATTAATGTTTATAAATATCTTAAGTGTGGGAGTCAAAGAGACATGGCCAACCTCTTTTCAGCAGTCTGTGGGGACAAGACAAGGGAAAATGTCCATAAACTTGAGCATAGGAAGTTCTACACCAATATGCAAAGGAGCTTCTTCACTGTAAGGGTGACAGAGCACTGGAACATGCTGCCCAGGGAGGTTGTGGATTCTCCTCCCCTGGAGATATTCAAGACCCACCTGGATGCCTATCTGTGCAGCCTGCTGTAGGGAGCCTGCTTTGCAAGGGCATTGGACTTGATGCTCTCTAGAGGTCCCTTACAGCCCTTACAATTCTGTGATTCTGTGATGCAGAATTTTAAAAAGGTAGATGAAATAAGGTAACAGCTGCTTTGAAAGCATTTCTGAGAAAATCCTCCCGTTTCTGAAAAGTAGTGTGAAGCTTATTTGAAAAATCTAACAAGTAGTGCATTCATCCAAGTTGAGAGCTGATATTTTGTCATAAATAAGGTATGATAGCTGGATGTTTCAAGGCTGTGAAGGTCCTTGAAAATAAAGGGAAGTGGATTAAGCTTGATTGAATCACAGAATCATAGAATTGCTCAGGTTGGAAAAGATCTTCAAGATCATCAAGTCCAACCACAATCTAACCATACTACCCTAGCCCTAACAACCCTCCACTAAATCATGTCCCTGAGCACTGCATCCAAACAGTTTTTAAACACATCCAGGGATGGTGACTCAACCACCTCCCTGGGGATCCTATTCCAGTGCTTAACAACCCTTTCTGTAAAGAAGCTTTTCCTGATATCCAACCCAAACCTACCCTGGCACAACTTGAGGCCATTTCCCCTCATCCTGTCAGTGAGAAGAGACCAACCCCACTCTCGCTGCAGTCACCTTTCAAGTATTTGAAGAGAGCAATAATGTCTCCCCTCAGCCTCCTCTTCCCCAGGCAAAACAGCCCCAGTTCCTTCAGTCTCCTTGTAGGGCATATTCTCCAAGACCTTTGCAAGCCTTGTTGCCCTTCTTTGGATCTGCAAAATTCAAAGAATGGGAAAAGAAATGAAAAAAGAAGAGTAGATGAATATGAGTGGGTCAGTACTGATCAGTGGGTATAAATTCAGAGAGAAATCATTGTATTAACTGAAAATCTAGCAAGAAGAATCTAGACAGAAATTTCAGCAATTTAGTAATTTGTAAGAAACTACACCTTAAAAAGTTACAAAGACAGTCAGGCTCTGAAGAGCAAGAATTAAATGGAAGATAAAATATGACACTTTAGAAGAAAGCTGATGTTATGGAAGAAAACTAAATTATCTGTTCCTCTTTTAGAGCCTCAGTTTGTACTATTATCCCGAGATGATGTAATATTAACACTTATCATTTGCCAGGTAAAGAAGATGTACTGAAGCAATAAGCAAAGAAAGGATCATCTCACTGTGAATTCTGCTTCTGCATAATATCTTTTGCAGCAGATAGGTTTGGAAGAACAGTAGTAAGGAATTGGTAATAGGTGATAGGAAAGACAGGATGTTATCTGATTTAATAGAACGGCTGTTAAACAAAGAGTGACAGAGTCAAGAAAGCAAAAGAGTGTAAGTTTTTAATAGAATCATAGAATGACTTGGGTTGGAAGGGACCTCAAGGATCATCAAGCTCCAACTACCCTGACACAGGAATAGAAACATACAAGTTTTCAATAAGATCTTAATTAATGACACTGAAGTACCTGACAAGTCAAAGAATGTAAAAGTGGCATAACTATACAAAATTTGGCTAAGTTTCAAAACTTTAGAAAGAATAACTTCATGTCAATGTTAACAAGTGATTAGATAATGTTAGTGCTACTGAAATGCTCCCTTAGTGTGCTTAATAATTCAAACTTAAACAATAATTACAAAGAAAGACGGAGGACATACAGAATTTGCAGGTGTCATTATGAAAGGGCTCTTTTTGACTAATTTCTCACTTGCAACTCCACTTCTTTTTCATAG
Organism: Alectoris magna; assembly: GCA_030625065.1. NCBI lineage: Eukaryota > Metazoa > Chordata > Aves > Galliformes > Phasianidae > Alectoris > Alectoris magna. The sequence continues at coordinate 17,779,384 of CM060565.1, forward strand.
ATACAAAATTATTCAACATTTGATAAATCCAGAACCTTCCTTCCCACTCCTTTTTTAAAATTTATTTATTTATTTATTTATTTATTTAAGCACATATTTGAAAAAAGATGAAAGAATACGCATCTCCTGCTTCCAGCAAAAGATTTGACACTAGGTTGCAAAAAATAGTTCAGGATAAAGAAAGAGTTTATATTTTAAAATATTTCATGACAGTAGGAAGAAACAGAATCAAATGTCTATAAACAATCAACAAATAATTCACTTGTTTTCAAGTTTTTAATGTTTTTATTTTGCCATAATCAGTGTGTCCCATTTAGAACACATGCATATGATTTTAAAAGAAAAAGGTCAAAGTTAACAGTTAAATTTACAACTGATAATAATTTTGAAGAATTTGTGAACACCAGTGAAAATGCAGCATTACCTCAAAGAAAAAAAACTTTTGTTAAAACATTATGGAATGAAACTAAGTACAGAAAAACACCACAATCTCAAATGAGTAAAAAATCTATCTTACAATGTTCTAAATAAGATGACATCTAACAATAGAAGTACCCAGGAATCAGTAATATTAGAATGGCATATAATTTCTGTAAGGGAACTGTTAGGTCAGGGCTTGAACTGATGATTGAGCACCTGGTGAAGGACTGTGGCTGCTCAGGGAGCACAGGCAAAGGGGTGGACCCTGGGTAGAACCACCCTGGAATCATATGAGGGCCAATCACAAAAAGGAGGTTATTTCTTGGATTTGGGCTGCTTCCTGTGACAATGGGTGGGATAGCTAGTGAATTCCTTCATCAGCTGGGTGAGTTCTGTTCTTCTTTTGGTATGTGACTGTTGGGCTGCCTGTAAATACTTTACTTGGTTTTGCCAAGAACCTGTGAAAAGCAATTTCACTTTTTTTTTTTTTTTTTCTTCAGAATAATGGCAGATAAATTGGTTGTGAATTTATAATGAAATGTTGCAGAGTTTTACTTCATTTGACTGGATTAAAATAAAAGGGTAACTGAGTGAAACGTGCACAAAATCAAAAATGAGAACTACTTGTGTTAAAACTTGAAGTAAATTAACATCAATAACATAACTTCTGTATCTGATTATATTATCGGGATTTGTGCTACTGACTCTTGTAGAAATTTGCATTCAATGTGTAACCCATTGAACCACAATAAAAAGGGGTTACTAGTGCTGGTACTTAAAGAAATGTATTTGATAAATACAAGAGTATTTATCATCATGCTTATCATGCCAGATGACATAGGAGGTATGAAGTAGAAATTCTCCTTAAAAAGTAAAGTAAACAAACAAAGGAGGGGGCGGGGGGCAAGAAAAGGAAATTCAAGAATATATTCTTTCAATCTGGAGAAGAGATTTTTAGCTAGCTACAGATTCCCTTTAGTGCGTGGTCTGAGTGTTTTCCTCTGCAATGAAAAAATACCTCTCTGAGTTTTGGTAACATAAGTGCCTTGCTTCTGCAAGACAAAGAAGACACAGAAGTTAGGATTTTAAATTCCACGATAAATATTGAAGTATTTCACTCTGGAAACTTGTGTATTAATTCATTTCCATTTATCCCATTTCTTAAATACATTAAAAATTGAAGAAGCTTGAAATCAATGCACTTGTGACTGTGGAAAAGCTTTTATTGTCAGGTTTTGCACTTTGTCTTTAGCAAATGGATTTTATTAAATGTTAATGTTCTCTGGATTTATCACCACCCCCATTATTTCTGCTAAAGAAACAAACCATCTGGACAACACTTACTCAGATTGATTTGTATGTATTTAAATTAACAGTAGTTTGTGTCACTTGCAACCATCACCAACTCTTTCTTTTCAGGTGAATTCTCTGAAGTCTTTAAACTTTATGACTTGAAGTATTAAAACTGCAGTGAGAACACTGAAACAATTACACTGAAGTAAAGATGATCATGAAACTAAGGCTGTGTGCTGCTCAAATATGTGTGAAAAGTACTCACAGAAACAGAGAGTATGGGCCTAGATCAGGGTATCAAACATGCTACCACGTGGACAAATTCTGGAACCAACTTACACTGAGTTTGATTCAAGATGGGGGTACTGACATAAAATTAATAACTGAAGTAAAATAGTCTAGGAAATATTACTGTCTGTATGGACCTAACACTATAACTGAGAACATTTAGAGTCAATAATATCAAGTAATGAGATGCTATTTAAAGATAAATCCTTTTTAAACTTTTCTGAGTTTGATTTTGTCTTTCTGCCTCCTTTCTTAGTGCTATCTTTTCATAGGAAATCATAACAAACATTGTTACTTTCATTTATAGGAGGAAGGTTTCTTCTGCTGCACGTATCGCCTTACTCTAGCAGTCATAATGCTCGCACAGACACTCTTGCACAGCAAGGAAACTACTCCAGGCTCTGTTTGCAGGAAGTTGACTTTTTTTCTCTTAGTTGTCTTGGAGATAAATTTTTCTTGGGTGCATCATTTGTGCTCACATATACACGTGAAGATTTTTTTTAAGTATGATTTGCTAATAGAGACAATAAAACAGGAACTGGCATAAGCTGTATGACTCTGCTTCAAGGTGTGAGCCTGCCTTTGTGAAATCTGGATATGCTTAGTTGACAAACTCTACTTCAGACCCACCAAAATACGTATATGAAACCTGAAGTTACAGCAGGCCATAAAATCAGGAATTGATACTGAATATAAATTCTTGTTGCTGCTATTTTCTCTTTAGCATTCATAAAGAAATTTTTTATGTTTTATACTTTGCTTTTGTGCAGATGAACTCTGTCAGCATGCTAATACTGTTCATGGAGAAATGAAGCCTCTTTCCTTTTAAAATGTATTGGACTGCTCTGAGTAGATCGATGGCTAAAGTGATATGTTTATAGTAGGATTACCCTGATTCCCTTATTGCCATGTTAGCTACTCCTCAGTCATCTGAACTTGAAGGACTGGAACAGGGTTAGAACTCCAAGCAGCACTTTACCCTGGGTGTAACTTTCTTTTGTCTTTTCTGTCTAATAAAGACAATTGATCTGAAGTTCTCTGTGTGCAGTCAGAGGCATGATCTTTTAGGAAGACTTTCAATTTTTACTTACAGAGAATATACTTGAAAAAACATGTGACAAATGACATAGCAAAGTTGATCCTAAAACAGTATTTTTTTCCAAATTTAATATGCAAACCATCTCAACACTGTAAATATATCATTCTTCATAGTAAATTCTTTCTTCTGTTCTCACTGAAGTATCAGAACTAAAGAGCTCTCTTAGAGGAGCAGTGTATGGGAAACTGTTAATCACAGCCTGAACCTCTGATTAACCATCTGAGGCAAGTGATGGGTCAGCTGCAGGAGCACAGGTGAAGGTAATTCAGCTGTGCTCCCAGAAGGGGTGGAGCTTGACTCCACCTCTCCTAGATCCCATTTCAGGACTGACCACCACTAAGGCAGCATCTCTTTTTGGAGGTCTCTCCTGTGTGGAGTTCCTTGTAGCGAGCCTCAACGTTGGCAAGCATCCGTCTTAATGGTGAGCCTCAGCATTGGTGAGTTATTCCTATATAACCCCTGGCTATCCATCTATTACGCCTTGTATAATTACAACTATACAAGCAACGTTACCCCAGTTAGAAGGTAGTAAGGAGGTATGATGCTTACTGATTTAGCAACATTGTAGGATTAAACTCAGCTCTGGTATAGATGAGCACCAGATAAATGAATTCAGTGGGATTAGTTCCATGAACGCAAAGTCTGAATTTGGCTCCAAGTGACAGTTTTGTTTAGATGATGGGCAAAAGAAAATTCAGATGACAATGCTGTATGAATTTCTCTCTTTCAATCTTAATCTTTATCTACTCCAAGCCTTTGAACACTGAAAAATTCAACTCTCCTCCTCAAATTGTGTTTCCGAAATAGACAGGAATCATATCTTGATCTGCTTCATAGTTCAGGCTATTTCCTGGACTGTTTACTGCATTCTGCGGCTAGATTTCACCATCAAAGGTTACTGTAGAAAACAGTCTTGTGTTTCAGAGACAAAGGTTTCTCTAAAAATGTTCTTTGATTTTAATACAGACAAGGCTTCATTTAACTCACTGGCTTCTCTTCTCAGTTCTGCATATTGCTGATGATTTGACAGCTTAACAGCTGTTGCCAAAAATTTCCACAAATCTATGCTTTTTGAAAAATGAAGGTGAAAATATTCTACTTGCCACTTCAATTCCAACAAAAACAAGGCCGTTAAAAACCATTTTTGCTTCACAGGAAGTGACGTTAATCACAGAAAAGGAATAAATACATACTTTGTACCAACTGCCTCACAACTTTGAATGTCTTTCTCAACTAAGATATGAGGGTGATACTTCCTCATTTTCTTGCTAAAAAGAGGAAAGGTAAGAGAGTAACTCAAAGCTATAAATTTCAGGTATTGGAAAAAATCTTCCTTTGATCTTCTAATGTAATTTCAGTGTTTTCAAGGTATTTTGCAGGTATCTGCTAGCCAGCTCAGATGGCAACATGCATGGGAGACTAAATTGCTAGCTATTGTGAATTCTTGCTCTTTGTGCTCAGATATCCTATATGACATAAGCTTAAAACTATGAATTTCTGTGTAAAGGCACCTAGAAATAATGCATCACAGTGAGCTGTGATAATTAATTTTTAGTTTGTTTTTTTCCTCTGTAGCTCTGTTTTATATTTAATAAATGGAGATTAAGATTGTGATTAGGAGTACTCTTTTGTTTTACGAACTCAATCTATACCAGTATCTTCAGGAAAAAACACATATATATGATAGGTTTTTTTCATTTATATAAACGTATGTGCTCAAAGCTATTTTTTTCTGCTGTATTCCTCTGTGTATCACTACTTAATGCTTAAAACCGATGACTCTTCCCATAGCTACTGCCAAAATGTTCAAGGGTTTAAAATTAAGACAACTTGGTAAACACAATTGAGCAAAAATCCCAAGCCCCAACGTAAGAGTAACTTCCAAAGAAAGAACTGTATTATAATCTCATGCACATGACTACCATATTTTATCTGTTTAATTACTTGTCTTTAATGAAGCTTGTTGATATAGTGAGAACATAGTTCTAAAAATAAATGAATAAAGTAAGCCTGCTGGCTGGACTTCTTTTTCATCCTACTATGCATTCCCATAGGTAATTCACTTAAGATGTTAGGGCTCAGACATAAATCCATAATTTGTTTTTCCTTTATGAAAACATGCATTCTAGTGATGGGATGATTTCCTATCCCATGTGAATTTGTGTTATAAGCTTCCTTCAGGGAAGACAGGATGCTGAATGATCTACAAGTTGTAGTGGATGAACTGTGAAAAAGCAAGGAAGGCATGTCAATAATTTAAGGCTACAGCTAGATATGGAAAGGGCAGGATGAGATTACTCAAAAATGAAAGTTTGAAACTTTAGTTTTTTAAAACCTTGAGGGAGAAGCCCTCAAAGACTTAGTAAAAGTAGTAAGTATGAAAAAAAAACCACAACCATACTCAAGTTCAGTTGCTAATACTTTAAAATACTTGAATCTTCACTACTTCACTGGAATACAATTTAGAAGTTTCTGAAGACTCCACAGGAATCCAAATCAATGTATATAGTCATAGAATAATTCTCCCACAGTTCAGGAGGAAACAGAGGTCTGTTACTCCACCAGGACTGTCACAAATTCATGGGGCCACTTGAGGGTACTGAGGGAGCAAATTGAAGTTGCCGAGTCACTTAACATCATTTATTAGCGGTCCTGGTGCACTGGGGTGATTCCATATGATAGGAGACTTGCCAGTGTGACTCCCGTCTACAAGAGTCAGAAGGAGGATCTGAGGAACTACGGGCCAGTCAATATGACCTCAGCATTGGGGAAGGTTATGGAGCAGATAATTTTGAGTGTAATTATATGGTGTATGCAGGGCTACCTGGGAATCAGGCCTAGCCAGCATAGGATCATGAAAGGTGCGTCCTGCTTGATCAACATAATCTCCTTGTATAATCAGCTGACCCCCCTGACAAATTAGAGAATGGCTGTGGATATTATTATATGCCTGGACCTTAGTGAAGCTTTTGACTGTCTCTCCCACCGTATTGTCTCAGGGAATTTGGCAGCCCTTGGCTTGGACTGGTATGCTCTTCACTGGGTAAATTACTGGCTAAATGGCTTGGCCTGGAGAATGGTGGTGAATGGAGTTAAATCCAGATGGTGACCAGTTACAAGTGGTGTTCCCCGGGGTTTAGTACTGGGGTCAGGACTGTTTAATATCTTTACTGATGATCTGTATGTGAGCATTGAGTGCATTCTCAATAGATTTGGAGTAAGTATGGGAGGAATTGTGATCTACCTGAGGGCAGGAAAGCCCTACAGAGGGATCTGTACAAACTGAAGCAATGGGCTACAGCCAGTTGTCAGTTTTCATAAGACTGAGTACTGAGTCCTTCACATTGACCTCAGTAATGCTATGCAACACTACAGGCTTGGGGTGGAGTTTTTAGTAAGCTGTGTGGAGGAAAAGGATCTGGAGGGTGTTAGTCAATAGCTGGCTAAGCATGAGCCAGCAGTGTGACCGAGAAGGCTAATAGGCATGTATCGGAAAGAGTGTAGTCAGAAGGACCAGGGAGATGCTTGCCCCTCTGTAATCAGCAGCGGTAAGGCCACTCCTTGAGTAGTGTCTTCAGTTCTGGGCCCCTCACTACAAGAGAAAACTGGGGCCCTGTATCTTGTCCAGAGAAGGGCATCAAAGATGGTGAGGGGTCTGGAGCTCAAGACTTAAGAGGGAATGGGCTGAGGGAACTGAGATTTATTCTGGAGAAGAGGAGGCTCGAGGCAGGTTTTCAGGCTCTGTACAACCTCCTTTCAGTTCACTGTAGCAAGGTGGGTGTTGACCTTTACTCCCGGGTAACTGGTGATAAGACTTATGTTATGCCAAGAGAGGTTCAGGTTGAGTGTTAGGAAAAATTTCTTCTCTGAAAGAGTAGCCAAATATTGAACAGTCTGCCCAGGGAAGTAATGGAGTCTCTGTCCTTGGAGGCTTTCAAGAAAAGGGTAGATTTTGCACTGTGGGAAGTAGTTTAGTGGCATGGTGGTAATGGGTTGACTACTGGACTAGATCTTAAAGGTTTTTTTCTGATATTAATTATTCTATATATTGACAAGGTCACTAATACCTTATATGACTAGCAACCATGTACAGATGCAGATGTAGCTCTTAAAAGCCTGTACATCCTGAGTTTTGTAACCTTTTGATAAAGTGGTGCGGAAGTTAGCAAGCTATAACCCAACAAAACCCCTTAAGTGTCTGTGTCTTGTCCTTACTCTATTGCTGATTTCCATCAGTTGAAACATTAAGTGCTTGCCTGAAGTATTACTCTAGTTATGTAAAGCTTTTTAGGAAACATCACTTCAGACAGATTTCCGAGCCCTGAAGGGATAGCTCTGCCTGTTGTCAGGCATGTCAATTAATTTTACATTGACAGTCATGATAATGTAGTTTGACATGCAGGAGAGCTCTTACAAACAACTACACTAGATAAACAAGGTAGATGAGTTCAATTCATAGCAAAATTAATCAGAATACACAATGTATCACAATGTATGTTTCATAAGTGGTGCAGCTCAATTTTCTCTCAACTACTACCCAGAAAATCATGAGAAATGGCAAAAATTGCTTATTTTGCTTATCTGTAAACTGCTTTTTATTTTGTTAAGAAATTACCACAGATGTGTGCAGCAAACGTGAGGTAAATATAGCTTAATACTTGGCCTATAGTATGAACTGCCAAGAAAAAATATGTACTGTTAAGATGTCCCTGAGATAAGTGCTTTCAATTTGAGATATTGTATGATTCATGTCAACAAACTAGAAGGTGCTCAGAGAAGAGAAACAAAAATATTAAGGGGCTGAAAGGAATGATTTACAAGAACAGTTCAGATAAGCTGATTGTGTCCAACTTGACACAGTAATAAGAAAGGAGTGACATGGACCAGATAACTGTCTGGAATTACCTAAGAAGTAAAAGCAAGTACAAAAGTACTTGCAATATAAGAATAAAAGTAATAGCTGTTTTTCCATGGTTGAGGGCATTGTATACTATATTTTCATTTACACAGGATGGTGATTTAAAATAAATAAATCAGAAGAAAAGGGGAAAATTAATAAGGATAGAAGACAGCTTGGAGAATGTAAGACAGCCTTTACATTGAAGTGGAATAAGTGGAACTTTTTTTTTTTTTTTCCTTTCTGGGCCAGTCTCTTGTAATCCTTGATCATGGAAAAGTTCACTCCATAAGTATCTTGAAGTAATTATTTTCATGTTGTGAAATGGAAACAAGGACTTGTTCGCTGTTTTTCTACTGCTTTTCCTACAGGCAGGAAAGGCAGTATTGTACTGCAAGCAACCAGTCCTTCAGCCAGGCAGTGGATAACAATTGATACAACACCTGACCAACATGAACAAAGAACAGGAAACTGGTAGGAAAAAGAAGGTACTGCAAACTAAACACTAGATATTTCTGATGAAAATATCTTTCATTTTTATATCTTCAGACATGTAATTTCCCCTTTAGCTTAGACCATCAGGAGTGAGACTGTGGGTTTTTTTTAGTTTGTATGCACCATCTAACTCAGTGGAATAGGCCTTATATAGCCTATGGTGACAAACATTGAACAACTGAAAAAGTGCAGAAAATATGTTCTGTCTCTGTCGATCTCAGCTGTAACAATGGCAGCCCAAATTTCTACTCTTTAATTTCCTGTGGTAATGAATATCGAGGCCTTTGTCTACAACAGATTTGTGAACTGTTGGTTGCAGTCATTTATCTATCACAGTACAACTCTAGTCTTTGTCTTGGCCTTGAATATAATAATTCTCCTTAAAAGTCCCTTTCTGTTATTCTGTTGAAGAAGTAGTAATTATTTTAGCAGAACTGTATAGAAATTTGGCTGATTAAAAAGCTGCACTGTATATTAGAACAAACGCGATCAGAGCTGAACCTATCTGTGGTCTTTCTTAGAAGTCTAAAACATTAATGTGGAAGTATGTACATGCTGTACAGAAACAAACAATTATTGGTCTGTACAGTGCTAATAAATCATTGAGTAAATATTCTGGATTTGTGCTAAATTCATGCTCAGGTGAGGGGGTTGTTAGGAGAAAAAAAAGAAAAAATTAGAAACTAAATTATTATCTTTGGGAAAGAAGCTATGAAATCTTGTGAAGAACAGAGACCATCAGAAAATCTCACATCGATTATTTTCAGAAATAATTCAGAGGAATATCTGTGACCATGTTGCATAACTAGAGACACAGATAATTCCATTATACAAGAGCAGCAAGAAGAGGAGTCTGACTGATGAATGGTGGTAGGTGGGCCTAGAGAACAGAGGCAGTACTACAGTTCTGGGATAGAGAGTTCAGAAGAGTTGGGAAGATTGAAAGATCAGAATTACCAGGAAAAAAAAATAGATGCTGGTGAGAAAGCTGAAATGGGCTGGTTAGTGAAACTGGTGTGTCTGGAAGACAAAGCAGCTTAGTTGCTCTGCTGTGTTATTTGTTTATTAGTCAATAAAATTTGAATCTTATCAGCTTCAGTTATTTCAGTTCTGCTACATGAATGGCTTGCTTATTTTCTTGAATGGTAAGATGGATAGAATGTTTTATTTGCATATTCAAAAAGGAAAGTAAATTACAAAGGCAAAATCTGCATTTTTGTTTATTAGTTGAGAAATTTTCAAACATTTGTGATGGAAAATGCATAGCTAAAGTGTGTTATTCCTAGTGGAATATGTTTGCTAGTTCAAATTCGTAATCTGAATGCCTATAAAGAAATCCAGACAACTAAAGTAAATATGTTTGATGTACAAATTCACCCTGGATTATTTTCTCACCAAGTATACCCAACTATACATTTAGGGTCCGTTTTAAAATTTAGTTTCCTCTATAGCTAGTAAAAAAGCTCAAAGCTTCAGATAACTCAGCCTGGCCAGGTGCTAAGTAGTGGTGAGCTCTTAGCAGCTGTCGAGTATTCCATGTCCTTTCAAACATCCCTTCCACATAAACACAGAACTTCTTGTAAACTTGTGGTTTTCTGCTGTCCTCCTCAGAGGAGGTAGGTGTGATTGACGAGAAAGAAATAATAAAGGTAGAGTGTTTTGTTAAAGTGATCAGATATTCCCTGTCCTTTCAAACTTTCTAAACTTATATTACAACTTAGAAAACAAACTCATGGTTTTTTGTTGAATTCAAAGCTTTCTCTCCTGGAGTCACTTCCCTACTCTTCTTTATTTTTCTTGCCAAATTCCTTAGCAAATTTCTGCCAGACAGATCTCTAAGAAGCAAACCTTTAATTAAAACAAACAAACAAAAAAAAAAAATTAATTGCTGCAAGTTCATTGTGCATGAAAACGTGCTGTGAGAGAGCAGCCTCCTAGCAGCTACAATTTGTCTCTACACAAGGCATGTACCAACTTCTAAGGTTAAAGAATTGATCACATTTTCTGCTGCAAGGAACAGATCATAAACTGAATAAAATTAATAGAAAAATTCTCCATTGATACCATTGAAGTTTTTATTTAGTTTATGAAATATGACATTTTACATTCATCCCCACTGCCCAAGACTCTATCTAAGGTTGATAGAAGACACTGAGATGAAGTATATAGGTTTTCAGTATGGATGTCATAACTAAAAAAAATAATTCCTTCTGTTATCCAGCAGCACACTTTCTGAAGTTGAGTTTGATCTTCTGAAAGAAGGAAATCCACCTTTGACTTGTAAATTCAACACAGCAGCAACACTGCTTCATGTTTCTTCTGTTAGTTATGTCAACTGATGGAAAGAAATCCTTACTTAAAGGTAGAAATGACCATCTGAAGGTAGAAATGATCGTCTGAGTTAATTCAATTAAAAAGTAGGCAAAAAAAATCTAATATAATACCGAAATGTCTATTAAATATATATGAGTGATGTTCCTAAACTTCTCAATGCAGTGTACAGACATTTTCAGAAGTGAATTGTACTATAGAGGATGAAGATTTTATCATCTCTTCCCAGGCAAGGAGACTAGACTTCAAGCTAGTCCCTTTTTCATTTGGTGAGTAGAGGCACTGGGGAGATAGAATTTCACATAACTTCTCTCATACAATTTCTATCTATCGTCTTTGAACTTTCTTGGCAAATGAGAGCCATGCATGAGGTCTGGAAGATAGTCAGTGTAACTCCAGTCTTCAGAAGAGCAAGAAGGATCTGGGAAACTACAGGCCTGTCAGCCTCACTTCTGTCCCTGGAAAGGTGATGAAACAACTTATTCTGGAGAAACTCCCCAAGCAATTGGAAGAGAAGAGAGTACAGCATGGGTTCACCAAGGGAAGACCATGCTTGACCAACCTGGTAGCCTTCTATGATGTCATCACTGGCTGGGTAGATATGAGGAGACCAGTGATGTTCAGCAAGGCATTTGACACAGTCTCCCACAACATCCTTGTTACTTGAAACTCAGAAAACGTGGGATAGAGAATTGGACGGTGAGGTGGATTGAGAACTGGCTGACTGGGAAAGCTCAGAGGCTTGTCATCAGTGACACTGAATCTGTTTGGAGGCTTGTAACTAGTGCTGAGTCCGGTCTTGCTCACATCCTCCTCAACTGCCTGGATGAAGGGATAGAGTTTGCAGTCAGCAAGTTTGCTGATGATACAAAGCTGGCATGAGTGGCTGACACTCATTGCTGTGTGTCACTTCCACTCCTGAAAAGCAAACTAAAGTGTCACTAGGTATACGTTTTATTTATACTCACTTTCTGCTGAGTCAAGAAGACCAAAAATGTTGCTCTGTAGCACATCCTGACCAGTTGTCCTGATGTGATCACACATCTCAAGGGTGGAGAAGCAGCAGGTAACACACGTCCAGGTGCAATAACTCAGGGACCTCCCAGCCCTGTATTGCAGAAGAGACGAAGCCAGAACATCTGGATGTAGCCAGACCAGTTTGTGCATATTTACTGAACAAGCTTATTTACGATCTATTTGTTTCCACGCAGTTTCATCACATTCTTAACGTTGTGAAGGCTGTGCTGCCATTTGACAAGACCTAGACAGACTGGAGAGTTGTGCACGAAAGAAGCTGTTGAGGTTTAACAAGAGCAAATGTAGAGTCTTGCACCTGCATGTATCTGTGCAGGTTAGAGGATGACCTTTTGGAGAATAGTTCTGTACAGAAAGGACCTGGGTGTTCTGGTGGACAGAGACCTCCTAGAAGGACTCCAGCAGAGGGCCACAGAGGTGAATAAGGGCCTGAAGCGCTTCTCGTATGAGGAAAGGCTGAGTAACCTGGTCTGTTCAGCCTGGGGATAATAAGTCTGTGTGAGGATCTGATTATAAATATATAAATCTGTTTATAAATATCTAAAGGAAAGTGGGAGACAAGGTAGCAGAGGGCAGCAAAGATGATTAAAATCCTGATGAGGCCAGGCTCTTCTCAGTGGTGCAGTAACAATAGGATAAGGAGTAATGGTCAAAAACTTGAACAGAAGTTCCATACAAACATGCAGAAGAACTTCTTTATGGTAAAATGGCGGGAGCACTGGAACAGGCTGTCCAGAGAGGTTGTGGAATCTTATTCTATGGAGATATTCGAGATCCAGCAGGATGCCTACCTGTGTGACATACTGTAGGCAGTCTTCTTTAGGAGGGAGCTTGGACTTGATAATCTCCTGAGGTCCCTTCTAACCCCTGCATTTCCATGGTTCTGTGAACAAAGTTACATTTTGCCATTCTTGACTATCCAAGAAAGAACAGAACACGATTTGTGCTTTTTAAATACTTTCTCTCTGGGCCTGGTATAGATGTTGAAATATGAGGATGACTTCTAGGCATAGACTGTTTTTAATACATACTAAAGATGACTTCTTTACAGAATGATGCATCCAGAACAGAAAGAAATATTTTGCTCTCTGCTGTTATAAATTATCTTCAAGAAAGCAAAATTATGTCTATTATGCTTTGTCAAATCTTAAAAAAAAAATCTGAGCAGTTTTATTAGCAGTGTAAGAAATGTTTTCAAAGGAGAGATTTAAAATATCTTGAAAATTTGGAAAAACCCTTTTTATGTGCAAACTACGCAATTTATTACACAACCAGAGGAAACAACTACATTTACAATGTGGAAATGTCATAGGACGCTGTTCTGATATCTATAGGTCTCTGTATAATAACCTTAATTCCTATTTAGGCACCAAAAAACAATGTGCATGTTTTCAATAATACTAAATATCCACAAGGTAAGCAAATCAGAAATTACACTCAGATAAAATGCTCTTGAGCAAGCATATATTGCATAAAATTAAAAATAGCAACCAGTATCATCTGGATTGAATCTGATTCACTTTGAAAATGTGAGGCCACATCTGAATCCCTAGTTTTAGAATTCAGATATGGTTCAGCTATGTACCAATGCAAGTCTTTAGGCATATATGTAAACCAACAACTCTCTATTCAGTAAACTATGAACTTCTCTGCTTCTTATTTGCAAAGGGACTTAAATGTATTTTAGATGGGTATTATTGACTGACGACTAAAATGTTAAATCTTAGATGTTTGTGATAGAAAATCTAGTTCTTGTTCCTGTTTACATAAAGAAAAAAGTTTTGTGTAGAAATATTCCTTCTTAAAACATACAGCTTGGGAAATTTAAAGATTTTGAAATCAGCACTTTTTGCAATTTTATAAACCATTTTGCTCTGCACAGATTTCAATAGAGCCTATGTTTACGAATTCACTTATACAGAACACCATTTATCAATGCTGGTGATTTTAGGGAGAACTGTTACTAAAAATGCATTTTTTTTTTTTTTCCTTTTTAAACACACAGTATCTATTTCTGCACAATCAACATTCATTTATTAGATTTTCTCCATTGGCTGTTGCTCTTTTTTTTTTTTTTTCCTGTACAAAATTGACAGTAGCCAAAATGTACCGTTTGCTAAAACGCACTGGAGAGAAACAGTAGGAGAAAGAAGGAAAATCTCCATACATTCAGAAACAGTTACACTGCCACCAACAATGAAAACTTTATAGGGCTGTACTGTATTAACTTCATCCATTTCAAGCTACTAATTATTAGCTCAGCACAAAATGATCGCTTACTATTCAGTAGAGAAGGTAACATTTCTCCAGAAAGGACTTTGTTATTAGAGACTGTTTTTATAAATGCATAGTTTCCTTAATTCCTGTATAATGATCTTTCCTGACTTAGTTATTGTTGTTTTAAGTGACTAAAAGAAACACTCATGTTCATGTACTTTCAAATGAAAACATGAGTGTTCATTGCTTTCTATTACTGAAACTTTATTTTTTTCACCCTACACCCCTGCTGCTTCCTTTTTTTTCTTTTCCTTCATTTCTTCCCCTTCCCCCCCCCCCCCCCCCTTCTTTTTTTTCTTTCCAGTCTCAGGCTACTTTGATACTTTATACTTTCTTCTCATAGTGAAGTGTTGCAGTAGAAAAGCTCCTTTGGCAGCTACCAGAACATGTCACATTGACTGCAACCTTTTCAAAAGGAAATGCTCCAAGGAGATCTGATTGTGTAAAGAGTTCACTTTGTCCTGAAAATCAGGATTGTAGAAGAAGAAATGACATGAAGGAATGTGTATTTTTTCTGACTACATTTTGATACTTAAAGGTGCCTCTTTAAAATTCTCTGCTATGCACACATATTGCTAAGACAAATTGTTACTTCTGTTACATCTGTTAGAGACATTGGTTATTATTTTGGATTCAGTAATTTCCTTTTTAGGCTGAAGCCAGAGCAGAGCAGCTATTTTGTGGGGTTTGCAGAGAAACGGCATAAATACACCCTTGGCACTGGGTGAGAGGCAAGAGAATCTGAACAGAAGAGGCAAATATAGATTTTGGCGTTCTTCAGTGGAAAACACCCATAATTGTAAGATAACAAATGATTGTGTTGTGAAAATCTTACACAGCACAGCTCTGTCCCAAATTTTGGTCACTTCATGCTGCAGAAGTAGCTTGCACTCTTTGGACGTAGAATTTGGATCAAATTTTCATGGGGAAGAATTTGGTTCAATTAGAGAATGGTTTATTTTGCAATCATATCTCAAAACAGTTCTGAGATCAATATGATCATTTCAGAAGCAGCCATCATAAGTGCTATGGAACTGAAAAGCTTATTCTTCATTTCACAATAATGAAGAAAGGAATGCAGCCCATATTTCTCTCCCCCAAATGAAATATTTAGTACCTAACAGTCCCTGGACCTTGTGAAAATTAGAAAGGCTTTAAGGGTAGTATATTTTTATTTCCAAAAAGCACCTGTCAGAATCTTCAGGTAAACTACTTGTAGGAAAATATTCAGTATCTGCCATATGTTTTGAAATCTTCAATTTTAAACTAGATAACGTAACAGTCTTTATCAATTTTAGTTACTTTTGTGGTGTATATATAAATTTCTCACTTTTCCCTCTACGATTATCAATGACTACATACATTCTAGTAATTTTTTACATGTTATCACCAAACATAAGTACGTCCAGACTCTCTTTGCTTCAGCTGTAGAACAAAATTGAGGTCTTCTGACTTGAAAATAGGGAGCTTTGTTTTCTACTTAAGGGTGTTGATTGTTTGTTTGTTTGTTTTGTTTTTGTGACTGCTAAAGAGTCATAGGGTCAAACTGATTAGATAGGCATGAGAAAACCAAGATGTTCGTATAGTATTCAAATGGTAACAAGAGTTTTTTGCTGTTGTTTTTTGGTGGGTTTTTTTGTTTGTTTGTTTATTTTCAGTGGAGAGTTGTAAGTCATGTATTTCCTATTTCATTTCCCCTCTACATTAAGTTCACATACTCTTACATTAGCTTTTTCCTATTATATCTGATATTTGTGTTTTAAACTTTTGCCTTTGGCTACCATCAGTTTGACATTACATTGGCTTGTACAACCGTCTTGACATTGAAATTGGCATTCCCTTTGATCTCATCTACTCATTCCTCCATCTTCCTCTACAAAGTCATTTACTGTTGTTACAAAGTATTCCATGGACTAGCAGTGCTTGTTTTGATTCTCTTCATGAATTTCTGCATTTGTAACTCCTTGAAATACAGGTATTCTTTCACAGCTC
The DNA here is from genome assembly GCA_030625065.1 of Alectoris magna. Classification (NCBI taxonomy): domain Eukaryota; kingdom Metazoa; phylum Chordata; class Aves; order Galliformes; family Phasianidae; genus Alectoris; species Alectoris magna. The sequence goes on from CM060565.1 coordinate 17,795,511, forward strand.
TTCCATCTTTGTCTCAGCACCAGGAATTAACTGAGGTTAGATTTGACACAGTAAGTATGATTGTATGTGTGATAGTTTGGGGTCTCTAATTTTGAGCTCTATATGACTTTCTGAATTGGAAGCATTTATTTCTGTATGTAGATCAACTGGGTTACCCTTAATTGCTTTTTGCAACTGTCACTGTTAACACAATGTGTCAAAGACAAAAGTGTTGTGATAGTAAGGAAGATTATAAACTGTCTTAACTGCTAGTTCATATCAAATTCACTACTTTCAGTAAAGATATTTTGAAGTATGCTTTGCACTGAAATTAGAGCTCTGTTTTAAGAAATATTTAGTGCATGTTTGTATTTTGAGGCTGTTAATTATAATCTAGTTGTTATCTTTCTTTCGTATGTCAGAATGCATAATGGCATTTTGTTAACATTCTACAGAAGTAAATTGATTAACTTCCTAGCTAGACTGAAGAAATAAATTTGCATTGATTCTCCTTATTCCATATCTCACGGATAGTTAAAGATGATTTAGATCTGCCAGTCTATTCATTCTATATCATTCAAGTTATTTACATTCTCGAAGGAGGAAAAGTGTGTCTTTTACACATATAGTATATTGTGGGGAAAAAAGATAAAGAATAAAAAACTGAAGGGCCAGAAGACACTTCTAAGAACATTTATTTTCACTCGTTCTATTAACAAACTTATGGAACTCAGAGTTTTATTACTTTGGTAAAAAGATTGAATAGCACTCAGTAACGCTGTTTCTATATGTTTCTGTAAATAGTATAATTTCTAAAACTTTCTAAAGTATCAAGGACCCTTGTTTTTCCCACTTCTCATCTCCTCAGTGTACTTGAAGCCTACCTTCACATCTTCTAAAATTTATTTAAAATTTCCAGTTTTAGATTAAAATGGGTTTTGAGCTGAGCTACTCGCAGCTTCTCATGTCACCTCATGTCCAAGATGGAAAAGACTATTGATTTTACTAAATCCTCTGCTTACAAAGGTAGATCAGATCTGGAAGTCTTGTACTGCTTTCAGAGTCCAATTCAGAGTTTCTACATGAAACAGTGATTCACACAGAAACAAAGATGCATAGGGTATGTCATAAACAAAAATTACAATTTTACTTCTACGTGCTTCTGCACGGATAGTCAGACGCATAACAAACATATTATAGTATTCATACTTCTCTTACCCCAGTTCAGTTTTATGCAGTTCTTCTGAGGAATATGCAGTGTTAATGGACTACAGATGAAATAATCACACATACACATACAGAAAATTGGAAAAACAAGCAAACAGGTAAGCTGTAAACTATTTTTTGTAAACAAAATGTAATATACAATATTACATTGTAACATTCAGTATTTCATAATGAGAATGCCTCAACACATAAAGTTGTTTTGTTTTCCCTTGTTTAGCAGAACTTTAAAAATATTATCAAAGATGATAACTTATTTTTCAGACTGTTTTCTTGCTATTTTTTCAACTTTCATTTTGTCTGGGGAATACCTGAGATATGACTTATCCAGTTATACAACAGTTTTGATCTCCTCCTCTAAGAAAGAGAAAGAGTGGAGTAAAACAATAATATTTTTTCATTCTTTTTTTTTCTTCTTCTTATTTTGTAGGACTTAAGTGTTTTTCTCATTCAAAATACAGTTCTGCATTCCCAATACATACTGTTCAAAACTGTTAGAATATAAACAAAAACATGAGAGAGGGGAGAAAATCTAAACTTTATTCTTGCTTCTGTCTTTCTTTCTTCTGCCTCATACCTTTGAATTTACCTGTTCTTCATAATCTTTATTCTCTCCAAGTATGGCAAATGTCCTTTGAATCTATGATGTCTTTTTTACTTTTTAATCCTTCTCCTTTAACAGGAGATGTCCCAGATTTGAAGAACTATTTGAGCGACTTATTTGTACTAAACTCAGTTGCAGTTTGTTCAAAATGTTCTGTGAATCTTCTCAAAATCTAGTATCTTCAGAGTGGCTCATTCAGCCTCAGGATCTTAACCCTTTATTGAAAACAGACACATACTCTCTGCATTCTCTCAGCAATGTGTTATTTTTCTTCCTTCTTCACATTTTCTTTTTTTCTTTCCTTGAAACTTAAGGCTGAGAACATACTTTTCTCTTGTGCAGAGAAAGAACATTAATATTCCAGACCCCTTTCTTTTGTGACATGTTTGTCCCATACCTGATGAACAATGAATGCAAAAGAAGCTGAGCCCTGTTTGGAGAAATACAAGGTGTTTTAAAGTTAGGAAATGTAATTCCCAAAATTGATAAGCAGCATCCCATGCCAACCACTACAAAACTAAATGATTGTATGGGAAAGGTATGACAAAATAGCTGAAAATTTTGGCAAAAGAATTAGAGTACCAAAAACAAAACAAAACAAAAAAAACAAGTAAAAATAATTTAGATTGGAAGTGACCCCTAAAGGTAATCCATTCCAAATTTCCATTCAAAGTAGAACCAACTCCAGTGTTACATTATTTACATTGGCTCTCTTTACCCAGATGGATATCTATGTGGAGATTCTACAACTCCTCTTGATAATTTATCCCAGAGACCCCAGTCACTGTTACAATTTTTGTTGTTGTTTAAATTCTCAAAATCTTTATTGTCATATAAATATGACAATAGGTGCCATATTTATAGTTCAGGAGTTTTTTGCTAGAATGATATAAAAATGATAAAAGGGTGAAAATAAAGGTGAAAGAACAAATCTACTGAAGCAGAAGATCTATATCATTATTTTTAGATGAAAAAAAAATTCTAAATGATGTAAATGGCAAGAGATATTCTGCTTCAAAGATATTTCAGCTGAGCTGGAAAAAATTATATGAAATATAGATGACCAGAAGAAAGGTGACTGCTTAACAAGAAAGTGACTGGAACGCGGAGCAATTGCATAATTTGGCCAATATCACGTAAAGAATCTTTGATACAGCCTGCTGTTCTAAATTAACCATTTTGACATTGTGAGTGAAGTCTGTTTTAAAGAAAGTGATTGTACTGTAAATAATGGTGGGACTGTATCTTTTTCATGACATCTTTAAATTCATATTTTGGGAGGAAAAATTGAAAATGATTGGAAGCTGAAGGAAAAAACATCTACCTTGGAAGACAATTTTAAAAGCTTTCATTTCTACAGGATAGTGATGTAGAGAAAGGGAACATTCAATAGATATTTTTTTCCAATTGTGTAATGCAGTTTTTCCTCTAACATGGTTCCTGTCTCTTCATTGTAGAAGTGGTAAGAGAATATCAGCTACTCTATTTCTTTTTTTTTTCTTACACTTGCTTATAAGGCATACAAGCAAAATGGGAATATTATGAAATAAGAACAAAAGTCAGATTTGAATAGGTGATCCAGATGTCTTTAACATATTGAGTCATAAAATTAATAAATCAACCAAATCATAAAATGTGAATTGGGACTGGATTTTGCTTTGGAATTTAGCTCAAAATCCTGGAATACATGAGTCTGAACTCTACTTCTTACTAATGAAGTCTTAGCCTTAAACCTCTTTTTCTTTTCCTGTAGTTTATGCAAGAGTCAGCTACCATTATAGCCCACTTCTAGTATATTAGTTTTACTGTCATTTCTTTGACTGCCCTAGGAGCTCACGCTCATTTGATATTTAACAAATGTTTCTTAAGGCTTCCAACAGTTCTTTATAATCAAATGTTTGCTACTGGATCACAGCTGAACTCAGGGAAGGAAGTTGTTAAATGACACTGAAACAGGTACCAGCTCTGCATCTTCTAAGATTAGTGCCCCACAAATGAACGTTTTGGTCTACAAAGCAATTATTCACAAAAACAAAAACAAAAATAATACTGAAAAAGTTTTTGCAATGAGAAAGTAGTTGAAACTGTTTCACATAATTAACCTGGGTGGATCATGATATTAGCTGCATATTTTGTTAATCAACACTGTATGGTTGCTAAAAAAACAGGAAAGAATTGTTATTATTTCCAACAAGGAGTTTCACTCCTTTAGGTTTGTTCTGAATACTGTAATTGACCTTAAGATGCATTCACCTGAATGCAATATGCACATGAAAAAACATTTCCCAATGGCCAGGTAAACAAATGTATATGTCTTGGAAAGCATATACAAGAAGTGACCAACAATAGCCCTTGCTTTCCTCATTTCTATTAACTGGGTTCTCTAAGCAGTTTTCATATTTTAATTAATTAAGACTCATACATAGTGTATGAGATCAGACAGTGTCATTATTTCTGTTTTATACCAAGGATCTGACACTCATGGAAAAGAAAGAACATGGAAAGTAATTTTTTTTTTTTTTTTTAGTAACAAATACTGCATTAAAACAAGAAACTGAACACTCCATTTCCTGTCAGTTTTGACTCTATGATAAACAATGAAATCAACCTCGATCATTTTCTAAGTTCAGTGTGTACAGTTTCTGAAGAAAGGAAAGAAGTATAGAAGCTAGGGTTACATTCCTTTATTACTGGAAACAAGGAAAGGGAGAGATGGGAATGAAGGTGACCTGTGAATAAGGTCTGTGAAGAAGGAAAGACCCTATGTAGTATTTGTGAAGCAGAGGAGAAAAAGAATCGGTCAACACCTTCCCCATATTTTGCAAATCCATCCTGGCTGAAGTAGACTGTGAGATAAAAGGGTTGGAATGGAGCTGCTTACAGGAATTTATTGGTATTCTGTACTCTATCCAAAGCAGGAAGATCCTAGAACAACAGAAAGAATTTGAAAATCTCATGAATCGTAGGAACATAATATGTTGTTTTGATATTTCTGGCCAAAATTTAATGGCAACTCCCATATTTATTGTTATTTCATTTTAATTTTGTCATTTATCAAAAATCACTATAGTTTCAGGAAAGACTAATCCTCTTTCTCAGAACCTTTTGTTGTTTAATTATAAGTGCAAGGGTGTCAAGAAGAAAGCTTAATCAAAATGCAAAATAGATGCTGAATTACTTTGCCCATCTTCATCTCTCTGCTGCTGATGTTCTCACGAGGAATTATCCAATGCACTCAAAAGCCTTAGAAACTGAAATTTCACTGAATCATGCAATGGTTTCTAAACCATTTAAGTGTTTCTGAAAATCTCTTCAAAATTATCTGTTAAATACCCTTTGAAAGTTCTAATTGAAACAGTGAATGTAAAAATATTTCACAGCTGTAGAATTCTAGTAACATACCATTCATATGCCTATTTCCCTGGAAATGTAATCCAGCACCTGAAAATATATACACTTTTTCTTTTTTCCTCCCCGCATTTCAGCTGTAAGAGCAAACAGCTTTAAAAACTTATTTCTTTGTTCTGAGTCCCCTAGAACTTTTTCATAGACTTCAGCAGTTTTGGTTCAGGAAATATGAGATTAAGACTTTCTTGGGTTCTCCTGTCCCCTAATTTCTATGCTTCCTCCCCTCTCCAACTCTGTCTGCAGCTAATCTATAATAAAGGTTAGTTTTGTAAAGCCAGCTCCATAATATTTATACAATGAAGTCAAACACTGAATGAAACACACTTGTAAAAACAACAGTGGCCTTTTCCTTGTGCAGTATAGGATGTGGTCAATCATTTGGCAATTCAGTTTTGGCACATCATGAACTATTTATTTGTTAAGTCCATTTCTTGAGATGACAAAATTTCTGGGAGGGTTTTTCCTTTTTTTTTTTTTTTTTTTTTTTCCGTTTTGTTCCTTTCTACTCCCTTCATTGGAAACTATTAAATTTACAGAGTCTGATGTTTATTTCACAGTGAAACATGTGCTATTGTATCGGTAAATATTTAATGGTGTTGGTGTTCAGTGGATATAGCCTCATATGTTTCTTTTAAGAGAGTGTTTTATTATCTGGTGAGCACACTGTGGTCAATTGAGCAAGAAAAAAACCAAACCCCAAACAAAAACTTCCCACTAAATGACAACACAGGATTGAGTTTCAATTTGGAGAGAGTGTGAAGATAACAAATAACCATATATTTTTCTGAGGGTCTCAAACTTGGCACTGCATAGACGATTCCAAATGGGAAAAGCAACAGAGGCATTGCATAGATCATAAAAGAATTTGAGCTGAGAAAGAGAAGGGCTAGAAAAAATGAAATCCAATTTTTACTAAACCTGTTCACCTTTTGTGATAGTTTTGTTGTGACACACTTAGACTATAACACTAGTTTACATGTTCATACAAAGTGATTTAAAGACTTTCTGGAATGGGATATTTTAGATACGTTATTTTAGATATGATGTTAAGTAGTTTAAACCAATCTGCAAAACTGTTGATAGGCCTTTTATATAATGTTGATCTACTGACTTAACAGGCTTGGCATGCTCATTTTTCCCTTATTTAATTGTATGTGTTCACTTACTTAGAATTTCTGAGTAAAGAATAATTTCTATCTGTGAGGTTAAAGATTTCTTACCTAGCTATCTAGTCTTTAACTGAGCTGCAAGTCATATATGAAGTTGGAGAAATAAGAAGTCATTCACGCTTCTTAAGAAATCACAAAACCAGTGCCATCCATACTGAGAACAGGGAAAAAATTCCTCAAGTACTCATAATTCAGAAGTCTCCAGCAAGTGTAATGAGTGAGACCAGTTGATGATATCTTGAATTCAGTGCTGCCTTCTGACTTATGGTTAAGATTCAGTAGCTATTCAACTTACTCAATACCTTAGTTCTAAAATAAATATTTTAAGATTAACTGAAGAACCTCTGTGGATGCTACCTCAGTTTCAACAGATTTGTTGGGTAAAAAATCATAAACTATTGTGCTTGAAACATGTTTGGTTAAACTTACCGAAATAAAAGTAGGAAGATATTAAACAGCTTGCTCCTCTAATGGATGATGTTACAGATAAGAAATAAAGGACAAAACAAGCTAGAAAAGAATAATAAAAAAATGCTCAAGAGTCAGATGCCAGATTGAAAGAAAAAACAATCGGCTTACAATGAATCTTCTGAACTCCTGTTTCTTTGATCTTCCAGGGTTTTGACTGGTGGACAATGAAAATATCCTGAACCCAAGTTTCTGCTACCCAAAGAACATGTATGTATTGCTAATTAGAAATTACAAATATCTTCCCTGCCCAGAAACACAAACATTTGCAATTAGGACTAGTGTTCTGACTATAACCAGTGTAGATTGAACTTACTATGTTATACACGGTGAAAACCTCACTCACAAAATCGTCGTGAGCTACTAAGTGTAGCAAGTCTGAGATTTTATTTAAACATCTTACCTAATTTGGATGTTGAAAATTGTAGGTTATTTTAAAATGCATTGAGAGGAATAGAGGCCACAAACTAAGGTTTAGTAGAGTTAAATTAAACTCCTGCTAGGTACTACAAATACTGTTCAGAAAATTAAATAAATGCAGTGTTTTATCTGTGTCCATGTTCATACATTTCTCAAATTTGTAATTCACTGACACAGCCAATTATCTGTTTTTTCTCCCAGCATTATCTAAGCGCAAACTTGAACCTAACGACCTAATGAAGTAGCCATTTGTAATGATGAATTGTATCCTTTCTGTTTTTCTTGAGGAGACGGGAAAGTGATGGTTATCTAATATCTCCATATTTTAACTGTTATATAAAATAAGCTCTTAAGTGTTTTACCTGTTGTATTTTTAGAATAACTGGGATATTCATTCAAATGTTATTTTAAAAATCTACTTCACCTTTATTTTACTAGAAAACAGGAGCTGGTTCCTCCAGCTTTAAGTCGTAATACAGGTGACCTTCCTAAGATTCTTTTTACTTTGGTTCCAAGAAAGTAAACAGGATCGCTTGTGGCTATAGAAAACCAGAATGAAAAAGCCCAAACGTATTTGTTAAATGTCATTCTATAGCTCAGTTTGAATTGCAGAGGTGAAACAAGGGAAAAAAAGTTCACATTAGTATTTCTACGCTGAAATTATGGAGTTAAAAATCTGCAGTTCAGAGGGTGGCTTAGATTTATTTAACATTTCTCTTATGTGAAAAGTGGTTTTATATTATTTTAACACACAAGAAGTAATAATTTAATGAAAACTAAAATGTGGGTTTGGGGTAAGAAAAGATTGTTTGTTTGTTTTTTCCCCAAGTTATGTTGGTTTTATCACAGAAATTGTACCATTTCTCTTTCCATTCAAAAACATGTCCTTCAGTTATCTGACCGAAAGAAGAATTTGCCTAAATGTAACAGACTTCATACTGTAATTTGCAACAGCTCCATTTTAGAATCAGATGAACTGACCTCATGTCTCCTGGCTCCCACTGACTATACTAAGGGAATGCTGTATCTCACAGGAAGCCGTAAGTACCAATACCTCACATGAGGTACATGATTTTATGATTTTCGCAGAGAGTTTTACGCAGTATGTTTGGCTTTAGATTTATCTGAATGTAAATTGGGCTATCTTTACTGCATTTTTGAACAGATTGAAACTGATATACTGTAAATTGTCCAGGGAACTTTTACCCACAGGATTATTAAAAACTTTGAACAAGAAGTTTGGGTTTGTTTTGCTAAGCAACTGCACTGGACCTTTGAACCTCTATAAACTGATGTGTTGCAACTAAGTACATGTCATTTTAAATAGTACCAAGTGTGAGAAAAAGAGATTCTCTTGAATGTCTGTCTGACTGATCAGATAAAGTAGTTACTAATACTCTTTGAAAAGGAGATTACTTAGGCTAAATTTTTTAAGAGTAGGATGTTGAAGCTCACTGAGTAAAAAATTAATTCTAGTTCTTCATACATTAATTTTTAAGTTATTTCTGATTTATGTATTGTCTCTTTTTATTTTAGTTGTCGTCATTTTCAGTCCCGATTGTAATTAAACATTTATCTTTAGTAGGTCCTTTAGATAAGTGAAGAGGTGATGAGGTCATCCACAATGGTCATGACTGAAAATCTCTGCATGAGTTCTGACGCTGATAACATCTAAATACTGTATTTCAAGTGCTAAGTTCCATGGACTTTTTCAATAGAAGCTTGAAATAAGAAAAAACAGTTGAAAATAGAAAGAAGATCAGAAAATGATGTGAAGGAGAGGACAGTGCTGAAATTTCAATATGTTGTTCTTGACATATGCATTGATACTGAGAGGATAATTCATCAAAATATGCCTGAGCATAGTATTTCACTCTTATCTGACCTGACACTGTGGGATACAGTATTGGCAACTGATTTGCTTTTCCTTTCTGTATCTTTCTTTACTCTGTAATTACACAGAAACTTTGGTTTGTGACTTTGTATTTTTGCTCTAGAGCATATTTCTACAGTTCTTTTATCAAACTAGCTTTCTCCAACTCTCACACAACCAGTGTAAGTGCAGCATACAGCTATGTTTTCCTCGCTCTCTCTTGGCCCGCTGAATAAATGGTCTTTAATTTTTGACATGGATCTCATCTCTCCAATGCCGTAGTTGTTTTGCAAAACTTGAGTTTGAAGTTACAGTTCTTTTAAATAGATTTTGATCTTGGATGCAGCCTGATGTAATTACCTTGGTCTTTTTTGTTCTTATTTTTTTAGCTGTCATTTCCATAAACTGTTTAGATAAATTGAGACATAAAGCTCATAGAAAATCACAGAGAAGAATACAATCCACCAAATCCAGTTTTTACTAGAACCATCCCTGGAATTTCCAAATATTTAGTTGTAAGGTATCAATTATCAAGTAATTTTGCCTTTTATCAAAATTGATTTGAGATCAGATGAGATGCGACTAACTAAGACGACCATATTTAAAATTGTATCATAAAAAAGCAAGAACAAGGATCTTTTAAGTACTTGCAGATCTATCCCAAATGACATACTGTGTATGAAAATTAAAAAAAAAAAAACAAACAAAAAAACCAAAAACTTGTTAGGAGAAGGAGGAGAGGGAAACAGCCATATGAATAACTTGGCCTAGCGTTCAAGTTACAATTAGAGGAAATCTATGACTCTCACTTTTAATAGATAGCAACAGTCAGCTCTGGACTTGAGCAATGGAGGATTTTTCTGTAATACTTATAACATTTTTTCAAGTGAGAGAAAATACTAAATGTGTAGGTAATGCAAAAGTTACTTAGCAAATGGGTCCACAGAAATACAGAATTTAGAATTCTAAATACTACAGAATTCTGTAGAATTTAGAATTCAGGTAAGTTAGAAAAGGGGCTGTTTTGTTGCATTTGCAGAGGTTTTCATAATACTCTGAAAATTTTTCTCAGGTCAGTTGTGCCTGAATGTGCTTAGCCTGTTTCATGAACCAGCAGATACAGTGCAACAGCACTGTACAGATACAACCAGCAGATACAGATCATATCTGCTGGCAATAAATAGTAATAAATATTTTTTAGTCTAATGAGGATTTCCAAAATACTTGTTGCTGTAAAGAAGATCAGTAACAGGCCAGAAATAAAGTGATTATATTTTACAGGAAGGAACCAGCTCAGGTAGACCTATTATTCTCAAAGACTTTAAGTTTACCTGCTTCCACTGATTATTGTTTGCAGGATTCTTACCTTACAGATGAAGCATGTCTCTTTTCAGTGTAAGATACAGTTGATTCCTAAGTGTCTGTGCAGCTCTCTAGGACTTGGGGTATATAGCGGAAGATTTTGCATTACTTTGATGATGACAACTTCTTCCAACATTGAGAATTCCACAACTTCCCATATAATCTGCCATTATGAGTCCTCATCTGGAGTACTGTGTCCAGGAATGGGGTCTCCGACACAAGAAAGATTTGGAGCTGTTGAGGCATGTCCAGATCAGAGGTCTGAAGTACCTCTCCTATGGAGACAGACTGTGAAGAGCTTGGATTGTTCAACATAGAGAAGTTTCTGGTGAGATCTCACTGTGGAATTCCAGAATTTGAGAGTAGGTTGTATACAGGAGGAAGCTTCAGTTTTTACATGGCCATGTAGTGATAGTACAAAGGGGAATGGCTTCAAACTAAAAGAGGGGAAATTTGGGTTAGATGTTATGAATTCCTTACTCGGGGTGGTAAGGCTCAGGTTGCCCAGAGAACCTGTGGATGCCCCATCTCCAGAGGCATTCATGGCCAGGTTGGATGAAGTCCTGGCAACCTGATCAAGTAGGTGCAATCCTGCCCAGGACAGGTGATTGGAGCTATATGAGCTCCAAAACCCTTCTATGAATCTGTGATTCTATGAACTCTGCTTGCGCTTTGGAATTATGCACTCATCAAGAAAAGATCTCCAGATCTGGAGCTGCATGACTATATGGTTGATGCTGTCAAACCTATGTTTTTATAAAATTATTTTAATTTATAATTATTATTGTTGTATCAGGTAATGGTGGAAGTCAGTTAAAAATGAGTCCATTCCTTAAGATAGCTGAGTTGATACAAAGTAGGGCATGGTCTTGCTTGTGTCTTCTTGTTCTTATTAGAAAAAGTGTGGGTGGGCAGGAAGAGATGAGAATGGGCCTTGCCAGTGTTCTCTAGGGACTCACAAATCTGGTCATTTAGAACTGATTTATTTAGTTATGTTGGTCTCATATTCTACAATTCCAGTTTGTCTTTGCTCTTTTCATATTCTTCTTGACCCCTTTGTGAAACACCCACGTTAGTCCAGATAGTTCTAACAATTTATGTTAGCTCTCTTTAGCCATTTAAGAATTCTTTTCTTCTCTCTTTCTCTCTCTTTTTGGTGATGTTTATTGTCCTAGACCGTTTTCTCATACCCTTTCCCTTTTTGCTATTGATTTATAATTTCTTCAGAGACATAAATAATGATGGTAAAGAAGAAGGGGTCACTTTAAAAAATACTTTAAATTTTATTGAAGATCTCAAAGCACTTTTGTAACAAATGTTCTGAGCATTAAAGTTTCTTTATACATCCAGGCAATATTATCTCCATTGCACATATATAGCAGAGACAGAGCCAGGATTACACCACAAGACGGAGAAAACATTTTGGCTATTAGTAGAGAATCCAGACTTTTTGTTTCAAAAGATGGCTAGGAGAACATATTTTTTGTATTTAAACCATGGCAAAAACATTTTAGCAGAAGCCAGTCTTGCTTTGTATCTCAAAAAAAAAAAAAAAAAAAGAAAAAAAAGAAAAAAAGATAGACATGGAAACATACCTCTGAACAGAGCAGTACCTTCTCATTGGCAGCCAAAGGAGGGATTTAGAGAAGATGCTCAGGCTATTTTGGTTACTGTGTTTTTTTTATTTGTCTTCTTTGTGTAGTTATGGAAGAAGGAATATTATCGTTGCCCAAAGTCAGCAAATATGTTGTATCTACAGATTGTACATAGATGTGGAAATGCATTTTTGCAGATATGGATTTATCATCACAGCAGTAGGGTTTAGCTCTTGGCTCACATTAACATCAGCAGCTCTGGCATTGTTATTGTGTTACCACAACTGCTGACATTTCAGTTGTCTTTTTCTATGCATCCCTCACTTGTGTGAACAATGAATCAATCCGCTATCCCAAGGTATAGGTTCTACATTAAACAAATTGACTGAAAATTAGATTATAGCTTTAATTTATTCTTTATGTTAAGCACAATCATTAAAAGTTTTTTTTCGTGTTGGACATATAGTGATAGGGTGAGCTAGAATGGCTTTAAACTAAAAGAGGGAAGATTTAGATTAGATATTAGGAAGAATTTTTTTACTCAGAAAGTGATGAGGCACTGGCACAGTTTGCCCAGAGGAACTGATTATCCCCCATCCCCAGAGGTGTTCAAGGCCAGGTTGGATGGGACCATGGGCAGCCTGATCTGGTGGGTGGCAGCCCTGACCAGGACAGGGGGACTGGAGCTAGGTAATCGTCAAGAACCCTTCAAACCCAAGCCATTCAATTAATCTATGGTTCTGTGACTTCCAAATATTCTTGTTGACATCCTACATCATCTGCTCCTTTGCCCCTTGTGAACAAACACATTTCTATTAGAAATATGAAGGTGACAAGGAGAGATGGAAAAATTCTTCTGCTGAATCTAAGTTAAAGAGATGGGAAAAAAAGCTAACAGAAATGTGTGAAAAAAAAGGCATGAAGACAGATATGAAATATTGTAAACTTGTTCAGCCCTTCAATTTCCTTACCAGAAAATATCTTGTTCTTTGATACTAAAACTTAATATTTGCATTTGATTTAGAGCAAGAATTCTATTCATTTTAAGTTAGCACTAATTGTCCTACTCTGTATATTTTACTTCTGGTTCAGAAATGTTTGGGGTTTTTTTTTGTTTTTTGTTTTTTTTTTTGGTCCATAAGTTAGGCTCATGGAAGATCTTCAAGCTTCAAATTCAGATACTGTGCAAAAGTGCAGAAATATTGAGCCAGATCACCAAGCTTTTTTCTAATATGATTCAGTACACTGCTGCTGCTTGTAGAGGGTGAGGAGTTGTAAGAGCTCCTCTTTCTTACACAATTTTTAATGTGTAGTTACATTTTGTAAAGAAAAGAGCAACCATTAGAAATATAAACAATAACAGCTTGAAAGAATTACTATATTCTGTGTCTGGGGGCTTCTAAGTCTTTCTTTTTTTCTTCTAATCCTTACTCTAAGATAACAAAATTATTAATTAAGCCCCCAAAATCTCAGCTGCAGTTTTTTAAAATTGAGAATTTTACTTTCTTTTTCTTAAATTCTATTTTTGTTTACATTCATGTTATTTCTCTATTGTTGATCAGCATTTGAATATCATTACTCTTACAATGCAAGCTTTTTTTAAAAAAAAACAGTTGAGTCTTGAAACAGATGACTTTCAAAACAAAGAGCTAGCTTACCTTGCAATAAAGCTTAGCGTTTTACAGAATAGCACATGAGAACATGTAGACAATGTAACAAAAAATACATGAGAAACCTGAGAGCAGTTTGAGTAGAAGACCCCATCCAGTTACCTAAGAAAAAAGCAACACTGATGGAACTTTGTCGTGCTTTTGTTGTACAAGATTTGTGCATGTTTAGGTTACTCATATCAAATAAGTAATTTTTTATTATTATTATTATTTTTAATTTTTTTTTTTTAGATCAACACGTTATATAGTTCTGTAATTTCAAATGCCTTGTTTATATAAGTCTGTGAATCATTTTTAATTTTGGGTTTGGAATGGTTTCGCAACAGGATCCCATTTCAGTCCAAGGAATGACTTATTTGTGCTACCAGAGAATCAAAACTGTAACTGCAGCTGAGCAGTTGAACCAGAAGCACTGAGATGCAGCATTTAATTGCATTGCCATCTAGTGGCAATCACTGTGTGATCCAGCTTGACTCCAGCTTCCAAGGTCTATTTTTGCGCTCTTTCCGTCTGACTTCTTTGAAACCTGTCATTGTTCCTTGCTAACAGAAGAAAACAACCCAGATAATTAAGTTGAGTTAGAAATGTGGTCTGACTCATTCCAGCTGACTTCCTCTACTAAATTACATTTTGACTACATTTCTGTTGTATGTGTAATGTTGGTTCCAGTAGATCCTTACAGTTTATAAGATAAAAAATAATACAGAAAAGAGGCATCAATGGTGAAAATAAATTTTTGGTATTCAGTGTGTTTGGTTCCCTTCCTGCTTTGAAAAACTGACCCTGGGCGAAACACATAAACTTTTCTTCCTTTGTAAATTTGATCTTAGCTTACTAGTTAGTTTCTCAGACTTTTCTGAGGTTTAATTACTGAATTTCATCACATTTTAAGGTGAAAATTAAAGAAGCTAGAGAAATCTGGATTATTTCTGTCTTTAGCATTGCTTGTTTTTTGGCATGATGCATTTCTCATTGTGTGGACTTGAATTGCACACCTCACTCAGATAGCATCCAGAATAAATATTTCCAACATAGCTAGGAGGAACACATAGCATTTAAGTTTTCCAGTCATGAATTTTTTCCTGTTGTGGTAAGGTCAGGACATTCATTTCTTAGTGCTCCCGTCTTCTGAGGTTTGTTTATGCTGTTACTTCATTTTGCTTGCCTGTCAGAGACTTGTCTTCCCATGACTGTTGAACATTTGAGAACAGCGTGTTTTTCTGCATTTCTTTCTAGGCCAAGGAACCTCAAAACTACATAGGGATAGATTTATCCCTTCTTCCAAATGATTCTTTATTTGATTTTAGAGTAAGAAGACCAGCTGGAGCAATGGCTGTGTTAGGCATCATTAGCCTAAAGTTCATATTTGACAGAATGTCAGGTTTTCTTCTGCTTACTGTTGGGTTCATACTCTCATGTCTCAAATCCGTGGAATGGAGAGATGATTGTCTCACAAACATGGAAAAATGAATGAGTAACATCTCTCTGAGGGGTGGGAATACAGTCATCACAGAGTTCAGAAATCCTGCTATACGGGACAAGGATTTAGGAGAGATACCAAACTCCTAAATATGTTGCAAGAAAGTGCAGAGGATTTGACACTGTATTGTGTCTGATGAATGGGGGGGAATAAGCGGACCCCTCTCATCTGAGTTCACATGAGTTACTCTATCCCTAAGCAAGAAGAATCCAGTATGGCAAATTTAGCATGTCTTTAATACAAGCACTTTCAATCCTTGAAAGATTAACTCCTTTAAAGAGCAGTCAACTCTGTATTTCAGTGATCTATTATGGTTTTTTTTGTTTTGTTTTTTTTTTTTTCCTTTTTCTTTCCTGTGAGGTGCCCCTTCCAGCCCACTCTCGTGAATCCCAGTTATATGATCACAAAGAACATATGAGCTGCGGGTTCTTAGATTTTATGATTTCTCTAACATGCTGAGGATCAAAAACGTCCCTGAAATTGAATCTTATCTTCTTTACCTGACTTCATGATATCTTCTAAAGTTTTCTATTTTCACATAATTATACTATTGCAAATAATAATAAGTTATTCTGACTCTTATTCTGATTCTGCTCTAAACCATAGCAGTACTGTTAACTGAGGGCAAATGAAGATTAGACCCAGAATTTCTTATAAACAGAAAGTTGAGTAGTTCAGAATTGACCACAGAAAATGGCTAAACATTTCAGTCTTTTGGCTATGTAGGATAGAACAGCTATAAGGTTTCTCTTGGTTTTAGCAGAAAAGCATTTATGTTTAAAAACAAACAAACAAACAACAACAAAAAACAACCAAAAAACAAAAAAACCTACACACAATCTTCCTAAAGTAAAAGCACTTATTCAATCCTAAGGGACAAGAGTTAAAGCCAACATTTGTCTCTGTGTTTCTCCACTGGCTCTGTTTCTTACTGGCAGCTTAGCTTCTTTTGAGTATAGCTTTTGGTGTTACTATGTAGTACTGTTTGATTTGTACTGCACCAATTTCTGGCTAGAGTTTTTGGGTGGAATTCCAGAATTCCTGGAAGTCATGGACACTAGAAGCAATAGCATGCATCACCAGATGATGCCAATTCCAAATTTGCACCACAAGCAGCTGGTTTTTAAGAATGCTAATGAGTGTAATGAACAACTGATGGAAATTGCCTCTTTTTCAACTAGAATAGAAAAATCAAAAAGTTGTAAATGAGCTGACAACATCTCAAAATTTAACCAGAAATTAAATACCTAAAGAATTGCCTAGTCTGTTTTATTTACATTTTCTGTGGCTGGTTGAGAGTGAAAAATCCTTCTGAGCATTCCATTGCATGTAAATTCTATCACTTTGATTTTCTGATCACAGCTTTCCATTACTCTCAGCCACACTGCAACCTTGAGGAATTGTGGTCATTTAATCAGCACTGAGCATTACTATGTTCAGCCTTCAAACAGCAGTACCAAAACTCCTATTCACAGGTGACAGATGAATTCACTTACTCCGTTACCTTCTGTATATATGGTAGTTTACAAATAAGCTAAAGTTCAGCCTTCTCAGCTAAGCAGAGTTTATCTACCTGATGACCTTCTAAGTTTGTGGGGGTTTTTTTAGTTAGTTTAAAACAAATGGTTCAATAATGTTATAAAGCTAATGATAACAAAGGATCAGACTTCAAGATGAGGTATAGTTTCCAGAAAACATTTGCTTTTAGAAAGTTTAATGTAAAGAATCTGTATACAGTACTTGAGTATCTTTTTTTCCTCTGTTTGGCCATTAGCAAAATGGGATGTTTCCAAGAAAAGCTTCTATGATATTATGACTATTACTAGGTGGGGAGCTAGTTAAAATGCAAATTTCAGCTCTTCCATAATACAACCCCTTGAGATATTTTTTTTTTTTTTCTCTAAACAACTGTGTGGAGTTCTATTACAGCATGGAAAGGGAAATCTACACTTTCATGAAACACTAGAGTTTCAGGCTGGAATGGAGGGCTATCCATATTATGCACATTGTAAACATGGTATTGTTCAATACAAGTACTTGCTATATGTAAGGAGATTTTCTTAGGTGTTTCTGCACTTACAGAATACTCATCTTCCTTTACACTGTGGACTTTGTGTATAGTTTGATCATCTCCATCTACGTCTTCCCTTTGAAAATATCCTATGATCAACAGAGGCTGTCACATTAATAGACCCAGAGAAAAATGACACTAACTAACTGGATCTTAAATTCTTTCAGGGCTTGAACTACTTGTATGGATATTTATTAGTATGAATATAAGAAGTATCCCTTGTTTTACAGTCATTACATGATTCCAAATGTCTCGTAAAAATAGACGTAGGCAATGTTTAAGAAGTTTGTGAGGCAGGAGGAAAGAAAGGTATCCACTTCTAGTAACCACGCTGCAAATTCATCCTCTGCTGTTGTCTTGTACAGAAAAAATCGTAAGATCAGATTTTAAACTAAGGCCTACAGTAGGCTGAAACATTGCTTTAGAAACTAAAGGATATGATAACTGACCTTGAAGAGTATAAGATATTAATCACTGAGTTTTAGGAGCAATGGCGCATCTAACAAATGGAAGTTAAGTTAAGTTAGAAGAAATTCAGTGAAGTACAGCATGAACATCAGCTTGAATGGTTCAGAGGAAACAATCTGTACAAGGAAATGTTTCATTATATACTCTAGAAATGTAAAAAGGGAGTAAAGATGTACTTCTAAGGGGATTTCTGAGTGAGGTAAGAAATGTCGTATTTCTTAGTTTATGATTTTTACCACTCTGTGGAAATAAAATAGTGTGAGAACAAAAACAAAACAAAATAAAACAAAAAACCCCACAAAACAAAACAACAACAACAACAAAAACAAACAGAGCAGTCATTAGTTGGAAAGAGGATATTTCATTCTCTTTCAACTTCTTTTAGTCTTAGAAATTTATGTTACTATGTTACATGTGAAAGCAATCAACAAGAAAAAACAAACAAACAAACAAAAAAAAAGCAGAATACTTTTGCATCTATTCCCCCAGTGATACCTGGGGGCAGGGAGGGATTTTACATGTCAATACCAATAAGAGCTAGATGCGTAGGTCCTATGTACATAAGATCTCATGTGTCAAAAGAAAATCAGTAGAAATCGTAGAGATGATAGTGCATTCATATATCAACAATAATTTGAGTTTATTAGGGTGTATTTAAAATGCAGAGGTAATGTGTTTTGTACAGGCATAGGTAACACTATAAAGAAAACATGAACGTGATTACAATTTACTTATCTGGGCTTTAGACGAGTTGAGATCAGTTCTCACGGTCATAAGAAGGAATCAGTCTCACTTCACATAATCTCTCAGTGCCTCAGTCACATACCAATAGAAATAATAACCTTTCCTTTCACTCTCACTTCATCCTCCTTGACATTTGAGACTGTCAGCTCTTTGGGATTTAGAAACATAATAACACGTGCAAAAGCCAATACATTTGCAGTCAAATGTAAAATAATCCAAATTTGGTACAAGACATCTGTGCCATTTAAAATTTTTGAATGAAAGTTAAGACTGTTTATTAGTGTGTACCAAGATATTCAGTCTGTGTTTTGGGGTTTAATTTGCCTATAGTTTCTTCCAGAATTTCTGATTTACATATACAGCATTTGTCTTGCCAAACCGAACCAGTAGTCTACCAGCTCTCACATGCAGTCTTCAGAAGTGTCACACATTTAAGGATTTCTTAGAGCAGACCTCTAACTGATTTTCACAGGAAGGGAATATGACAGGAATAGGAAAATCTGGGTTGGAAAGGGCCTCAAGAAATCTCTAATTCAAACCTCTAATCAAAGTATGTTCAGCTATGAGGTCAAAGGAGGACTCAGGGCTTTTTCTTGCTTTTTTCTTGGTCTTGAAGAATGCCAAGGCTGGTGATGGCACAGAATGGACAACTGCCTGACTGTTCTCATTAGGGAAAAGTTTCTTCTTACGTCTACTATGAACCACTGTTGTTTCAGTTAACTTTGTCTCTTATCGTCCAACCTTTCACTGCTAAGAAACATTTAGCTCTCTTCTTCATAATCCCAGTCCTTGTCAGTCCCTGTCAGGAGGCAGCTGTTAAGTCCCCATCTGCATGTAACTCTTTCTGGCTGAACAAACCCTGACTCCTGTGCATCTCCTGGAAGGGTAAGTGCTCCAGGTCCTTGTTCACACTGTGGTCTTTGTAGCACATGCCCAGGTCACTATTTTAAGTTTGTCACAGCACTGGGAAGTACTGAAAGGATTGAATTTTACTTAAAGATTTTACAATAATCTGGCTAGATATCTAGGGAGAAGTTAACTATTGTCCTCACTTCAATGAACTCTTGTAAACCAAAGTCTTCTGGGGAAGCTGACTTTTTCTGAACCAAAGCAGTACCCTCAGAATAGTGTCACTGAATTCCATCATGGAGATTTTACTTCAGTATTCTCTTGTTTTGCTTTCTTTAGTGCAAACTAAGATAAAGAGTGATATATCAGATAGATATGCTCTTTTTTTTCATAATGATAGCAAGTTCAAAATAGCTCCATGTAAAAGAGACTTTTTGTTGCTCCTGCACATGTTATTATATACATACCATCAGCACATGTTCTCAGAATCATATTAGGAAAAATTTTTCTAACTGAACCACTTACCTGAAAGACAAGATCTGCTTCTGTCTTGCCTCTCATCGGGGAAAGAAGAGCCTCAAAATTATAAAAACTGTACTGTTTATTCTGCACATCAGTAAGAGTTCATGTCCAATGGAAGCTCAGGAGAGCTAATACAGACTGTAAGATTTAGAAAAAACAATGTTGCTATACTCAAAGTTTGTTTATATCACTCATGAAGCAAGCAAATGTTACACCTATGCAACTATGCACAGAATCACTAACACAATATGTTGTTTTCTAGCATTCTCCAAAAAAACAATGGAAAGTTTCATGTCTGATTGCTTTTTTGTTGTTGTTTGTTTGTTTGTTTGTTTTGGTAGGAAAGGCGATAATTTTAAATATCTTTGAGCGACCTTAAGCCTTTCTGGATTTTGTTTGTTTTTAGAATTTAGAAAGGCAAGGAAAGAAAAGGAAAAGAGAAAAAAACAACAACAACAAAAAACTGATAATAAGGCTGCAGAAGCTTTCAGGAGAAAAAAAAGCCTTCTATTTAAAACTCTTTACTTATGACTCAAATTAGGCTTTGATTTGTAAATTGGGTGAAATATATAGCTACATTATAATGAGATTACAATGACTTTTCATCTTAAAAGCAGGTTTTTAAATTCTTTTGTCACTGTAAACTGTCACTGTTACTGTCAGTAAACATAACACAAACAAATTGTTTTAAACTATTATCTACAGGTGGATATGTTAATTTATATCCATAAGTAGTTGAAATAGACTTGTGTAATTACAGACTTGTTAAAAAATTTAATTTAATTCTCAAAGTGAGTTACTCCAACATGTGGTGTCTACCCTGATGGACAAGAGTCAGCAGTGCTTCAAGTAATGTGCATGTGGTCATATAAACAAAGGTCATGGGGGAGGAGGAAAGTGAAGCAAGACAAAGTGCTCTGATTTTAACAGTTGTGTCAAAAGAAATGCCCTTAATGGTCTTTTGAACTGGAACGTAGACTGAATATAACTTCTCTTATTTTTTATCCAACTAGTGTCAGCCTGTTGAAAAATACCAGAGATTTTAAAAAGTTTAAATATCTGGATTTTCCTTTTATGTAGATTTTGATTTATTATAATAAACATCCCCCTGATGTTACGGCCTAATAGAATGTCTCTTGTGTTGTTTACGTCTGCCTGCAAGCTTCAGCTAGCCTATGCTTTATCATAGTGATAACTTTTTTCTTTATGACAGTCAACATGAAAGTCTAAATTCAGACTTAAGGTAACAGATAAACACAGATCTAGTTAGCTACTAGGTTAAGTAATTTCTTTCCTTCCTTTATAAGGTTATATCAGCATTTATGAAGGAAAGATAATTACTTTCTCTTTTGTAAAGGAACAAGTATGTTTTTGTTGTTTTTTTCCTTTTCCTCATCAGTATATTTCTCTCTTCCTAACCGTTCCTAATAACCCAAATACTTATTTCCACTATTGTTTATAATCTCCTCGGGCCTTAATTGACTCCTTGGCTTTGAAATCACCAGTTTGATGATTTGCATATTATTTTTCCATCCTGTTTTTCCCTAACTGCTGACTATTTCATGAAAATAAGTATTTCAGAATGCAGTTCAAGGAAGCAACATAATGTTGGTGACCAAATTTATTGCTTAGTTATATTATATTGTTTCAATTGAGAATCTATTGCATTAACCTCTGACCTTCTAAATATTTAATAATTAAAAATATTGGGATACTTAGTGCCCTTTTGCTATTGTAATAACTGTTTCATTGAGGTGCTTTTCCTTAAAGATTTTAGTTTTGTTCTTCAATTACAAGATTTTGGAATTCAGTCTCTCACTTATCTAAAGATGCTAGGGTTGTAATTAGACAACAATATATGTTTTCAAACTCCTTTATAATTTTTACTGGAAAGTTCTGGAGATTCAGGTATGCATAAACTTAACAATTAATTTCAGAAAACAAAACAAAAAAAAAGTTTTCTGTAGACCTAAAGGGGTGACATTTCAGTGTTCTTCTGTAGCGACACTGCCTTAACAAATTTGGTAGTATTTTCTAAAATACTTTTGACAGACATTAAATACTGGTAGACAGCTGAACTCTGAAATAAACTCATCCTCAACAGGCCTGCTGATGAAACCAAGCTGTGGGGTGTGGTTGACGCGTCAGAGGGATGGGATGCTGTTCAGAGTGATCTAGACAGGCTGAAGCAGTGGGCACAGGTGAACCTCATGAGGTTCAACAACACGAAGTGCAAGGTCTTGAACCTGGTTCAAGGTTACCAATGCAAGCTGGAGGATTAAGGGATTGAGAGCAGCCCTGCTGAAAAAGACATGGGGTACTGGTAGATGGGAAGCTGGTCATGAGCCAGCAATATGCCCTCCCAGCCCAGAAAACCAACAGTATCCTCGGCTGTATCAAAAGAAGCTTGGCAGGCAGGTTGAGGGAGGTAATCCTGCCCCTCTACTCTGTGCCGGTGAGGCCTCCTGGAGTATCACCTGGAGTACCACCTGGAGTATCACATTCAGATGTGGGGTCCTCACTACAGGAGAGACATAGGCCTGTAGGAGCGCATCCAGAAGAGGGCCATAGAAATGATCCAAAGGATGGAACACCTCTCCTATGAGGACAGGATAGAGTTGTGGCTGTTCAGCCTGGATAAGAGACTGCTGCGAGGTGACCTGATAGCAGCCTTCCAGTATCTAAAGGGGAGCTACAGCAAAGAAGGGGGCAGACTCTTTAGCAGGGTGGCAGATTCAAGGAGGGTAGATTTAGGTTAGATGTATGGAAAAAGTCTTTTACAGTGAGAGTGGTGAGGCACTGGAACAGGATACCTACTGTTGTGGCTGATGTCTCATCCCTGGAGACTTTCAATGTGAGGTTCGATCGTGCCCTGGGTAACCTGATCTAGCTGTGGTGTCCCTGTTCATTGCAGGGGAGTTGGACTAGATGGCCTTCAGAAGTCCCTTCCAACTCTAAGGATTCTACGATTCATCCATGTAATGAATCTGGGTATTCATGTGTATGGTTCTGATCATAACACTCAATCATGAAGACAATGTCTATTGTAGATTAGAAAAAGTTAACATATCTTTCTTTCTTTCTTTCTTTCTTTCTTTTTTTTTTTTATTCAGCATGAAAATGGTGTTCAGAGATGAAGTTTCCAGTTCTTTTATTTGAAATGGACTTTTAAAATTGAAAATATTAAAATAATCTGTTTCAGAGAAAGAACACATGCACAGATGATAGCACAGTAAACCAAGAGTTGTGTCACGTACTTGAATAGGGTTCTGTGTAGCAGAATTGATGAAACAGTGTTTCCTCAACTGTGTGCATTGTCTTTCCAGGTGTTGGTTGTAAAATGAGCAAAATTTAACCTTGAGGAACAGGACTATATGGTACACATATGTAATACACTAGAACTGAAACTGCAAAGTGACATGTCTAATCTATGCTGCAGGGCAACATTCTGCAATGAAAATGAAATTGCTCTATGTCTGGAATTCCAGGGAAATCAAATAACTTACTATTACATGACCATGAAAAACACATCATTTCTGTTGTTTTCCACGCTATCCTTTGCACATATTTTATTAAAAGTGATTTAAGTTCATCCTGAAGTAGCCAGAAGCCAGTTAGGCACTAGAAAAGTATTGACAGCCAAGCAAAGTACTTTTATAATGTAAAGAAGACTAGATATAGTGTTGATGCATTATTGTGCTTTCACAGTATTTTCCTATTTATTTCCTTCTATTTCTTCTTGCATTCTTGGACATTGTATATATCTTTATTTAAATGATAGTCTAGTCATGCATGTGAGTATGGGGAAGAAATGAAGACAGTCAAACTTATGCAAGACAAGACATTAGAATGCAGATTACATTCTGTTGGTTTCGTTTTTTGAATGATTGTTCCACATATAATTGAAGTTTTTCACCTGGAAAAATTATTTTGAAACTCTATGATTACAGGAACAGCACTATAAAATGCATCAAAGGAAATGAATTTCCTTTGAAGTCTACATTTAAGACAGTTATTTTATTTATTTATTTATTTATTTTTATTTTCTTATTTTATTTTTTCATTGTGACAGCTTTCTATCATATCTATTCTGATGAATTTTTCTTTAAAGTGGTGATATCCTAAATGTGCAATGAAAAACAGTATAGAGATGTTGAAGAGTAACAGGATGTACAGTACATACCAAGGAATTGCCTTTCAAGTGCTACCTTGCTTAGGTCAGTATTGAGCTTGAGTTCAGAGTGACTCATGTCTATCAGTTTTAATGCAACATGCAAGAGAAATCAGAATCACAATGTGATTTTTTCTCTGAAAATTTTCAGCTGCAAGTTGATGGATTCTTCAGATTTTTCTTTACCTGCCTTTTTATTATATGTTAAACATGATAATGAAAAAAAAAAAAAGCTTTCCATGTTGAGATAAGCAGTACAACAGAACTGTGTTCTGGGATTCTGACCTCCTGGAAAATATAAATCTGAATTTCTCAATTTATTCTCATCGATTCCATATTATTAATGAGCTCTTAACAAGTTACTGACTGCATAAGTGTTCAGAAATACAAAGTTAGCATTTGGTGTTCATTTGAAATATGATCACTTAGTTCAGCATCAACAACCTAAATGGCTGTTAGTCTCTATAGACTAAATACAGTGTAGAGTATATAGGTCAACAGACAAAACTTTCATTGAAATCAATAGCAGAAATAATTTACTCTGGTACAACATGTCAGTCTGCATTTGATTTGCTAATACATGATTACACTCAACTCTTATCTTCATTAACATGTTTTTGATTATTACTGTGAAATATTGATTACATATCAGATGTTTAAAGATGCCTAATTGCATACTAAAATCTAATGTTAAATTCCATTCATTGTTTATCTATAAAATCTATTCTTTAGCCTTATACCCCTGTGCCATGACTGTTCGTTTTTTATTTTGTTTGTTTATTTTTAAAATGTTACAGGCCTTTCCATTAGCCCTGTGAAAGTTGACTCTAAAATAACAGCAACATGAATGTATGAGAGGAGACACTTCATTTTCAGAGTTTGAATGCCAAAGGGAAAATAAAATCCTTTCTTAGAATGTGGACAATATTCTATTTTCTGTTCTGCATTCAATAGACTTTGAGTACTATACAGTCCAAGCATTTTGTTTCCTGGATCTGAATGAAGTTTTGCCTCTATGTCTACTACAATAGTTAATCTAGATATGTTTAGGTCCTAAAGTAGAAATGAAAACTCATTCAGATCCCTCAGATACATAAGTTAAAACTCTTTGTTCATCTAAGACTTCTTCAGGAAGGCTGGAGATATCCACTCTGAGGGGAATCACAGAAGAAAATATCTTCCCACTTCCCTGGGAGGTCTCTGGATATAGAACTGCTGTACAAAAGACAGGCACTGACACCAGCAGACATGTATTCAGTGGC
Source organism: Alectoris magna (assembly GCA_030625065.1). NCBI lineage: Eukaryota > Metazoa > Chordata > Aves > Galliformes > Phasianidae > Alectoris > Alectoris magna. The sequence goes on from CM060565.1 coordinate 17,820,850, forward strand.
AATAGCTGTGAGACAATAGTATGCTCCAAATTCAGTGATAAAAATGTGACTTGTGGTTACTCGTATAATTAAGTGATTTATGTGTTATCCTACCCACTGTCCAGAGCCCAGTCACACCTGGATGAAAGAACTGTCTGGTAATTTTCTGTTGGAACTATTCAGGCCTTTAGAAATTAAATGAATGTGGGAAGTGTGTATTGTACAGCAACTTACATGTGTTTTTTTTTAACTATTTTTTAGGTATCTGAGTATCTATTTTGACATTATGTTCTGTTTTAACACAGCAGGCTGCTAAGCACTACACAGCAGTTTTTTCATTCCATCTTTTAAGTGGGATGATGGAAAGAATCAGAAAAAAAGATAAAACACATGGGTTGAGATAAGGACACATTAATAGGAAGAAAAGGGAGAGATAATAATGATAAAATAATATACAAAACAATTGATGCATTTACTCACCACCCACTGAATGGTGCCCACTCAGTCCATATGTAGTGGCAGCCTGATCCCACCTTCACGCCACCCCTCTCATCCTTGGTTTCATTGGTCTTTATGATGTCATATGGCATGGAATATCCCTTTGGCTAGTTTGGGTCAGCTGTCCTGGTTCTGTCTCCTTCCACATTCTCATACAATCTCATCTCCTCACTGTCAGTGCAGTGTGAGAAGGTAAAACATCCTTGGCTCTGTACAAGCACTACTCTACAACAGCCAAAACAACAGCTATCAACATAATCCTAAGTCCAAAAGGCAACATAATACCAGCTAGTAGGAAAAAAATTTACTCTATCCCAGCCAAAACCAGGTAATATTACTACTTTTAGAACGGAGTATATTTATTTATAAATAAGAGCAAATATATATGAAGATTTAATTTATGTGCACAGGATGCTTATGGATATTCTCTTTGTAGGGTATTTTTACTTCTAGTCAGTTAATATCCACTCCTTTTTCAAGCAATATCCCACTGAAGGTTTCAAGAGACTTGTGAGAGTATGAACCGACTGTGAGAATGAGTAAGAAAAAGTATTGGAAAGATATCTGGCCAAATTCAAAGCTGGAAACAAAGTTTGAACCATAACTGGTTCTTATTTTATACAAATTACTTTGCTAATCCCTATAAAAATATAAATCATTTGTAGTTAAGTATCTAGAGTTTTGTTGGCCTTGCTAATGTGTTCTGTCTGGAGACTGTTAAATCATTCTGCAATAATATTGTCCTGGGTAACTATGTGAGCAATGAGGGATTAAAAGGGCTTGTTGATCAAGACAGTCTGAAATGTGTCCAATAATCACAGAAATGATATTTAATTGAGGCAAACATTGGAATACTGTGTTAAGTCTACCAGGGCTCCCATTATAACACCAGGTAAAACTTTTTCCCTGTGCACTACTTGCCATAAAATTTTTCAGGTCTGAGGAAAAGCAAAACATTCAAAGCTCAACTTTTTTTTAATGTATACACAAAATAAGTCACATTTTCTCTGCTTCTACATTTTTTAATCATTATTATTATTATTATTATTATTATTGTTACTGTTATTATTAACATAGCTTCAGTTATTTAAAACAAATTCTTCCGAGTACATAGGACTAACCAACTTAAGTTTGAAGTGATGAAAGAAAGCCTGATATTTCATTTCACAGTTATTCAAATTTCAGTGTACATGCTATCTGTTTATGATTGCATAACTGTCTTCTCCACCAGATTTTGTTAATTGTCTCTATTTACTCCTGTCTGAGTAGAAGCATTTGAGGAAGAACAATCATCTGTCAGTCAAAAGTTCACTACTTGATTCTATGTTTCAGGTGTATCTCTCAGAGATCTTCACGGACAAATCAGCTGGTTACAATGCGGGATGTGGAGGGATCTACTTTTATTCTGGTTGGAAATAGGAATCAGTTCTTGGTTTCGAGAACTCTTGTTCACAGTTCATTTGTCTGTACAAATTTTATGCAATAAAATAGGGGAGGAACTTAAATAATTGAAGGGAAGTATTTCTAACATTACAGAATGCATTGTTACGATCTCCTTTGAAACATTTTGATCCTTTTTGTTTGTAATCACATTGCTGTGATCAAGCTTATTTTGGAATTACCAGGAAATCATTATAAAAACAGAAAAAAAGAACCTAGCTGAGGGTAAAGGATAGGAGATTTCTGTTTATAACCAGAAGCGGGAGGAACCAGAGAAATACCAGTGATTTATAAAACCTATTCAAGGAGAAGAAGCAAAGCATATAAAATATCCCTGAAAAAATTTATGGGACAAATAAAAAAAAACCTGCCAATGAGGTACACTTACTTATGAGAGTCAAAACATCAGAGAACTGGGTGCAAGAACACCAGTGATTTTTAAAATACAGTTTGGAAGGGATTAAATATTTGATCTTTCAGAAGTAGCAACAAAAGTACTTTTTATTTATTGAAAAAAAAGATATTAGAAAACAAAAGAATTTAAGAATTTCTCATTACTTACTTATGATATTTGCAAAAAGTGAGAAAGAATCTCCAGGGTGTGTGATAATAGGCAGACAAAAAGTCAATTTTTTAGCTAAAACATAGTCTATATAAATGCCTAAAACGTCTAATCTGATGGGCAAATCAGACATTGATTTCAAAGGTAATGTTATTATTGTATTTTAGTAATGTGTATCCTTCCTCATAACAAATATCTGGATTGTTTAAAAAATGTGCTTAAAGAGGAAGCACAGAAATGAAATTAATGCAAGCTGGTTGCCTTCAAATATATATTTCCAAAGCCAAAGGTCTATTCCACGTTACAGTTAGAAGGCAATCTCTATTGTTGTTATGTTTTTGCATGAAAATCCTTATGTTAATACTATCATGTTTTCCATGGAAGTCTTTTATAAACACCTGTAGGACCAAATTGACTATGTTTCTGTTCCTGCGTTCTCCCCCAGGCTTCCATTGTTTTTCATCCAAGTGAAAGTACTGGATGTTAATAAAGGCAGAATTTGGGACTTTGTACTTCTAAAGATCTCATTTCTGTGTATTAGATTTGAGAACTAGATCTAATGTATGTTCTTGATGACTTTGGAACACAGTTATGAAATGTGAGCTGTTTACTTAAGTGCTAAAAACTACTATCTCATTCAAGACTTAAGCCTGGAATTTAGTGTGTGTACCACAGCTACAGAATTTATCTCTTATGAACACACACTACCCTGGGGTAACATACCAAATCTTAAACCCTTTTTGTAAAAACCTGATGCAAGAAGCATTTTGTCAATGTTTTTACTGTGTGTTAATCAATATTATTTGTTTAGTAATTAAAATATTAAACCACACTCATTCTTCCCTGTTTGTTAGTCAACTTTTGATTGAATCCCCATTACTTTGGAAACATGACAAACTGAAAATTTATAAGAAAGCAACTTGAAGTTTAAGAAATGGTCTCTTACCCTTCTCAAATGTAAAATTTTAAATGTGCACAATTTGTATACTTAAAAACAAACAAACAAAAAAACACGTTAAAATTGAGTGAAATGCACCATGGTTTTCAATTGCTTTCAATTACCATTAAACCTTTTTGAGAACAATTTGCATAATGTTTCATAAACATGTAGGCAGATTAACCTTTTTAGTTAATTTATTCATTAGCAGTAAAAATTCAAAGCACCTCTTATGAGAAAATAATGTCTTGCTGTTAAATTACATGGAAACAAAGCAATTGGGACATAGTTGCCTAAGTTCTCCTTGTGTCAAAGCACAAAATACCAAAGAGAACAAAGCTTCTCCTGTTAGCAGTGTTGATTAAATCACCTGGTTTTTTTTTTTTTTTTTTTTTTTTTTTAGAACAATTAGTAGTATTACGAGAAGATTAGGTGAAGTATTAATTAGAGATGTGTTAGAAGAGTCTTGCATGGAGCTGATACTTGGGAAGGAAAAATGAAAAAGACCATGACTAGACAGAGCGCTGCTTGACCCTTCTCTGACTTAAAGCTCTCGTAGTCTCTTACATCCTGGCAATGGGAAAGGTGGCAGTTTAGCACAATTTTTCTTTCAGTTTGTGGTCCCTTTGAATGTTTGTAGCTGGCTGCCTGAGATAGAAGGGAGTGGCCCATGTTTCCTTCTCCCCCTCATGTGGTCACTATCTTTTCTTTAAGATGTGGCTGAATGAATTCTTCAAATGTTACATCATTGTCCATATATGGGAATGACATTTTTAAAAGTGGCTGAAGTTTGAACATTTTTGTGGCAAGCCAGGTTCTTAAAATATTTTCTGCAAACGATTAAACTTTCTGTGACCTGAAATTGAATCATTTGCAGATTAACTTTAAGGAACTGGCAAATTTGGACAAGATTATACTTTTCGTGACACAAGTAAGGAAAGATCTCAGTGGGCAGCTGCTTAGCTGATGCGGATAGTCAAACTTGAATGTTTATTTTGACAGTTTACACTCTCTAGCACCTATGCATTTCTCTCCTCATGAATAAAATGGAGGGTTTCCTTGCACATGTATGAACAGTCTAACCTCAGCCCCATGTGCTCTTTCATGTGTAGTAATGCTATTCATTTTCTTTAAAGTGTGTCCAAAACAAACATGCCTTTATTGTGAGTGGTCTTAACTTTTTTTTTTTTTTTTTAATTTTATACATGATGTGAACATTTATTCTTAGACATCCATCTTAATTCAGCAAACATAACTCTGTTAATGCAACAATAGTTTCAAATTTTAAATTTCTGCACTATCCAGTTGATATTTTGCAGTTTTTCATATCTCTGTATGAGTTTACATCTGGAAGAGACATACTAATCAATATTTCAAAGTTAAGAAATTTTCATACATCCTTCTGGCAACTCCAAATAATCAGATTATACAGGCAACGTGAGATTCTAGACATCACTATATGAGTATGAAGAAGCATTAAATTACTTAATAGAAATTATTCATGACATTTGCATTGCTTTCATGTGCTGGTAATGGAATATAGTTGACAACTAATGAAATTCAACTGCAGAAATTGCAATAATCTCAAACCAGTTGCTGGAAAGAACTCATAAAAATAAATAGATTCTATAAAGAAATTTAATACAGATTAAATTTTTGAGGATTGTTCAGCCTTTAAAAAGTTTATCAGTTGTCTAGCTGAATTATCTATTAAATATATCTCCCATCTTCCTGGAGGGAAAAAAACAAAAAAAAAAAAGAAAAGTAAAAGAGACAATGTATTTATAAACTGTGGACCCGAAACATCTGGGGAAATAAATTTTCTTTTTCCTTAGAGTTGTCCCATGTGAAATTAATATTTTATTTGTTGATTTGTTGTTTTATTGTTTCTAATTTTGTTTGTTTGTTTGTTTAACATTCATTACCAGACAATGAAGTAGGCTTTTAAATAAATTGTATATAAAAGCAAAAAACTCCTGGAAACTTTTCATATTAATGATCAGATTTGTATCTTCCTGTTAAAAACTCCTGTCACAATTACCTGAAAAGTGTATTCAATTAATAGATAAGACTCATCTTAAAATTTCCTTAGCATTTATACTTTCTACCTCAACTCAGTTTTGTGTGCATCTAAGTCATGTTGTGAACTCCCATTAATCATCAACCCAAAGGAGGGGAGACATTTTTCCAAGGCAAGTCTTTCTTTACTGGGATATGTATTTTGTCACAGATCTATGCAAATACTAATATTGCATTTTAGGCATGGTGATGAGGCTGACTTCTCTGGTTGCAGAATGATGTGCAGTTGCTGTTCTTAGTAACTGGGGATTACAGAGCAGCCTGGAGTGCAATCTAGATTACAGAAATAGCAGTTCTCATATCAATAATGTCTAGATAACGGGTTGCTCAGAAAGGTTGTATAATCTTCTTTCTTTGAGGTTTTAAAGACACGGCTAAATAAACCCCAAGCCACTTTTTATTTGTATCATATTTGGACTAGAGACACCCAGAGACATACTTATGATTTTGTGTTTGCAAGGCATTTCCAAAAAGAGCAAATGAAATTTCTAACAAGCAAAAATAAATCAAGCACTTGGTTACTCTGGTGGTTAGTATGTTGAAAAATAGTGTTTTGTAGCTGAGAATTTGCTGCATAAGATAGTGTTCTTATGCTCTTCATAACTGTTGTATTTTCCATGGAAATAAACAAAAGGCATTACTTTTGGAGCAAACTATGTAGGAAGTCACCAAGAAAATAGGAATTAACGTATTTTGGGAACAGCCATTAGGCATGTTCTGTGACTTAGAATTAGCTACCAGTGAGTTTAAATATAAAAATAGCCATACAAAAAAAAATCTATGCTTACCATTCTGCAGAAAAGCCAATGCTTACAAAAACAAACAAACGTAAATCCTTCTCATATACATCACTAAAGGTTGTCAGATACCCTCTCTAGACTAAATGGATATTTCCCTGAATGTTTTCACCGGCTAATAGATCTGTGTTCATCAGACACATAATTCCTGACAAAGTGAAATAGCTGAAGCAATCATCTCAAACATGATAATAAATTTCAGTGATATGAACCCTGAATGTTTAATGTAGGAATGGTTTTGTACAGAGTCTACTTCAGGAATGTATTTCTTTGACTTTCAAGTGAGTTTGAAAATCACTGAATGTTGAGGTCAGCATCAAAATGAGGTCCTGATCTTCTATGACAGGATCCTACTCAGACTATTGTATCATTATCCCTATCAAGGAGAAATTCATATTAAAACTGTGACATTTTGTTCTGTTGTGGGAAAGGAACCGGGGTCAAGTGGAAAGCAAAATTTAACTATCATTAATGAAAGGGTTAAATAGAGTGTCAAATGGCAGGAAAAAAATGCTTAAAACACTGGGGGAAATCTATTCTAATTTTGAAGAGCCTGGTCTGAGCTGTTGTATATCCACCTTAACAGGAAAAGCTTCTCTTAATGTTTCCTCTTGGAGTAGCTTCCGTTTGTCTCCATCCTTTAAGCATAAATTGTAGGAAATTAGACAGGTTTCTGGGGTCACAAGCTCATTTTCCTCTTAAAACAAGTGTAGTATAAAGTGTTAAAGTCTAGTGTAAACTCGTATCTATTTAATCCAATGTCATTTTGTAAGCACTGCAATGCTTCTGCTTATTCCCTGCTCCAAATGCAGAATCTCCTCCTATTCCCTAAGGAAACACACACTTGAATGTATATTTGGGCAGGAAGTATCATCTTTTTTTTTTTTTTTTTTCTTTTTTGCCAAAGATCTTTTTAAAGAGAAACCTTAAGAACTGTGATTGGGAGTACAGGAAAAGAGAGAATTTTACTGTCATAATGAAATGGCCTAGTCATTTTCTAAAACAACTTTATCTTGTCATAACACATTTACTTCCTAAATTTCAGCAAATCTGATATTTTTTTGTTAAGACAAGGTTATTGTATCTTATGTGCCACCGAAAGTTTACAATTCAATGGCCTGTGAATGAATAGGGCATTTAAACAGTTAAGGTTCGGTCAATTTACTGCCTAACTAAACCGAAGGCTTGGACAGGAATCTCAGTCTTATGCTTCAAAGTGCTTTAACTCCTTTGTTACTCTGGATTGGCATTGTACCCATTGGAATTGCTCCATGAGATATAAATAGATACTCATTATTAAATATTCATAAGGGTAAGTAATTAAAACTGTCCTCTATATCTTTGACGAGCATTTCTGTCACTGGACCACTGAGCAATTATTAATCATAGTGTCCTATGGGGTCATCTTCATCAAGAAATACTCAGAAAGTCTGGCTTTTCTTGTATGCTGGTGGTACAGCATGCTCACAGTTTGTGACAGTAAAACTCAAGCAAGACCAGACCTCCCCTGAGTTTTGTAACTATAAGTTGAACTGGACTACCAGTACGTATCTACTCTGAAGGGTAGAATGCTCTTTGAAAACATGTTCCCCAGGGTCGGTGCTGGGTCCGGTCTTGTTCAACATCTTCATCAATGACCTTGATGAGGGGATAGTGGCCACCCTCAGCAAGTTTGCTGATGATACGAAGTTGGAAGGATTGGCTGACACGCCTGAAGGCTGTGCTGCCATTCAGCGAGACCTGGACAGGCTGGAGAGCTGGGCGGTAAGAAACCGGATGAGGTTTAACAAAAGCAAGTGTAGAGTCTTGCACCTAGGAAGAAATAATTGCATGCATCAGTATAGGTTGGGGGTTGACCTGCTGGAGAGGAGCTCTGCAGAGAGGGACCTGGGTGTCCTGGTGGACAACAGGTTGGCCATGAGCCAGCAGTGTGTCCTTGTGGCCAAAAAATGGCATTCTGGGGTGCATTAAAAAGAGTGTGGCCAGCAGGTCGAGGGAGGCAATCCTCCCCCTCTGCTCTGCCCTGGTAAGGCCTCATCTGGAGTACTGTGTCCAGTTCTGGGCTCCCCAGTATAAAAAAGACATGGATCTCTTGGAAAGAGTCCAGTGGAGAGCCACAAAGATGGTGAAGGGCCAGGAGCATCTCTCCTATGAAGAAAGGCTAAGTGAACTGAGTCTGTTTAGCCCTGAGAAAAGAAGACTGAGAGGGGACCTGATCCAGGTCTATAAATATCTACGGTGTGGGGGGCAAAGTGGTGAGGCCAGACTCTTTTCAGCAGTGTGTGGAGACAGGACAAAGGGAAACAGCCAGAAACTGGAGCATAGGAGGTTCTTTAGAACTTCTTTACGGTGAGGGTGATGGAACACTGGAACAGGCTGCCTGGGGGGTTGTGGACTCTCCTTCTCTGGAGATATTCAAGACCCGCCTGGATGCCTACCTGAGCTACCTGGCATAGGGAACCTGCTTTGGCAGGGCGGTTGGACTCACAGAATCACAGAATTATCAAGGTTGGAAAAGACCGAGAAGATCATCCAGTCCAACCATTACCAATACTTCCCAGCTAAATCATACCCCTCAACGCAACATCCAAACGTTTCTTGAACACTCCCATGGTCCCCATGGACTCCACCACCTCCCTGGGCAGTGCATTCCAATGCCTGACTACCCTTTCCGAGTAGTAATACTTCCTAATGTCCAGCCTGAACCTCCCCTGGCTCAGCCTGAAACCATTCCCTCTAGTTCTATCACTGATTACACGAGAGAAGAGGCCGACCCCCAGCTCACCACAACCTCCTTTCAGGAAGTTATAGAGAGCTATAAGGTCTCCCCTGAGCCTCCTCTTCTCCAGGCTGAACAATCCCAGCTCCCTCAACCGTTCCTCATAAGGCCTGTGCTCCAGACCCCTCACCAGCTTCGTAGCCCTCCTCTGAACACGTTCCATGGCCTCAATGTCTTTCTTGCAGTGAGGGGCCCAAAACTGAACACAGTACTCGAGGTGCGGCCGCACCAATGCCGAGTACAGGGGGACAATTACCTCCCTGTTCCTGCTAGTAACACTGTTTTTGATGCAAGCCAGAATGCCGTTGGCCTTCTTGGCCACCCGGGCACACTGTTGGCTCATGTTCAGCCGAGCATCAATCAGTACCCCCAGGTCTGTTTCCTCAACACAGTCCTCCAGCCACTCTGCCCCAAGCCTATAGCGCTGCCTGGGGTTGTTGTGGCCAAAGTGCAGGACCCGGCATTTGGTCCTGTTGAACCTCATCCCATTGGCTTCAGCCCAGCTCACCAGTCTATCCAGATCCCTCTGCAGGGCCTCGCTACCCTCAGGCAGATCGACACTCCCTGCCAATTTGGTGTCATCCGCGAACTTACTGAGGGTGCACTCAATGCCCTCATCCAAGTCATCAATAAAGATGTTGAAGAGGACAGGCCCCAGCACTGACCCCTGGGGAACACCACACATGACTGGTCTCCAACTGGATTTGACTCCATTTACCACCACTCTCTGGGCCCGGCCTTCCAGCCAGCTCCTTACCCAGCCGAGAGTGTACCCATCCAAGCCACGGGCTGCCAGCTTTTGCAGGAGAATAGCATGGGAGACAGTGTCAAAGGCTTTGCTGAAGTCTAAGTAGACCACATCAACCGCCTTTCCTTCATCCATCAGATGGGTCACAGGATCGTAGAAGGAGATCAGATTGGTCAAGCAGGACCTGCCCTTCACGAACCCATGCTGGCTAGGTCCGATCTCCTGGTCATCCCACACCTGCTGCATGATCTCCCTCAAGACAATCTGTTCCATTACCTTCCCTGGCACCGAGGTCAGGCTAACAGGCCTGTAGTTCCCCGGATCCTCCTTACAACCTTTCTTGTAAATGGGAGTCACGTTGGCAAGTCTCCAGTCTTCTGGGACCTCACCCATTAACAAGGAGCGCTGAAAGATAACGGAAAGCGGCTCAGCGATCACCTCCGCCAGTTCCTTCAGCACTCTCGATGATCTCTGGAGGTCCCTTCCAACCCGTACGATTCTGTGATTCTGTGAAGAGCTGCTGCTTATAGTTGCTTTTTAACAGCGTACAGAAATAGACTAGTGACAGGCTGGTGTAGCAATCTGCATCTTCTCCGCCTGGATTATTTATGAATAATCTACATTCTGGCATACCAGGACTGGTCTAAGGAAGTAGAAAGTAAGGTGTATGCATATATATGCATAATATGCATATGTAACCTTATGGTTATAACACTACTCAAATTTCTCTCCTTCCTGTCTCCCCTCTCCTCTTCACTTCCCTGTTCTTTCTTTTCTTTCTCTTATCTCTCTCTCTTTCCCTTCATCACACCTTTCTGTTTTTCCATCCCTCATAAAACTTTGAATAATCCAGATATCTAGCCCTCAGGTTTTCAGTATAATACTCGAGGAAAAAAAAGGAAAACCATGAGCAGCATTCTACCTTATGGACTTCAAAGCAGTTAAGGATTCCGTGAATGCAGCAACAAAAAGCTTAAAAAGTAAAGGGTTTGAACAATCAGATTCAGTTTTCTGTCTGGGCAGAGTTTGGACAGGTCTGTTTGTTTATTTGAATTTTGTGATTAGTTATATATTCAGAGGATGCATTTCGATCATAGACGTATTTTATTATGTGGTATTCACTGTTCATTGATTACAGTCACTGCTTCATCTCTGTGGGTAATTCTTGGTTTATTAACAGATGCTATAAGATAGTGTATGTGTGCATATATATCTCTTTGTGTGAATTTTATTCCTGCTTTGCTACAGTACTAAGTAAACTTACCTCCAAAAATTTCTGAAGTGATTTAACATTCCACTTCTACAATAACAGCATATTTCAAGAGGAGAAATTAATTATTCTAAAGTTTAATTTGGTTTTGTACTCTCTTTATCTGTCATGTAGCTTTTTTGTTCTTCTTCTACTTGTGTGAATTTAGTCTGTGTTTGTTTTAAGTTTGTATACACATAGGACAAAGAAATACTAAAAATAGCCATTAGCTTAGAGTGCTGCATCAATTTAAAACTTGGTGTAGGTATTACCATAAATGAAATAAATGGAATTCAGCACTAGATGAATCAGAAGAGTCTGAATATAACAAGTCACTGGATGATAAGAATCAAAACAGCTCAAGAATTCAGTATAATAACGCAAAATTAAGACAACTGGGCTTGCTGAGGGAAGTGAGAAGGGGCAGATGTTTTATTCTTCCATTACTTAGTGAGTATTTACATTAGTTTTAATAAGCTAACTTGAGCACTTGATTTTAAAGTTAATCCCTCAGAAAGAAAAAAATCACGTTTTCTGTAATGGAAGTAAAAAAGGAATAAATGAAAAAAAGGTAATAAGATAAGGATTTGGTTCTAAATGATGAAAATGTAATGCTGAGGGTAAAAAAAAAATAATCTTCAGTTATATAGAAAAATTCTTCAGCTGTTTAGCACCAGAACATTTGTAACCATAGTTCATTGTTGTTAAAGATCGCAAGGCCAAAATCTTTCTTGAAATATTAAAACACATTTAAAAGAACAGTGTAAAATAAACAATAAATGATTATGGTACCTGCTAGATGTATTAAAGATCCATATTCCAGCACTGAAGTCAGAGACTTGAAGACAGATGAACAAGGATACAAAAATGAATTTTTCCTTGTGTCATGTCCATGTGATTTTTCATATTTAGCCCTCAGAAACACAGCTTACATAAGCCAATTATACTGGCTTTCATTTATGATTGTACTTTTTTTTGTCACCTTAAATAATTATCCAAACTATCCATTCTTTTCCTATGTAAGTACGGACACTCATTTCTTGTGTCAAGATGAGTCTCATGGATACTTCGAATAAGCAGAGAGACATCAAATTCAAGGCATGACTCTGATCTGCAGGTTTCTGATATTTATCTTCTGATGTCAAAGCAGTAGTCAGAGAACTTGCAAAGCATTGTGAACGCAATTGAGTGTGGTCTGAATTCCTGGCTTAACATCAACACGTAACAAAAAAGAAAAAAAAAATAGCAAAGTTACTTTCAACTACAAAAATCCTAAACTAAGCTCGATAGAGGCGAGGCTGGTGACATCTGTAACACACTACTGAAGATTAAGAGCAGATTGTGTGACATTTATAATGATGAACGTTTTGAGATTCACTCTGCCATAAGTGGGAAGAATACTTACAAAGTATTATATCTTAGAATTCAAACTGTGTCCCAGCTCTTTAACATCTGAACACTGTTCACACAAGTTGGATCACAAAAACTGACAAAAATTCATACAAACTTTGGCACATTTTGGGAGTTACAGATATCTTTGTGTGAAAGGCTTTGATTGTTCAGGTAAGAACAAAGTTGGTTTACAGCATGAATATGACTGTTTCAGGTGGAATTCCTGTATCAAGGACAAAGATTTAGCATTACCTAAATGTTATGATACACCAGATTTGTGCTGTATCCTTTGTAAGTTTATTTTACAGTCATTTCTGCCAGTGCATTGCTAATGTTTCTCAGTGCTGCCCGACATGTATGTACTGAAATCCATGCTACAATATCACATTAACATAACATAAACACTTGGTGCCATTCAAAAAAACAGTGATTGCCTTCTCCTTGGGTAATTCTTACTTCTTCCCTTCTGAAAGCAAGAGGTTGTGACTTACTTATCATCTGCAGCAGCTCAACGTAGGATCTTTGAAGTATCTTCTAAAGGAGCCTAAAACTATCTGCCTAAAGTTAATATCCCACTTTGAGTGAACACTTCTTATATTTTAATCTCTCTCAGTTTAGTCAGTGCTTTAGTTTGGGGTAAAGCTAGTACAATGTAATTCAGTGTTCCTATGAACCATACAGCAGCTTGTAAATACTGTAACCTGATCATGACGTTTCACCTTTCACATTAGAGAAATATACACGTATTTTTCTCACATCAGCAAAGATGTCAAATATGTCTGAGGACTCATCTTTCAGCAGAAAAAACACCCAGAGATACAGTTGGAAATAACCACAAAACATTAGTGGAAATACTCATTTCTAAGTAAATAACCAAGTAAGAATGGCATTTTATGATACACTGAGAAAAAAAAAACTTGAGTAACAATTGTTTTCTTGCTCTCAATGACTATCACTGAGAGCATATTTTATTGTATTGTCTATTTTTTAAAATGTTTTTTGGGGCAAGAATGTGACAGATACCTTGTATTGAAATCCACTTCTTATATTTATGAACTATCTCACTGGCTATATGCAAAGCTGGGTGGCTAAGCAGAGTTTCTGGTGTCTCAGTCATCTGGCATTTTGATTCTCACATCATGGTAAGACTTGAATTTGTACTACTCACCTCATCCTGTGAGCTGTGATTTCTGCAGAAATGAAACCCATTTTAGCACAGCCTAGATTGTTATTTCAGCATGCACTAAATGTACAGTTTCAGGTCGCATTAAAATAAATATGGTCTTTGTATAATGAATGTGTTTTTTTTTTTCAACTGATGCTCTGATAGTACTATTTCCAAAGTGAAACAGAAGTTTGTATTAAATGTACCATTTTCTTCCACGACATTTCACATTCAGTACTCATAAAAAATGTTTGTTGAGTAATCTTGTAACTTGTAACATAATTTTTGCATGTTTGGAATTCAATTAATTTTAGTCTCATTGTAGGCTAATTTTGTTCTATTGATTACAAAAAGGCACAGCCTTATTAAATCTGTTTAGAATTTAATTTCTTACTTTTAACCTTACAAATCACTCAAGTGAACTATGTCTGGGGATATTCTGGTAAGCTAATAATGTTTGGACTCTAATACCTGAATTAATTACATAGTAAAATTTGCCCCTCTTACCTCACCCTCACTTAAGCCTGAAGATTTATGCAAATACCAATGACATGTTTAATTCCAGAAGCTAGATTTTTCCTATTTCACAGTTCTCTATAGAAAAGGAGTGCATAATTGAAAGCCCTTCACATCAGGTCTTTACAGAAGGCAAAGGATTTTTCAGGAAGTTGCAGCTTCATGAATCCAAGGGACAATATACTTTGAAGTAGAGCAGGCATTTTCCAGAGGATATTGGATTGGCTGAATGCCTATTATCAAGAAATTGTACAGGATACATATTCAAAAAGTTTACTGAAGGGAAAAACAAAACCTGTTACGTTAAGCTGCCTGGGTGGATTTTGAGTCAGGGTAGGTAACATTTTGATATTTATAAAAGTTTAGAAATTTATGGTTATTTTTCCCCAATAGTTTGGATAAAAGTTTGGATAAGTTAATATAAGTTAATATAAGTTAATAAGTTAGCTAGTAGAAAAGAAGAAAAACCCATTTTAGAGAGGGGAATGAAAAAACAATAGGGGTAAAAAAAAAAAAAAAAGATGAGTCCATAATAGGAAAATGCTTTGAGGGTACATGTTCCTAACATTCTTTGATTTGGATGACATTGAAGAAATACACCCTATTAAAAAGGAAAGAAGAAAGTGAAGCTGGTAAACATAACAGCCTTCCTTTTGCCAAATAAATAAAAATCTAGATGAATTTTTATATAATGACTGATACAACGGAAGCTGTTACTCAAATCATGGACCAGCTTGACAATGCCACAGAAAGACTTGATCTATGTGTACTGGGGAATTTTCCAGGACTTAAAATGCAAAACCAAAATGCATATATATTTTATTGTGTGGCCATATGTTTCTGTGAATGAAAAAGACCAGAGTAGGTTGTTGAAAGCCAAAGAGATAACAGGAAAAATGTTGGAAAGGAATCTTAGAAGGAAAATTAAAATAAAACTTTTGGAACAGATGGAAACTGAGAGAAACCAATATGTTCCTTAATATATATCTTCAAACATTTTCACTGGAAAATTCCCAACCACTTCTATTAGATTCCAGAATTTTTAAGATTTCAAAGCTGTTGGTTCTGCTGGATTTCAAACTCTATCTGGCACTGGAATAGTTTGTTAGGAGTGGAAATCTAGTGAGAAACAGAAGTAACTTGAAGTAGAAAGTTCAGGCCAATTTTACAGGGGAAAAAAAGTTTCCATTGAAAAAAAGTTTTAGTAAATAATAAAGAGCATGTCAAAATATTTTAACATACTTTCCACTAAATTGTATATTAGTTATTGTTTCTGTTAATAAGCATTCCAGAATCAATGGGAGAAGCTTAAAACTCGTTTCTAGATGATCCAACAGACAAGAAATCTTGGAACAAGTCTACAGTTGTCAAGAGATACACAAATCATTGTGCCTATTCTTTTAATGAACTCATCAATATCCAAGGGATTAGAGAGAATAATTAAGTGTTAGGATACTGCAGATGTATAAGTAGCAAAACATGTATATAACTAAGTAAAGGTTATGTGACATTAAGTTCAACAGAGAATAGAAAAATCCATATTTGACAGTTTATAGATTCAATGAGTTTGCTTTTAGTCAGTGGACTGTAGGGATTCTAGGTTGTAGACATCTGCAATGCACATAGCTACTTTGCAGTTATGTATCTTCAAGTATCTTTAAAATTGTTAGGGAAAAATATACACTTTTGAGGGATGGTATATTCACCTGTTCATACAGGAATAAATCACATCAACAAAGAATTTAATCACACTGTGCAAACGTTTGTCTCCACTATGGAAGAGGCAGTTGAAGGGGATTAGAAAAGGTGTTGGTATTCAGATCTGGGTGGATCTGCCCCAGTGTGATAATAGCAGGGGTTTTATTTGTAGCAAAAGACGAATCTATCCCCAGTTCTCCAAGGTGATTATAAGTAAAACACTTATCTAGTGTACTAGATGGTACTAGGAGGTTTGCATGAGACAGGAATAAATATGATAAAATGAAAAGATGAACAAGAGGCTATATCTTCTAGGGGCAAGGAAGGGAAGATACATTTCCAGATCTTTCTTTAAACTCTTTCACTGAATACCTATAGGCTCGTATTGTTTAAAGATTTCTTTACAATTCCAAGTTACATGCTTCTGACCTCCGAAATACACACCTTATTAAAATACCTATTGATGAGAAAAATAATTAAAACAAACAAACAAAAAACAAACAAACAAAAAAAAACAACCACAAAAACAACAACAAGAAAAAGGCTATGGGAGTAGATTTCTACAAGATTTTCTTGATTTATGGTTCAGTGCTACTGAATGAACTCCTACTCTGGAGTCTTGGAAAAGGTTCTGTCTGTGAATGGAGAGCTTAGAGAGCCAAGGCATGTTTACTGCTTCAAGCCTTATTCAAATAATCTTTTGTAAGATTATTTGGACCCAGAAAAGAATTGTTCCATTTCTTCCTTTGAATAAGACTTCTCATTTATTCTGATGATGCTTATAACAATTTGAGCACTAAATAGTGAAAATTTTAGTAATGGCTTTTGGCATTATGGCTCCTCATGACTCCAGACCTCAGCTCTTGATACTGTTGGGGAAGGCAACAATGTTTCTCTCTTTTATACATAGATTGTAAAGGCTCTGAGGCATAATGAAAAGTTTTGACTAGTGTAACAACAATAGTAAACAAATACTAATCATCTAAATACAGGACAGTTAATAGTAAAAATAAACCACGTTGACTTTGTTAACTAATATGAGATTATTTTTTTTCAAACATAATTATTAAGAGTATAAATATATTTTTAATACTATTCTTTTGAAAGATATTCAGCTGAAGGGAAGTTTGACAAAGTCTGGAATCACTGAGAGAGGATGGGACCTCTGAAGAGTGCCCAGTTCCATTCTTTTGCTCAAAATAGGCTACTCAGAGCTGTATCCAGACGGGTTTTGAAGATATCTAAGTATAGAAATTCCACAGCCTCTGTGAACAACTTGGTACCAAGTTTGATCACACTCTTTTTCCCCTAGGTTTATACAGAATTTTTGTTCGTTATGGTTTATACCTGTTGCTTCTTGTCCTGTCACTGGACACCACTCTCAAGAGCCTGGCTCCATCCTCTTTCCACATTCTCATCAGATATTTACACACATTATTAAGGTCCCCTCTAAGACTCCTTTTTGCTTATTTAAACTTAGTAGGAATTAATTTATCTGAAACTTTCTTCCTGGCAGAACAAATATATATGTACATTTTAAAAGATCATTCATTGCTCTGCAATGAAAATATTGTTCATCATTCTTTCTTTTATTAACTGGATGAAAATGTCAAAAATTATGTGTTAGAAAACTTTGATTTTAAGTACAGTTTTTCAACATTCAAGACTATTATTAAACAAGAGTTTTGTAAAATACTCATGAATTTTATGAATTTTTTCCATCAGTTCAAATACTATTTTCAGATGCATGGAGCTTACTGACATTTTTCCTGTAAACTATATCCAACAGTGATTTGATTGATCTAAACTTTCTATTTGATCAATTCTTTCATCAGTATTATCAGTTTTATCTAATTTTGGAACTGAACTAAAAGAGAGCTGAATTTCTCTCATGCATAATTTTGTAGGCATTTTCTAGAGGTCACTCTCATTCTATGACCTTTCATTTCCCCCTCCTTCTCAAGAGTTTTTGTAGAATTTTTAATAAGTTATGAAGTGCAAAAATATGAAAGTTAACTCCAATCTTTAAGGTGCTTCTGTAGCCGTAGCTGTAGATGCAGTTGCAGCAGCTAAAGAGAGATGCAGTTCTCAGCTTTAGTTCTGTTTCTATTTTTGAGCAAACAATGGTCTGAGTGGAAGTATAGTAACTGAAAACTATACTATTTAGTTTTTGAATACTACATCATATTTGTAAATAGCTGAATAAATCTGTTAAAATGCATTTATCGTATTTTAAGTCAAATAATACTAAAACTTGTAAGACCATTTTTCAGCTCGCAGGGTGCTTAAATAATATTTATTTTTAAACATAGTCATTTTTAATTCAAAATAAGAAAAATAATTCTGCATTCTGATATTAATTTATTAAATGTTTTATAGTTATAATTCAAGCTGCAATGAATATTTCTGATTTCTTATATTAATGACTTTATTAACTCTAGCTTGTGTAGAAGCTAATAAACAGTTCTACAGTATGCATTCTCATGAAACATATATTTTATCTTAGAAAAGAGTGTTAAGAATTTTGATTGCTTAGGGTCTCAGATTAATTTTGAGTTAATGACTTTTCAGATTAAAAAAAAATCTTAATCTAAATTATAATTTTTGGCACTATTTTTTCAGGATCAATCCATCTGTCATTTTTAAACGCAGACATTTCTGAGATGGAAAAATGTGGATTTTGGTCATTACCACAAGGAATACAAAACAACTTAGATCAGCAAAACCAAATAAAACTGCAAGTAAAATTTTCATGTGAATGTAGCTCAGTAGAAGCTAGATAGAAGATAGATACATCACTAGATAACGGGGGGGGGGGGGGGGGGGGGGGGGCAGGGAGGAAGGGAGGAAGGGTCTACAGAGTACTGCAAAACAATTGCAATTTTTTTTTGCCTGCTCTCACTCCACACAGGAGGGATGTTTTTTCAAATGCTACTGAGGCTCAGGGCTGGACTTCATCAAGTATACTTTGTAAAGCATGCTCTGTTTGGAGGAGAAGCATCAGTCTTTCAAGCGGTCAGTATGATTTAATCTCTTCAGAAGTGTCCGGTGCTGCTCAGAAAATAAGACTACATATTGAGTACTGATTAACAAAATTCAAAGATTTTTATTTATACAATCTTTTTATTTATACTAGCTGAGTTTAACATGCATTCTGCCTGGCTGTATATGCAAAGCACTGTACACGTATTTGTTTTCAGAGGACACTAATAACATTTGCTTTCAATCCCTTTTAAAAGCAACTAGTCAGTTCCCTGTCAATCCTGATTTCCTTTTTTACTATTACACTCTGTAACCTAGCACTTCCAGCATGTTATGACACCATGTCTGCTGGGTTCTTTGCATTAGCAAATAATTTGTGTAATACTGAGGAAATACATTTAGAAAACAAAGAATTAAGTTTCTTTAGAAAATAGATGTACAGTAATCTAACATCTTTCTGCATATTATTATTATTTTGTCTAGAGCAGTAACCATCAGTCCCAAAGTTCAGATCAGAGCTGAATTACAACAATAGCAGCCTCCCACTTCAGTAGTCAAGGATGTTAAATAGGCCAGGCTAGCATGAAGACAATATATGAGTTCTGCATATAGAAAGTGCTAAATAATGACAATAAAATAAAATTAAAAGCTTAAGTGCATTCATGAGTTCTACACAAATACATCTAGAACACTTTTTTAGGAATTGTGTGACCTATACATTGGTTAGTATTTAATTATCAGACAAATTGAATTACTAACTTAGTCCTGTAAAGATAGGAGAAAATCAGCAGATGCATCCTTTTTAAAAAGTGACTTTTCAACAAAAACGTACTACTGAAATACGTTGTACTAAAAATATGAAGGAATCAAGCTAACTTGTTCTGTGTTGTCACAGAAATAGAGAAAATATGGCATTTTTAATGATTGCAATGGTCAAGCATCTAGTAACTTCCATGAAGGTGAAAATAGTTGTCATGGAAGCTTTTGTTCTATATTTCACAAAGGTAGGAAAAGGAAGAGGCAATATGTGTGGAGGAAAAAAAAACAAACAACAAGTTCATTTTTCTAACCAGAACAGCTGTTATCAATCACTCTGTTTTCTTGTATAATTGTGTTCCAAGCCTGAAAATATTCATGGACAGACCCCTTAATCCTCTTACTCCTTCAAAAAAAAGTATTTCTGAGAAAATATTTTCCAATAGAAAAGAAGAAGATATTATCAAAAATTACTCAGCTAGCCCTAGCTCTTACTTCTAGAAGTGCTTTCATAGGATAGAATAGAATGGTTTGTATTTTGTGGGAATGTCTGTTCTTCAGTCATTTAAATGTTCTGGTTGTGGATTGCACGAAGTTATCTGATTTAGCCTTAAATTCGTCCTAAATTGGCTGCTTCTCATTAAAAACAAAACAAAACAAAACAAAAAACCAAAAAACCCAAAGAAACAAACAAAAAAAACCCCACAAATAAAAATGTGGAGTTGCAGCAGGGCTGTCAGCAGTTTAGACTATAAGGTCTGGAGCCTTGGCCTGGACACAGGGGCACCAGGTCAAGGGGAAAACCACGACTTTTACAGACGCACAAAGTTTGACAGTTTGACTCAGCAATACTTTTTATTTTAATGTTGAAATATTTCTGTATCCCTTGCTGTTAATTGCCTTTGGGTTTTTCTTCCAGGATGTCATGGGTTTGAGTGGAGTTGTGGGGTTGCACAAAATCATACCTGTCTTACAAAACATTAAAGATCTTTGGAGATCATTTCCCATTCTGAACCTTCTTTTCTTGCTGAGAAAGAGAGTAAGTGTGAAACATTACAGAGAAAGATTTAGTAGCCACACTGAGTTCCAGTCTATTTCCATTTGTTCCACTCTACATGCATGAAAATGATATTTTAATCACTGTACATATGGATCTTAGGTTTCAAAATGGTCATCTTTCATATATGTTTATCACAAAGATCTCAAATCTACATGCAAATATACACTTTCAAGCAAATGTATTGCAAACGTTATTATATACTTTATATATATAAGAGCCAAAGCTGTGTTTACTAGGAGCCCTGAAATACTAGACCCTTGAGCTGCTCTACTGGAATTGGTCAACGTGACAATGTTCATACACTTAACATAGACCCATAACATAAAGTTGTGTACAAACTTCTATGTATGTCAGATCCACTGTGAAGGACCTGAACTAATATTTTGGTTGAACTTAGTCCTTTTTCGAGTTATTTTTCAGGGCTATGACAATTTTTTGACTAAATTAATTAACCAGAATTTCTGATTTAATGAAAAAGTTATCATTCTTTAATAAAAGAGGATTGCTGGTTGTACGTTTTACTTTGTGATTGCCAAAATCCATTCCAAAACTAACTGTGTGATTTATGAAGAAAGCCTTGCTTTCTGGTTCTTTTTCAAGTGAGCCGTTATGACTTGAACAGGAACTGCTAAGCAGTGAAATATTAGAAATGATTTACTTTAACTCTTTTCATAATGTAGTTATTCTAAAATCCTAGAAAGCTAAGCATCTCTAAACTTAATTGGGGGGGGAAAAAAAGAGAGAGAGAGACAGAGACAGAGATTCATTTCGTTTATGTTAAAGTTTGTTGACTCTTATGCCAGAAATGTTCACCAGTTATGGCCAACCTAGAATGACTATCATTTTAATAGGAGACATAAAGACCAGGCACAAAATACTTAGCTGCCATTTTCTTA
Source organism: Alectoris magna (assembly GCA_030625065.1). Classification (NCBI taxonomy): domain Eukaryota; kingdom Metazoa; phylum Chordata; class Aves; order Galliformes; family Phasianidae; genus Alectoris; species Alectoris magna. Next base: position 17,842,383 of record CM060565.1, read on the forward strand.
AGAAGAGAACATATTTGCCCTGATTTATTAATGTATAATCCTCTCTTACATGGCCAGAAGTGAAGCCATTAACATAACAGATCACTCTTCAAGTTAATAAATGCTGTCTTTAATGTACTTATCTCTAGTGTGCATCTAAGCATACAATTAAAGAGCACAGATATCAACTTGATTTTGGAACAGTCCCTTCCTGACCCTAAAAATGACCTCATGATCAATTGATGGGAGAAGTCACAGTGAAGCCATTTTGAAAGACACTATCTAAAGGCTGTGTCAGAGCAAACCCAAGTGAGCCATCAGTAATTTTTAAGGATTTTGTTTTATGCTCTTCATCATACCACCATTACAAATATTTTATTATATTTTAAAAATTATTATGTTACTGATTGGGAACATCTCAATCATTCTCCTTTGGTTTCACATGTTTTTTATGTTCTATTATGCCAGACTGCTATTTTACATTTTACCATCTATAGATAAAAGTTGATTAAGTTCCTACAAATACTCTGGGAATCAAGTTATTAGGAATCTGAAATGGTTGTGGAAGATGCCATTACTCAAACAGGCCTCACTGTCAACAGACATACATTTTCAAGGGTATTGTTCATTGCATCATAGTTTCATAGTCACATTTCAGCCTATATTCAGTTTAGAAATATTGATCTGTTAATTTCACTGGAGTTGTACTGGTTTATATTAAACAAAAATTCAGTCCTATCCTTGACTCAGCTACAGAATTCCTTCTGGACAAATGACTGAATTTTTCTTTGCCTCAGCTTTCTATCTGGAAAATGGAAATAGCAATGTTTTTGAAATGTCTTCTGTCAAAGACCTCTATGATCATCCAGTCCAACCGTCCACATATCATCAATATTTCCCACTAAACAATGTCCCTCAGTATAATATCTAACCATTTCTTGAACACCTCCATGGACAGTGACTCCACTGTCCCTGTGCAGCCCATTCCAGTACCTGACCATTCTCTTGGAGAAGAATTATTTTCTAACATCCAACCTGAATCTCCCTTGGTGCAATTTGAGGCCATTCCCTCTAGTTCTATTACTGGTTATGTGGGAGAAGTGGCCGACACCCAGCTCACCTCAGCCTCCCTTCAAGTAGCTGTAGAGAGCAATAACATTACCCCTGGGCCTCCTCCTCTCCAGACTAAATAGTCCCAGCTCCCTCAGCCAATCCTTATAATGCTTGTGCTCCAGACCCCTCACTAGTCAATGGCAGACTTGACATCTGTTGAGTCTGAAGCAAAATTATCCTGTTTTCTCATTACCAGTTCTTTCTGGACTTTCATTCTTCAGTTCACTGTAAGTCTAGACACGTGAGTAGGTGGAGGAACGGCTTTGGGCATCACAGAACTGGTTTTAGGATAGTTTGTCTCCCATTTTCTCCTCCTTGGATTGCTTCTTTCTCTATTTGCATTCTTAAATTCAGTCATCAGGTGAATTTTTAAATACATTCAGAAATCACCTCAGTTGAGAGACAACAGTCAGCATTTCTGTGAATAAATAAAACATCAGCTGTGGTTGTATTTTTCTACATGCAAGTAACACTTTCGGTAAATATGATCTGTAAATATGAGGAGCTAGTATTTTAATGCTCTCTCTCCCAAACAATTTTCAAAATATAGAATCTTCCTCTGTTTTCTTATATATTTATAGCAGAATCATCAAGTACTTTAAGTTGGAAGGGAAATTTAGATAAACTAGTCCTGTAATATGCTGAAAGGACAAAAATCTGTAATGTCATGAACACATAATGAATAAATAATAAAAAAAAACATAATCAAAGATATTTGCTATGTGTGATAAAGAAAAATGTGATTATAAAAACCATAAAACCAAGAATAGTTGACTATGATGAACCCATTCTGATGAGGATGCAAATTGCAAATGGAAAGTGTATGTATGTGTTAATGAGTGTTAATTTATGTATCAGATCAGGCAGACTTAATGACTTATATTTTGTAAAAGATCCCCCCCAGTCTGTGATACATCATTACAGTTTTGTCTTTTATCTATTTTTGCTATTTATTGCATGAATTTTTTATACTGCAGGAAAGGTTTTAATTTGCATTCAAGTTCCCAAGCCAAGTGCATAGTAAATAGATTCAATATAATCCTGCTCATGTGAACATTCCCTTAACTACCACTGAAGTGCATCACTGGAGTAAAGTTTGTCGGTTATTTTAACAGCAGACAGCAAAACTATATAGTAATATAGAACAATAAATCATGAGAAATTTCATGGATATGATCTAAGGATTTACATTGGAAAAACAAACCAAACTTTGTAAGTTGGAAAAGTAGAATTTTTTTTTTTTTTAATATATATAAATATAGAATTCGTAAGAAGTTATCTCTTTAAGAAGTAAGTAATGCCTTGTGGTTTAGGCCTGCTGCAAAAAGGGAAATAAATAGACCTTTTAACCTGATTATACAGTCATTTTAAACTGCAGAGTTAGTTGAAACATTACAAGAACATGAAAAGTCTTCTCATATCTTGGATTTTCATGCTGGAATTAACTGAAACAAACCTTGTAACTCAAATTTATGTTTTTGTTTGTTTGTTCTGTTTTTCTAACAGCTGAAAAAATCATACAAATTCTTGAAATGATATAGATATCAATTAGAGGAATGGTTTCTTTTAAATGAGCAAAATTATTACCTCTCAGCATACCAACACATAAAAACCTGCACTCTGAAAAATTATTCTTCTTATCCTTTCATAGAATGTTGTTGTCCCACTATAATGCAAAGCAGCTTTAGCATTATATTGAAAGCTGGCACAGTGACTAGTGAGTTCATGAGTACAATATTAAGATGTGAATATATCTAAATTTATTAAAGGCTGACAAAAAACTGATGTTTAATTCTAAGTCAGTATATCACAGCACCTAACAACATTAGGATTGAAGTGAAAAACTAGATCTCTGGGAAGGTTTTCTTTCATAATGAATTGGCTCAGATGCGAAATATCCCAAGGGTAGATTCCTAAAGTCTATCCATTGATAAAGAAGTCTACTGAGATTTGGTTGAGGGATAAAAAAAACAACAAAACAAGAGTGTAATATTTTTTACGTTGAGAAACTAAGCCAACATGTCAAATTGAGGACTATCTGGAGACGAAACATAAACGAAGAAGGCCAATGCAAACAAAATTATAACAATTGGCCTAGAAATAATGACAGGATTTATGAAGAATAGCATGAACATGGTGGGCCAGGAAGAACTCAAACTCCCATTTCACATTCTGCTAAATTGTGGGAATTACAGAGAATATTTCCTCACATGGATTCTCATTTCGACCAGCCAGAAAGATGGAGTGAAATTCATGTAATTCTCAAGACTAATGAACCATAGGTGTTTGAAATTGCGCTTTTTCTGGTATTGGAAAATCAAACAAACAAGAGAACCCAAACAAACAAACACACACAAGAGAAGCAACAATATCAAGGTTAGCATATTTTTCAAAGCAAAGTGTTCACCTGCATTGTCAGAATCAAGATTTTCACCACCAGAATTAGAATGGCAGCAGTGCAAACATAAAAGGAAGCAGTAAACAGTGGCACTGGTATTGAAAGGGAGGAAATATCAAATAATAAGAACAATATATTGAAGTTTTCTTCCTACATTATGGAGCAAGATATCACAGTGATGAGAAACACAGAAATACTTGGAAAAGTAGATTCTGTAATATAACAAAATGTGTCTGTTGAAATTGCAAGATACAATACTCCAAGCTGCGTAGAAAAACAAACTGTGCTGGTATATCTCCTGGACAGAATGTTGAACGAGGACTATAATAAAATACATTACAAAAATATGAACATTTAGAATGATACATTTGAAAGTCTCTGGAGATGGCTTATTGATGTTCATATTCTGGCACTCTGCAGCACAGAAAATCTGCAAGTAAGCATAACGTTCTCTGGATTGAAATTAATTCTCAACATTTTTTTGAGAATTTAGATGGTCCATATCTAAAGTTTTGTTTAAAAATAGTGGAGACTCATTTCCTCTTGTCATTTCAAAAAACAGAGTTGATGAGGCTCCTGAGTTGCCCGTAGACCAAGCAGCTGTTTTTGTCTGTGCATGATAGAAATTTCATGTCCTGAGGGCTTGTCCTGGTTTGAGCTGGGATAGAGTTTATTGGTTTTCTTTTTCTCTCTCTTTTTTTTTTTTTCTTCTGTGTGGTATGATGCTATATTTTGGCTTCAGGATAAAAAATACAATGTTGACAATGCACTGATGTTTTAACTATTCCTGAGCAGTGCTATGCAGAGTCAAGGGTGTTTGAGTTTCTCTGCTTCTTTTACTGTTCTGCCAGAGGTGAGGCTGGGAAGCACAAGGAACTGGGAGGGGACAGAACCAGGACAACTGACCTAAACTAGTCAAGGGGATATTCCATACCATATGACATAATACAGAAAAACTTTACAAGTGAGAGGAGTTGGCTGGGAGGGTAAGAGTTTACTGGGATGACAGCTGATGCTTAGGGAATTGCTGGGCACTGCCCAGTGGATAGTGAGCAATTGCTTGTGCATCACATATGTGACACACACATACATATAGTATGTATGCACACACACACATACATGTATTATATTACTTCTGTAGTATTACTTCTGGAGAAATAAAAGGCAATTTGGATTATTTTATTTGGTGATCTCTGCTTTCCTGACTGCCTATATTCTTCAGTTACAAGAAAAATAATGTGAAAATAAATTCATTTATTATGGATTTATATCTAATCCTCAAAGAGTAAAATAAAGACTTGGAAAGGTGACCCAGTATTTCAGAAAGGCATGGACATCATTGGAGAAATAATAGTAATAAATAATCTATTTTATTTTGAAGCATCACAGTTTCAATGAAATCTAATGACCCTTGGTTTCTAATTTCTTAATTCTTGAATTTATATTATTTTAAGGAAATAGTAACAACTATGCTGATCATTAATTTGCAAAATGTACGAACTTATAAAGAACTTGAAAACATGGTTCATCATGTTTTGATGATGCATCAGATCGTGCATCATTAACATCTATGCAATATAATATGTGTTTAGGAGAAATAATAAAAACAGTATAAGGAGACTGTGATAACACCCCCGGCCAGACTTCCCAGATTCTAGTAATGAGAAATAGGAATAAAGGTGTACATCAGAGAAAACTTTTGAAACAAATAGCTGCAAAACTATTTTCTGGTGAAGAACAACAGTTAGAAAACAGAGATCCAAATTAGAGAATATCATTATAGAATCATAGAATAATAGCATCACCAAGGTTGGAGAAGGCCTCCAAGATCATCCAGTCCAACCGTCCACCAATATCTCCCACTAAACCATGTTCCTCAGTACAACATCTGAATGTTAGAGGAGGATAGATTATTTTATTTAGTAAACTGTAATTTATTGCTGGCTGAACTATATACTGAGCATTGGCATGTTATTGACGTAAAAGCTCTATTCCTTCACAAAAGACAAAAGTCAAGACTTTCCTTGCAGCTTCTAAAGTGTCTTCTGTTGGGATGGGTTCATGTGAAGGGAATTCAATTTCCATGCTGTAGTTAATCCTTGACCTTCTATCCAAGTCTGCCAAGGAAGGTGACACATAATGTCAATTAGAGTGATGTGTGCTGTGACTTTGACACAGATCCACTGGGACAGGCATTGCAATCAGCAACAAATTACAGGGAAGGCTTTGAACAGATTAGATCAGATAGCTGTGAAATTTTAGCCATTAAACATGTCTTAGCCAAATTTAAACTAGTGACTGATAAGATAGTGTCCCCATATCACCACTTTGGTTGTTCTACTTATGATTTACTATCCATCCAAGATCTGGCCTGGATCATGTGTCTTAAAAGACATGCACTGGGGTACCTGAATTTTTTTTACTCTATAGATGTGGTTTTCTCATGCCATTGAAGCCAATGCATTTTGTTTAAAAATGAAACTAAAGTAATGGAGAATCAAAACTAAAATGAAAAGAGTGTAATTATAACTAGCCATGTATTTTATATATACTGCATGTTATTCATGCTCTCCCATACTATTATTTATTTTGAAATTACTTTTCTCCTATAGTTTCGTACGAAAGCATTAGGATTATATGTACTGTTAAAATTGAAGGGCAAGATACATTTTTAAAAATATAACTAGGCATACAAGATCTTTTTTACAAGAAAAAAGGAATCTTTATTTTACGGAATTAGAAATATAAGGAGCCAAATGAGAAAGACTTGCCCACTGAGCCTTAAAACAACACTGTGGAGGGCCAGAAAATCTGGAAAATAATTTGAGAGGGTAAGAAATATAGTAGATTATTAAACATGAATAAGCCAAAAGGATCAATTCCAGAAATAACTTCTGCTTGCCTGTAGGAAAGATTGGATTAAGCACAGAAGTAAATAGCTTCTCATTCCCTCACTGAAGGTCATACTTATAAATAAAGATAAATATAAAGTATGAAAAGTATGAAGTTTGTTTTAGCATAAAATATATCAAAGATTATCTATTAGAAAGGAGGTTGAAAAACTTAAGTCAATTAGTAATCCGTTTTTCTTTTGCTTTTAAAAGTTGGATGAGTCATTGTTACAAAAACATTGACCATGGCCACAGCATCATGGAATGAGTTTCATTTATGCATTGGTTAATTAATTCACACTTATTCTGTGCAACTGACTGAAAAAAGGATACTCAAGTTTATACTATGTTCTGCTCTGAAGCACATGAAACAGATATCACGCCTGAGAGATGCAGTTTTAATGATACAGTATATTAGAATTCATTATTGTTTTAGAGATCTGCGTGCTTTCATGCGTATATAGAGAAGTGAAAACATAGATGCAGCAAATACTCTTGAATGAAAAACGAATAACTTTGTTGTCAGTGTAAAAGGAAAACAACCCTTATCACTGTACTTTGAACGGCCAATAGAATGCTGACTAACTACCTCTTCTGTAGATGTAAAAAAACTGTATGTCAATTACAAAAACTGGTAGTGTTTCTCTGCACCTGCTGTATCTCAACTCCACATTGAGATATGACAGAGTAAAGTCACTCCCAAATAAAGCACATGAAAATACTGCAAGAACTGTAGTGATGCTAAAAAGGCTGAGAACTACTGATCTACACCAAGTCAGCGTCCTGCAAGATCTTTCAAAACAAGTGTAGCTGGAGATTTGTGAACACCATTTTGCAACTACAAATGCTGTGGAATTATCTTTGTTTTACGTTTAGAACAAATAGAATCCTGCTTTCAATTTGGTATCCTAGTTGACAATTGTAAATAGTTAATAACACTTTCTGAAATGGTCATAATTTCTTTAAATCAGATCTTTCTTTCAAAGAAACTTAAATCATTAAACCAAAAATATTTAAGACAATGTGTGGCTAATCAAATCTAGTCAGATGTGATTCTTTTGTAAGACAATAGGTAAGTTATACATGACATTTCTTGTGCTAACTACATATGCAATGTTCTTCCACTCCTACTACTACTTTTTTGAAAGTAGAATATCAGTACTATTTCAGGACTGATCATGCCATAAATATTTGTGGGAACCGAACAATCTATTCTATTCTGAGTAGTGAAGCTGAAGCTGAATGAATGAATAGTCTTTTCAATGGTCTCCTACTTTCAACTACAGTTCAGGAGATGTTTACTTTAAACAAAATATTGGGATGCCTTTTAATATAAAGTTTATTTTATGTCACTTAAATTCCACTCAAATCTGTAGAATTATTCACAATTTATATAGGAATAAAAAAAACTTCAGATCCAAATCTGTTAGATGCTTCTGCTGTGCCAGGATAGTTTCTCTTCACAGGACAAATGCTGCTATTTCATACTGGGTTATTCCTTGCTGAGCACAAGACAGCTTAACCTATTGAAAATTTATCTAACCTTGTTGCTCATGCCATGATAAAACAGTCTCTGTATCTGCTGATACCATAATAATCTAAGCATAACTTAGCCTTATGAACCCTTGCACAGGGATAAAATATTCATATTCAGTAAGCAATAACAGTCCTGGGGCATACAGAAAGTCAAAGGAATGGAAAGGATGGTATCTGTGACACATGCATACAGTGCATATGTACCCCTGTAAAACAGTTTGCAGTAGAGACGTATGGGCCCCCTCTAAACTTCCCATAGGCTGGGTGAGATAAGTTGCATTAGCTTTACAGCTGGCTCACGGCTTTTCTTCATCCTCAGAACAGCAATCTGGGAGGCAACATATCTCCCTCTGAATCAAAACCTTTCTCAGCATTTTCACAGAGTTTGGGTGGGGACAACAGAAAGAAGGAAGATTTTAAAGAAGTATATTTCAACACGCTCATACCAACTAGTATTTACTCATATCACTATTAATACAGCTGCAGCTGATAACAACTGGAAAGAACTCAGATTCACTGTCTTCCCAGTTTCTAAACCTATAATGAAGGATAAGATCTACTATGCAAGCAGCAAAAAGATAGACTGCCCAATCAGGCCCAACTGTTGTCATTTGGGAAGGGATAATAAGGTAAACATCTGATTTTTTTCCAACACCTATTCAGATTTGTTACGTTTAGCTAGTTTCAAAATTTTTTACATCGACTGGCATTGGTTATGGAGAATAGAGAAGGAAGAACAATCTCAGAAATTATTAGGTAGTCATAAATTTTAGTGAATATTCCTGTCCACCAATTTTCTTAGCCTTATAACAAAGAAAAATCTACATATTTTTAATGTACATCATTTATTTTACAATCATAATTACTGATTTCCAAGTTGCAGATCGACAATTAGCGATGAGGTTTTATGACCAAGATTATGTAAATTTTGATTACATATTAGATTAATATACTAACCATTGATTTTTATTAGGCAATAAAAATGCTTGTCATTTTCTCAGGCTGATGGGTATGTTTTCTTTATCAATATATTTTTGAAAGTTATGCTTCCCAGCTTTAAATATGAGTCTATGGTGAGTAAGAAGGATAGTGAGGTGCAGAGAATGTTGTAGTTATATTTTAAATTACTATATTTTATGAAAAATACAAAGAAAAAGAGATCACTCTGTGTCTTTTCGTACATGTATATTTTCCTATGCAAGATATGACTGAGAAATGTGTTTTTAAAACAGTTCTCTTTGATTTTGTACTTCAGAACCAGCGATATCTAGAATAACTGGTACAAGTATTACATTACTATTCTTTCCATCCAACAGTATGTTTACAGGCTTACAAGAAGTACATCATTCTTCCTGAATGTGTAGTCAGAATGAAAATAATTTGGGTTTGTAGACCTATTCCATTATGAAAAGGATCTGTTCTGGGTCACACGCAATTATGCTATGATTTTGATTGCAGAAAGTCATTACAAACCAATCCAAGTTTTCTGATTTCTGGACAAAATCTTCTCATTTTTTATCACAACTAGAGAAAATGCAAGAGAAGGATAGCTTTTAGCCAAATTTAAAAACAATAATAATTGCTCTTCAGAATTTGCAGGGATTGTTTTTTTTCATTCTATCGCAATCTAAAAATCCAGGTGGAGAATATTTACTGGGCAATTAGCTTGTATTAAAGGATCATTCTAAACTCACATACCTTTAGATATGAAAAATATCCAAATATTGCACAACAATATATTAAAAACCTACAAAAGTTCGGTGTTGTTTTTTTTTTTTATAGAGAAATAACCAGTGAAAAATGATTGTCATAAAGACAAAAATCTGAGTTTTTCAAAAACAGAGATGTAGACTTAAAAAACAAGATAGCAAGATTGTATCATGTTCATGACTTAAAGGAAATAGACTGTGAATCCCATTGCCCACTACTTAGCTTCCAAATTCATTTTCTTGCTATTCCCTTGCCCTCTTCCCTTTGAGCACATAATTTCTACAGTTACATTAGTGCTTCTTTGGAACTTGCGCACACAAAACACAGAGTGAGGTGGTGACCTTTAGATGCACGATGTAGCAGGAGACCACCATATGTAAAACTCCAGTTTTTTAAATAGCATTGGGAATACTCATGGGAATGTCTAATGTTTCTCCCTGAAATAATTCATTGGATTTCTAAATTTTATGACTTCATAGAAAAATTTGTGTCTTTTTTTTTTTTTTTTTCTGAGAGATTCATATCTTGCTGTTATTAAGTCCCACTTGTGCTACAGAGGTGCAGGGTATCTGTGCCTGCTGTTATGAATGGACTGGGTGCGAGGGTGGGGATTGAACGCAGCAGCCTGGAAGGAGATTGCTTTCTCTTAGGAGTTTTTGACCCCTTTTCTACAATGGCAAATATAGTACTTCTCAACAAGGTAATTATAATAGTGCAGTCTAAAAGTGTCCCATCAACTGGCTTCAGCTGATCAAGCTGAATATCTTTTAAAAGTCAGCTCCTGCTAATAATTAAATATGTTTAAACTTAACCTAGTTGATTAAATGTGTGTTTGAGAGTATTCAAGAAAAACAAGGTAGAAATGAAGGCTAATTTCAGAAACTATGCATCAAGTCAAAGTGGCTTGTTATTTATTCAAAAGAAAAATTGTTAAACTACTGCACATATTTCAACTAAAAAGAAAGCAAGTCTAAAGATATCTTTGAAATTTGATTGATAAATTATCTCAAGACTGAAAAATAGCTGACTGGTTCTATACTCAATTTGAATTTGAGACAATAAGATAACTGTATCCATCTGAATATTTCTGTGTCTTGTGGTACGTCTGAATGCGTGTTTTTGCTAATGTAAAATTCTCATAGTTCTGAAGACTCACTTGGGCTGAGAAAACTTCATATCAATGCCAGACCAGTAGCCTGACAGTATATTTGACCTACTTGGTCAAATATCAATAAACAAACACCTCAGAGAAGGCTGAGAATTGTAGTATCCTCTTTGTCCTAGCCATGACATCGCCACAAGACTTTTTTTCATATAATTATGGCAGGAAAGCTTACAATAGCTAAGGAAATAAGGAACGATAAGGAAAAGGCAGAGGTTCTGAATGCCTTCTTTACGTCTGCCTTTAAAAGTCATCTCGATTATTCCCAGGGCTCCCCACGCTCTGGCTTGGTAGTCTCGGCTGGGGAGCAGACTGAACCCCCTGTGATTCTTGAAGAAGCGGTCAGGGAATTACTACTCCAACTGGACTGCCACAAGTCCATGGGTCCGGATGAGATTCACCCGAGAGTGCTGAAGGAACTGGCGGAGGTGATCGCTGAGCCGCTTTCCGTTATCTTTCAGCGCTCCTTGTTAACGGGTGAGGTCCCAGAAGACTGGAGGCTTGCCAATGTGACTCCCATTTACAAGAAAGTTTGTAAGGAGGATCCGGGGAACTACAGGCCTGTTAGCCTGACCTCGGTGCCAGGGAAGGTAATGGAACGGATTGTCTTGAGGGAGATCACGCAGCAGGTGTGGGATGACCAGGAGATCGGACCTAGCCAGCATGGGTTCGTGAAGGGCAGGTCCTGCTTGACCAATCTGATCTCCTATGATCCTGTGACCCGTCTGATGGATGAAGGAAAGGCGGTTGATGTGGTCTACTTAGACTTCAGCAAAGCCTTTGACACTGTCTCCCATGCTATTCTCCTGCAAAAGCTGGCAGCCCGTGGCTTGGATGGGTACACTCTTGGCTGGGTAAGGAGCTGGCTGGAAGGCCAGGCCCAGAGAGTGGTGGTAAATGGAGTCAAATCCAGTTGGAGACCAGTCAAGAGTGGTGTTCCCCAGGGGTCGGTGCTGGGGCCTGTCCTCTTCAACATCTTTATTGATGACTTGGATGAGGGCATTGAGTGCACCCTCAGTAAGTTCGCGGATGACACCAAATTGGCAGGGAGTGTCGATCTGCCTGAGGGTAGCGAGGCCCTGTAGAGGGATCTGGATAGACTGGTGAGCTGGGCTGAAGCCAATGGGATGAGGTTCAACAGGACCAAATGCCGGGTCCTGCACTTCAGCTACAACAACCCCAGGCAGCGCTATAGGCTTGGGGCGGAGTGGCTGGAGGACTGCGTTGAGGAAACAGACGTGGGGGTACTGATTGATGCTCGGCTGAACATGAGCCGACAGTGTGCCCGGGTGGCCAAGAAGGCCAACGGCATCCTGGCTTGCATCAAAAACAGTGTTACTAGCAGGAACAGGGAGGTAATTGTCCCCCTGTACTCGGCATTGGTGCGGCCGCACCTCGAGTACTGTGTTCAGTTCTGGGCCCCTCACTGCAAGAAAGACATTGAGGCCCTGGAACGTGTTCAGAGGAGGGCTACAAAGCTGGTGAGGGGTCTGGAGCACAGGCCTTATGAGGAGCGGTTGAGGGAGCTGGGATTGTTCAGCCTGGAGAAGAGGAGGCTCAGGGGAGACCTTATAGCTCTCTATAACTTCCTGAAGGGAGGTTGTGGTGAGCTGGGGGTCGGCCTCTTCTCTCGTGTAATCAGTGATAGAACTAGAGGGAATGGTTTCAAGCTGCGCCAGGGGAGGTTCAGGCTGGACATTAGGAAGTATTACTACTCGGAAAGGGTAGTCAGGCATTGGAATGCACTGCCCAGGGAGGTGGTGGAGTCACCGACCATGGGAGTGTTCAAGAAACGTTGGATGTTGCGTTGAGGGGTATGATTTAGCTGGGAAGTATTGGTAATGGTTGGACTGGATGATCTTCTAGGTCTTTTCCAACCTCGATAATTCTGTGATTCTGTGATTCTGTGAAAACTGATGTTTATATTAATGAGCTTCACATACTTAACAGCATACACTAAATGCTTGTACTGTGCATCAAATGTGCCTTAGATGATATTAATAGCTTAGCTTGGAACCATATGGCACTATGCATGTGAGTGTTGCCATAGGTTTTTGAATTCTTCTCTGGTAATTTATTTTCTTCTAAACAGCACAGTAACTGTATAGCATGATATAGGGAAGGACATTTGCTTACCTTACAAATATATTTTTACATTTTTTCTTCTCACTCAATCTTTCTGGATAAAATTAGAAATTATATCACAACTGGGTGTGAGTGGGGGACTGTAAGTCATGATTCACAAGGTTAATCTCCTGCAAACAAAACCTTCTGAGTATAGATGATCTGTGGAGCATACCAGGTGCCATGACGTAGTTCACATAACAGGCCAGACAACAATAAATTGCTTTAGTAAAATGGTCTGCACTCATATTGGAAAAGAAAATCATTGCACACTTTCTCAGAAAAAAAAAAAAAAAAAAAAAAAGAAAAGCGATATGCTTGGTGCTACATAATATGAAAGTGAATTTTTGAAATGAAAGAATCACCAGGAAGATTTGATCTTGTAATGTCTTTGATGGCAGCTGCATAAGTTTTTTAAGAAAAAGTACCTCTTTACATAAAGTATTGCTGTTTTTTTTCTTCTTTTTTTTTTCCTTTTATTTTTTCCCAGCATCAGTTTTTAAATGTTTTAACAAGTAACTGTAAAACAGCTGTCAGGCACACGCAGATCATCCTCTCCATGGTCCCTATACACAATCATGTCTGCTGCATAATGTGTATATTAAAATAGTAAATGCAACAATGCTTCCTTTCATTGTGTGAAATCTCTAAGTTTGTTTTGTTGCTTTTTTTCCTCTTTTTAGCCATCTATGATATTTCATTGATTCTGTGGGATGTTATTGTGTGCATTAGACAACAGACTGTTTTTGCTTGACTTGTTTTGGTACACGTATTGATAGGCCAATTCTGACAGCAGGCATTCTGTGTTCCCTAGTAATACTACATTTTGTTTATGCAACACCTCAGGCTTGCTGTTGAAGACTGCTACCTCAAAACAAGCATAGTAACAAAAATGTTTTACACCACATTTTACTCAGCCTTAGCAATCACCTTATTCTTTCTAATAGCAATTTCTAGTAAGAATACTGAGACAGCATGGGGTGAGTTCATGTTAGGAGATCATTTACACTGTTAGTTGCCACCAAGTGCAGTTTGTCAAGTGTCAAGTTTTAGAATAATCCTGCTTTTGTATACACCACCATGAAATAACTGCAAACCAGAATTTCTCACATAACAGGCAGCTTCAGGAGCAGTTGAACTTAAGGAGTGTATCTTTTATTATGTTATTGATATCTTCCAATAATTCAGTTTTTGCCTCAACTTTTCATCCATGAGATAGACAATGTTTATTATATAATATGGTTCCTTACTTTCACTAAAGGCATGTTTCTTTGTTGGATACACGTAAGATATGACATTTTTAGTGAAGGGCAGAGAGGCACAATAAAATGAGGTACATTTTCTGGATGAAATGTTAAAAATAACTTCAAAATTCTCCAGCAAGCCTTGTTACTCTTTAGCAATGTATCCATACTGCTTGCTTGCTAGAGTGATTTACAAAGAGTTACCAAACACAGAGTGTACCACAGATTATTTGTCATGCTTGGACTTCAGTGTTACCATTGCAAATCTAATGTCAGAATCATGCTAGTGCTTCCCTATAGCCGATATGCTCAAGCACTGTTCATTTCCTGCTGTGGAGAAGATAAGTAATTGTGAGGCAATTTACTGGTTTTGGCTGGGATAGGGTTAATTTTCTTCAGAGTATTTTGTATGGTACTGTTTTGAAATTCTGATGAAAATAGTGCTAATGTCTTAGTTGTAGTGCTTACAATAAGCCAAGGACTCTTCAGCTTCTTATGCTACCCTATCAGCAAGAAGTCTGGGTGTTCACAAGAAGTTGGGAAGGGACACAGCCAAGACAGCTGATTCTAACTGTCCAAATAGATTTTCCATATTGGCTGGTATCATGCTCGGTAATAAAAGCTGGGGGAAAGAGGCAGGAAGGGGATGATGCCTGGAGTTATGGAATTTATCCTCCCCAAGTAACGGTTACTGCTTCCCTGGAAATGGCTAAATATCTGCCTGATGATGGAAAGTAGTGAATAAATTCCTTGCTTTTCTTTGCTTGTGCACCCAGCCTTTTCTTTACCTTCTAAACTGCCCTTATTTCCACCCATAGTGTTTTCTCACTTCTATATTTCCACCTCCTTTCCCCAAACCACTGAGGAGTGAGTTGTTCCACAGTGGTTAACTGCTTGTAGGAGTTAAACCACAACAGGCTATCATAAGCATTTATGAGTCTTTTCTCACCTCAACAGCTATATATTTTAATTCTAGAAATAGATATCTGGATGTGTGTGTGTACTTCTAGGAATTTATTCATTGAGCAGCCCAGGTCTTTCTCTATTCTTCCATTAATACAGTTTGTTGTAGTTTCTGTGCCCTAATACCTATTCTGATTAAAAATGACCACATGCTACGTGTCTGAAATACTCTACTCACAAATAAGTTCTTTATATTTCCATGCCAAAGAATATAGCATGTTTTTCCTCATCTCTACTTATCAAATAGTTAGCATTCCTATTGTTATTAATTCAGTGAATTAAGAGTACGCCTGTTAAATAACTTCAGAACACAAGCTATACCATGTGCCAAATTTCTATGTACGGTGAAACGTTAAATAGTTTGCTGAATAATAACTCACAAAGGAGTTAAGTAAAGTATCCTAGTTGCACATTCTTCCTCATGAAAAATGTTAACATAACCTTGTTATGTAACATAACCATCACATAACCTTGTGAAGTTAAAAGTTATTTTTAACTTCACAAGGGTGTGAAATTTTGCTAATGGATTTAAAATCATTTGGTGTAGTTTCCTCATGTTTGTTTCAATCAGCACACAAACCACTATGCAGGAGGTAAAACATAGAGATTCATCTCCTACATTTTGGGGCCCTTAAGGAGGCAATCTGTTATTTCTTTTCCCTTGAAAAGCTGCATTTAGTGATGGGTGAAGAGACTGAGTGAAGAGAAATGAGACTCTGAGTCTGTGCAGTGTGACCTTCCCTGGAGCAGAGCTGATTCGAGTACCACTGAGATAGGTGCAGTTTCCGTACAAACAGTATAAACATACAGAGTTCCTATATTTCTTCATTTTAATTTTCATCATAATTTTCTCTTAATCTCTATTTACTTATTTGGTTCTTCAAACTTATGTACTTCTAGAAAATTAATTATAAATATCATTTTTACTGTAGCCATTTGCTACAGAGACAAGCTTCAAAGCAGGTAAAACTGCACTGGGCAAAGGATCTGAAGCAGAAAAAAAGTGACCAAAAAAAGCTCTTTTTAGACTTTTTTGGAGCCAGCAACAGTGCTGTGCCTAGGCTAGCAGTTGGCAGCTTGTGAGCGGGCTCCTGACTCACCAGGGGTGGAGCTGACACTGCCTGCTCTTTATCTCTGGAGCATGACCTTGACCCATTTGCTGTTTGGCTAAAAACAGACCAGGGAGGGTGGGAACAACAGAATGCAGTAGGTGAAAAAAGCTACTCTGACCACCTAGGGTGGAAGTAGTCAGATTGTGAGTGCAGCCTGCGTTGCCCATTCAGTAAAGGAGCAGTGGGAGTGGGGGTTGGGTCTTGTGACAGCACATGTGAGTGCTCTTGTGTTTTCTCAGGTGACCTGCTCTCCTATTGGAAGGCCCTGACGTCACAGCTTCAAACATGGTCCTCACCAGGAAGTGGGCTTCCCCCAAGAAGACTGTGGCGACCCAAACAGAGTGTCTGCCCATTAATGTGGTGGTTCAGGTCTCTGGCTGCCAGGAGTGCCTGAGCCTGCTGCCGCCAGGGGAGGATGGGAAGGATGCCCCCCGCGTGAGGTGCGAGCAGCTGGAGGAGCTGCTCAACCTGGTGGTGGAGCTTAGGGAGGAGGTACATAGACTACGGAGCATCAGAGAGTGAGCGGGAAATCGACTGGTGGAGTGACTCTCTGTGAGAAAGATGCAGAGATTACACCTCCCAGACCGAAGGAGTAATCAACCCTCTCTCTTGCCATAGTCAAGCAGGGAGAGACAACTTGAGAGGAGAGGAAGAATGGCAGCAGGTCCCAGTCTGGCGTTGCAGGCAATCCCCATCCCAACCTACCTCGGTTCCCCAGGTCCCTCTGTGTAACAGGTCTGAAGCCCTGAAACTGGAGGGAGAGATGAATGGCAATGACGTGGGAGCACTACCTCCAAGCTTGTGCAAGGTGAGGCAGTAGGCTCCATGCTTGAAGATTGCCTCCTCCAGAAAAGAAAGGAGGTTGATAGTTGTAGATGACTCTCTTCTGAGAGGAACAGAGGGCCCAACATGTCAGCCTGACGCTACCTGTAGGGAGGTGTGCTGCCTTACTGCGGCCCGGGTCAGGGATATTTCTAGAAAACTCTCCAGCCTGATCCGGCCCTCTGATTATTATCCTTTATTGATAGTTTAGGCTGGCAGTGATGGGACAGAATATGGGGCAGCTGACAGAAGCCTGAGGAGTATAAAAAATGATTTTAGGAGAATGGGGAAGTTAATTGATGGAGCAGGCATACAAGTAGTGTTTGCCAGTATTCCTTTGGTGGCAGGGGAGAACACTGAGATGACCAGGAAAAGCCATCTTATAAATGCATGGCTGAGAGGCTGGTGCAAACACAAGAATTTTGGATTCTTTGATCATGGGGCGGTCTACTTGGCACCTTGCCTGAGGTCTGCTGATGGGAATTGCCTGTCTCCAACGGGGAAACGGATACTTGCCCAGGAGCTGGCGGGACTTGTAGAGAGGGCTTTAAACCAGATATGAAGGGGGAAGGGGATAAAGCCAGGTCTGCTAGAGATCAGCCTGCGGAAGTGGTATTGGGATTAGGAGTGAGGCGAGGGGCTCAGCTGAGGTGCATCTACACCAATGCACGCAGCATGAGCAATAAACAAGAAGAGTTGGAAGCCATTGTGTGGCAGGCAAACTATGACCTAGTTGCCATAATGGAAACGTGGTGGGATTGCTCCCATGACTGGAGTGCTGCAATGGATAGCTACAAGCTCTTCAGGAAGGATAGGCAAGGAAGGAGGGGTGGTGGTGTGGCCCTCTATATTAGGGAATGCTTTCATGTTACTGAAATTGTGACTGGGGACAATAAGGTTGAGTCCCTATGGGTAAAGATCAGAGGAAGGGCTGACAAGGCAGACATCCTGGTGGGCGTCTGTTATAGACTGCCAAACCAGGATGAAGAGGCAGACAAGATGTTCTATAAGCAGCTGGCATGAGCTGCACAGTCGCCAGCCCTTGTCCTCATGGACAACTTCAACTTCCCTGACATATGCTGGGAGTATGGCACGACACAGAAGAAGCAGATTAGGAGGTTTCTGGAATACACAGAGGATAACTTCCTGATGCAGCTGGTGAGAGAGCCTATTAGAGGAGCTGCTCCTCTAGACCTGCTGTTCACAAACAGGGAGGGTCTGGTGGAAGATGTGGAGGTCGGGGGCTGTCTTGGACAGAGTGACCATGAAATGGTAGACTTCTAGATTCTTGGTGGAGCCTGGAGGGGGAATAGCAAAACTGCTACCTTAGACTTCCGGAGGGCAGACTTTGAATTGTTCAAAAGACTAGTAGGGGGAGTCCTCTAGCATTCAGTCTTAGAGAGTAAAGGGGTCCAAGATAGCTGGTCGCTCTTCAAGAAGGAAGTCTTAAGGGCACAGGAGCAGGCAGTCCCTCTGAGCCGCAAAATGAGCCGGCAGGGAAGAAGACCAGCGTGGATGAATAGGGAGCTATTCTTGAGGCTCCGGGAGAAAAAGAGAATCTACCACCTGTGGAAGGAGGGATGGGCAACTCAGAATGAATACAAAGAAGTTGTTAAGATGTGTAGAGAGAAAATCAGAAAGGCAAAAGCCCAGCTTGAATTTAACCTGGCCACGGGGGTAAAAAGGAGCAAGAAACTCTTTTTATAAATACATCAACAGTAAGAAGAGGACCAAGGAGAATCTCCACTCTTTACTGGACGAGGCTGGGAATGTGACCACTGAGGATAAGGAAAAGGTGGAGGTTCTGAATGCCTTCTTTATGTCTGTCTTTAAAAGTCAGACCAGTTATCCTCAGGGTACCCTGCACTCTGACCTGGTAGTCTCAGCTGGGGAGCAGACTAAACCCCCTGCGATTCTGGAAGAAACGGTCAGGGACCTGCTGCTCCAGCTGGACTGCCATGAGTCCATGGGGCTGGATGAGATTCACCTGAGAGTGCTGAGAGAACTGGCGGAGGTGATAGCCGAGCCGCTTTCCATCATCTATCAGCACTCCTTGTTGCCTGGTGAGGTCCCACAAGTCTGGAGGCTTGCTAATGTAACTCCCATTTACAAGAAAGGTTGTAAGGAGGATCTGGGGAACTACAGGCCCGTTAGCCTGACCTCAGTGCCAGGGAAGGTTATGGAGCAGATTGTCTTGAGGGAGATCACGCGGCATGTGCAGGACGACCAGGGGATCAGGCCTAGCCAGCATGGGTTCAAGAAGGGCAGGTCCTGTTTGACCAACCCGATCTCCTTCTATGATCTAGTGACCCATCTGGTGAATGAGGGGAAGGCTGTTGATGTGGTCTACCTAGACTTCAGCAAAGCCTTTGACACTGTCTCCCACAGTATTCTCCTGCAGAAGCTGGCAGCCCGTGGCTTGGACAGGTACACTCTTGGCTGGGTAAGGAGCTAGCTGGAGGGCTGGGCTCAGAGAGTGGTAGTGAATGGAGTTAAATCCAGCTGGCGACCGGTCGTGAGTGGTGTTCCCCAGGGGTCGATGCTGGGGCCTGTCCTCTTCAGTATCTTTATTGATGACCTGGATGAGGGCGTTGAGTGCATCCTCAGTAAGTTTGCAGATGACACCAAATTGGCTGGGAGTGTGGATCTGCCTGGGGGTAGTGAGGCCCTACAGGGGGATTTGGACAGGCTGGAGAGCTGGGCTGAAGTCAATGGGATGAGGTTCAACAGGACCAAATGTCGGGTCCTGCACTTCAGCTACAACAACCCCAGGCAGCGCTACAGGCTTGGGGTGGAGTGGCTGGAAGACTGTGTAGAGGAGATGGACCTGGGGGTATTGATTGATGCTCGGCTGAACATGAGCTGACAGTGTGTCCAGGTGGCCAAGAAGGCCAATGGCACCCTGGCTTGCATCAGAAACAGTGTTACCAGCAGGAGCAGAGAGGTGATTGCACCCCTGTACTCAGCACTGGTGAGGCCGCACCTCGAGTACTGTGTCCACTTTTGGGCCACTCACTGCAAGAAAGACATCGAGGCTCTGGGATGTGTTCAAAGAAGGGCAACAAAGCTGCTGAGGGGTCTGGAGCACAGGCCATATGAGGAGACGCTGAAGGAGCTGGGAATGTTCAGCCTGGAGAAGAGGAGGCTCAGGGGAGACCTTATAGCTCTCTATAACTTCCTGAAGGGAGGCTGTAGTGAGCTGGGGGTTGGCCTCTTCTCTTGTGTCATTAGTGATAGGACTAGAGGCAATGGTTTCAAGCTGTGGCAGGGGAGATTCAGGCTGGACATTAGGAAATATTACTTCTCAGAAAGGGTGGTCAGGCACTGGGGTGGGCTGCCCAGGGAGGTGGTGGAGTCACCGACCCTGGGGAACGATTGGATGTTGTGTTGAAGGACATGGTTTAGTGGGAGCTATTGGTGATAGGTGAACGGTTGGACTGGATGATCTTGTAGGTCTTTTCCAACCTTGGTGGTTCTATGATTCTATACTCTCACGGTGCTTTGGCTGTCTGCAGCTGGCTTAATTGAGTCTTGTTTCTGGGAACTGTTATATCCAATGTAAAATGTGTATTACATTTTTTTGTCAATTTTCTCTCTTTTTGGAGTCTTCTTTTCAAAGCAGATAAATGAGCTCTTTAATGCTTCATGTCAATAGCCTGAATCAAAACAGTACTAAAAGTTGATAACTTTGCAGTCCTCACTTCCATATTTTGTGTTGTTTCTGTCATAATCTGCTAAAAGTTTTTGTCATTACAAAAGATGAAAGCATAGTGAACAAGTCTAATGGACAATCTAGTATTTTGATCTAACACTAGTCTTCAAACAAAAAGGAAAAAAGCTAAAGAATATTATTATTAATTATAGTAATAGATACAATCCAGCCCAGAACAGACAGATTAGTATAGCATTTTGATCTAACACTAGAGCTAAAATAAAAAGGAAAAATAAACTGTAATAATAATAATAAAATCCAGTCCAGAAGAGATAGATTAGTCATTAGCAGGAAAGAGGAATACATTTTTTTGAACTCTTTTCTTAGGCTGACCTGACTAGAAATTATCCCATTTCTCCATACCAGAGATGGATTTTTAATCTTCTTCAGGAGATGAACTCTCTTCTCTTTCTTGATTTGTTTCAATATTCATAAGAGAAATGTGCGTTTATATCATTCATGATACTCTTGTCGATATTCTAGAACATATAAATTTTTCTGTTTCTAGATAATATTGTTCATGGCAAAAACATGATTTCCTGCAAAAATATACAGTATAAGTCACTATTCACTGCTTTCTGAAACATTGCCTAAAGTCTGTTGAACTCCTGCTCCACTAAAAGAACAAAAGTCCCTATATGGCCTTCACGGTTCGTTATTTTTATATCACCTGTACCATTCAAAATAAGTTTTTAAGTGATTTTCTTTAGTGATATTCTCACCTTTGGGCTTCTATTTTCTATTTAATTTGAATTGTAATGTTTGCAGTGTTTCCAGAATGCAGCTTCTATGTCCCTGGTGATTAAACACAGAAGCCAAGTAGTGAAAGTTGAAGTGCTTTTGTGTGTATACTTCCACAGAAAACAAACAGGACCATATGACTTCTCCAACCAACCTCAATTTAATAGAATATGTATACTGACTCTGTTTGAAAAACGTTAAGATAATAAAACATATTTTCAGTTATCAGAACATCTGAAAATGAATGACTAAGAAGAAATGGTTATCTTTATAAATAAGCATGGAAGATGCTAAAATAGTAGATTATTATTTGAACGTGTTTCATTAAATTGAGTGTTCACTCAGTACAATAAAACTCAGTACAATAATACAATTATATGTTTGTAATTTCTGATTTTAGAATCATTTTTATACTAAACAAGTGAATAATTTTAATGCCAAAATACCCTAAGATTTTTAAAAAAGAGGAAAATAAGCTCAGAGGTGTATACATTTGCATATGTCAAATCACTTCTGAAAGTTCAGAGCACTGAATACATGTAAATTTCATTTTAAAATGTTTGTCTAAAGGAATATTCTGTTTTGATTTTGATTTTGAAAAAAAAAAAACACAACTCATTTAGCAGCTTCTGAAGTTACTTATGGGCAGTATTTTGCTTAATTAAAGATTGTGAGCAATAGCTGGGATTAACATTCCTGGTTTGTCCCAAATAGTATCTTGCCATAGCAGATCTATGAAATGCATCCCTCCATGATCTCAGTTGTTTAGCTGAGTATTTTACCTTCTCTTGGTGGACAGGGAAATTATTTGGGTCAGTTTTCATTATTACTCTCATCTAACTTCTCTTAGCTGTTCAGACTGTATGTATTAATTAGGGTAATAGTCAAAACTATTTATTACATTTTTTAACAAATGCTTAGATTAGACATTTTTCAAAGGAGCTCTCAAAGGACTAGGCAGCAGATTGTTCACAAATCATTTCTAACTCTTTGGTGGCTGACACTACTAACTTGAGGCTGTTGCATGGTCTATTTAAGCTGATCGATGACTGTAATTCTGTTCATTCTAAATGATGTGGACATCACAAAGGTACTCTGACATCCTTAAGAAAGGTCAGGAGTTTAACAAATAGTAGTGCTATACTATTTTGTCACTAGTGGAAGTGACAGGGCCTGGCTTTATCAAGACAGAGAAGGGGACATTAGTCTCCTATGCTGCAGTCTAATTATGGTGTGTATGGTCTCAATCATGTGCTAGCAACAGTGCATTTGGTATAATTACTTCATCCATGTTTGGCCTCTCACCTGAGGGAGAGCTAATGAATTTAACCATTTAACCATTCACCTGAGGGAGGCTAATGAATGTTTGGTTGCAGTGTTTTCTCTTGAAGTTAGTATTTTTTTTCCTAGAGAAAAATGAAGTGTCCTTTGAGAAAGAGTTCTGTGAAGCAGTGTTAGGAAATGAACAAATGATTAATACTGGCCATGAATATGTTAAAAACTGCCTGACCATGTTCTGAGCAGTTTTCTATTAGGAAAATGTATAAAATACATACAATAGACCTTGACTCACATGAGCATTTTCAAGTCTTCTGAATGTAGCATCCATGTTCATTGCAGGGTAGTTGAACTAGATGACCTTTAAAGGTCCCTGAAAACTCTAAAGATTCTATAATTTTAACTTGTATCTGTGTATCCTCTTTTGCTGTTGTAGGCAAAACTAATCCCACCTTTTTACTTCATGTGTTTTACAAAAGAAATCTTAACAAGTACACAAAACAAATTGAAAGCCTTGAAAGTAATATTTGATCATGCAGCCTTGTCTTTTGGGAACCTTTTGGGAGATTACATTTCTGCCTCCAAAGTTCACCACCAATAAGTAAGAAAATTTAAAACTCACTCCTGCTTCAGATAGGTGACTTGGAAATGCTCTGCAGACAACAAACATCACTCTGGAATTTAGTCAGTATGCAAAATCCTCTTTGGAAAATTGAAGTCCAGATTTTAGCACATGTTTTCGTAGGTAGAACCCATGGATTTTAATGACTGGTTTTCTGTTCATCCCCTAGGACAAGAAATTCTGGCCTTGTTATGACAACTACTGTTAGGAAAGCTCCTAGCTTGGCCACATTAACAACCATGACAATGTATGTCATTCAGAGGTACTTGCCACCAGCGGATGGGGGATGTTAACATTTGTGTCCCAGGAGTTTAATTAATGTCTGTTTTGATTTTCAGGTAAGGAAATCCTTCAACTGTTGGTAGCATATTTTACAACTGTCTAGAAGTATAACTCCATCTAATTTAGCACTTGTTATGAATAAACACATAAATAAATAGTGTGACTGAAAAACAGAAAGGACCAAGGCCTTAAATATTTTTACTTCAGATCTCTGCTTTGAAACCAAATTGGTAGGAAAGAGAAGTCTAATATCATTCAGTAGTGTTTGACAGAAAATAAGCTTCAGGTCTCTGTGTTCAAAATTAACAACTGCCTAGACCTCTGCTACTTAAGCTGCAAGTGGTACTCTTAATACATGGGCAGGAAATAGCACCTGAGTTGCAAAAGAGGCTTTGACTTTAGACACTAAATTTTCATTTCAGTTGTAGAGAAAATCTTGCTAAAACCTGTCAGGATAGGATATGAAAACTCTCCCAGTCATTTCCCATTATGTCCATGAATGAGAAGTCTGCAGTTTTCTTAAATAGAACCATTCCGTCTAACATTAGCTATCTAAAGTTTAGATACCTAGTCTTAAGAAAATAAGTTATTTTCTGTACTAGGTACCACTGAAAGATATGAATCCAAAAGTTAATTCATCTAGTTTTAAAAACAAGAGATGAATTAAGATGAACTACTCTTCTGTGATTTTTTTTTTCCTTTTGTACTGAGGTTCTGTTTAGGGTATCTATTGTTCTGGCACAGATAATAAACCAACTTGTAAGTAGCCAAAGTTAAACAGAAGGAATACAGGGTCCTTATCTTTTAAATGATATTTAATTTCAACCTCCTCACCCTGAAAAATCTCCTTTATTTTAGTTGTGTTGTTATAGAAATGTAAGTACTGTTTCCACTGAAAGTATAGACACATTATCAAAAATAATAAGGGAAGACTGAGGAAATACATGCTCTCATTAAAACAATTGGAGCTTCACTATCAGTCTTCTAGATGGAGTTACGTAAGTAGGTATGTTTAGTTAATCTAATCTGAGACCCTTATCTTCTTTGCATCACAGCCTCAAGCAAAATGAGAAAGATAATAATCCAGAACAAGTGGTGGTTTAACTCTCTATAATAAGCTGTGTGTAATTTAAATCCTTGTTTCCTTCAGTAATTATATCAGTAATGACAAAAATCAGAGCCTGGACTGAAATGCATGTTACCAAGTTGGTAATCTGCCATCCTTCACATTCTCCCATAAAAAATGAAATTGTGAGTCAACTGTTCAGAAACAGAAGATATCATCCCAGAATAACTGTTTGGAGATAGACCAACTATTATCTCACCAGAAGTTAATGCAACTATATATAAAATTAAAAGCCAGAAACAACAACAGACGGAAGGAATGCAGTCAGCAGCAAAAAAAGCATTGGTGTTTAACTGCAGTTTTGATTCTGTGCCTTTCCCAAGGGTCCTCTTCCATCTTACACTACATCAACCATTTGGCTCACAGGCTGTTCTGTACACAGTGAAGATAAGCTGCACATGTTGCTCTATCTGGCATGTGATGGGTCACACTGCCTGGCTGTTTGCTCAGATTTGACTAAGATCTTTGTATCTCTCTCATGCTGTTTCTCGTTTCCCAGTCCATTTTGATGCCTTCATAACTCTTCATTCTGTTCAACTGTAGCCAGAACCTATCCTAATTATAGACAGCTGAGAAGTTCATTAAGTAATTTTTTTAATGATGATAAAAGCAAGAGTAGCATTATTACATAGTCCTCGCAAATTTCAGTCATATTAAAAAAGAGGGAAAACTGTAGTTGTCATTCCATTGTTCTTCAAGAAGATGTAGATTTTCTGGATAGAGATAACATTTTATTAGATCATCTGATAAATGAAGGAAAGTGTGATCTGCATCCCTGCAGATCCTATATTCCTCAAAGAGCAACAGAACAAAAAAAATATGTGCATTAATGTTTTCAAAAAAATGCAGTGGTTGCATGTGAAGGGAAGGAGGTTGGTAGTTTCTTGCTTTTCTAGAAAATCTGAAAAAAGATACTTATGAAAGTATACAGAGATATAAGTGCAATGGGTATTTTGCTTTTATTTTATTTTATTTTTGAAAAGCAATAACTTAGACTCAAATGAAATTCTTTTTAGATTTCTGGAGAGATTTGAAAGAAATACTTTATAACATAATTTTTATGTTTACTTCTTCTCAAATTAAAAGGATTCAAAGCCAGATCTGTATGAAACCTTGGCTAATTAAAAGGAAGACTCAGGGTGTGTACTGTGAATCATATGTGAAAGCAAATCATCTCACAAAATTTCTCACTCTTTTGAATTTATAAGTTATGAGAACAGCTTATGAAATTTTGTTGTTGATTATTATCTCTTGCTCTGGTTTACTTCTCACTGACACTTTGTTATGATGTTTCTTTGTCTCATTTATTCATAATTAGTCTTCTTAGATGGAAAAAGAAGAAAGATAATTCTGATTTCACTAAGAGATAAGAAAAAAATGTGTTCACTTATAATCCAAGAGAAAACACAGTTAAGTGAGGCATGCAATTAATTACTGTTTGTCAGATGCATTCAGAGCGAATGACTGTCATTTTGTCCTGAAACTCCAGAAAAAAAAAAAAAAAAGTAGGTATTGGTAACTAAGACAGAAAGAGTAATATGTAGAAGTTTGTAGTGCTCTGGAAAAGGTCAGACTGATAAATGTACTATGAAGGATAAAATACAGTTTATTTAAGGCTGGACAGATTAGAAAAAAATAATGATCCTATAGGATTGATGGTAAATGAAAGATACCTTCGTAGAACAGGACTCAGTCTAAAATCTGAATCTGTTCAATGAATGCGGAAGGCTGAAATCCTGGTGCTGCCATCAAACAGATTTGGCTCTTTGGTATTATAGCTGTTCACTGATTTATCCCATGGAGAAATAATGGTTATGAGCAAGTGTAGATGGAGACAAAGACATTCTTAGAGTTAAACACGAGGTTTTCAGATATCTCTCTTAAAGTTAAGTGTATATTTATTAAGACTGTAGATTCTAAACAACAAAAAAAATTTGATTTTGAAAATTTTGTGTTAGAAGTTCAATAAAATATTGGGATCTCTGCAAAAAATGGGTAAGAAATTAGTAGACTGAATGAGGCATGCTTTCACTGGCTTTTACAAAATTTAAGCCTTGAATACACTACATTCATAATGCAGAAACTGGGACATACATATATGTAATTACTAGGAATATTAGACTGCTGTTTTGTACCATCCAACATAGGTAAATAAAAAGCCATTAGCAGAAACATGCTTTTTCATTTACAGTGAAGCAGTAAATGAAAGCAGTGCTTTGAAGCTTTGAAGCAGTGCTGTCAAACTTCTTTCTACTCCTCCTACAAACCAACAACAAATTAAAACCATACATGACTTATAAAAGAAAATTTCTCATCATAGTCTGTATATAGTATTAGCAAGGCATTTGTCAAGTCGGGGTTTTGTTGTTGTTGTTGTTTTGTTTTGTTTTTGTGGGGATTGTTATCAATGTGCATTGTGCTCTGATGTATGACTCTTTACATTTGGCATAGATCTGACCTTGTTCATGATGAATTTTCCTGGCAGAAGACTACTTGTTTAGATCAGATCTTGGAAATAAGCAATTTTGGACTAAGGATTTCATGGAATTGTGCTGGTATGTGCACACTGACCCCAGGTTGAAAGAGTGATTTATTTCAAATTTTAGGCAGAAGCTGATCATTTATGTTGCTTTCAGAGCAGCAGAGTCATGAGAATGGAGTATTTTAATTATTTTTATTTTGCTATAGCGGATTTCAACAAGCATAACAATACTTTTGCCAGAGCTAAAATCAAGAGAGGAAAATTGCAAGCACAAATTTTATATAATGCTCAACAAGATCAAATATATGTTAATGGTGTAGAGGAATTTACTCCATTTTATTGCAGTTCGAAGCATTCTCAACTTTGCATAGCATAGTAATTCACAGTGAAAAGAACTACAAAGATTCAGAACATGGTCTTTTTCTTAAGTCATCCCAAAACCACACACAACAGTGTCAAGGGTAACTGCTTTACCATTTCAGACCTCTAGAGGAAAATATATCAGTAAATAGAAATAAACTCTAGGAAAAGATGAAACCTGATGGTTTTGGTAGGAGATGAGGATGTGAGGTTGATCAGTGCCTAGGTAAGAGGATTTGTATTAGCTGCCTTGAATTCAGCATGAAGTTTTCCTGTTATTTCACCCTTGCCTGCAGAGATGCTCAAGAAGAAATTTAGAAATCTCACACTAATGTGAGCAGCAAGCTGAACCAAATGTAATAAATAAATTGAATCAACTAATTAAGTCACTTTTCTCCATTTGCTTTTTAATATGATTAAGCCTTCAATATTTATAAAAATACTTGACAGTCTGAACCACTGGTGGCTATCATGCTTCTTAATGGTGTGCACACATAACGTAATAGATATTTCACAAGTGGGTGATACAGATCAAGAAGAGAACAAGTTATTCATTTCAATGTTACTATTAAACTTGATACTCTTCAGTTTTTATGGGCATGACTTAAAAAAAAAAAAAAAAAACGAGAAAAAAAAAAATGAACAACATTAAGACAGACTTTCACACAGCAGCTGCATGTCTTCTGAAGAGCCAACCAGCCAGATCTTCAATGCATGCAGTGGCATAGATGTGTGAATGCAGAACTCTATATGTTAGGATGCAGTTTAAAACAAACAAAAAAACATCAACTGTGGAAGCTAATTGTATTTTGCAACACATCAGAGATCTTGCTGACTATCCTCAAACTTACAGAGATATCTAAGTAGGATTAAAAAAAATGATGTATCAAATAAATATACATATCATCCAGCCACCTTTTGGAGGTATAGGGAATAAAGTTAGTAACTTCGTTACTGCATCTCCTGCTATTCTAGTTCTAGAAAAGAAATAGTTGAGATAGAAAAGAAATTGTAAATAAATTAAATAATGTTTAAATATGACATTTTAAGTTTGGAAATGGAAACTGGTTTGTCTAGTTGTTCTGAGGTATTTTCCTTCCATATAGAGAATTTTTCTTTTATGTGCAGTGTGTTGCGTAGACAGAGACTTTTTCTTTCCAGAATGGTCCTTTAACTTCTGAATAATCAAAAGCAATAAGCCCTGTTCTGGATATCTTAACATAACACTTCTATCAGGGCATTTAACAGCATCCTATTGGGATGCTCGGGGGGCTGATCCTGCTGTGAGACTGAGGCAGCATACCACTGACAATGGGAAAGCTGTGACCAACAACTTCTACCTAATTGAGGTCGCCTCACACCCTTGATACTTTTAGAAAAAGCAATTCCAATGTAATGAGGCATATGAGCTGAATTAATCAAAGGGATAAGAGCAAGTTAATTTCATCTTAAAATGTAATGATAATTACAGAATTTTTATACGGACAATTAAGGACACAAAGTGTTACATGTATATGTGGAAGATAGCATCTCTTGTTTGTGCTTATATTCTAAAAAAATATTTCCATGGAAATAATTGAAGATTCATCATGCTAATTTTAGACTAATTTCTCATTGAATTTACTTGCTTGAATGGATTTATGATGAGGATCTGTCTAAGAGCTATTCTTTCTCTCTCTCTCTCTCTCTCTCACACACACACACAAAAGAAAAAAAAAAAAAAAAAGAAAAAGAAGTTCCTCTAGGTTCTTCTAGGTGACTGAGAATGAAGGTTAGGGAAACTGAAATATGACATTTATGCATACTAGAATGTCTGAGACATAATCGTCAATACTACAATACTGAAAATGCCTGCTTAGTAACGTAAGTGAGGTAAGCAAATTCTTGGCCACAGAATAATTGTCGTGTTGCCTGTTATTTAGAGCTGAATAAGCATCAAATGATTTTCTTTCCACTTTTGTATCCTGCAATAAGATACATTTTGCCTTTTCTTTTAAAAAGTGTTTAAACTTGAGATTTGTGAAAGTTCAAAAGGCATAAGAAACAGCCAAGTGTGAAATTGTTTAACTTTCTGAGGTTTTCTTTCCTCTTTTTTTTCCCTTCCCTTCCTTTCTCCTCTCCTCTCCTCTCCTCTCCTCTCCTCTCCTCTCCTCTCCTCTCCTCTCCTCTCCTCTCCTCTCCTCTCCTCTCCTCTCCTCTCCTCTCCTCTCCTCTCCTCTCCTCTCCTCTCCTCTCCTCTCCTCTCCTCTCCTCTCCTCTCCTCTCCTCTATCTGTGGGATTAAATTCATTCCTGAGATCTTAATTGCACTGTAATTGAGCTTTATGATTTTATTGAATCAAGTATTTTGAATTTTGTTCTTGGAGAATTTTTTTTTTTTTTTTTTTTTTTTTTGCAGAAAGAGATTTTATTTATTTCGTTCCATTTCAGGAAAAAGAAAATAAATCAAAGAAATATTGATTAAGCAACTACATTGGAATAGAAAATAGGAAGCTTTACTGAACAAAGAATTCTCTGGGGAAAAAAAAAAAAAAAAAAAAAGGCTGAGATATATGGATACTCCTGAACAACACACAGATCTTCTTTCCTCAAATGTTACCTTAAAATATTCCAAACAGAAAGATTATTTTTTCTGTTCCTGTCTGGTTATTTTCTATCCCATATCTCCAATCTACAGAGAATGACTTGTAGGAATTTGCGGCATGGTGCATTTTATAAAAATGTGGACTCCACATGTTCACAAGGATGAATTTTGCTTCCTTGACTCTTCCCCATCAAAGCTCTCTGGTATTCTTCCAGCTACCTGTCCTCCCTCGTACATAATGTCACTTTTGATACTGTGTAGAAGCAGCTGAAAAAAATTGCTGCTGCTGAAATCTGAAGTACCCTTAATGCTTCATTTGCCATTACTACCAGCAGAATTTAACAAATTACTTTTTCAGAGATAATTTTTTGGTTTTCCCGGTCCTGCATGGTTGGCATGGTGGAAAAAATGTACTCAAAGAGTACTCACATTTTCTTCTCCACTTTATGTAACTCTTTCCCAAATTCTGATGATCAGACCTGTTTTGGTTTCTGTGCTGGTGGCCTGGTGGAATTCCTCCTGTTGTGCAACCTCATCCACGGCAGGCATGTTGGAATTAATTTATCTTTAAGAGCTTTTCCAACCCAAGCCATTCCATGATTCTATGGCTCTATGATTTGTCACTGCTGTGCTCTGAGTTTCCCAGCAAGTTGTACAGTGTGATATGAAGTGACATAATAGAACTTCCCAGTCATTTATAAAACTCCTGGCTGTGTGTAAATGAGTTTTCTTACTCTAGTAACACCGGTGATGCTAAGGCATTAATATCACATATTAAATACTTGAGAAATCTGAAAAACTTGTAGAATAACACTTCTTTCTGTGTGTATAGTATAAACAACTATGACATGGGGACAACATTCATCCATATCATGAATAGAAGAGAGTAATGGTCTTGTGATGTCTTTTTTTTTTGATGTGTGTCACTTATTTATTTGAAGCATGACTTGGACAATTCCTTTAATCCATTTGCAGTTTCCTTCTACTCATCTTTACCAGAATCAATTGTATGAAAAAAAGGTGTTTATTTACTGACCATCCTAGAGCTTTGGTTTATCCACAGTTAATTTTAAGAGGAAGGATGTTTAGGGTATTCTCATTAAACGTTCTGAATGTATGAAAAAACTAGGAACCACGGGGATTTGATTTACAGTAATTTATAATTTTAATTATTATGAAACTGTAAGAAACATCATCTATAACATACTGAACAGTTACAGTTCATCTTTTACAGTTCTCCTTGTGTTAAGGTGTCTCTTCATATTTATATATGTAAATATGCACACATAAAAATATATAACTGTATACATATATATAAATAGGTAAATATTTAAATAGATCAGGGGTTGCCACAAAAATAATGCCTCTTGTTTTATTATGTTGGCCCACAATATTAGCAGTGACTGTTGGTGGTACGGAAGCAGAGACTGAACATTCCCATCAACATTCCATTGTATCTTGTTGCTATGCAACAGATGGCGGCAGACAGGTAGTCTGATAAAATTGCAAAGAATGGAATATGGAAGTACATGTGAAGTACAAGGTGAGGAATTGAATTCCTCTGTCTGGAAAAGTAATTGCTAACATTGACATTCATTAACACTTGCTAAATGTTTATGGAGACAAAATAGTAGATATGAGTACAGTGAGTTGGTGGGTGGTGCATTTCAGCAGTGTCAACAGCAGCAGTGAGTTACCTCTGCTGGTGAAAATTTTTACAGCTGTGCCATGCAGGCTCTTCTACTGTAGATCCCCCAGAGATGAAGCTCTTGACTGCACCTACTACAAGTTTAAAATGAACTTACCAAATATATTGAGATCTAGGTATTGCAGAAGATATTCATGCACACTGTTTTCAGGATTATGAGGTGAAGGCCCAGTAGACAATATCCAGATACAACTATCTTAAATATTTTTGGATTTGTTCTCATTTTAAGAATCTGTTAAACATAAGTGATCCAAGGCAGAGATAGTACTCTGAAAACTAATTTGAACAAGTTCAAAAGGATTGCTATTTTTTCACATTTTGTTAACCTCACTGTCATAAGTGCAATGCCAGATGAACATAACTGCATTGCTTCTAAACCTGAACTGTCATGCTTAAGATCATTTTTATGAGATGTTAGACAGTAGTACTGCTAAAATCTGCATTTAATATGAAGGGGAGGCTAATTTAAAAGTATATATTTGTTTAATAACTTACTGAACAGATATTGCATCAAATGACAGGATGTCAGCACTCCATATAAAATGAGATTACACACACACAAAGACAGAAGGAAAAAAAAAAATTTGAAAGTAGGGAAAAAAAGAAACACATCATAGGTAAAATGAGATTCAGTTTAAGAAGATGATTAAGGATATGGAACATCTCCCTTATGAGGAAAGACTGTTCAGCCTAGAAAAGAGAAGTCTGAGAAGGGATCTTATCGATGCCTATGAATACCCAAACGACAGGATTCTAATGGATGGGGCCAAACCTTTTCCAGCGGTGCCCAGTGACAGAACAAGAGGTGATGAGCACAAATTGGAACATAAGAAATTCCATCTGAGCATGAGAAAACCTTCTTTGCTTTGAGAGTGACAGAGCACTGGAACTGGCTGCCTAGGGAGGTTATGCAGTCTCCTTCTCTGGAGATATTCAAAAAGTGTGCTTGAATGCTTTCCTGCACGTCATACTCTAGGGAATCTGCATTAGCAGGGAGGTTGGACTATGTGATCTCTCGAGGTCCCTAAGATTCTGTTATTCAGTGGTATTATCAAAAACATGAAATTTATGCCTCTGATTGCCCAAAAATCAGTATTAAAATTCTCAATGCCTTCTACAGCAGCAGATTATTTGCAATGCTATTCCCAATTATATATCTCACTAATAAGAATTTTTATATATCTAAGGTTAAAGCAACATAACATTCTGGTGATTATTCAGTTACTCCAGGATTTCCTCAGATTTCATTTGCAAAGTATATCAGTACATCTATCCAATAAAATGTTAGTTGCATCCAACCTGTTTTCCTGGTATTCAGTAGTGGGATTGAAAAGGTGACCAAATAATAGACATCTAAACCTTGCTTTTTACCAAATTTTTGCTCTACTTGTAAAATGTGTTTTTAATAAAATATTTCTAGGCTTAAAGTTACATTAAAAATCCTTTAGATGTAAATATTATTAAATCACCTAGTAATATCTTAGGTTGGAGAGTCAGGAAATATACAGCTAAATCATCAACAAAACTAAAATGAGAAGTGCAAAAATTATTTGAAATGAATTATAAAGGAAGGGGAAAATTCGGTAATGAAACACTATAGAAGAAGCCATGTAGAACTATACATCTTTTGCTGCATTACCTGAGCATAGACAACTGTCTAAAAGATGCTTAATGACATAGCTGGCAGGCAAATGTTGATAATAATCACACCTTGTAAAGTAATATTATTCAAAATGAGGTAGTTAATTATATACAGCCCTTAAGATTTTCACTTTCATCATGCAGAACAACAATCTGAGAGTTAATAGAGCAAAATAGGATAAGGTGTTTGTTGGATATAGTGCGAGGGGCCAAAGAAATACAACCAGAAAAATCAGAATGCTTTCAGGGAGGAAAAAGAGTAAATCAAGTGACACTTTCTGCTACCAGAAAGTGTTTGAGAGCTGATATAAAAATGTATTGCACATTCTATTCAAGATATGTCTGTAATATGCACCCATTATATCAAGTTAATTAATCTCATGTGAGAATAATTTGTCTTATGAGAGGCAGAAATGAATTAGCAGGAGGACAAACTGGATTACCTTCAGCTTATGCCTGTAGAATATGGGTCACAAAACAAATCATATGCTAGGCAGAGAAATTGCAATCATAAATAATAGTACAGTCAATGTACCTCAAACAGGAAATATGAAAGTCTCAGAGAATGTCAATAAACTAATTGAGTTTGAACAAAAATGTGGTGAAATTTCAACCATTTTCTGCGTAGAGAATTGGATGGAATCTAATTATACAATTTTAATGGTAATATGAATATCATTAACTACAGTGTAACAAATATTAAACAAAAAGTATAAACGAAACTTATTTTCTGAAACTTTTTACTGATTGGGAAAAACAAACAAGGAGAAATTGAGTAAAAAAGTGAAATGATAGAAGTCAAGACAGAAGAGAACTATTTCATCAGACTAAACTGACACTGCACCTATTCCACTATCCTCACCCTAACGAATACATAGGAAAATCTGTGTTTTTCATCTAACCTAATTTTGATCTGCAGAGGATGCCTCTGCAAAGGCCAAAACCACACAGAAAGCTGGGATTGTGCAAGCCAATGATAAACCACGCAGAAAAAGCAGTAAGACAAAACATGCAGTTTGGTTAGTCTCCTGCGGAGTAATCAGCTTCCTCTGTGGAAGTATACAGGGCTGCCTGCTCTATAGTAGCGTCTTACAATATGTCTGCAAAGAATCTGATGCTGCTACTGCTGCCGTCTGGTAATAAGGGATTTTAAAGTCTGTTCTATAGTTCCTTATCATGATACAGGAATGCATCTCTTCCTGACAGGGTAATCGATATGATCCCTAGTAACTCCGTCCCTAGAACCCTAGTAATTTTGTCTCACTCTTGCAGGTAATTAAGTCCGGTAGAAGAATATTATTAATAGTTTCCTAGAGTTTTTTGTTTTTTTTTCCAAAATATGATGGTACACTGAACAAACATTTGACATTTCTATTCTTATAAATCCATTCCACCTATATAAAAAATAGGGAAATTTTTTACTGTTGAATGCAGTATATAGAAATTTGGGAAAAAGAAAACAAACCCTAAAATATAAAATTGTGCTCAAAAGGTTTATTTGATGTCAGTCCTATTAATAGAAAATCTGTCACATAATCAGACCAACTTAGTTCTTCATTCTCACAGACTGCTTTAATTAATCAAAATGAATATCCATAAATTATTGAAATTTTCAACTGGAAATATTTCTAATGATTTTATTTGATATCAAATGATGATCAGTACTGAACAAAAGCTTTTGAGTACCCTCTCATTACTACGCTACTGTTATAAGGCCGACTGCTACTACAGCTTCCTAAGTAACTCAATCTTATCCTAATCTTCACCAGTTCTTAAATTAGTACTTGTAGCAGTCACCCAAAAGAATGCTTCAAGTGCTAACAGACACAGAACCCATCTCAGGCTGCACTTGCTCCTACTGAGTTTGTTTTTTTTTTAATTAAATAAAGGAATTTTATTTCATTTAATAAGCATGATTATTTGCAAAATATTTCTTTTCAAAAAACAGTTATTGCTAATCATAATTTAGGAAGCAGAGGC
Organism: Alectoris magna; assembly: GCA_030625065.1. NCBI lineage: Eukaryota > Metazoa > Chordata > Aves > Galliformes > Phasianidae > Alectoris > Alectoris magna. The sequence goes on from CM060565.1 coordinate 17,877,952, forward strand.
AGTTGCTTTTAAGTTTAAAGTAATAAAGAACTTGGAAGTCTGCTAATTTTTAGTAGCTGCTTATTGTGAACTACGTGTTGATCTATCAATGCATGATTTCAGAGACTATTCCTTAAACCATAGCAAAGAGATTTTATGTTACAGTATAACAAAAAAACTAAATATTCTTGGAGAAATTTGAGTCATGAAACAGCTTAGATTAAACTAGCTCAGTTTCAGCCAAGTCAAATATTTGCTGTGATGCTAGACTGCAACAAAGCAAAGCAATGTCTTGATGCAAACATCGCTAAGTACGTACAAGGAATGTCAGTTTCCTTCCTGAATCTGCTAACAAAGTGCACAGTGACCCTAAAAATAAAAGACTAAGGAGCTGTGCTCTGCTAAATCTGCTCCGGAACACAGAGGCCAAAATAAGTTTTAGCTGGGGAACATGCCAGCAAGAAGCTTGTTCACAGATGCAGATTCTTGAGAATCATGTTAGACCAAAATCTTCAGGAAAGGCTCTACAAGATCCTATCTTTTGAGGAGAGAAATTCAGTCGAATTTATTACCATTCATCCAGGTTTTGTTCTATTGTTGGTGTGGTTTTTTTTTTTCAAAATGAAAAAAATATCAATTCCTGCTTTTTATATTACATTTTGGCACAATATTTATCAGTTATATTACAGCTCTGGTGACTTAAGTTCCCCTTTTAACACCTGGTCTTCTAAGAATCTGTGTTTGCTTGAGTTTAAGTCTTGATCTACACTTTTATATTACATATTGTGTTCAGTTTGCTCATCTGTAAACATATTTTGAGTTATTTGTTTTGGGAAGCCAAACATGTCAAGAGAATGAAGAATGTTCCATCACTCTCTTGGCTGCTATTGTCAGAGAAATTGATTTTCCAAACAAAAATGATCTTTGACTATATACATCATTATAGACAATATCTTCAAAGGTCTAAAGCATATTACTCTACAATGCCATCCTGTAGATGAGTTAAATAACTTTATCATCCATTTTTTAGCTGAGAAAACTTGTTTAAGATTACCAAGATAATGGCATTTTTCCATCATTTACACCTTCTCCCTAGTTTGCTTTATATGAATTCAAAAAAAAGTCTCAAAATCAGAATTCCAAAGTGCATGCATGAAGCAGAAAATATCTGAAAAAATAAGTATATTTGTGTATTTATTTAGCCCTGTTGATAACTCATACCATTTCAGTGGTTAAAACTTCAAGGCGATAGCAATAAGCCTTGAGTAGATATAGCTGTAAATATATACAGGGTCAACTTAGACATGTAGTAAATGGTATAAATCCTTCAGTGTGATGTCAAATAATGCAGCTGACAAGAATCAATACATATCAATACATGATAAGGGATTTTCATAGTGAAATCATTTATTTTTCTTCTAATGGGAAAAATTTCATTTTGGCAAGACTGCCAAGAATATGATATAAGTGGTGTATAACCATTCAAGGCAATGGCATTTTATTATTCACCCTCTTCATCTAACCTACTGTATGGGAATGCAAGATTTGTCTGTAATCATTTAATATTGCTCTAAGCCTTGGAAATTGTGTGTAGTGACTTTGAACAGAGATACCCTCTAGTGGTTACATTTTCAATATAAAATGGATATCATTTTCTCTTCAGAATGGAGTATTTGCTTAAGAGCTGAAGAGATTAAAAGAGATTTTTTTTCTTTTCCTTTTCCACTCTATCAGTAAAGGTAGATAACCTTGGGTTTTTCTGATCTCTGACAAGTTAATTGCATTCCTTCTTTTATCACTTCAAGTAAAATGCTGGAAGCTTTTCTGGTCTCTTGGCCCTATTCTGGACAGATATGACAAAATTGAGTCTACTGAAACAGATGTACAGTCACCTGTTGGATTGTTTTCACTGACAATATTTTTGTCTTCTTTCCTTCATGCCAATACAGAGTGGATTGGATATAAATTATTGCAGAAATGTTATCTACAGCCGAAGAAAGGGGCTCCCATCCAGGGCACTAGAATTTATTCCCAGGTCTGTCACTGAATTTAACTTTTGACTAGACATTTAAACATTTCATACCTCAGTTTGAAATAGTTGTAATAATGTGTGCTTCACTCAAAGTATTTTACTGAGTGTTAATTGTGCATTTTTTAAAATCAGTAATGAATAGAAAAAAGTGCAGTACCACACCACTACCTGTAGTTCCTAATCAGAGATGAAACTCTGTGAATAAATGTAGTGAGGCATCTTTTTCAAGATATGTGTATTGCTGGGACTGTCAGACTCCAAGCTATTTCTACTGTGTCCATAGACAACTTGGTCCTTTCTTAACCCAGCTGTATGAAATTATTAATCTTGGCCATTCAATTAATATTTGCATATGTTAATTTCAGCAGTAGTTTTGTGCAAGTTACGTTCACTACGTGTGCCTGTATATTATCAAATATTGTTGACAACAACTATATAGTATAGCTTGGTATAGTTTCCTACCAAACTGAGACCTGAGGAATTAAAAGAATTTATATTGATACTATGTTTAGTGATTCTTTCCTATGCACTATCATGAGTTTAAAAAAAAAAAAGGGGGGGGGGGGAGGAGTGAAATTACTCCTAAGGTTCATCCTTCCATTAGGTTTAGGTTTTGGATTAGGATTTTATTTGAGAGAGAAAGCTGAGAGCTCTACTTGGAGCAGAGCATGAAAGGGGGACCTAAATAACTTTTCCCTTTGCAGCTGACTTCTTCCTTAGTCAGCTCCAATATAGCTGAAGCACTAGGCTTATTTAATGCTCTCAACTCTAAGCCTAATTCTAACACCAATTTAGAGCTAAAAGAACAGAATTTAGGTTTGCAGTTCTTAGGCGTGAGACCATGAAGAGCATTATGGAGAAGAAAGCACCAGCCCTCTCTCATCTGTTTGTATACTGAGGTCCATGATGACACCCATGAAAGGGGCAGATGTCAATGTCTATTCTTTAGAAAGAATTTGGGCTCTGGACTAGCATTAATTATCCCCCATTCCTCGTAGTTTTATGGGCTATCTTTAGGGTTTCCCTACTTTGTACTTGTATGAGGATAGCCTGAATGGGGAGGAATGACTACACTGTGACTTGGTGATGGACATCTACTGTAAGGGAAACCAAGGTCCATCATCCAGGATTTGAGATGCTGCTGCAGGTGTTTAACATCTGGATGCTTGATTGAGAAGTCCGCAGGTGGATAAATCTGGTATAGAAACACAGGTATCCAGGGACCTTGTGAATTCACTCCCTGATAAGATCAGGTCATTTAATTATACTCCTGTAACTAATGATGGCACCACTGACATTGAAAATCATGTCTGAAATTCAGAAGTATAACTTAAGAGATGAAATATTCCAATTTTCATTATGTACTCCCAAGTACTCAGTCATTAACAACTTATTTAATAGATGAAGACCTTCACTGACAGTGATTCTGAGATACATTTCATCTTTCTCTCTTTCTCTTCCTTCCTTCCCTCCCTTCCTCCCTCCCTCCTTTTTGCTTTTATATTTCATCATAATTATTCCATATCTTTGAAAAAAATTATTCCTTGCAAAACATTAATATGTTCTTTCATTAGACTTTAAACATGATTCATTTAACACTTGTGGTGTTAAAACTCTGACTGGGTAGTTTAGTTTTGCTATTGCAGAAGAAACATGCTCATTTTATTACTGAGCCATGACTAGAAAATAAAGCTTTATAAAATGTAATTAATTGTGCACTTTAAAGGTCACTATTAATAAAAATCAACATGTAGATTATTAAGCCCATAGAGAAAATCATTAATAACACTTTTAGATATTCATAAAACCAATATTCTAAAATGGAAGTATAATGAATTTTATCTGAAAGATACAGTAGATTCCTTGTCCCCTGTTACAGAGGAAAAACCTTCAGAACTTAATGTGTCTACCTTAGTATTTGAGTTATGAAGTTATGAGGTGTTAGAGAAAAGTAGCAGCATAAATTTTAGTCACTGTATTTGCTCATCAAGTATCCTTCAGTGTTCACCAAAATAACTCATTTTCCGCAGTTACTGTGAAGATTCTTTTATTCCCAGGAAGAATTATGAATTTTTGAGAACTTTTCAGTTTCTTTCCATTTCTCTTTTTTCCCTCTTATCATCCTGAAAGTATTACTAGAGGACATTAATATGGTAATAGTGCAAGAAATGGCAGAAAAATGTCATTAGTACCCATCTTGTCTATTAAGAATGAATCCAGAATTCATAATTATTCACAATCAAAATCTTTGTTAAAATTAATCTCCTCATTTTCACTGTGTCTTGAAAATCTCATTTTTAGCAAATCCCCTTTTCTTTCACCTTTTCTTTTACTCCTTAGTGGAAAGAAGCTGTTGGATGTATATGGTTGATTTCATTTATTGTTGATTCGGGGTAAGAATCTCATACATTTATTCTATGAGCTGCCCCAGAAGTCAAAATATAAGGAGTTAAGGTATAGTTAAGGTATAGTAAAGGCATAGTAAAGATTTCCAAAGAAATACAATCCTGAAATATGCTGGCCCTGATTCTTATTTACATAAAGACCTCTTTCGCATTCTGACAGCAGAAAGGAACCCTAAAGTGTATTTAAATGTAATTTATGCCCACTCTAAGACTTCTTATGCTGCCAGAACTGTATAAATGAAAATCAGATCCATTATGTTGGATTTTACTTTTCTTTCATTCAACTGTTACATTGTACATATGAAAAAAATAAAAAAGAAATTCTTTATATCTTTGTAACTCCTACACTATTCTTTCCAAAAATATTAATCAATGCCAACAGCAAAAATCCAGGATTTAAAAGCCAAATAATTTTTAGAGTTAAAATAGGGGGGGAAATATCTAGTTTTAAATGTAGTAAATTATATGAAATGCAATATGTTAAGAATACCTTCTTTGATTTTTCTTTTTGTAGTCTGAGAAGCTGTGATAGGACACACTAAATATCAGGGACAATGATTTGGGAAGGGAAGGGAACGGAAGGGGGAAGGGAGGAGGACAGGGAGGGGAGGAGGAGGGGGAGGGAAGGGGAAGGGGAGGGGGAGAGGAAGAGGAAGGGGAGGGAAGGGGAGGGAAGGGGAAGTGGAGGGGGGAGGAGGAAGGGGAAGGGGAAGGGGAGGGGGAAGGAGAGGGGAGGAATTGGCTAAATCATGTCTGGCAGAAAATCAAGCTTGTGACTAGTCTTAACAGTGAAGCAGTTATGGATGTTTCACAATGAAAAATGAAGCACTTGGAATAGGTTATATTAAATATCATTTATAGGACAAGTGTTTATTTCTCTTGAAGAAAATGCATTATGAAGGCAAATTGTTAAGCCCTTTTTTCAGATTTGCTCTGACAAGACACGGTTTTTGAACAGAAAAGTCAAACTGTGGTGCTGTGGTTGCTGTCAAACTATGGTGTCTCTGGCTCTTATGGTTAACTGCAAATAATTATGAGACTTCTGTTTGACTACAGCTCAGTTCCTGCGTAGGCTGCATGCAGCCTGAGTTCAAGGATTTCTACTTTTTGCTTTGACATTCCTTTCTCCAGACTTTCTTTTACTTCCAGTTCAGGTGTTGGCTTTTCCCAATTTTAAATGTAGTTTTCCTTAGTTTTAAACCAAGATTAGAATGGATTCCGGCCTTTCTCTCTTTTCATTCCATTCGGAACCCAAACTCACAGAAAATAGAAGAAAGCTTACCTACTTAAAGAGAAACACATATATGTATTCCTGAATTACTTTGTCACTAAATGTAGTTGGTTCCAAGTCTGAGACATTTTGAAATTTCTTTTATTACATGAAATCTTCAGCACTTCTTGGCAATTTGACATTATTTCACTCAAGTTTGCAGGCACTGGCAGTGAAGCAGTGTGCCCTGTTGGTAACCTTTATTTGTACCCCTTTTGGAAAAAGAGCAAAATCCTGGTTCTTCCCGCTCTCTTTTTTAATCCACTCTTCCTGTCTTAACTTCTTCTTACCCCCAATTTCTCATTACTTCTAAGACCATGTATATGTACTGACAGTATCTTTGATCTGTCAAGGACTCTTTTGGACAAATAATTGCACATGAACAGCAGCAATGTTTGGGCAGAAAGGTAGTTAAAGATTTCTCCTGTCACTGAAGTGGGCAATGCTGTTTCCTGGATTGAGGCATAATGAAAGTGGATGCCTTGGCTGCTTAATCTGTTGGTGGCTTGTGTTTATTTGATCAACAAAGTTCAAAGTGTACAGGTACCAAAAGTACCACCTCCAATTTATTTCAATGGAAACTACAATACATACAAAGAGAACATACATAACACTGTTCGATAGAGCCAGTTCTCAGCTACAAAAGACTAGTTTTCAGCATAGTCATTGCTATTAGCTATGCATTTTTTTCCCCATGGAAGTAATCAGTCCCACACCTTTGCTTCATATGCATTTCCACGTAATTCTGTTAGACTGCTCTGCTGTCATCTGATGCATGGCAACAAAATTCAGTGTAATACTCGTGGAAAGATTCAGCCTCTACAGCCATACCACCAACATCCATCTCTGATGATGCAGGCCAAAATGATAAAATAGAAGTTAATTTCAGAGCAGTCCTCGTGAAACTTTGATTCTTAATCCTATTATCCTACTTGGATTTTCTTATGGCATTATTGCAAGAGGTCTCCCAGAAATGAGTGAAAAATAGATGCTGTTGACTATCATGAAAGAATGCAAAAACTTTGCCTGTTAATGCAAATGAATTTTACTTTTCACAGACAAAGACTCATAGAAAAAAAAACCCTGAAATATCCTGAAGGGAAGCCGAGTGGCAGTGTGAGATGAAGGAGGGTGATAAATAGTCAGACTAAGAGCAAAATTGCATACACAATTATAAGGAAAAGGTAGCTGTTTGTGTACATGTAAATCCAGAATATTTAATATACAGAATCCTCTTCCTCTATTGCATAAAGTATTTACTAATCCAAATCTGTTTTTTTTCTGTCTCCCTTTGATCATTTATACCAAGTATTTCTTTACTGTTTTTAATGTTCCCATCTGATTACATTTTAAGGACTGGTATTCCTAAAGTTCTTGCATATCAGTAAAAGTTATTATCACCACTGGTTGTAATCCTCCATGAAGCATATATACACGATTAGATATTAATTATTTCATTCAACATGGAACATAGAGTTCACCAATTTTCATTGTATTTCATGTTAGACTTAAAAGATGCTTACTTTAAAAGAAAGTGATTTATTTGCCTGTATTTCAAATTGTCTTATTTATAAAAGTTTGTGTGTTATAACTGTTATAATGCAGCACGTATTAGTTAAGCACAAAAGATAAAATAAGGACTTTACATGACTTTATTGACTTTAGTGTAGCTTGCTTGAACTTTTATCCTGTTTCTTTTTTCGCTTGATTTTTTTTTTAATCAAGTTGATTCCAAACCACAGTGTGGTGGAATTCATTTAACATGGGATGCAATTGTTGTAAATGACTGAATGGCCAAAAGTTCACGACCTGTATCCACTACTGCAATTTTCCCTGTAGCTGACAGAACTGATGAAGGTCTAGGACTGAGTGTCTGAGGAGCCTGGATTACCATAATACTTTAACATGATTCACAGAGTTGCTGAAACTTAGTGAAATGTTTTAGATAAGCTTCCACTGTTCTTACTGTATTTCTTCCTAGAAGCCCTTCAAAAAGGTTTTCTAAATTATATTATTAATATTTTTGCATGTGTAATACTAATTCACATATAAGGTGAAGACTTCTGTCTTCATCTCTTGAAAATCCCAGAGATTAATTCATCGACACAATATTGTTCTAAGCATATATGAGACACACATGCTAATAGGTTTAGCCAGACTAAGGGGCATGGAGAAACAGTGAGACTACTGATTAACAAGATGATTGGTTTTCACTGGTAACGGCAGCCTGAGCTTTAAATATTCTTTTACATATTGTGGTACAAAATAGTTATAAGCAAGCTATAAATGGGAGCATACTGAGGCTGGTTTTTGCAATCACACTGAGAGAATACTTTCAATGAGGGCTGCTCCTAAAGTAATAGCTCCTATTTAATTATGTGGGTCTGTGATGTCAGAGATAGATGCTGTTGGTACGGCAGTAGAGGATGAACCTTTTCAACAATATTCCATTACATTTTGTTGCTGTGTGACAGACAGCAGCAGAAGGGCAGTCTGACAAAATGGTGCATGACATGGAAGTGCATATGAAGTAAAGGTGTCACTGAATTCCTCTATGCAGACAAAATGGCACCAATGAATATCAGTTCATTGATGCTTTCTGAACATTTATGGATCCAAACAGTGGATGTGAGCACAGCGAGGAAGTGGGTGGAGCATTTCAGCAGTGGCAAAAACAGTCACTTCCGCTGGTGCAGATTTTTCTGAGCGTGGTATTCAGGCTCTTGTTCATTGCTGGCAAAAATGCATATCTAATAAAGGTAGGGACTATACTGAAAAATAGTTTTTTGTAGTTGAGAATGTGCTCTATCAAATAGTGTTATTGTGCTCTTTGTTGCTGTTGTAATTTCCATGGAAATAAATAGGAGGCATTAATTTTTGAGAGTGCATGTAAATATGAAGTGCAAGCTAAGAGGAAGGATGAAAACACCTAACTGAAATGTGAAGAGTGGACACAGCGTGGATCCAATGTCACCCACATGGATAGTCACAAATCCAGAGATTATCTGTTCTGCAGATCACATCCAAACTAGTCTGATATTAAAAAAGAAATCTTAAAGAAATATTGCACTGCATTTACTGCTTACTTATGGGACAGCAGGCATTAGTTGTATTAAAAAACAAACAAACAAACAGAAATCACAGTAACACCAAACTAAAAAAATCTTCAGAAACCAACAGTACTTATTATAACAGGTTTATCTTTCCAGGAGGAAGTTTACTTTATTAGCAGGATAGGTGAATTAAGCCTAACCCATACTACAGTTTTGTCAGGCTAACTTGCTTACTGTGTATTCGTTCGGAATGTCACAACTTTATGCCAAGAGATAGTATTCCTTGAAAGTGTGTACAGGATACAACAGAGTAACATTCTTCCTTGTCATTAGAGGACAATGAAGACAGTATAAAAATACTTATGAACGAAAATCTTTACAAAAGGTAAAATAACAAAGATATTGTTTGAACTAAACTCAAGATCTGAAGGCCCTCACTGCTTTGGCAATTGCATCTGTTTAACTCGCTTTAAGTCAGACTTACATAGGTAGCAGAGAGAGCCTGGGAATGTGTGGATGAAGGGAAGCACATAGGACAAAGTTTTTTAATCTTCTGTCTCGCTGTACCAAACTGATGAAACTGAAAGATTTTGAATCCTTTCAGCATGCCTGTGGAGAGCTGAACACGCATTACCTCCTACTACAAATGTATCATTTTAATCTCTTGTGATATTGAGCAGAACCAGAAATAAGTCCCAATGTTTATATATTTCCTACAAGTCTTGTTTCATCTTGTAAAAAGCACATCTCATTTTCACTGATGTATGTCATCACAGACCTTCATAAACATCTTTCTTTTACTGTAGTCCAGGCGTAGATTTTCACCTGAGTCAATGTATCTAACACAATTAATTGAAGTAAATATCTAAATGTTGAAAAGCTGCAGCTTCTTTGTGAAAAAATAAAATACTTTAGGGACACAGATCTATTGTCACCCCTCCACACAGTCACATTTTCACCTGCACGTGTAAACAGACACTCATCATGTATGACTCTGTAACTGTTCTCAATGGCATTCATTCCACTTTAAAACACCTGTCAAAACAATCATTAAATTGGGTTAAGCTGTCTGGCTTTGTGAAGATCTTTTACTGTGCTCCGATATACTTACTGTAAAATTGATTGACCAGCTTCTGAGGGAGGAAAGGTTTCTGCACTTGTGAAAGTCAATTTAAAGCCACCATTGCCAAACAGGAAGGAAGGAAGGGAGGGAGGAAGGAAGGGAGGAAAATGAGAGTGGTGTCAGGCTATGAGTGCAACATGATAATTTCTAAAGAATACAAATCTGTATCTTATTGCAGCGGAAGCTAAAGCATTCACATTCCCACGTCACTTATTCTATCTTGATCTGTCTGATTTTCATCAGGATTCTGAGGTTCTTAAATATGATTGGAGAAAACATTCCATATATTAAAATAGTTAATAGTTAATATTGATACTCTCATTACAGTATTATGTTGATGATCTATTCAGTATGTGGGTCAAGTTCTATAAGCTTAGTAAAAAATAATGTAATCTCTGAGGCACTTACAATCTAATTAAACACAATTATGTAAGAGATGATTAAATAAAGCTTACCTGACAATTAATATGCAGGTATTTAATTTTAGTTCAGTACTAAATGGTTACTTCTATTCATAGACTGGTAAGATTTTGCTTAATTTATTTATCTTTATAGTAAGTGTGAGGTAAGACACTTACTTTATCAGAATGATAGCACCTCCAGTGTGAAAAGAAAAGAAATACAAAAAGACTGTAAAAAATAATTCAATTTCCAATAGTTACCCATACAGTGTTATTGGTTTTGCTTTGTTTTCTTGAAAACATCCTATTTTAACTGTAATTTTGTCTTGACTGCTCACAGCAGGCTGGACCCCTCATGATAAGATGAATTAGCTAGATTTTATCAACAAAAATTTCAATCATACACTGCTCTCAAACATTTCAGTATGGCTGTAAAATAAGGTATTTTCTGATCAAAAGTCTCCTGATTCTCTGGATACACATTCACTAAGACTGTTCATTTTCATTCTTCAGCACAACCCACTCTCAATCTTTTTAAGAATTAAAATGCTAGGGTTTTTTTCTCTGCTAACATTTCCTCCAAGCTTCTTTCTCTTTTGCTTTTATTTCATATTTCTGTTACGTGTAACTTTGTATGAAATAATTGAGGTAGGCTTTTATTTTCCAGGCTTGTATTACATTTGCGTGTGTGCTTTTATTAAAATCTTTCCAACTCTAAGATGCTATAGCTGCACAGAAGTTGTGGTTCACCAACTATGCCCTCTGGACTGTGCAATCATTTGTAACTTTGCAGCTTCTGCGCAATCACATACATAGCAGTTCCTTCCCTGATAACCAGAAAATGACACACAAACTTATTTAATTCTACACACAATAATGCTGCCAATTTTCTGAATTCAAGTGGAGTTTTATTTCAAAGAAGTTGATCTCAGTGCTGTTAGACATTTACTTATTTGTTGTAGAATTGCTGAAGCTTTTCTGCTTTGCAGCATATTGTCTGTAGAGAGTTATGTAAGGATTTCTAAGTTGGTGTTGTTTTGCTTTTTAAGATGATGACATTTTTTGTAGTTTGATACTATATCTAATGAGGAATTGCTAAGGAAATTCTCACGCTCCCTCTAGCTATTAGGCATATAACAATGCGATTTACTTTTGTGTCATACTGGTAATCATGCACCCCCAGGGTGAGTTGGTCTAGTGAGCTGATTTGTTACATACACCGTGTGAATACTTCTGTTAATTTCACAGAGCAACACATCCTCAACGTTGACTTTCATTCCTTTAAAACTTTTTGAAGTTTTCAATATGCTGTTCACCTTTAGAATGGAAGAGATTTCCTGCAGATTTCTTTACAGCACAACAAAAACACCATTTCTCTCTTTGACCTGACCTGCCAGCAAAAAGTACACTGAACATGCTGACCGTACAGATGTCCTTCCATCGGCCATGCTTCGTGTTTCATTCCTTTCCAATCACATGTGCAGAACCTGAGATTTCAGTCCAACAAACTTAAATCGAAGGCTCTCAAATTACCAGTTTAGATTCTCTGAGTAGAGGTTTTGGACTCTCATTTTCAGGTAACATTTCTGACTTTTAACTATTGGTCATCAGAAACAAACAAACAAACAAAAAACCCCAACATCTAAACATCTACTTCCTTGCTATTCCTTTGCTGAAGCCTGGTGTCAAAGCAAGCTTCTAGTATTGTCTTACATGAGAGGTTTAATAAGCTCATTTGCTTTCAGACAGAGATTGGATTTTGGTTTGATTTCCCTTTGAAACTGAACACTGTGCTGAAAATAAACAAGACATGGATTAGTTAGGAAGTTTAATATATTCTATTCTCAGCAGCTCAACTTGTCACACACAGAGAGATTGACCGAGAACCCATGTCCAAGGGGCATTTTCTGTTCTGGATTCTGATGCATTACTTACCTAACAGTCCATGACTATAAGATAGCAATTAGATTTAATATAGCTGAATTTATGAGAGCAAGTAATCCAGTCTGCCTGAGCTCCAGTCAAAAACTCAATTTCTTTTTGTTCCCTCTTCACTTGCCCAAACAATCAGCCCAGTGGTGCATAACCTCATGCACTTTGGAAAAATTCTGTGCTGGGTGGTACAATGACTCAATATCTTATTCTTACTATTTTTGTATATCCTGGCAGCTGTTGCAATACTACTGCTAAAGTTTTTATTTTGTACTGGCTCGTGATGTGATTCCTAATGCTTATTCTTCATCAAAAATGTAATGGATGTGAACAGTAATTGCAGAGAGTTAAAAGGGGTTAATTGGGCACGCAATTTTCTCTGCAGGTTGTCTGCTTTGCTGTAAAATCCAGTGACACAGTAAAAAAGCGTTGCCCCAGTGGAAATATGAAGCCTCCATAGAATGCACAAAGCATGCTGACATAATTTTGACAGGAAGAGAGCTATACTAAGCTGCTATATGGAATTTTATTATAAGTACCCACAGAGCACTTAATTCATTTTTACACTTTTTACACTAGTGAAAGGCAGAAAAGTATTTGCTTTTAGAACAGATGACATTCTACAACTTAGTGAATACACTGCAAAAAGGGATTGGGCGTAGCTGAGTTACTGCGACAAAAAGATGAGGAAATTGGAAGTGAAATATTTTCTATGAATTTTTATGATTATTTGTGGATTATTTTCTTTATCACATTTAATTAATTCCATTTTCACTTTATTGTTTGCAGGAGATCAATTATCATTACCATAAAATCGTGAGGCACTAAACAAACAGCAAACATAAACCCATATATAAGTACATACATACCTGGAGGTACTGCTATCTGAAAGGGTAACCTGCATATAGAGCCTATAAATGCTCTGCATCTTGGTAACCCTCCAATACTGTGATGGATGGCAGAGGAAAATTGACACCTCCTCCTAGTGTGAAAATCCTCATGCTACAAAAGCAACTGACATTAATAAGATTTTCTAAAGCACTCCTGCAAGAAAAAGAACTCTGTAATGACAGTGGAGTTATCAGATTCTGGTTCTTGTTGTATGGTAAAATAGAATTCTACCTTTTATATCTCTTAGGAAAAAAGAAAAAATATCTAATGTTTTAATGCTTACAAACTGAAGTGACTGTAAAGCATAATTTCCATTGCTTTAGTTGTACAAGAAATGTATTTATTTCTTTAAGCTTATAAACCATGCAGTACATATAGTGCTTTAGGAAAGGTGAGACCCATTCCTGTATGCATACACATCATTCTATAATTAGTAGCTGGGCCCTGCTTGTTAACACATCCATTCTCCCCACTGTTATCATTTAACCTGACAGGCAGCTAAGCACTTCACAGCCCTTTGCTCATTCCTAAGTGTGACAAGGAAGTGAAATAGAAACAAAATACAACTTGTGGGCTAAACCAGCTGTCTTCTCACCCACCTACCACCCTGCGCCAAGCTCATGCCCAAGAAACAGTCAACCCCCAAATCAGCTCCCTATAGCTTTATAGATGTCACCTGGTGGGGATTAATGTCCTACCTAATTCAGGCCACCTGTCCTGGCCCTGCCCGGCCCCATGCTGTTGCAACATAAAATTAGCGGCTCTTTCCCTTGTAGGGCTTTGGCTTGATTGGGGTGGGGGTGGTGTCAGTGATCAGTGAAAACATGGGTATGCTATTAGTACTTCCTCAGCTTAAACTGGAATCTTACATGCAAGCCTGATGAAGAAGGTACAGATAACGTGTATTATTTGTACCTAGATTCTGACCAAAGTTAATGGGTATTGAGGTAGTCTTGGGTAGGTGTATGGACTGGGAAAAGAATTCACTGAGAGCAGCCCTGCAGAGAAACACTTGGTTCCAGTGAATGAGAAACTAGATGTGAGCTGGCAGAATGTGTCTGCAGCCCAGAAAGCCGACAGTATCCTAAGTTGTATCAAGGGAGGAGGGGATTGCCCCCCTTCTGCTCTTGTAAGGCTTTATCTGGAGTACTGTGCCCAGGCCTGGTGTCTGCTGCACAGGAAGGTTATGGAGCTATTGGAGTATCCTAAGAGGACCACACAAATGGTCAGAGAGTTGGAGTGCCACTCTTAGAAACATTCTTAAAAAGAAAGGCTGAGGGAGTGGGACGTGTTAAGCCAAGAGAAGAAATTGTTCTGTGGAGACTTTATTGTGGCCTTCCAGTACTTCAAGGGACCTTATAATCAGGAGGTAGATCAACTTTTTACATGGACTGATAGTGATAGGATACAGAGGAATGACTATAAACTAAAAGAGGGTATATTTACGTTAGGTGGAAGTCTTTTAGTCAGAAGGTACTGGCACAAGCTTTCTAGAGAGGTTGTGAGTGTCCCATCCTTGGAAGTGCTCAAGACCAGGTTGAATGGGGCTGTGGGCAGCCTGATGTAGGGGTTGGCAACACTGCCCATGGCAGGGAGGCTGGGACTAGATGATCTTTAATGTCTTTTCCAACTCAAGTCATTCTATGATGCATGAAGGAAAAAGGATTGAACCCTTTATGCATGTTAATAAGTCTGGTAATACTGTCTTTGCTAATCAGTTCCAAACCAGTGTGACCACCCTCTGCAAACTTCAGAGGGACAAAAAAGAATTTGATGATTCTGTTTTCAGAATCTTTTTAAGCAATGTATTTTCATGTATCTACCTGTCTCTGTTTATTTCTTCACAATACATTAGACTTTACACTAGTAGGATTTGGTATAAGCATCAATGGAGAAAAATAATACAGGACAGTATCTTTTACACAATTACTTCCTTTAAACCAAAGCTCTCTGAATGTTTTGTAAATGATAATAAAAGCTCACATCCTCTTGTTTATAATAAAGTATCATCTACCTATCATACAGATTAATTAAACTGATGTTTAAAACAGTGCAGGATTTTCCTCTCCCAAGTGTTTCTGTAAACAAGATTTGACAAGATCGCTCTGAGGGGATGTTTCAATAGTACTACTGGATACAGTTCCTACCGTGTTGGCGATGCAAATCAATGGTTAATGAAGTAGTTCATAAATCTGCAGTGTCATATGTGGCTGTAGAAATGATGCAGGTCCTTAAAAGTGCATACAATGCCATCGGACTGAATTAAAGTAGAGGGACATGGTGAACTTGATATTTAGCCTATTACTAAATAAAGGCTGAAGCAATTCTACAGACATTTACACGAGCCTGGTTCCTGTGTAGAACTTACAGGAGAATAACTTGTAGGTTAATCAGATATTTCTGGATAATTTCTGTTATGGTCAGGTATGTATATGTATTCTTTTCTCCTCTGACTACTCCGAGTTTCTGAGAGCTTAGATAGGGGAAAGTTTCCTTCCAAATAGAGAACAGCTACTCAATCTGGATTTGTACAAACTTAAGAAGAATTAAAAAATAAAATTCTTTGTGCTCCTTTGTGTGTGTTTAAGTTTACACAGAGGTGCTCTCTGGCTCCATGTAAATATTGCACTTGGAAGAATAGGGAAATTAAGAAACAAGTAATTGTTTATTTTCTGTTCTATTCACCCACCAGATAAAAACCTGTACAGAGCTGGTTTTCTGAAACTACAAACAGGAAATTATTCCTTCTTAGCACGGTGCATTTATAGAAACACCATGTCTGTCTGAATGTGGAGGCTGAGTTCCTACTTCTAGTGAAAACCTTCCCATTAAGATATTTAGGTGGTGGAACTGTGAGCAAACTAGGAGAATCTAGGCATCTTCCCTACAGTGATAAAGAAAATAACTGCCTCACACAGTTCATTGTTGCTTCTGTGGTAAAGATACAGAGAAAGGATAATTCTTACTGAGATCTGCAGTAAGATGGATCTCCTCAGGCAACTTCAGGACAAATTTTTTAATTTTTTTTTTTTTTTTTTTTTTGCATGTAACAATAGGAAAATTTGTAACAAAATCATTATTCAGTACAACAGTCCTAGTAAAGATGGGCTATCCATTAAGACATTCAGCCTGGACATTAGGGAAAATTTCTTTCCTGTGGGCACAATCAAACACTGGAACAGGATTCCTAGAGAACTGGTTGATGCTCTGGGCCTGTCAGCATTCAAGAAACTTTTGGAAATAACTTGCTTTAACTTTAGGTTAGCCCTGAATTCAGGCTGATGAATACAGACAATCTTTGAAGGACCATTCCTACTGAAAATTCTATAATATTTTCTACATTATTCTACACTGGGAGACTAAATCTTAGATATTGTTTTTAATTTTGAGATACCAGGTACACATTTAGAAGAAATTTTGAGGTTGAAGTAAGTAGAGAGATATGCTGCAATAAATCTCACTCTTTTCTGGGCAATACTGAGACAAGCAGGTATTATTTCCTCAGTGTCTCTGCTTCATCTGTAGCTTAGCATATATTTTTAAACATTGAATTCCTGCTAGATTTACATAGTCCTTTCTGAGATATGTATTAGCAATGCTGACTTGTTTACACAGTTAGGTACATAGTGAAACTTGTTTTATGTCCTACCCTGGAGAAGTGAAATATGTGCTGCTTTGCAGGTAGGGTTTTTTTGTAAAGGTCAGCTAAAATTGTAAAAGAAACCTTGGGGATCTTTTAAAGCTGGACATGGTATTACTTGTGAAACTTTCTCTGCTTTTTATGAAAGTCAGGGTTTTGGTGAGGTGAGTGTTCAGCCAGAGCAAAACATACTCTCCTGAGTGGTTATTCTGTTTCCAGAGTGGAATGAGCCAGTAAGTCCTTAGGGACGTAGGATGGGAATAAAACCTATTAGGCTCAAGCACAAGTCTATTTTCAGGTTTTAAAAATTAGAGAGAGTCTGAATAAAATTAAAATTAAAGGGCTTATCATTAGCACAGAAGGAGTGTAAGAGAACAAGATGACATTTCATTGAGTTATTCTGTGTGTAATATGCAGAATAATTGAGTAACATCAGCAAAAGTTTCCCACCTCCTGCTGCTCCTGGACTTTTGAAAACAGAGTGTATCAGGTAGCACTGCATCTGTGCACATTCTTCTATGATATGGAAATCCTAATAATACTAATGGAACATCCCAATAATGTTTCACACCTGGGATTTAATGTGAATTTCTTACTTTATATTTGTGAAAGTCTTACTTCCAGTCTCCAGTGGAGCTTCAAAGCTCTTCAGAGACTAGGATAATAACTCAATGTGACATTTAAGCAAACTCCATACTACACTTGCTTATACTGTGAGTGGCAAGACACTAGCCTTTATGCCTTTTGTATGTTCTGAGTCATTCTGTCTGCCTTTGAAACTGTTGTCCATAAAATGAAAGATTGATGAGATCATCTCTAGCCATCTCTCATACAAATAATAGTCAGCCCCTTGTCATTCTGCCTCTATAGCAATGACATTTAGCCTACTTCACATAATGTTGCCTGATATTACATATTGTGCAATGTCACTTTTCCCAGCCTCCCTATCTTGAAACTTATTCATTTGCATAAAACTAAACAAGATTCAGAATCAGCAGGTATTTATGAAAATTCCTGGCCCTGCATAAGACATTCAGCCCAAAAATACTCAGGGAAAAAAAAAATAATCATTGTGCCAATGCCTTCAAAGGGTTATCATAGAATCACCAAGGTTGGAAAAGACCTATAAGATCATCCAGTCCAACCGTTCATTTCTTCTTGTCTCTTAACCTATTAAAATGTATTAAGTAAAACGCTTTAACAAGTCAGAACGTATCAATAAAATAATTGTCCTGAGGAGACCAGGTTTCTAGTTATTTATTATTTCCTAACTTTTTCATTCCTTCCTCTTTTGTACTGAAAAGGATCCAAAGTATAATTTCTACATTTTGCATAAGAGGACATCTTGCAGAAGAAAAGGAGAAAGGGAGAAAAGAGCATAAATAAGAGGGAAGAAGACAAGGAAGGGAGAGAGAGAGGAAAGAAACAAAGAAGGAAGGAAGATGATAGAGAAAACGATAAAAGAAAAAGTAAGGAACATTATGTAGCATATTTGCTTCTGCAGGCAAAGTATGGGAAACTGGAGGGTCCAAAGTACCCTGCAAACTCATCATTTATGTTAAAGAAGTTGAATCCAGCTGTTTATTTTTGTTATGAAGGAAACTGCAAATCTGCAGCTCATAACTCATGTAGTTCCTTTTTCCTTAATTAACTATTTAACTGAAAACCATCTGGTAAGCTGCCATGTGCAATCATCTCATTACTCAGATTTTCATTTGAAGTTTCTTGACATTATGGTATCCAAAAGACCATTGTTGTCACGGGAAAGGAAATTGATCCATATCCCGTTGTTCCTCACTGCATAAAACTCTAAATCCTGTGCGTTTTTCCCCTCTCCTCTAGGAATTTCTGTGGTGCAAGACAGAGCATGCATTAAAGCAGAGATATTTTAACGGATCATTTGATTTCTTACTGGAGGTTTCAGCGAGGGAAGTGTTTTTGCTTTGGTCACTGGTGAGCACAAAATGTATTAAGGGGCATAGATGTTTTTATATCTAAGGTATTATATGCCTCTACAAAATCCAAGGCAGAGAAATTTAAACTGGGAAGCCAGAAAGCAACTAGTTTAGAAGATTCGGTGTTTAGAGCTTCATAGAATCATAGAATCACAAGGTTGGAAAGGACCTACAAGATCATCTAGTCCAACTGTCCTCCCATAACCACTAATATCACAAGCCACTGAACCATATCTCATAGCTCCTCATCCAGACGCCTCTTGAACACTGCCAGGGATGACGACTCCACCACCTCCCAGAGCAGGCCATTCCGGTGCCTGACCACTCTCTGAGAGAAAAGGTTTATCCTTAGGTCTAATCTAAACCTCCTCTGGTACAACTTGAGACCATCTCCTCGGGTTCTTTTTGTTGCCTGGGAGAAGAGGCCAAACCCTTCTTCATCACGACCTCCTTTCAGGAAGTTGTAGAGTGCAATGAGGTCTCCCCTGAGCCTCCTCTTCTCCAGATTAAACAAGCCCAGCTTCCTCAGCTGCTCCTTATAAGACTTGTGCTCCAGACCCCTCACAAGTTTCGTTACCCTTCTCTGGACACATCCAGGGCCTCAATGTCTTTCTTGTAGTGAGGGACCCAAAACTGAAAACAATACTCGAGGTGCAGCTGTAAGAGGCCATGTTGTCGTGCCTTTGTCTCAAAAACTTGCTGAAGGTGGACTATTCCATGCCAGCCCTGGCCAGGGATTGAGCAATCCCTTTCTCTAAAGATTTTGCTAACTAGAGGCAGCGAAAGAAGGATAAGCACCTTGATGGCCAGGAGGAAACCTTTTGTCTAAACTCATCATCTCGAGGAAGAGAGCCATCTCGAGGGGGGGGGGGGGGGGAGGGGGGGGGTACTCACATGACCCTTACCCAAGCCCCCAGGAATGTCACGTAGGCAGGAAAAAAACAGGATAAAAGGGCGCAGGAAAAATCATGAGGTAGTGCGAGGGAGAAGGCTAGAGAAAGAGAGAGAGAGGATTTACTGCCTTCAGATTCCTTGTTGCTGCTTTGCTGCCCTACTGTCTACGGACTCACCCAGCCTTGCTGCACGAGACGCTGCTGCTTCCATCGCCACCACCCGTACTGCTTGGCACCAACCCGCTGCTCTTCGTTGCCTGTTTGGACCCCAGACCAATGGATAACGGGACACTGCTGCATCGAGTTGGTGACTATCCCTGCTTACCGCAACTCTTGCTTTTCTTCTTACCTTTTCTATTGCCTGTTTCCCCTTCCCCATCTCCCTTAAAGGCTAGGATTTGTAATAAACTGGTTGGACCAACATTTGAACCGTTGATTCTTAATCTCACTCTGGGTATATTAAAAGAATCTCCTCTCGCTCCTATTAATTGGAGCGAGACAGCAGGCTCACCAGTGCTGAGTAGAGGGGGATGATTACCTCTCTGCTCCTGCTGGCCACACTATTTCTAATGCAGGCCAGGATGCCGTTGGCCCTCTTGGCCACTTGGGCACACTGTTGGCTCATGTTCAGGCAAGCATCAATCAGCAACCCCAGGCCCCTTTCCTCTTCACAGTCATCCAGCCACTTGCTCCCAAGCCTATTGTTACTGTGGCCAAAGTGCAGGACCCAGCACTTGGCCTTGTTGAACCTCATCCCATTCACCTCAGCCCAGCAATCCAGCTTATCTAGGTCCCTCTGAAGAACCTCCTTACTCTCAGGCAGATCGACACCACCTCCCAACTTGGTGTCATCTGCAAACTTACTGAGGGTACACTCAATCCCCTCATCTAGGTCATGAAGATATTAAACAAGATGGGCCCCAGTACTGACCCCTAGGGGACACCACTTGTAACAGGTTGCCAACTGGACTTAACTCCATTAACCACTACCCACTGGGCACGGCCCTCTAGCCAGTTCCTTACCCAAAGAAGGGTATACGTGTCCAGGCCACAGGCAGCCATTTTCCCCAGGAGAACACTGTTAGAGACTGTGTCAAAGGCTTTGCTGAAGTCTAGGTAGACTACATCAACAGCCTTTCCCTCATATACCAGTCTGGTCACCCAGTCATAGAAGGAGATGAGGTTGGTCAAGCACAACCTGCCCTTTATGAACCCATGCTGGCTGGGCCTGATCCCCTGGATGCCACACTTGTGCCTTGTGATCTCACCCAAGATGATTTACTCCATAACTTTCCCTGGTACCAAGGTCAGGCTGACAGGCCTGTAGTTCCCTGGATCCTCCTTATGGCCCTTCTTGTAGGTGGGAGTCTTATCAGCAAGCCTCCAATCCTCTGGGACCACTCCAGATAACCAGGAATGCAGGTAGAAGGCGGAGAGCAGCTCGGCAATCACCCCGAGCTTTTAGCCTTGGTTAAAGGATAGCAAAAAGTTCAGCACCAGCTTCAATTCAAATCACAAGTGACTTACAGTCCCAACAAGCAGCTGTTCTATGGTGACTGTCACTTCTATTTTGAGGGAGTGCTCTTTCTCTTTCCTCCTCTTCCTTTGAAAACAGAACAAATAAAAAAGGGTAGGCAGTAATCAAAGAACAGTTATCTTCATACAACAGTGAAGCCATGTGTTATTTATCAACACTTTTATGACCTTCAACATTGGTATCATCACACTAGCCATCACCATTAAACTGAATCAAAGAAATAGTATATTTAACGTAATAAATATAGGGATAGAAGATGAAACTTGCCTGGAATAGTTAGAGAGGACTAGTAAACAGAGGCATCTTGAATCTACAACAGATAAAGGAAATAAAAGGAAGGAACTGTAGAGAGAAAATAAGTTGCAAATTTGAAAGTCAGGAGACTGAATATTAGAGAGAAAGTAATGATGAAGCTTTGAATGGGACAGCCACATCATTAGAGACTCATCTTTCTCTTTAATCTCAGCTCCTGTTATGAAATCCACTGAAATGGATCTTTGAAACTGCAAAGCTGATTGCTGGTTTGGTTTGGGGAAAATCTTGCTCACTGAGTTCATACTTGGAACACAGGAATTTGGCATTTCTGTGGTCTATGGTCACTGTGGAATTTTCTCCACACAGTAGAATCAGGAACACGACAAAACCAGAGTTAAGAATGAGACTTAGGAAGAAAACAATGTAAATATCCCTGGTCGTACCCCTGTATCACAGGAAAGGAGGTGACCTGAGGCAACCAAGCAAGATGAGCAGGTGGAAAGGGAAACAACTTGTAACTAGAGTACAAATGAGTTGACTTAGACTCTTTTAAATAGTTTGTGTGACCTCTAGTGGCCTTTGCTGCCTCCTGTGTCCCTGCACTTTCAATTTGCAGAAATCACCTGGACCTACGGGAATGTTAGATACTGTTTGATTTCTGTTTCAAAAAGTGATAGGGAGTGTAGGTTAGTTTTGACTACATTTCTTCTTAAAAAGAAAAGAAAAGAAAAGGCAAAAAATATTTTTAATTAAAATAAATACAGCAACTTCCCTTTTTTCTAGGTAACCGCTCCCAGAAAAAGAATCACAGAATGGTTTAAGTTGGAAAGGGCCTCAGGAGATGATCTTGTCCAACCTCAGATCACAGTCAGCAAGAGCAGGTTGAACAGGTCTATATCCAAGTAGGCTGTGAGTACCTCAAAGGATACAGAATCCATAGTTTCCCTGGACAATTTGTTCCATTATTGAATCACAGGAAAACTAAGTCTTTGTTTGTTTTGTTTTGTTAATATCTAAATGTAATTTCTTGCATTTCAGTCTGTACTAAGTGTATAAATTCTTGTTCTCCTGCTGAATATAACTAACAAAACCTAAGGTGAGAGATATTTTAGAACATGAAGAAATTGTAAAATACATGATAGAGGCAAACTAAATGGTTATAAAACTTACCTATTCCACATATTTTTGTAAGGTTTATTTTCCTCCTTTGATCCTCTTGTTCCAGAAATTTCCATGGCCTCTTAGCCTCCACACAGTCCTCACTCTGTTTGTTTTACTTGGCTATGGATTTGCTTCCTGTTGCTCTCAGGAGACTCCCTTTCTCTGCTTCTGCTGGTTCCTCCCAGCTTGTCCCATCTCTCAGACTGTTGACCCCTCACACTTTGTGGCCTCCCTCATTGGCATGGGCTCTATTTCTCTCAGAAAAGTACAATCATCACACCCTCTTTCCCAAAGGAAATCAGAATTTAGCATCAAGGAGAAGAGATCTTCTTCCCTGTTGTTTATACATGTTCTTTTAATAGAATTATATATATATTTTAAATACATATATATAAAATAGTGCAGAAGAAAAACAAATAAGCAAATCTTCCACCACTACAGTGTATGTTGACTGTTTGGTATTGTTTTAAAACATTACTGCTAGTTTTCCAGTATGTTGGTATGCTTAAGGTGGGATTTTTTCCAAGATCTCCAGTAAA
This sequence comes from Alectoris magna, assembly GCA_030625065.1. NCBI lineage: Eukaryota > Metazoa > Chordata > Aves > Galliformes > Phasianidae > Alectoris > Alectoris magna. The sequence continues at coordinate 17,901,018 of CM060565.1, forward strand.
AAAAAATTAAAAAAAAAAAAAAAAAAGATGTATTATTCCAAATCAGAATGATTTCTTTTATAGAGTGGTTCATTAAGCTGCAAGTAGCAGATGGTGGGACTACTTGCCAAATAAAGTATACATAGCTGGTGTAAGGAAGGTATATTCTTCATTGCTCTTTGTAGAATAATTTCATGTTTAATCATTCCATCAAAAAAAAAAAATGTAGATGTTAATAAAATTAGCTTTTTAGCTCTTTTCTTTTAGCTCTTTTCTTGTTATTATCTTGTCCTGATTTCACAGGTTATCCAGTCAAAGGCAATAATAAAGATCATTACATACTATCACATCAATACATTATCATTTTGGAATTTATGTTACATTAAAAGTTTGAGTGACTCAGCTAACGCAACAAGAAATCTGTAAGAAAAACAAGATCATATTTCATCTTTTTAAACTATTATTTGTATTTTTTGTGCTGTTTCTAACCAGAGACTGCCCCTGCTAACGAAGAAATGAAAGATTTAATTCCCCAATGTACACCACTATGTCACCAATCTTGACTGACTAAATAGCAAAGATGAGGGGGAGAGTAGGATCAGACTGAAAAGCTGAAGAGCTTAGATGAATTTAGGCTTTCTTATATGTATGAGCAGGGTAATTTCCTTTACCTAACAAGTTTTTAACAGTCACTTTATACATGAAATGTAAAAACAACATTCATTATAATCATTAATATATATTTCAAATCACCAGCTATTGAGCTGGCCTGGGCATTTTTTGTCACTAAGAGTGTTAGCTTTGACCCTTTTGGCCTTTTGATTAATAATTTTGCAGTGTGATTGAATTCTGATATTCAAATGTTTGAGAAGACATAGCTGGTGCTGAGCAGACGGCATACATTGTGTATGGGTAGAAGGTGGTATTAATTGTTAGTTATATTTGCACTGTGTTGCAGTCAAATAAACACAGTTAAAGTGTATATATATATATATATATATCTAAATTTCTGGTTTTGTTTTCCTAAAGAAAGAGCTGATTCCCCACCTGTTTGTGAGAGATTGTAATATATTTTTGGCATACAGTTTTTATCTCTGCTCAGAAATAAAGACTATTTAGAAACGATATCTCTGCCATATGGTAAGCAAAGATAATATAACTGATTTGCACAAAGCATGTGGACCCTTGGATCCAATTTCTTTCTTTCTTTCTTTCTTTTTTTTTTTATTTCTTGTATTTACCTAAGACTTCTGCTCTATTTGTTGAGTTTATTAAAAAAAAAAAAAGATTCTTAAAGACATCTCTTTAAATTATGCATTATCCCAATTATTAATAGCGTAGTGCAGACATTTACTAAACTGTCCCCCAATATAATTTTTAAAAAGAAAAAGCTAACACAGATCTAGCCAATTATTGACTTAATTCTACCTTGTGAAACTTTAGCATCTTTGCTTAATAGAAATGCAGCATTAATGAAGATATGCAGTGAAAAAGCAGCTTTTGATATCTCTTATATAATGGAGGAACATTTTTAATTTGTAAGCCTTTGGATTGTATTTTTTGATTATGTCATTTTTCTGAAGTAGCAGTATTGTTGAAAGCAGAAGAACAGAGCTGAATTATTATAGTAGAAAATAAATCTACAAAATATCTTACTGAGTCTAGTTTCTTCCTAACTTCTATGAGAATTGGTAACATCCAAATCTGTGATTCCAGTATCTTCACCAAGATGTTTTAGCCCTGAATAACCTAAAATCTCTCAGGAAGGAGACTGACTTCTGTGTTTCCATCTGATATTAAGAGGCACCGTTCACTGAATACCTCATATTCAGATGAGGCATAAAACTTACGACTGGGATACATGCAATTGTTTAAAATGCCATGACACTTAGGTGTAAAAAATTTTAATGAGAATTTCTCCTGATATTAGATACGTGTTGTAAATACTGTTAAAGTGATTCCATTAGAAATTCATCTTAACATTATACAACAGAAAAGGAGGAGATCAGAACAATCACTATAATTTCAATTAACTTGAATAGTGTCAGCAATCAAAACAGTGATTTGTAAGCACTTGGGAAGAACATGATAGATATTGGCTAACTTTGACCATCAAGCACAAACTTTGACAAGGCAATCTAATTTCTGTCTATGCTGTTGTAACAGTCGATACAGATGGAGAAGCAGTAGAAGTCGTAAAATTTGTTTGCTGTGAAGCTTTTATTTCAAGTGACATTTTCTCAGTAAATTAGGGAAATAATGTAGAACAACCACTGTAAGGAAAATACGAAAGTGATTCCAGAGTAGCGTTATCAGTAACCCATGTTGTGCAAAGGGCCATGAAGATGGGAACTGTCATGAATGCAGTGATGTTTCATATTTATATTAATGGCACACAGACACCTTGAGGATAGTTCAGAAGGTTCTGAACATTTGAGTTCAGAAGCTTTTTACAGTAAGTAGAACTTTTTCAAACTGAACATGAAATTGAGGTTTTAGAATAAACAGGTTAAACGGATATTAATAAGTAGCCAATCAATACAATATTAAACTGGGAGAACTACATGGACTCAGAAATGAAATTTGTGAAATACAGTAGTAAATCTAATCACTTAAAAATGTGCTTCACAGAAGTAAATACAAGTGGTTTAAAAAGCTGCTGTTAAGGAGTGAAACAAGACCACATGTTTGATACTCATGCCAGAAGACAACCTATACATATAAAAATAAAAACAAGAAGAGATATAATGTAGCAGGATGTATAGTTACTGAAAATGGAATTTTGGGTCCCACAGACCTACCCAAGGTCTTTCAAACAATACTTACCACATGAATCAAGTAGATCTGTTGTATGAGCTGAGCAGGAGTCAACAGTGTAATGCTGTGAAAGGAAAATGCTAAACTATAACAGCAGTATATTCAATGTAATTCTGATTTTAGTAGCACTGGTGGTTTCTCAAGAATTTACAGAGCTTTGCTGTGATTTCACATTGAAAAGTGGAATGCTTTGACAGAGTCATCAGAAAGGAAAATGAAATAAAAGATCTTAGAAGCATGAACTACAAGAAATGATTACAGGATCTAGCCTTGCTTAGTCAAGAAATAAATGACAGAAGTTAGAAAAACTTGTTGTTTTTATAATCTAAAAGTCTCTGGATGGACAAATAATAAATGCTGGTTTGCTCTCCACATTCAGGATGTAGGATAATGAAGAATGGATTTAAGTTTCAGAAAAGTCTTAGACAAGGAGTTGGGAAAATTTGAATAAAGTATAGATATGCTTCCCTGAGAAGTGTTATTTGTCAATGAATATAATTTATTGAAGAGACATCTATCTGGAATGTATATGAAGTATGAGAGAGAAGGATTAAAGGGCTTATAAAATTCTCCCAACACATATCTTCTCTAATTCAGTAATTATATCTATATATTTGAAGTTCTGTTTCAGGAATTTTTAATCTAAGCACATAAGCTCAGTAGCTGTACAGTAGTTCAGTTGTGACACTAATTACAACATTTCCGACAAAGCATCTTTGTTTGTTTTCTCATTGGAAAACATTCCTTCAATGCTTGTTAGCAGTTGCTACAGTATTCCTCAAAGGTTAGTTTGGGCAACATTCATCCCAAACTATTATTCCAAAGTGCTGACTAATGTCATGTCTGGTCTCAGTTAAGAGCTGGTAATGAATGGCAGGCTTTTTTTTCCTTTTTTTTTTTTTTTCCATCTGTAACCTAGAATTAAGTATGTTTTCTAGTTTACTAGCTGATATCAAATGAAAGATTTTGTTTGTCAAAACACTTTACATTGGAATGTACACCTTTAGTCATCACATGAGGAAAAAAACACATTACTGGTAAAAGAGCTGAAGAGTTAACAGGCAATTCAGAAACAGATTAATTTGCATTTCCAAAGAATTAAGTCTATAATTTAACACTAAGCATGTCAAAACAATTTCCTAGATGATTATAGGTGAACAAGAGTTTGATAAGAGAACATGGAATAGTTTCTCCTGGAAGCTATGCTAAGGCCTGTGCAAGCTAAGGAGGTGATACAAGACACCCAGCATGGCATCACCAAGGGCAAGTCATGCCTAACCAACCTAGTGGCTTTCTATGGTAGTGTAACTGCATCAACAGACAAGGGAAGAGCCACCGATGTCATGTATCTGAATTTCAGTCAGGTCTTTGATATGATCCTCCAGAACATCCTTCTCACAAAATTGGAAAGGTATGGATTTGATGGGTGGACTGCTCGATGGACGATGAACTGGTTATGATACCCATAGTAGTTCAGCTTCAAAAATTGCTCATGAAACTTTTGTTGTGGAGGGAGAATTCTGATTGGGAACTCATCCATTCTGGTAAACTGCAATATATTTTGAGGAAGAATTCTGTGATGTGATCACTTAAAGATTCCACAGAACTAGAGTTAATAAAAAGTAACAACGGGGAAAAGAAGTATGAAGACAAACAGACAGGGACTTGTAATAGTTCTTTATACTTGGAGTTTTATGTCTTCCGCATATAAAGTACGTGAACTCTATGTGGAAGGGAATTTACAGAAGTACCAAAAGAAGTTGCTAAAAATAATTTCTCTTTGAGAAGAGCAAAGCAGTTAAAACAGTTAACAGTTAGATGCAGTAGCATGGGTGAGAAACAGTAAAATTACTGAAGGTGTATTTGTATGCCAGATATAAAATTCTGTTTGTTGAAGTTAAAAAAAAAATAAAAAAAAATTAAAGAACAAAATGGCAAAATAATTTCATAAAAATAGGGCATTGCTTTCATTTCCCCAGTGATCAAATGACACAACTTGAAGTTGTTTTTGAAACAGATTTTTAATACAGCAAATAACAAGCTCCCAGACTCACTAGTTGTCCTCCATATATTTTTTCTCTTTTATTCTTGAACAGGACTTGTTTTTTCAGGTCAGATTTTTTTTAAGCTTGGAGAACTCTGTTTTTAGCTACTGGAAAAATGCATTCTAGTCACACCTTTGTGACCTTACATTCCATCTACATATACCTATAAACCATTTTAGGTCATTTTTCAATTTATCTGACAGGAGTTCTTTATAGTTTATTTTCTAAAGATTTGCTTCACAGAATCACAGAACTGTGGTGACTGGAAGGGATCTCAGGAGATCATGTAGTCCAACCCTCCTGCTAAAGCAGCTTCCTTACAATAGGTCGCACAGGTAAGCATGCAGGTGGGTCTGGAGTATCTCCACAGAAAGAGACTTCGCAACATCTTTGGGCAACCTATTCCAGTGCTCTGTCACCCTTACTGTAAAGAAGTTCTTCCATAACACAGAATCACAGAATTAGAGAATTGTAGGGGCTGGAAGGGATCTCTAGAGATCATCGAGTCCAGGCCCCCTACAAAAGGATACACAGGTAAGTGTACAGGCGGGTCTTGAATATCTCCAGAGGAGGAGAATCCACAACCTCCCTGGGCAGCCTGCTCCAGTGCTCCATCACCCTTACTGTAAGGAAGTTCCTTCACATGTTGGTGCAGAACTTCCTATGCTCAAGTTTATGGCCGTTTCCCCTTGTCCTGTCCCCACTGACTGCTGAAAAGAGGTTGGCCATGTCTCTTTGATTCCCACAATTAAGATAATTATTAACATTAATCAATCTGCTTGTGTGGAACTTTCTATGTTCATGTTTTAGGCCATTACTCCTTGTCATATTGCCATGCACCACTGAGAAGAGCCTGGCCTCATTCATTCATTTGCCTCCCATCTCCCTTTAGATATTTGTAAATATTAATCAGATCCCCTCTCAGTCTTCTTTTCCCCAGGCAGAATAGACCCATGTTACTCAGCCTTCCCTCATATGGGAGATGCTCCAGGCCCGTTATCATATTTGTGGCCCTTTGCTGGACTCCCAGTAGAGAAAGAAAAAGAAAACACACCAATGAATACGTTCTAGATTTAAGTAATGGGATCTAGGCTATACCATTTTAAGAATCCTACCAAGGAAACCTATTTTAGCAATTAAAATATGAAATGTGCCCTATATAACAGGTATGTACTAAAACATCCCATTTACAGATGATACAACTATTTTAATATTAACTGATTCACTGAGTTTTTCATTTAGAGGTCAATATCTCAATACACTACTTAATTACAAAATTATTTTAAATATCGGTATCGTTATAGTTTCAGAATCTGTTCAGAAAATAATAATAATAATAATAATAATAACCAGAACATGAGAATGAGAAATCAGGGAAGTCCTACAGGACATGTAATTTCGTTAGGGTAGCCAATCATCATACCAAGAAGTATAGTGTCTTCTAAAGTAGAAGTGGCAGGTTATAAAGATTTCTGAGAAACAGATTTTCCCTATCTAACTTAAGACTGCTGAATCACTACAGGCTCACTTACTTACTTTCGCATGGGCTTCCACAGTACATTTTCTTTAAAACTTTATTTAGAAGTGTTCTAATTGTACAGCGATAGTAGTAGAAAACTAAAAATAAAATTATAAAAAGCCAAATACATTATCAAAATGTTGATTTTGTTTTTAAATATTTTAGACCATTTTATAGGTATGCCTACAGCTTAGATAACACTTCTGATACTTGAATAGAATTTTTTTGTTTGTATTCAAGGTACAAGTCACTAAAGTAGGTTAGAGAGAATGTACAAAGACCCTATTACAAAATCTTTAATATGCATGCTATCTGTTTTATCCCATTGGCCAGTAATATGGTATTTTCATTTCATTGCTAACAACAAAGCATAGAATGAAAGCATAGAATTGTGAGACCTCAGGACTACAGCTTGTCAACCTTATTTTGTCTGATCTTGCCTTGATCTGCCTGGCATTTTTCTTTGACTTCTTTAATTGTAAAGATATTTTTCTCTCATGACTGGGTAACCATGCCTTATCAGGCTTAATACTGCTTTTCTTCTTACCATGTAACCATAGTTTTACATATGTAATAGCAGTAAGCAGTTATTCTGTATGGAATGAGATATTCGTGATTCTAAATAATGAAGAAATGGAAGGAGAAGATAATAGTTTAGTTGAAAGGGACTTTCTAAGATCAAATCTATCTTCCTGACCTCTTCAGGGCTACCCAAAATGTCAAAGTGTATTAATGAGAGCATTGTCCAATAGTCTGTTGAACACTGATAGTCATGAGGCATCAACCACCTCTCTAGGGAGCTTTTTCCAGTGTTTGACAGCAGTCACAGTGCAGAAATTTTTCCTAATACCCTATCTGACCCTCCCATGGTGCAACTTTGGGCCATTCCCGCAGGTCCTGACATCATCTCCCAGGAGCAGAGCCCAGCACCTCCCTCTGTGCTTCTCCATCTCAAGAAGTTGAAGAAAGGAATGAGGTTGCTTCTCAGCCCCCCCTCTTCTTCAGATCTGTCAACCCAGGAGCACTCAGCCTCTCATAGGACATGCCTTCTATCCCATTTCCAGTCCATACATACATATATATATATATGGTGAATTATTACAGAAGACAAACAGGATGCAGTATAGAGCAATAAACCTGACTAAGCACTGGAAGAGGTTGCCTGGAGAGGCTGTGAAGTCTCTTTCCTTGAAGATATTCAAAAGCCATCTGGATGCAATTCTGGGTAATGTGCTCTGGGGTACCCTACTTGAGAAGGTGGGTTGGAGTAGATGATCTCTAGAGGTTCTTTGCAACCCCAGTCATTCTGTGATTCTATTGATCTGTGAAAGGCATACATGGTAAGAGATGTGTCACAGGTTGGCACTGGAGAGACCGTAGCTATAAATAATTCATCAATGGTCAGTTAAAGAAATGCAAACATGGACAACATTATTTTCAGGAATATCAAAAGGGACTTGTGTAGGTAGTAAATCTGGATGTGATATAGACTTGCAGAATCGTAAAGAAAAAACATGGTACAAAATATTATTAGCAAGCATACTAAAGTGACACCAGCAGATCCTAATGTGAAGAAGAAAACTAAACAATATTAATACCATAGTCCTCTCTGTGAAGGATTTGAGATCCAGGTGATTTGCCATATAATATCCCAGCACACAGAAGGGCCTTGAAAGGCAATAGAAAGATGTGCCTAACACCAGAAGAATGGATAGTAGCTTAGGAAGTGTCTACAACAATTCTAGCTATATTATTATTGAGGATGTTCTGTTTTGGCTCAGTTGGCTTGGCGTTTGGGGGTTTTATTTTTGGAAGGGTGAGATTGTATAATGGTATCCTTTTCTTTTTATTCCTTATTTTCTCTCTCTTTACTTAGACAGTTAGGATTTCAATTATACTAACAATGATCTACTGGCTTCACATGTAATTGTTGTTTCATTCTGTGCACAATCATTTTAAGCAGAAGTTACAATATTGTAATTATATAATTCCACTGCAGCTTGTATACCTTTACTGAGATCCTATGGAGTACATATATTAGGTTAAAGAAATCTCTTTGCTAAAATGGTAAACTAGAATCTTATCTCCTAAAATGCCTTGAGATTAATCTCTTGGTTATCAGTACAGATCATACAGCCATATAAGGTGATATAATGAAAATGCGTAGCTTTTATATAGTGCTTATGTCAAACAAGTCAATAAAGAGTACATCATTTACCCCTTATAGGCAAGAATCAGCAGGCTTGCAGACTTGGGATCATTAGCATTTTGATGTCAGAATATCTATTTTCTATGCACTAGCCAACACTGAAGGTTAGAACTTTATAGATATTTTGTAGAAGAAACCATAACTGAATTTGATGGCTTTTCACTAGTGATGATGGCTTTTCATTAGTTTTTCTAATCTGACAGTGGAGTTATCATATTTTTGGTTATAGATATGCTTCCACATTCAGGATTCAGTCCAGAGCTTGTTGAATCTGTTGAAATCTCTCTCAAGAAGTCAGTAATGTGATCCACAGGCCATTCTATCCCTTTCAAACTCTCATGCAATCCTCATCTTTATTAAAAATAGATACATTCAAGTATTCTTAAAGAATGTGGATTTCCTATTAAAAATATTAATGTAAATTACTGCATAATATGTAAAGGTAGACTTAGGCATTGACTCTGATTCCTTTACAAATTCCAAAAGCTTTCGTTTTTGTCTGTTTTATTTATGATCCTTTTTTTTTTTTTTTTTTTTTAATGAATGTAATGCATGTAGTTTGTGAACAGAAACTGAAGAATGCAGAGCTAAACCCATAAACCACGTTTATATCCCATCTGTGCTGTTCACATTGCCCAAAGGGCTTGTAAACATACTGCAGGTCACTTAGTAGTGATCCTTATGCTGATATACATGTGTCAAATCGAAGGCTGCAGAGACACAAGACAAGTAGTGTGACACTGAGCAGAGGTGTCAGACACCCTTACGATCCATCATGTTGTTGTAGCCCTCCCCTTTCTCGGCACCTGCCTTAGTGCTCTGCATTTGCTGTGCACATTGGGCTGCCTGCAAACTGCTCTGGGGTCACCATCAGAGGACTGAAATGATCAGACATTTTTTTTCTCCCCTCTTGCACAGCTGCACTGAGAAGAACCTGTAAATGGAAAAATATGAGATACACTCCCCATGATCTGCTCCAGCCAGGGCAGTCAAGCAAGAAAAAGGAAGGGAAAAAACCTGCAAGCAAATCCAAGAGAGCATTACCAAAGACCTGTCGGGGCTGGAAGCAGCCCTTAAACAAAAGGACTGGAATTTATCATGACTAATAGACCTTTCTAAAGTGTGGAATTTATCATGACTAATAGACCTTTCTAAAGTGGAACACTGCTGAAACTCACGTTTTAAACAATTACTGGAAACACTTTGTGAATAAAGTTGTGAGGGTCATAATGTTCATTAGAAAATACAGATATTTTAGAACAAGCAATGAATTCGAACACAAGGATATCCATGTTATCCAGGTTTATACTACTCTGTACTCAACAGGGTAGCACTGCTAGTGTCTTACTCATAACTTTTGTATTTTCTACAGTTATTTCAATCTCATTCTTCAGCAAAACCTAAATGAGTGTCTGTCACTTTTTACAATCAATGCAGTAGAAGTGCTCGTCTGGCAGTCCATTTCTCTACAATTTCAAATTAAGATCAGCCTTTGAAACTGAAGAATCAGTTTCTTGAAAAAATACTGTTGAACTACTGGGGCTTGCAGAAATTTCTCTCTAAACAATTTACCTTGCATAACAAGGCAGAGAAATGTCTGTTTTGATCATTTTTTTGTTGTTTTGAATAATATACAGACACGGGTATTAGTGGGAGGGGAAAAAAAAAAAAAAAAAAGAAAAAAGGAGTTATTCTAATTTAGGAAATACAGGGTTGGAAAATGTAAGTATCCAATATTTTATCTTCTCAGTCTAGACATAAAATAATCAGTAGTCTGTTACTTCAGACCTTTAAATAATCACTAATTTAATTAAATCCCACTGGTTGAAAATGTTTCTCAGATATAGATCTTTTGTATATTTGTCAAACTGTATCTAAATACCCCAGATTTGAACAAAATTTTTATGTTTGGATATATATTTATTCAAAATGCATTTCATGATTACACAGTTTTGGTCTTCTAAATTCTATTTATTTCCTCTTTTTTTTTTTTCCCTCACAAATATTGCATTAGCTCTGATGCTCAGAGTAGACCATTACAGAAAATACAAAATTTAGAAGGAAATTTTTACTCACATATAATCTCATTTACTGGCAGGGATGAACTCTAGCTAAAAAATAATTAAGTTCTAGGAAGACGAGCATTTTGTATACTTTTCTATTTCTGAATATGAGAGACTTAGAAGTATATATGCAATACTATGTGTAAAAAATAAAGTCTCATAAAGAAAGAATATTTCATACTGCAAATACACGTATTTTAAAGTGGAGAATACCAGATTCATAGCTCTTCATGAAACAATCTTGTTTAGAAGATCAGAGCAAGGTATGGGACTTAGAGGGTTTGCTTTGTAGGCTACAATGTGGTTAGGTGTACAGTCATTGACCCTGGCCCAGTAGCTCCTGCTCTGTCATAGAATTTGGTGTACCACAGTTTAATAGAATTACAGAGTCAGGATACCTAAGTTGCATAGGAATAACTGAAGCAATTGGCAGTCTTCCATATTTCATTTCAGCAGCCAAGTGCAAGGAGAATGTCAGGGAACAAAGAAAGGGGTGGAAAGGTTGTATTGGCATGTAATGTTCCTTGCACATTTGTTGCAAATAGAGAAACTCCAGAATTGTACACTAGAAGAAAATTTTATAGAAAATACTTGCAAATTTCTAAGTCTTCCTGGAATAGCACACTAACTGTGTGGTTCATCTCAGCAAGATATTTTTTCAACAGTTAGATAAATGAATTGAGGATAATAGGTGGCAACAAGAGGTGGGTAATGGAGAAGGCTGACCATATGTGTTGCTAGATCCAAATACATCCCCACAAACATGAGAATGTCCCTTATTTTGGACTTCCTACAATAATTCAGTATAAGAAAATTTCCACATGAAGCAGAAGGTGAAGAATGAGTTGAAAGACAGTTCAGTTGAGAAGGAAAAATTGTTAAGTTCAGGGAAAATAGGTCACAGGGAAGGAAAGTACATAGAAATATTCAGCTCCAATACTAACAACGTAGAGACATCTGAATCAATCTCTACTTGTTCATATGTAGTTTTAGTTATACGCTGACTTTTCCTACATTCTTCTCTGTCTGAAGTTCAACAGCCACACACGCCTGCTATAAACTGATTTCTCAGCTGTGCTGTGTGAAAATATTCTTCAGAAAGTGCAAAATATCCCTTACAGAAGCTGGGTTAATCTTCTTTGTATTATGCAAGTTTCAGTGCACATACTACCAAAGCACATACATTATTGAAAAGATGCTCTCACCAACACCAACAACATAGTTCTTTAAACAAAACAAAACAAAACAAAACAAAAAACGGAATTCTGGATATTCTACATCTTTGCTTTCTCTAAGAAGGTTAAGTGAAACAGAAATGAGGCAGAAATCCAGAATAAAAATCAGTACAGGGCTTAACATAAACCAATTTGTACTTATACACAGATATACACAGCATATGTGTATATGTTTTTATGTTTATCTAAATAATATGTAAAATAGTGTGCTTGTATGTATGTTTGCATGCATATTTTAACATATGTGTAAAAATGTTGAGTGATAAATGTTGCAGTTGTAAGACAAAGAGCAAATCCCAAAATTGCAGTCAACTGAAAAACAGCTTTTTTTTTTTTTTTTTCCTTTTTCGTCTTTTTTAAGTCTTAAATACAAACAGTTTTAAATGTTGTTATCTTGTGAGTCAGCAAGCAGTAATCGATCCTCTAAGACAATCATGCTAGAAAAAAAGTTGACATGGTATAGTAAAAATGATGCTAAAACAAGGGAAGTTGTAGGGTTGTAACCTCTATGTATTTTATAGTCTGAATCCAGAACTTTTAGGAAATGATAATTAAAATACTGCAAAAAAAAGTAAAACTCGGATCCTTCCCTGCTTTGGTAAAGCCTCTGTTACAGACCTCCAAGAGGATGAAGTGAAGGTACCTTCATGGGGTCCTGTGCAAAACAAAGGTCCTGCATAATATTGAAGAGGATCTGTAATTTCCTGCATCCTCTCATGAAATACTCCGTCTCCACTCCGTCATCTTCTTGAGTCAGCAAGGAAAAATGACAGGACTCCAGTTATTTCCTTCCTTTTCAGGACACTTAGTTTTCTGAGCAACATCTATGTGAACTAGCTGACAACTCAGAAGTCAATCTGTTGTATCTATCTGAGTGAGGAAGAAGAAATATTGGTCCCATTCTCTTTGTGCAGTTACTGGTAATAGTCTGTAATAACTGAACTTATAAACATGAAATTCCTATAGCCACAAATCCTAGATTACTCAGATTTCAGAGCAAAACATCCTACCTGTGACAAAATGTTGAAAAATAATGAATTTAACCTAAAATTTATAGAACTTTAAAATTTTTTTTTTCAAAATTTTTTCATTAACTTGATCTTCTTACATTTTAGTTCTGCTAGAAAGACTGTTGCTATAAAGTTAACAGAAATACATTTTACTTGCTCTAATGTCTCTATTCCATTTTCCACTTGTTCTTAATTTTGAATTGTACAGAAGAATGCCAAAACCAAAGCAGAAAGATATAGAATTATAGTTAACTATAAATTTGCCATGAAAGCAGATGTCACATAAAGACAGTAGACTACAACACAAAATGTTCATAGATGACAAAGTATTTCAGTGCATGGAGAGACCACCAAATAAACATCCCAACCAATTAGATCTGAGAATACCATGAACCTGATATTATTACTCCCTGTAATCAGGCAAAAAAGAAATGATTATCTTCAAGTTACGCCATCAAAATATAAGTCAAAAGCTGCATAGACTAATTGTTTGTGAATAACAAATAAAATGCATGCTTAGGAGGGATTTTTAATAAGAAAAGCTTTAATACCTTTACGATTTGTTTTAAGTACTCAATTACATATTATTAGAATTACTATGATAATTTGGAATATCTTCCCTTTCTCCATGTATTTACTTTTCCAAGTCATACAAGTTTTTCAGCAGCTAGGAGTAGTGGCTAGTATTTGTGAGAAATTTTTTTTTTTAAAACAATAAAGTTACTGTGCATGTATTTTTTTTTCTGCAGCCCTTACCTACAAAGAAACACTAATGCTCTGCTTGAAGAAATTACATTTGCATTAACATGTACTACAGTATTTGACTTCACAACAACTCTCAAATTTTCTTAACATGTTTCTTTAATCAGGAAAATTCTTAACATTTGTATTGTAAGTCAGAGAACAATGAATTACACATTGGTTTCTGAACTGTGAATGCACAAACCAGTTTGTGAACACATACGAGATTAACCTTACAAGACTGCCATTTAAATCACATGGCTTTAAGGCCAAACCAAAATTTTGAATTCAGGTGAGTGGGTTAGAAATTTGGAAGGCCTTATAATTAGAAGTATAAAGCTATTCTAGTTTGTTAGTTATCTTCTCAGATACTACTGAAGTTTTGAGAAAGCATTGCAAATTTCCTGTAAAGAGGAATTTTATTGCATTTTCTTGAATCTATTCATTTAAAGGGGCAGTAGGCATTTCTGAGGATTTAATTGTTTTGGAATATTGTATATTTATTAGAAGAGGATCTGATCTGAAATGTCTGAAAAATTGCAGAGGAAATATAAAATTATCTTAAAGGGCATACGAGTCTTTTCTCATGTCCAAAAATGTTAATAGAGGAGTATCGCTGTTTTCTGTACATCATTACTGCTATAAGTCATCTTCAGAGAAAATAAGGTTTTTCCTTTATCAGCAATTTGTTTTAAAGTATAAAAATTATGTCATTTCATTCTTTAAATATATTCTTCAAATATCTATCACAAAGAATTTTATTATGTGTGCGATTACCTGCTCAAAAAGTTGTAAGAGTTAAAATAATTCTTTCAGTTGAGGAATACAATATATTCTGGCAATTGTGCTTTTCAAGAATAGTCACATTCACTTTAGGACTTGGACTATTATTCATCACAGAAACATCTTGCTTTTTTGCAGAGAATGTTAAAGCTGTAAACACACCAGTTTGAGTTGGATTTTCCATAACAGTTTATATATCTTCATTTTTCAAGGTATTTTACACTTAGAAAAACAGTATAATCAGCATGACTTTTGTTCTTCTGTCTGCTTTCTACATTTGAATAGACCCAGTGCACAGGGTCAAGACTGGTCCTGCTCTACACAAGATGCCCCTAACAGTATCTATAATATAAACTTTTAATGATTAAAACTTCCAATGCAAATTTATGCATGCATTTTTGCAGTTACATATGTTATCCTATGTATGGAGTTCTAAGCAGAAAATATGCATATCTTTATGCAAAAACCTTCTTGCCATGCTCAGTTTGTGAATTTTAAAAGCTTATATTTTCTGTATCTTTGGAATGAGCATTGCTGCTCTGTTTTATATTATTATCTTACCTCAGTTTCTGTGAAGTATTTGCATTTCATTACACCACCACCTTTTCAAAACAGATAATCAAGTTTATAAAGCTTAGGCCTACCGTTTTACTTGGTTATTTCATATGAGGACACCACTCAGTGTAACATTATATAGAGTATCATACTGGGTGTTTTTAATAATCTTTCTGATATATGTTTTATTCCTATAAATATTTGGATTATAACTGAAATCATTAGGGCCAGGATTTCACTATAAGTGTTCTAGCTTCTTTTAAGATTGAAAATTATTGTTAAATTGTCACCACACTTCTACTCGTGTAGTAAAATTACTTTAGTGGTTCTTAATTTGAGCCTTCATTGATAGTGGAGTTTCAAGTGGAACAAAAATACTTATTTCATAATTTTATGACTAAACACAATCTTTTCTTATGGCACCATTCCTGTTCTTATATAGAAACATTCATTTTAAAGTGAAATATTAAAAAATATTGACTGAAAATTACTGAAAAATACTCTTCCTTGTACTTACTTTGAAAGTTCCTTGAGGCTAAATTCTTGGGAAAACCCTTGGAACTAAACCACAATGAACTTGTAAGCTCAGATAAGTGAGATTACAAGAAAATATATATAATTATTGTTTTCTACTAAGAGAAATTACTGTGGGCTCCTAAAATATTAACTGATGAGGCAGTCAGTGTTTTGTTGTTGTTTGTTTGTTTTTTGACTTAATTTTCTTTTTTTTTTTTCTTTTTGAAGAAGGGAAAACAAAATCATTGCTTGAAAATGGTGATACTTTTTCTTTTCTTTTCTTTTTTTTTTTTTACAGAATACCAAAACAGGCACCAGTGCTTATATATTTCTGTTACTTCTATTCTCTGCCTTCCCATAAGAAGAATGGTAAGAAAATGGTAAGAAAAGATAACTTAGGTACCAGTCTAGCTCAGCGGAAATACAAGTTCAGGAATTGTAGTGAGTGATGGAGGAAGTGGTGTACATGTAGACGTATTGTACAGCAGCTATTGATAGCTTTCCTTGTCTTTCAGGGTTCAGATAGAGAATGAGATAATTCACCGAGGAATTTTGATATCTGTCAATGTTACATTCCTAAACTCTAAAGCGACACAACTTGTAATGTTCAACATTTCAGGTTCTGGCTAAGTCAAAATTTAGTTATTATGTAACTATCCTTTCCCATGTACCTAAAGGATATCTTTATACACGCTGCATATATTGCCAAATATATTAGGTTGAAGGTATATAACAATTTATTAAGGCTTATGTCTGAAAAATTCTGAAAATTCAAGAAAAATTTTGAAGGGAGAATTGGAAAGAAAATCACATTTCATTTCAAAGAGAGAATAAATAGGTAAAATACAGGTTTAAGACTGTCAAGGATGATGTCAAGTGCATTTTTTGAATGACTATGCATATAATGGGTCTTAGCTTCCACATGTAGGTATTTGTTACAGATATGTATCGTTGCTTAACTGTACCCAATAATTGCAAATACTGGATCACAATCATCTGTTCTTTAAACTGATTTCTTACATGTGTATCAAAATGAGATAACCCTATAACCATTAAATCTGAGAAATGGAAGTAACAAAAGATTTAACTCTTTGACAGACAGAAGATAAAAATATTCATCCATTAGCATCTGAAGAGCACGGGCATACAGTAAAACATTTGAAAAAATATTTCAGGAATGAAAGAACAGAATTTTTGTCTTTCTATTTTCCCTCTCAGATGTTCACATTCTTATTTTAATCAACTTGTTCATATAAATAGAGCAGAATTGATGTTATTGTTTTCAAATAACTTTTTACTGAATATGTCGACAAGATAATAGATGATAGTGTATAGCGAGGTTTTGAAGTTAACAATGTGTGCAACATGGCATATTGCAGAAAACAGATATTGCAGACTTCAAATCATCTAATTTTCTATGTTAAAGATGGAAAATATACCAAGCACAGAACAGAACTACGTATGCATGTCTCAGTGAAAATCAGTTTTTTGAAAGATCATCTTCAGATATCTGGGACCAAGTGATCATAACAATTTATTTAGTCGCTTGTTTCTGAGAGGATTGGCAGTCAGTTGTCATTGGGCACAATTCCTACATAGTCCCAGTATAATAAAAGCTTGTTGGATCACTTTTGGACTAGTTTTGCAGAAGGACTACCAGCCAGTGTTCTTTTAAAAAGCAAGGCATTCTATGCTGTACTTAAGTTTAATCTCAAATAGTTTGATACTGCCTGTATTATCACTTGAGATAGAGTGCCCAGTTCAGTAGAGTTCAGGGAAGGAGTGATCATCAGCTTCCTAGGATTATCTCTATGTTTGGAAGAGAGCACCAGGCATTATTTAATGAGGCTTAAAGCCAGTAATGCCTGAATTTGGCACTCACTTCTTTCTTGTTTATTGTTGTTTGTTTGTTTGCCCACTGAGTAAAACCATTATTCTCATGCTCTAACGAAAAAAGTAATAAAATTAATATCTCCATGTTATAATTTATGATGAAGAAGTACTATAGATGGGAATTAACCACTTCACTGTCAAAATCTGAGACAACTTTCAGTATCATCAATAAAGTGCCTTATGTAGACCCTTAACTTTTTAACAATATAATATGCATAAAGTTATTTTCCTTGTAAAATTAAAATCAATACTTTCCTTAGAGGAAGTAATTTTCTCTCTTAAAAAGAGAAAGTGATTGAGAGAAAAAAATATAGTTGAACTACTCTAGCAGAAAATAGCATAAGCTATTTCATTTTTCTTTTAACATCACATTCATTGTATTTCTTTATTGGCTTACAGGAAAAATTGTTAATATTTGAAGTCAAAAGTAAACCAATGTCTAAATATTCTTATGAAGAAATTCAATAATAGTTTTTCCAGTAAAAACTTTTTAACGAAAAGTCCATGCAATCATCAGATGGTTTTTTTTTGTTTTGCTTTGTTTTGTTTTTTTGCTAACAAGCTACATGCAAGGAACATTTGTTATAATGACAGAATCTATGAAAACAAGGACTTGTTTGTAAATAAATAAATCTTCAAAAGGAACTGTAGCACTGAACAAAGTTGTGTTGTGATACCAGTTTAACATAATTTCACTTAAACTCTTTTTTTTTATTCCACTCATCAATCTTATCTGTACACTTAGGTCAGTTATTAGCAGTTTACAATGGATGATGGGTCAGATGTTGTCTGTAACCATTCATTTGTCCCCACATTCAATGAACACTTGCACATAAGGATGAAGAATTCATCACTTTTGAGTTTCTAATGAGTTACACATGCACACACTTGGGACTTCTGCTCTATAGTTCCCTTAACTGGCATCTGTAGTCAGACATTTCTACTAAGTGAAGATGACCCCATTTTCACAAGCCCAAGGGAGAAGGTTACCGACATTAAACTTCGTATCTCCAAAAGATCATTGTCCACTTTTAACTCTGATTTTTTTTCCAAAAATATTCTTATCCAGATGATAAAAAATGAAGCCTTACAGTAGGAAGAAACACTCTTCAAATTCAATGTATGTATTTTTTTTTAATTATTTTTTTGTATTTTTTATGTATTTTATTTTTAAGACTACAGTTGTGAATTTGCTTAGGTAGTTCTCCCACGGCTATCCTTGAATTTTGTTCTAGGTAGATTTCTGATTTTTTTCTATAGTGTACTTAATGAAAAGAATCTTTGTCAGTATCCCTTACCAATATATATTTTCTTCTTGACACAGAAAAGAAGCTTAAACTATACTATCTTTATTATTACTTTGATTTTATATCTAGGTAAGCCAGTCATACTCTGCACACATAAATGTACATTTCATCATCTGGGATCAACCCACAGATTTTATGAATGTCTTCAATTTCTATCTTATTAGAACAGTAACCACATTTGTTGTCTCCATTTTGGGCTTGTGATCTTTCACTTAGAGGAAAGCTGAATTCCCTGAATAAGAAATTTGCTACAAGTAAGGCGCCTAGCTCATACTAAAATGGTATCCTGAGGCCAGTAACAGACGATGTTCAAAAAGGAGGATAAAGATTCCTCTAGTATGAATAACTGAAGTATGAAAAGCTAGCATGTGCATACATTCAAAAAACACCTTTTGAAAACAAACATACAGATTGTTATTTCAGTGAAATTATATGCTACATCCACACCCAATATGAATCTCAGTCTCTACTTAATCTGAAACTCTTATGTGTCCATCATGCAATGGAAGTGTGAAGAAGCACAACTATTTGCTGCTTGTCTTTTGGGCTTTGGCAGCTAAAACATATTAAACAAACCAAAAGTATCAACCTTCTCATCATAATCTTGAGCAAACAGGTCATAGAGAAAAGACTTTGCATAGGTATTTCTATCTAGAATTACACCATTTGAAATCATATGGCAGCCTTTTATTCAGCAGAATTTCAGTGACTTTACTATTACAGTAGCCACACAGGTTGCCTAAAATACCTGTTATAGCTGGAGAAAATAACAAATATACAGAATATAGAGTGGAATTTCAAACTGCAGTTATAAAAGGTGTGAAGGTGAGGATGCAGTTCCTTATATAATGATTGTACTTTGCCATCAATCATAACTGGATTCATTTTGCATTTGCAGAAAATGAATGTTATCATGCAACTTGAATTTGAGAAAATGCACACTCATAGACTGCTGGGTTTCAAGAATAGGCTGACTGAAATGAGCAAAGGAAAGGATTAAAACCCTCTCTCCCAACATAAACAGCCTCATAAAATGAAAAGTCTAAGCACTGCACAGCAAAAGTGCTCCAGCTTTTACTTCTGATTCATTTCTTTGTCCCTAGATAGTCACTGCAAAAAAAAATAAATTCTCTTTTGTTCCCTACTCCATTAAAAAAAAAAAAAAAAATTGCTTATCTTTCTGCTCCTTTCTGTGAACTTTTGCTTGTCCCCAAGCTCAGGAGAAAGTAAGTCACACTAAAAAAAAAAAAAAAAAAAAAAAAAAAAAGGAAGAATTAAATTCCACCACTGAGTTGGCAAGAAATCCAGAGTTCTTGGCAGTTACAGAGTCAGTGGAGTTGGAGTTGTTGGAACATAGACTAATTTTGAGAGCAGCATCATAATTTTCATACAAGCATTATGCTTCACATAATGCATCACTCAGAAGTGATTCCAGCTAAAGAATTTGAGGGAACAAAGGAACAAATTCCAAGCCCACCTGCTGATTTTCAAATACAAATCATTGTGGAAAATTTAAAAATCTTAAGATAAAAGAAGGGTAATTTGGAGAAACGGTGTACTTGTGCTCTCAAAATTCCTCAATTAATATCCATCTATCTCTGTTCACCTGAATGGAAAAAAAAAACAACAACCTTGAATTAATTCATGATTTTCCCTGCTGTACATATTTCAGTTCACAATAGGCCAGGAGGTCTTTTCAGTAATAAATTAATAAAAAAAAATTAAAAAGATATTTCACAATTATTTTTCTTTTGTTGATTGTTTTTATCTACCTTTTTCTCACTTCATACTGAATGTAACTCAAACTGCTAATGATTGATAACAGAGCTTGAACCATAAAAGCCAATGGCAACCTGTCCATTGACATTATGTTTTGCAATATGTTTTCAGCAATTTCCACTTTTATACTGCAAATTCTACATGAATACCACAGAGTTGGGAGCACTTAGAAAATTTCCCTTGTCCTGGTTTTACCTGAACATGCTGTGTCAACAAATGCTGCTCTATTAAGGAGAGGTGCAATCTAATGACAACTATCTGTTACATACTGATAACCTTCATCTCCCACTGAGAAGGGTCAAAGAATTCTTGGAGCTTCATAATCATAATGAAAGGCAGGAACCATTTCTAACATAAAAATGCGTGGCATTGGGGGACATTTTCAGAATAGCTTTTGCAAATAGGAATCAAGGTCACTTCAAGTTTGACACTGAGTTCTGTCTACCTTTCCAAGTATATAGGGGAAAACTAATCAAATAAGAAGTAGCCTTTTTGGTAGCAATCAGAACTCCAGCTTTGAGTTGGAGGTAGGAAATATAGAACTGACAAAGGGGAACAGAAATATTTCAAATTGTTTGAAGCTCAACAGCAACTGCTGGATTTGAGCCAAATGGGTTTCACCCATTTTATCTGAATTGCTTTTGGCTGTTCCTAGTAACCCTGCTTTAATATGCACTTATTTTCCTGTATTACAGGACACCTAGGAACTTATATCCCTCAGACAGCTTCGACAGCAAAGTGGTTAATGTTTGAAGAATGAATAATTCTTTCCTTTGCCATGACACTGGGTTCTTATTGTACAACCCTGTACAGTACTTAGCAATATTTTTTTAAGATTTAAAAAGCAAAGAGTTACAAAACCATTTGCAATTGACTTGAAATAGAAAAGATAGCACTTTTTAAATCCCATTATATAGTACACCGTATAAATTACAGAGTATTCAAATGCATAAATGCATCTGTGTAACATTTATCAAATGTAATTTTTTTCATTGCTGTGAGGGTTACTTTTTCCAGAGTTTTTTCTCTTTGTCCTTTACACCCCCATCTCCCCTCACTATCACGTATGACAGTGCTCCAGGTCTGAGACATTGCTATTGCAGTATCGTATGTTGTTGGGGATGTGGCAGTCTGTGTAGTTAATGCCCCCATTTGGGGTATAAATGGGCTGCAGTCTGAAATCTCCTTTAAGGAGCTGATCATTATTTAAGGACACAATCTGGAAGCTGGTTTCCGTCATTTCCAGGATGGAGTTGTCCTTCTTGGTCCCTGCCTCACAGTAGTCATCTTTCCGGCGGCCCCGATTGTATTTCCACTTCTGGGAGGTGTAACGCCCCTTTTTGTGCATGTGCCAGCAAAAAATGCTGAGCAGGACCACGAGCACAAATATCACTGCACCCCCAATCAAACCTGCAAGCAGAAATGGGGAGCCCAGGTTCTGAGAAGTTGTCTGCTCATGGCTGGAGGGGATGTTGCTGCCATTGTTCGAAAAGGAAGCCTTTGTTGTGGCTTCTGAACAGACAGTGTCTTCTCCAGTTCGGTAATTATTATAAGCATCCAGAGGAACCAAGCAAATCCGATAGGTGGATTTGGGCTCCAGATTTACCAAGCTTAAGTGTTGTTTCTCACCACTAACTATTCGTTCCTGAACAATTCCTCCTACCAGACTATGGCCCATTTTAACCCATGTGAGTTTATACGCCATCACAGTAAAAAGAGATATCCAGTTAACCTGGATGCAAGTATCATTCACAAAATGGATAGAGAGTTGAATTCGTTCAGATATAGGAGGTGTTACCCTTTCTCTGTCCTCCCTCTCAGGCACAGTGGGGAGTGTGACTATGATAGGAGTCAGAGGACTATACTTAGTACTTGGGGGAGGAACTGATGAGGAGGGAACTAATGTAGTTGGCTTGGCAGTAGCTGGGACTGGGGTGATAAGTGACAGACCAGGGGTGGTGGTGGGGCATGACAGCATATTCATATTAAGCTCCCTGACTGCCATACCTCGGACCTGCTCTGGTCCCTGGCACATAAAACCCCGTACATTGATGGAAGAGGGAATAAACTTGAGCCATTCAGTGACCCACTTAATACTGCAGTCACACAACCAGGGATTATTCCTTACAGTGAGTTGTCTCAGGTTGTGGAGGTCATCAAATACACCCTTTACCAACATACGAAGCTGATTGTTGGAAATATCAAGACGTTCCAGTTTGTGAAGATTTGAGAAGGCTGTAAGTGGTATATGGGTTATCTGGTTGTCTTGCAAGTACAGTCTTAGCAGATGTGTACCTGGAAGATCAGAAGGGGGATAGGTCAGTGAATTACGCACTATAGAGAATTCCTTGAGCTTGGAGAGGTGGCTAAAGGTGCCTTCAGCTATGCCTTTATTAGTAAGCAGATTGCCATCCAGAATCAGACGCTCCAAACTTGTAAGATTCTGGAAGGCCAAGTCTGAAATGACAGCAATTCGGTTTTCATCTACTCGAAGTTCTTGTAAGTCCACTGGAAGGCCTACTGGTACGCTGCTTAAGTGATTCTTGGACAAGAACAGAAGCTTGAGGCTGATGGCTTCCCGGAATGCCCCATCCTCAACTCCAACAGTGGAGATGGAGTTGTCATCCAGGTGCAGTTCTTCCAGCTTCAAGAGCTGAGCAAGAGCAGCCCGAGAAATTGTCTGAATGTTGTTTTCCTGCAAGTGGAGAACCCTGACATTTTTGGGCAGGTTCATTGGGAATTCATCCAATTGGTTGCCATACAGATAGACTGTGTGCACAGACTGGACGTTGTGCAACTCTGCAGGAAATCCAGCATTATTAATTTGGTTATTATGGAGGTAGAGGACGGTTACACCCTCTGGTATCCCAAGAGGCACTGAGGTCAAGCTTCGCTCATTACAGTAGACAAAGTTTCGGTCACAGCGGCACACTTTGGGACAGGCCAAAGTTTTGGAGACCTGCATGTAGAGCCCCAGGGAAATGATAAGCCATGATTTCATGAGAACAGCCCAGTCTGAGGGCCACATTCTAGTCCAGGAACCCATTTCCAATTTAAAGAAATAAAGTATCAAAGTGTTAAAGAACTGATAACAATAATAAAGGACAAGTAGCAAAATCTCAGGTCATTAAAATTGGCTTCAGTTTATGTCCAGTGTTCAAGCAGAGATAAAGTCCTTCAGGCTAAGTATAAAATAATCCTTTTACAATTGGCCCACCTCCTACTTTTGATAAGAAAGCCACAGTCCTATTAGCCAGGGTTACAAATCTTGTTGCTTTCCTCCATGTGTGCCAAAAGAAACAATAGCCGTGTCCTTGCAGGTGAGCAACCAGTTAATTTAAAGCTGCCAAAAGTTGTCTGTGTACAAGTTGCTTGGAGTGATAATATTTCCTTTCACTGAAGTCTGTTGATGTTATGATCAGCTTTCTGAAGTTGGCAAAGTCCTCATAACAGCTATCAGCTGGCTCTGGCCTGCCTGTTAAATAAAAGAAGAAAAAAAATGAATACCATGAAATGTTCAATAGGGAAGATCAAGCCCTTTGGAAGACTATTTTAAGGCTGTGCTCTTCATGGCCTTCTGTTTAAAAAAAAAAAAAAAAAAAGGCATTAATATTAAACATTATCTTAATATTACTATTAAATGGTCTTAAAATAGATTTGAAATCACTGCAATGACTGAAAGACTTTCAGTGACTTCAGTGAAGGCCAGATCTAACACTTCTGCTTGCATCTTGTATCTCCAGTCTTTGTCTTCTCACTGAATTTCAAATACTAATATTTTAAGATTTTACTTTTTTTTTCTTAACTTTACTTTTTTATTTTACAGAACTCCAATAAGCCCTATTCATTGAGGCTTGACAGACTAGACTCTGGGCCACACTATTTAAACACACACTGCATTTTTTCATTTTCTATCAGAATCTGGAATGTTCTGCTTCCATTTCCATAATGCCCTTATATATTTTCTCATTCAGCTTTAACAAATTGTACAAATACGTATAACTATGCATAAAATTATGAAATATAAGAGATGTATTTTATAACCCAAAATAGAGGATATAAATAAGTATTGTAGATCTCAGTGTCTTCCATTGTAATTACCCGAACAAAATAATTTCCCAGATTTTTTGATCAAACTCAAAGTTCATTGGCTGTGATTTAAGTTGAACAGAAATCATCTTTAAAATTCATTTTTCCTTTATTTAAACAGACTAAGCATCACCCATTTTTTTCAGAAGTGAAAGAAATGCATTTCAGGAGTACACGAAAGCTTGTCTTTCTGTTACAGTTGTACAGTTGCACAGTTCATAACACATCCCAGATACTACATGGGACTGTAAGTTCAGAAAATCTCTTTAGGAGTCAAAATCTTTTAACCCTGCAATCTTGCATTTTTAGATTACCGTCCCTATTTGGAGTATCATTAGATATCAGCCTCATGTCTACAACAGCTGGAGATAAAAACCAAGGCCCTGAAAAGCCCTCTACTTCACCGTTATGTCTTCAAATAGTAAATGTAGCATAATGCATGCTGTCCTTTTCTTGAAATGGTAAGATTATCTACGCCACTATTCAAAGATTTACCTCTCACAGGCACATTTTGGTGAAGAGTGTTTTCTTTTTAATCACAAGAACTTGTGATTCTGCAGCAGGATTAATATGATCCTAGGTGTGACAGTTTATCTGTCTCTTATATGTCCTGCCTCCTTAGATCACACTTCTCTGATCTGCCCTGACATTGTATTTCCAAAATAAGAAGGAATGTGCAGGAAAGCATCCTCTGAGATGCGTGGGACTGCACAGAATATTAATTGTTCTCTCACTCCCCTTCTGTCATCAGACTCAATCTCCACCTCCCACAAGAATCAATGCATTATATTTAGTTCTGTTCTGATCAAAAATATGATTGTTGAATAGGCTTTTCTGACACTCAGCTATGATAGAAAGCCAAGTTGAGGGCATGCAGCCACAGTCAGCTGCAGCTCCTGATGCGCTGGGGATCTCCTGAGGTGAGAATGTTGTATTAATATGTACCTAAACATTTACCTTACTAGGACTCTGCCTGAAGTGCCTCTCTGCTTGGTAAATATGGATTTCAGTAAAAAATTTAGTAAACTGGGTCATGTCATACAGTGCTTCCCATCAGATATTAAAAGTAAAAGAATTTTGACTGGATGGTCACTAAAAAACAACGGCACTTTGGAAGGTGACACTCTGGAATTCCTCTCCTTTTTATGGTTACAATGATTTTGCACTCAGAAAACTTTTAAAATGTTTCTGCTGCATGTTTGCTTCCCTTACACTACTGATGCTGGTGAACTACACTACTGGTGTTGGGATGTGGACTAGATGACCCTTAGAGTCAATTCCAACTCTACAGTTTTATGATTCTATGATCTGAGTAAAACTCAGCTGAACATGAGCCAACAGTGTGTCCAGGTGGCCAAGAAGGCCAATGGCATCCTAACATGTATCAGAAATAGTGTAGCAAGCAGGACCAGCAGGACCAAGGAGGTGATCATCCCCCTGCACTCAGCCTGTACCTCAAGTAGTGTGTTCAGTTTCAGGCCCCTCACCACAAGAAAGACATGGATTGGTGGACGATATTGGTGGTAGGTGGATGTTTGGACTACATGATCTTAGTGGTCTTTTTCAACCTCAGTGATTCTATGATTCTGTGAAAAGGGGTCCATTTATTAATGCCAGTATCCTGAATTCCAGCTAGCATACTAGTAACTAGTATGCTGAGACTATAAAACTCATAGTACAGAAAATACGCATTGTCACTCAGACAGCTACTGTTGATTGTATTAAGCACAAGGACAAATCTAATAAGATATTTATGACTCCAGAGTTGACTGTGGTGTAACAGAGGGAAGCAGTAAGGAAGAAAATATACAACTGAATATGTTTAAATAAATTATTTTGGAAAGACTTTACCTCAGTATTCTTCTGCAACTATTTAATAATAATTCATAGTGGTTGTAAGAGTTGCAAGAGCAGAATATTTCAGCTGATCTCAAGAATCCAAATGCAAATTGAGTTATGTCCCTGCATTAGAATATTCCATCCCAAATAGGTAAAAAATACCAGATTTGAGCAACACTCTTGATTTGAAAATGAAATTCCTGGAATGAAAAACATCTAAGGTAGATTCCAGAAGGCTGGAAAAGTTGTCTTTGGCTAATCATCAACACTGAGAGCAGGTAGAATAATTGTGCTTTCTCCCCATCTCTGGAATGTTGGCTTTCTGAAGCAAAATCTCTATTTTCAGTATTCTTAGATCTTAATTGAGCCTGTCCATAAAGAAATTGGTTATTTGTAGAGGCAGAATTAGGGAAGTAGATAAATTAAAGTCAGAAACTGTAAGATCTTAGTAGCTTGCTTAGTGTGAAGACAGCAAATTCTAAAAATCAAGCTGGGAAGAGAGGATAAGGGTAAAAGAATACATTGCGGTTGTTTTATTTTTTTTCAAATCAACAAGCAGTAATAACACCCCCGCTCATCATCATCTTGATCATTTTTGTTTCCATTTCTTTATCATATACACTCAATATCTATTATTTCCCACTGTATCCTCCTTGGAGCACAGGACATGTCTTCAAAGTTTCTAGGACATTTCCCATCTTACTGCAACCAGGATATTAAATCCTGTTAGGATTTAAGAAATGAAATATAGAAGTTGAGTGAAGCATACTGAAATAGATGAGAGCATATGCACATGTTTTAGGTGGCCATGTCTGAAAATTTGGCTTAGTGGCCTGAGTGCCTGACATCAATGAAAATGTTCCCTTTTACATCTTAGAAGTTCTTGAGGAATGTTTTTGTCTCATTGTCTTCTCAAACCTGCTTTATTTAAATTCTCTTTTGGCATAATTAATATCTACCTTTGAGTACTGGATAAAAATTTCAAATTTTCTTTTGTTCAAGATTGTAACTGAACTGCTACTTTCATATACTTTGATTAAAGTTATTAAAAAGGCTGAAACATCTGGCTGGAAGTTGGAACGGTGAAGGTTTTTTAAGAATTCCATTCACTGCTGAGGAGCATCCACATAATTTCAGGCTTCAGTCATCTTGCTTTGCATAGGCCATGCAATTTATCGTCAATAAATATTCGCATTTCAATAATTAATATATATTAGTGAAAATGCTACCAAGTTACAAACCTGTAGTAAATAGGAATAAAAACTAACATCTCACTAGCAGGTATTTTATAGATCTCTTTCCTATCTTGCTCACCAGCACTGCTTTGATGGTCTACAGTGTCTAAAAATTGTTCCAAATGGCCAAAGGGCATCCTTCACCACATTTTGTGCTGTGGACCTCCAAGCATGCAGTCCCAGATGCAGTAGTCAAGCCTCTGTGGCTCCCTCAGAACCTTCTGAGGTTCAGGGAGGAGAAAACAAGCATAGGAATCAAGGAGGAAGAACTGCTTGTGGAATACAATCCGCATATATTTGCTTACAGTCCTGTGTTACAAGCACAGGAGCCTTGCTGTGTTCCTGAAACGAGGTTCTCTGTCTTCATGTTGTACACAAAGGCTATTAATTTTTCAGGAGTGAAAAATAACAATGTTAACTATTCCATCCTTCAAGGAATCCTAAAAATAATTAAAAGCAGTTCCTAGGGACCTGGATATATTTTCTGATAATCTAACCACACAGCATCACTTTTCCTAGCAGCTTATACATTTATCTGAACCTCAATGCCATTAAAAAAAAAAAAAAAAAAAAAAAAAAAGCCAAACTTGAATGTCAAAATTGACATAAATCAAAAAGCAAGTGAAACCAAAACCAGATAGTCTACACTTTTCACTACTACCAGACTGTGAATACTATTCAGCACAAAACCATTTGGCATAAATTTTCTTTGCTTTTCCACAGACCAAGGTCAAAATCAAGTCATAATCTTACTTTGCATAATTATCTTACACAGTTAAGTGCAGGGCTATTATGTCTGGAATCAAATGACACACAGAAAACAAATATAATTCAATTTCTCTGGAACCCAGCACTTAAGAAAGATGTTCTGTATTTCTATCACTTGGCAACGAAAATAATTGCATAATAATACCTGACAAATCTCTCTTTTTCTATATAAGTAGAGTTTGCATCTATACATGAATGAATGTTATACTTTTTTACTGAATAGGAGCCAGAAGTGTAGGTTTACTGCGTATGATTCTCTATGAGTTACTTGGTTTTGAATATTCTTAATATCAAACTATAATCTCTGCATCACAGGCACGGAGAAAATTATTTCTTATATATAATATATTTTCTTATTTCTTGAGAAACTAAAGTGCGTTTACAGGAAACCTTTTTGCATTCTTGCTGCTGTGGCTGCCTTATATTTAGGAGTGTGCACAATGTAAGAAGAAGAGGTAAGGATGAAGAAAAAGAGGTGAAGAACAAGACAAGAAATCCTCTCTTGTGCTCTCTTCCTTAAGTGAATATTGATATCAGGATAGTGGTCAGTAGCCAGTACTGGAAAGAAAAAAGTGTCTCTGCACACAGTTGAAAACACAATGAAGTCTATATGGACAGATTTTGGCAGAGTAAGTCATTATTACCTTTACATTACTGTTATAAGAATGATTCAGCAAATATACACAATGAGCTCTTCCCTCATATTCTTCTCTGCCTTGATCAGGGCATTTTTGCTTCTGCCTCCCATTTTGCCCTTACAGCTACTTTCAGAATCTCAGATCAAGCAGCCTGCTGGAGGCAAGTGAAGTGAATTTGGATCTGACTATGCAGAGACAGGAGAAAGTTTAGAAAGTGGTTCATATTACAGCAATGGGTGTAAAGACCTTTCTCTCTCTTGCTCCTCTAAGTCTCTCTTTCCAGCAACAATTCTGCAAATTATTAAGCAGACGTATTTTCCAGAAGGATGCAGGCTTCAAGAAGTCATTTTTTGAAAGGCATTACATTATGAGCAACAAAAGCTTTACATTTGGAAATGTGAGTCAAATAATGGTTTTCGCCAGTCAACAGAAATCTGACAGATCCCAATTCCTGTCCTCCAGGAAGAAAAGCTAAGACAGCAGAAAACTCTCCTCTCTGTTCATTGGGGGTGGGGGGGAGGGGGAAGGATAGATATGAAACTTTTTCCCTCCTGCTTTGTCCATTCCCACCTCCAAGTAATACAACTACTCTTTACTAATAGGAGTGAATCCTAATAGGAGTACCACTAGATGTTAGCTTGACAGCCTCTCCGCTGCATGACTGATAATCATTTGATCTCCACAGCACTCTGGGAAAATTATTATTTATGTGTTCTAATAGTGAGCATTGTTCCAAGTTAGAATTTTATTTGCTTTATAGTTCAGGCTTGGTCTTTGCCTAAAAGTACTACAGAATGCAATTGCTGCACAGAAATGAGGAGGTCAAAACAGAGAGCAAGCTACTGGACCACCTGGAGTGGTCACTGTATACCAGGAAGGAAAAACTGAAGTAGCTACAAGATCAATAATCTAAAGTCAAGGTTGCCCTTCATCCCATCAGACACTTTGCTGTGTCACATGTCTGACTCAATTTAGTGGACTTGTCCACTAGTAGACAAGTGGATATAAGCGCATAAGTTCAGACATGAGGATTGCTGCCTGCCTAGACTAATGTATTTTTGTTCCTGTGTTTAATTCACTAGTTATTTATTTGTGAGAGAAGAACATTATTCACAAAACCTGATGTTTCGTAATTTTGTCAAGACTGTATTGCCTGTGACAATTAACTAAATAACAGCAACTATAGCCTCTGAGCCCTGAAACATCTGTATTTCCATTCAGCAAGTAAAAATTCATCTCTGCTTGTGTGAACAGATGCCCCATTGATCAATACAATCTTTTTCATAGTCAATGAAATCAGAGTATATGACTATATTTGGAAATAATAATAAAAAAAATCGATTTCAATTTCAGAAATTAAATGCTATGGAACATCTAATAGCAAATATCAAAGAAAGTACACTTTCTACTGCAAGAAGACACTGTGGTGCTATCCATTCAAATTTATCTTTCAGTTTGTTGTACCACCTAGTCTAATCTGAATGTCTGTCTGCGTGGATTAATCTTACACAGACTTCAGCTATTAAATGTTTCAGCTTCTGGCAGAACCAGAAGGGGAGTTCTAGAAATGGCAAACTGCCTCTAGAGTTCTGAATTCTAATGAAGAATCACCCAAAACAGATATTTCCGCCAGTTGTAGCTATCAGAGGAAAAGTTAATGAAGACTCAAATGGCATATCAGAACAAAATCTTTGCCATCACAGGCACGTAAGACTTCATCATAAAAGGGAGACAAAAATGTGCAGAACTCCTGCTTTTTAACTAAGATGAGATTTTGAGTTTTTTAGGACATGAAGGTAGCCCACAAGTCATTGATAACCTAAGCATATGCTTGGGAGGAAATATCTGTGCACTCATTATAAAATAGCTGCTTGTTGAAAATTTAATCCCAATGGTAACTATCATGGTATTTTAACTCTAGTGGGCAAAGAGGAACATATGATCACCTCCAGTAGTCATATTAAATAAAATTTTACACCTACTAGCTAAGTGCTATTGATGTCTTTATTAACCTTCCCCCAAGGTCTAGTCTAATTTTTCACCAGGCTAATGCTGCTCTGTTCAAAACTTGACAAACCTGTTAAAAAGTGAGAACAACTGATTTATTATGGTGGAGAATTAATTCCTTAGTCTTTTGTCTCCAAAGACCTGATCTTACATCTTTGGTGAAATAGTTTTGATGAATCTCATCTAGTACTCCATAAACTCAGCAATGTATTATGTGATGATATAAAGCTGGATTGAGAAAGTTGAAAATGGCAGATGAAAAGAATCTTACAGGAGGAGCTATCTGGAACATTTTAACAAAATGCATTTTATTAAAATATACGATTTCACTGAAACACAGAATCTTTCATGAAGATTTGTTAGTTTTGATTACATTTTCAATAAGAAACGTGTCTGAGGTCCAGTGCTTTCTGATCACCTACGACCAGAGTGAGAGGGGGGAAAAAAAAAGTGAGGAAGAGAAAAAATTTGACCTTTATACAAAAAGGTAAGCTTTGACAAAATTCATTTCAAGAAAACATTCATGAAGTACATTTAAAACCATGAAAGCTGTGGAATTATCTGCTTCTGGACAGCTTTACTTGGCATGGTCAAGGGAAAAGAAAGAAATTGCTTGTTTGCTTTCTTGATCCTTTGCCAGAGGGCTTATAGCTTTCTGTGACAAAAACATTTTTTTAACGTATGTTAAAAAAATAATAACAACAGCAACAACAAAACCTCTAATAATACTACACTAATTTTAAATAATTTGTCCTTTGTAACACAAACATTCCGTACTGTGTTTAGCATAATGCATTTTTTACTAAGAAAAAACGAATGCAACCTGCTGTTTCTTTGCAAGTAAATTGGTCTCTGCCTATAAATTATTCTACACTGTGAAGCAAAAAGTTTGCTTTTATCTAGAGATATGTGGTCAGCCTGGCAAAATGTCTTTGGATGATTTGAAAAAGCTGCTTTTAGTGACCTAAGTGACTAAACATTGCTTCTGTGGAGATGATAACATCCTGACACATTTTACATGTGTTGCATGGTGCTACATCATTGATGAGACTGTGTGTGGTGTTACATTACCTTGTGGGTACCATTCATTTAATCTTAGGAGAATGAGCATGGGCTGCCATATCTTATGATCTGCCCCCAATCCCCCTGTGTACCCTAATATAAATAAAGATGTGTTGTATGTACATCCTTGCAACAAAATCAGATTTTTTCTTCCCTTTCCCATTGCTTTGCATGCTACTTGCATTCACAGTACTAAGAAGTACTCCATAAACACTGCAAAGGAGCTATTAAAAATAATAAAGTTTCCTGCACTCTATTTGCCTCTGAATACTGAAGAGAACCTGTCATGTCTATGGTGTAGCCATTTAACCACTGAATTTACCCCTGAACAAAAGACTGTCCCCAGCTAGAGAGTAGATCTTGCTCACAGCCATGTAATACACAAACAGCAGGTTATTAAACAAAACTTAGAATCACTGCCATCAGATATCTAGTTAATAGGAAAAGGAAAAGAATATTAATACAATGGATAAAGAATTTACAATTAAGCCTCTGAAATAGCTATTCAGCTAAATAGCTGAAATATTCATCAGCTGTACAGTGTCTTAGCATCGACAGTGCCTCACAAGGGTCTGGGGATCTGGGATTGTTATCTTTTTTCAGCAATCCAATTTTCTGCATGCTAAGGTGAAGCACGTGTAATATTCTCACTATTCCAAGAATGTCTCTAGAGCATTTCATATAGGAAACATACTGTGCTTTTACATATAATCAGAATTAAAAGTATATATAAAAAATCAGCAATACAAATCAGTATAGTTATAGCAGTAGCAACTTTCTAGCACTACAAAAGTACCCAGCAAGAAGTGGCATTTTCTTAAAATCCACTGTTTACCTAGGCACTGGTTAAAGTAATGATTTACACTGGTGTACAGAGAGAAAGAAAGACAGAAGCATTAGAACAAAAAAGTTTACCAAAGATTCCGTCCACTTAAAAATTTTCTTTCAAATTTGTTTCTTTGTCATTTAGTTTTTTCTTTCTTTCATTCAGATTTCTGCTAACTCTGTATGACGCTCCCTGTTTTCAGTGAGAGGGCCCTATTTTCCATTTCAATATTGATGGCTGAGCATGTATTCTAAGAGGGTAAACATAGGAGGCATAGAAGGGCAAAGAAAATATGATAGGTGGTTGGATAAAATAATTCAGTGCATTGAGGCTGTTAATACAAATTTTGATTCTAGCAGAGAGCAGATATTTTTTGGCACTTTGCTCTGGTTCGGCTCTCCTTTGCTGAAAGCACACAACGCTACACTCCTGAGGCAGTCATTAAGTTTTCCCATTTAACATGAAAGTTAGTTGAGAAAGAGAGGCTGAAATGAACTGTACAGATTGAAACACAGGGCAGCTTGAGTTTTACGTAAAAATATAACTAAGTGCAAGCTCAAAACGGTAAATAGACATTTCTGACCCTATGATTCCAAGTCTTCGAATTAAAACCAGAAGAAGATCATGAGAGGTCCTAAGGGATAACAGAGTAACAAATAAAGACAGTGTCGGGCAGCAAGAGCGCTGCTCTGGCAGGATGAAGGAGAAGATAACATGTTTAAATACTGGCTGCAGCAGTTTACATCATCCAAGAAACTATTAGCTGCCCTTATTTTCTAACAGCAGTTCAGTTCCTTTGGAAGAAAAGGCAAATAAGCAGAAACGATGTCTATATCTGCAGATGTGAATAAAGTCATTTCTCAGTCTTCCTCCTGCTATACTCCTTGAAGGAGTAGAGATCCTCCACACACAAAGGATGCACAAAGACAAAGCAGAGCTGTATAGACACCTTATTTCCAGAAGCTGGAAATGCGCTGTCCCAGCCAGTTATTTTCTGCCTCACCATGATGGCTGCAGAACAGAATATTCTGCGTGGATTGTTTTACATGCTATACAGCATCACAAGTCCTCTAACCACACAGAGAGGAAACAGAATAAAGACATCTACCAGTAAGCAACTAATTTCAGAATGTGCTGAGTCTGAGCTGACTCCTGAGAAGTCTGCCATTTGAATGAGTTTATGAAGAAGCAGCTCACAGTAGAATAAACCTTGGTATGCTGTCCTAATTTTTCTGTCATTATATTTTCCTAATAGATTCTCTAAGAACTGTTTAAACAGTTCTCCTGGTCTTATGTTACTTAGGAATTTCAAAGCCTTCGTGTTGAAGGAATCCTGAGAAAGTTAGGAGAAAGCACTGAAAGCCATTCAGCTTTGTTTTTTTTACTTCTCCCCTTTGCCTTTGAGGTCTGTACGCAGCTGGATCAATGAGATAAAAACTGTGAACAGTTAGTTTGACACCTACCAGCAGAAGAGCAAAAAGAAGAGTCCTCTCCCATTAATACTTCTCAGTGGGTGATCTTTAGCTTTGTGCAGATAGCCAAC
Source organism: Alectoris magna (assembly GCA_030625065.1). Taxonomy (NCBI): domain Eukaryota; kingdom Metazoa; phylum Chordata; class Aves; order Galliformes; family Phasianidae; genus Alectoris; species Alectoris magna. The sequence goes on from CM060565.1 coordinate 17,935,476, forward strand.
AAAGAGACTTGTGCACCACTTAAACTCTCTTAATAGCTTTTAAGTGGGTCCAAAGAGGTACAGAAGCCTGGAGCTGGGCTTCAGCCCAAAAGCAAATTCCATCTGACATATGCCAAAGCATTTCAGACAAACAGGCTCCTTTTCAATGTTTCCTCATGCTACTGCTCAGCACAGTCATTACTGCAAGGTATCACAGAAGTATTATTAGAAGTATTTTGTGCTTACACAAAACTAGACATCTCAAATGAATCTAGGAAGGGACTCAAGGAAGAGACAGAAGGACTAATTGGGGGGAAAAAAAGATAAAATTGAGATAGAGTTTTAAGCTATTACATATGCAGCAAAATATGCCTGTTCAAAAATGTAATTATTGTTGTCTTCTGTCTGCAGAGCACTCTATCTATTCAGGTCACTGCATGAATCAAATAAGAAGACACTTTAATGTTTGTAGATCTCTAGGTACTTTAAATGGACCTCATATGAAGATACACTGAGAGATTTTGGAGTTAGCTGACTTTTTTTTCTTGGACAAAAACTGAGATAGATAGGAACTTTCTCATACATGAAAAATTTAGGATCCTTACCTATTTCTACACCAAAATTTTATATACTGGAGGCACAGTATTGCCATTTTTTGCCTTGTTTTGATAATGAAGAATGCATTTATTGCAGCCCTCTGATGAATGGTATAAAACCAGCATTAGTTCTAAATCCAGTATCTGTTATTTTCAGCACTTTTACTTCTGCCATTCTGTTACGACATCTACACAAACCTCTTGCATAAGGAGCTATAAAATAAGGGAAGTGAAAAGCAAATCATCTGTGATGGCCAAGCAATAATCCTACTCTCAGACACATAACAGCAGACATCAGGCGCTCATTTGTTTTCATATTGAGCATATACTTGCAGAAGGATACCTAAGAAACAGATGAAGAATCAAAACAAAATAAAACAAAAATAAACACAATAAACACAATAAGCATAATAATAATAATAATAACAATAATAAAAACCAGAGTCTTATAAGCAGTCTGGAATAAGGATTCAGAGAACCAGAGCAGCCACAAATATTGCTTTGATTACCCAAACCTCTCTATTCACCTCTATCTTTGGGCTACTTCATCTGTGTGGCGTTACGCAGGAGGTACAGCCTAGCTATTGTGCACACACACACACACACACCCTACTTCAGATTAGATTTGGTAGGAATTTATCAGGCATTTCACTCCAGACTTATCTAGACCTCTCTGACCCAATATAGTAAATAGCTATCTTTAATTCAAATAGTGGTGCAAAAATAATGAAAGACAAAAACATGAAAGTTACAACTATTCCAGCGGATAACAGACTTGCTGATTCTTAAGAGTCATCCCAGAGCAGTGAAGTTTGTTTACTGTATAACGTTATTTTAGAAATCCTTTCCCTGCTAGCTCAATCAAAATGAACTGCATTTCCTAATACTACATATCCTGAGAGATAGTGCCACTATCCAAAGAGAGGCTTAAACTAACCCACCCTGGCAGCAATTATCTTCAAGGCTTTTGAGCCTCTTGGGAGATATTGCCCTTCTCTGTTCCAGTGAAGCAGAAAACCATCTTGTATCCAAAAGGAAAAAAAAGTGTTTCCACATTCACTGCAAATATTTTAAGCATTACTCTTCCTGCCCTGGAAAAGAATGAATTTTGCTCAAATCTTCTGTGTAAAGCTTATAAAAAGGGGAAAGACTTGCCAAAGCAATGGTGTTCATTATTTTTACTAATCACCAAATAATTTTGAAGCACAGATAAGGACTGACTAAGCATTCAATGTTTAAATACGTTCATTGTGGCTGTTCTGGTCACTTTCTGAATTCACTTTCCACAAATTACTGAGCTACGCTGTGATGAAATCATTTTAAGATGATTTGCATAGGCACCTTTAGCAAATTATCTGTAAATTCACAGGCACCAGTCTTAAGCTGCGAAGCACCTAACTCACACTGCCCAATAGCAAGCAATGAATTAGGAAAATTCCTGCATGAAAATAATGTTTTCAATACCAAGAGTCACTGCAATTCATTGAAATTAGTGAAATATCAATTTAAAACAGAGAAACCATATACTTCCTTACACAATAGTTGGCAAACTTAAGTTAGGCTAGTAGTAACAGACCTATGTGGCAGGTTGAAATATGTATTCATTAATTTTGTGGACATCATGTCTTTAACCAGGTGCTCTTAAAGAAAAGAGGTGAGAATGCATTTTCTAACATGCTGCACTCTGTTGTTCTGTTCAATGCTGAGAGTGTGCTAAGTATGGCAAAAAGCAGCTCCAACAATTTCTTGTCAATTCCAGAGACAAAGTATTGAGCTAGCTAGACCACTAGTTTGTCTCACTTATGAATTTCTCGTTAGTTAGGAATTCCTAGTTTTAGTGAGTCACACTTTATGGTCAGAACTAGAAGGTGAGATCTACAAGGAAAATGGTGTTCTTTACCACCTCTGTCAGTGACATAGAAAGTGGGATCTAGTGCATCCTTATAAAGTTTGAGGATGACACCAAGTGACTGGTGTAGCTGACACCATAGAAAGAAGGGATGCCATCCAGAGTGACCTGGACATACTCAGAAAGTGGGCACATGAGAACTTACTGGGGTTCAACAAGGTCAAGTGTAAGGTGCTGCACGCACTTGGGTTGGGGCAATACCTGGTATGTGCACAGACTGGGAGAAGAACTCCTTGAGAAAAGACCTGAAGAGAAAGATTTGTGGATATTAATGGACAAAAAGATGGACATGAGTTGGCAGTATGCACTTGTAACCCAGAAGGCCAGCAGTATCCTGGGTTGCATCAAAAGAGGGATGGCCAGTAGGGAGAGGACTATCACCCTGTTCTCGTGAGGCCCAATCTGGAGTACTGCATTGAGGCCTGGAATCCCCAGAACAATAAATATGCAGAGCTGTTGGAGCAAGTCCAGAGGAGGGTCACAAAGATGATCGGAGAGCTGAAGTACCTCTCCTCTGAAAACAAACTGATGGAGCTGAGTTTGTTTAGCTTGGAGAAGAGAAGGCTCCAGGGAGACCTCATTGTGGCCTGCCAGTACTTGAAAGGAGCTTATAATCAGGAGAGAGATCAACTTTTAATATGGACAGATAGTGATAAAACATGTAAGAATGGCTTTAAACTAAAAGACAGGAGATTTAAGTTAGATGTTAGGAAGAAATTCTTTACTCAGACGGTGGTGAGGCACTGGCACAGGCTGCCCACATAAGTGGTGAATGCTCCATCCCCAGAGGTGTTCAAGGTCAGCCTACATGGGGCCCTGCACAGTCTGATCTAATGCCTGATATAGTGGCTGGCACATCTGCATACAGCAGGGGGTTTGGAACTAGTTGACCTTTAAGTTGTCTTCCAACTCAAGACATTCTATGATACTATGATATAATTTGATGAAATGTAACATACATAGGACTGCCCATTTACACTTGAAGAGTATTCAAGTCAGAAATGAAATAGTAGTGATATTTTCTAATTTATTTGTTATCTGAAAAGTCATCAGTGCAGATCAGATTCTGCATTGTGAACTTCTGGATAGCTGTTAATAAGCACAAGTAAAATATTATGCCAATACTTATCAAACAATATCATCTATAAGCATTTGTCATTTACTCCTAAGCATTATCAAATGCAACAAAAATAAAAATGAAGAGTTCAGTTTCTTTTCTGCTTCTGAAGCCAAGAGTTTTTAAAGACAAAAATGAAATAGTAAAATACTGATGCTTAAATATGCTGTCAGCGTTACAATAAGTTCTAGTTCCCTAAATAGCAATGTCCTGCTTTAGCTTTAGAGGACTGGGAAATTCATATAGTGAAGTACTGACCACAGAGGGAACTGAAACATGTAATCATGTTTTGGATTCTTCTCTTTGAACCTTTTCTGTAGAGAAAAACCCAAGCCACAATGTCTATATATAGAATTGCACTGCCTTGAAGATCAGAATCGTTTGAATACAGAGTTTCAGCCTGAACACATCTGTAATTTTTATTTCTCTACTCTTTACAGAAACATCATCTTAAAAGAAGGAATCATTTGATTTGTATTCTTTGAATGATATAGATGGGATCTTTCTTCTCCATTTCCTTTCCAAACTTTGGTGACAGAGGTCATTGGACCAGCTACTATAAAAAGTCTATGTAAAGTCTGTGAACTAGGTAGGTTGTATCTTTTTTTTTTCTTTTTTTTTTTTCTTTTTGACTGCCAGGAAGACAGAGGCTTTTGTAAGAAAGGCTTGCTCACTAGCTCACTTCACCCTTTTTGAGATAAAGCATATTGAAAGATCATCTTTCACTAGCTTACGGAAGCCATAGTTTTGGTGGTGTTTCATTGTGAAGAAAGTTTAGTAAGACTGTTAGCTCTTTCTGAATTCAATACTTCTACTAAGAACAACAACATTAACCAAAACAAAGCCAAAACGAATAAATACAGTGATTAAAATAAACAAAAGCAGAGGAAATTCACACCTTTGCTTCTTCTGATTCTTTCAATTTCACTGCAACTGCTAGTGATTCTGTAGCATTCGCACTCATAAATCCCTCTTTCTTTCTGGTGGATGAGCGTTTCGCTAATCTCTGCCATTTTTAGCTTAATAATAACCATCACAAATTTTGAAGTCAATTCTTTATAATCAGTCACTATCTTTGTGCTGTTTGAATACACTAAACTAAATAAAATAAATTCTTGATTGTCTCTTTACAGCTATGATACTGGCACTTGGTAAATGCTTGCCAACACCAAACAAGCTAATTTTCTCCTTCCTTAAAAAATGCAGTTACTAATTTGTTATCACAAGTGAGAATTTCCTTTCTCTGTTGTATTTGCAGTCTCTCTCAGGGAGTCAGCTCAACTTTTGCTTCAGCTGCTGCAGGACACAGTGATCATAATCTTACAGTGTTAACATGGCCATGAAGGTTCTATTGCTAAAGGATAATTACATCCCATAAGCTGGTGGGCACAGTCATCCTTCTCATTTTATACACCATTATTCACCTTCTGATTGCCCTTTCTAATCCAGACTTAATCAGGAGTGTCCAGTCATCAGTCCTTAAAATAGGTGATCAGTGCAATGGAAAATGAAGTAGTAACTTAAAGCTATTCCTTGGAGGAAGTAGTCTGAAATGGTGTGAATAGGAGGCAGTTTTGTGTAAGCTAGTCATTCTTCTGCCTGATACCAACACCAAAGCCCTGACTGACCACTGAGCCTGGAGTAACAGAGTAGAACTCTACAGGGCGTGCTTGGAGAGACAAGTGTTAAATACTGATAGAAAAATTTTTTAAAAACCTGTGCTCTTCAGGCTTCCTTTAGCTACTATTTTTTCCGCAACAAGCTCTTCGGGTGAAAATCACCTCACTGGCATAAATAGATGAAGACAACAATGGAAGCACATCCTGCAAGTACAGCAAGTAGTGTATTACCACACCAGAGAAGCTCTAAATGTGTTATTTAATTGATGAATCTTTTTTTTTTTCCCCTGAGAAATACTATGGTGGCCTGGATGAACAGCCTTTAGCATTTACATTTGCAAGCACTATTTACGTCCCTGTAATCACAAAGTCTTGAATCTTCTGGAGGGAAAGCTCAAGTTCTTCTGCACCCATTAGATTCCAGTAGAAGAACCCATAAAAGAAACACTAACTAACCTAAGATTCACAGTAAAATCAGGGCTGGAAAATTTGCAATTTGTAACCTATTATCATATAACCAGTGAATGTATTTCTTAAACTCAATGTGTGTTGTATTTACTCAAGTATTACTTTACTCAAGTAAATAGGATTGATTAATCCAATTATCCCACCTGGCTTTCACTTGATTTATGATAACTCTATCTTTCCTAAGCACAACAGAATGTAAAAGGAAGCCAAACACCTGAAAAAACCACAACATTCTTCATCAGGCTTTGTGGACAGGCTGTCCCAGATATTTCACTACAAAGGAGATAAAAACGAACAAGGTGAAGTGTCTTATGTGGCTTCTATTTAATTAGGAAAGAACCAGGTTTATAGCAGATTTATTGAGCCATTGTCTTGATAGTAACAATTTTATGATATTTCAAAACAAAAAACAAAGAAACAAACACAAAAAAACACTTGCCCACTTTTAGATACCTCCAAATAGGGAATCAAAAGGTGAGACTTCATAAGCTTTTTGAAGGTATTTATCAACAATATAAGATACAGTAAACTATACTCACCTCAGTGCTCAGTTGCAAATGTAAGGTTGAGACTAGAGAACTCTGCTCTGCAGCTACAATCCTGACTATGTTGCTGCCCAGATTTCTATCAGCAGGCAACGGGCTAATTCCCTCTTTTGTTTGGGTGGATGGGAACATAGGATTGGGACTGACCTCCTTAGCAGCTGTGTTGCTAAGAGGTAATCACAGAATCACCAAGGTTGGAGAAGACATCCAAGATCATCTAGTCCAACTGTAGCTAGGAGCTGATGTATAGTTTGTTCTTCCTGATGTGAATTCTTGCATGGTCCTTTCTATTTTCTCCTGTGAGTTAAGACTCTGGGCTTTAGCTGCTTTTGGTCCCAGGGACAGCCAAAAATCCCTTACAAAATCTCAGCATGACAAGCATTATTGAACTCCTTCTGGAATTCAAAAAACATTTTCTTCAGTTCAGGTTAAGAATCATGGTCGTGCATTTTGGGTTCAGCTGTGGACTGCATAAAGCACTGTGGCAGAATACAGGAGCTACCAAAAAAACCTTTAGCTTCTTTGGAGAAAACTGTTCTGGCAGAGACAATACCAAAAGGTGCTTGGACTTTTCTAAGAAATTCAGGATAAAACACAGCATATGTGACATAAGGCTAAGGGCTTTAGGATCTTACACAAATGTGCACACTAGCTATACCGGAAGCTTCCTTCAGGAGGCTTTCCCACACCCTTAGAGCAGCCAAGAATGAAGACAATTCAAAGTATATCTTAAACCTTGCTTGGCCACTCGCATTGATGTTTTGACTTTTGAAAAGGCAGTGCTAGATCTTCTTTGGAGTTGAATTAAGTCACTGAGGGGCTGCAAAGAGAGACCAGTAAAATTAAAAGTTACAAGTTCCAGTCCCTTCATCTGCATTCAATCAATGAAACCACATGTTCTTTCTGCTTAGACATCCAGCTTTGAAGACAGAGCCCTTCATGGCCTCAGGTTTAACTGTTGCAGCTTTGTTATTCTGGTTTGTTATTTTCCTTTCAGTCTTTACTACCAACCTCTGACAGAGTCATTCAATGCAAGAACAGGGAAGAAGACTGGTGTCACAGTAGGAAATTTAATTTAATGAAAGCACTTGAAGAAATTATTTTGTTTACTGAAAGTATGTAAACTGACAGTGTGAATTACAAGGTTACATGGAAACAAGTATGTAGCTTCCCCTGTTGCTACAGTTAAGGTGGTTTGGAAACTATTGTGCGGTTTGACAGAATGGCACAAACATGCTGCTTGAAGCCACAGCAACTATTCAAATCCATCTTTGTTTTCACTATCAACTATTAAACTAATCATGATGGTTTTACCTTGTTCTCTCTGACAGCAGATGACAAAAGTCCCTTCAAATGCTGAAAAGTTGCAAGACTGCCTTTTCTGAAATGCAGAATGAATCTGTCTTGGTTTTTGAATGTCGCAGTGAAGCCAAAGCTAGAAAGGGAAGTTCCACATACTCTGTCAGCTATGTTCAGCAGAAAGTGAATATAAACCTGGAATATGGAGATCTTGAATATGAATTAAAATATCTAGATTTTATGGCATACAGATTTTAAAGTAGCTGAAAATGAGAAATGTGAAGAAACTCATGGCAGTCATTTTACTTCATCAGCAAAAAACATACCTTGTATTGATAATGCCAGGCTATTTAATGCAAGATTACCCCAGTCTCTTGATACAACACTATCATGTGAACTGATTTGCGCAAGAGATACAAGCTTTGAGTCCTTCATCAGTACTTGAACTTCCATGGCCATAACATCAAATGAACCATCTTAATCCTCAACTTGAGACCCAAAAAATTTACAGTAGTTTACTGAAAAGTACCACCTCTTACACTGTTTCTGGACTGTTTTTGATTAAAATGTCATGATTTTCTAAAAAATACAATTGTTCTCTGAATTGCAGAAATTACTGAAAATGTCCTTAATAGACATTTGCGCCTAGTCACATTAATTACATGAAGACCTTATGTTCAAATGTTCAAGGCTCACAATTCCTAAGATGAATTTTCTGTAAAGAGTCACAGAAAAATACTTAAGATAGATTCAACAAAAACTGCAATTCGCTTTACAAAGCCTTCTAAAGCCTCATGCATGCAAATGCTTCAAAACACATGGAAAAAAAAGAATGCGAATGCATCTCTCCAGTTTTCAGGAATTTCTGCTTCCAAGGCCAAATTCTCTGTTGATGAAAACAAGTGATTTTATTGTGCTAGTCCAGCAGAGAACACAGTGTACAATGTTTTGACATTTCAAACCAAAGTCTGACTAAGGGCTTACATGGACATTTTAAGAGAAAGGAAAAATGAACTACATAATTTTTAGCACCTTACAAAGGCTTTTTTCATGCTGAGTTTGAAAGTAGTCTAAGATTTGTGAAGAAATATTTATTTCTTTAAAACAGGGCCACAGTCTTGTAATGAAATTCAAGAGCATGAGCATTCTTCCACTCTTAAAAATTAAACAAACAAACAAAACCCCAAACCACTCTTCTGACCTTCATTCCAATATTGTATGTTAATATGTTAGAACCCATCTCGTCCTATATGCTTTCTCAAAAAAAAAAATAAATAAAAAATGGTATTTGTGTTTTTAGTATAACAGTATAAAACAGATTTTACTGTGAATGATTGGTATTTTATTGCTTAATTTTAAATAATCATGATACATAATAATTAATTTTTACTTTATATTCAGGAGGGAGTTGAATTTATTTGTGCTAGGATGCAAGACAACGCGCTTTATTTCAAGAGAAGACAAATGTCTAAAGCTGTTAACAGAAGGTGCTTTATAACAAAAGTACAGTTTTGAGGAACTAGTAGAAAATCATAGTCATGGATTCCTTTCCCATGTATGAAACTCCATGGCTGTTGTTCTACTCTAATGCCTCTGAAGTTAATGGAAAATTTCCCATTAGTTTCAGTTGGCTCTTTGTTTTATTTTCAGAAGTATTTTTTAAAGTTTCACATTTCTAAGTTCCCATGATTTAACCTTGGGTGTGATCTTCAAAGAATTTTTATGCACATGAGTAGACAGAAATACTGAAGTCAACGAGCCTGGAGGGCTAGACCCAACATCACCACTTACAGTGCCATATTCAGTTAACTGCACGGACTGCCAATCACAACACTTGATTTCTTCATTGCACTTTACAATTCAGGATAAACATCTCTGCAGCTTATGCAACAGTTATACTGCTAACAATGGCAGCTCAATAAAAACAATTAATACTTCATGAAATGACAAAGAGATAACATTGCAACAGAATACTTTTAATATATTGAGGAAAAAAAAAAGACTAACTTTACCTACTTTCTTCAGACTCTTTTGAATGACTTCAGACATAATAGGCTTCAGAACAGTACTGTGGGGAAAAAAACCTTCAGAAACTTTGATTGCCATGAAGGCAGTTGATTCCAACATGTAATTATTGCTGCATCAAGGGATTTTTTAAATCTCTGAATAACAAGAAAATATTCAAGAGTCTAATTCAGATTTCAAAGCCTCATCTGATGATGAAGAGAACCATCATGCACTGCACAGAATCTAACAGCTACAGGTTGATTTAATTTGAAGTAAAAATAAAAACATTGCTGCATGTTACAGCAGCTCTGCTAATGTTCCTAGGCCAACATTTTAACTCATTCCAGGAGTTGTTCTTTTTCACTTCTATCCCCAAATCTCTTCATAAGACCAGTATCATTTTACTTATCATGAGTCAATTTTTCTAAAGTGCTTTTTCCCACTTCTTGAGGAATAGATCATTGCTAACAGTGAAGTGCTGAGGAAGAACCCAAATGGAATGGTGTACTGAATATTTTTTGTTCTGCCCCTCTTTCTTCAATCTGTATTTTATTCCCTTTCCCTTTTCTCTGAGTTTACTCTACATTCTTTCTCCCCTGTCTTCCCAGTCCTTCAGGTGGAGCACAGTCCTGTGCAGGAGATTGCTGTGGATTTCAGTGAGGGTGAACTGGTTTCTGACTGCTGCTCTCTTCCTTCTGTGACTCTTATTATACAAATGGTATCTGGATTTTTGAAAGGACTGTATTTGGTTAGAAACTGAATACTTTGATTCTTAATAGTTCAAAACAGAATTTCTAAGGGTTTTTTTATTCTTAAATAATTGATGTAACTGTATGTAACTGTGTGGAAAAAAATAATTCAAATAATTGTAATTATGTAATTGAATGTCCGGCAGATCTAAGTTCCCTTTAGATTCTTGAACTGAACTTTTTTTTTCCTTTAGTGTGCTGACATTTTTCTAAAATGGTACCAATGAAAAGAGCATAGAAAAGAAATGCATTCTTGTTACAGGTTTTGGTCTTCTGTACTAAATAGATGAATTTAAGAGTGTCCAGGCTCTTCTCATAGGAAATAATAAGAACATTTAGCACTTACAGTAAACGTACAGAGATTTTCATCTCCTAAGTACAGTAGAAACATTAAGCAATAAACTCCACTCTCTAATAGAAAAAACACCAAATGGATAATTAAGAAAATAACATATAAAAAAATGTAAAAATTTAGACATGCAGCCAGGCCAGTTCATTAAGCTCTGGAAAAAAAGCTTTGTACTTGATTTCTATTGTAACTATAATAACTATAATATCCAGCAGATACCCCTCTACTGAGAGCCAAATGTGCCAAGAATCTCCTGACCTACTGATTTTAAATAAGTACTTGTTTAAAATACTTCTTTTAAATTAAATGTTTGGGTTGGGGTTGCTAGACAAACCAAAGAAAGAGTACTGGATACCTGGAAAGTAAGCAGTACATAACATACTTTGTGTATAGTAAGTGAACAAAGACATTATGACTGGCAATTAAACATAAGTGTTAATGTTTATCACAAAAGATTGCAGAAGTGAAGTTTGGGAATCAGGAATGAAATAGTCATCAGGGACTCAAAAAGACATATCCTGTGGTTAAAAGTAAAACGCCTGCAAGCAGAATTCCTCACACGACTATGACTGGGACCAACGTTGTAATATGTAAAACCAAAAAAACGAGATGTACATAAATAAGACCTCTAACCAGTACAGAAGAATTCTAGATATAAACAACATATGAATTTGTGATAAGAGCCACTACATTACATGGTACATTACTACCTCCAGAGGTTCAAAGACATGAAATAAACTGATTGTCATGTATTGAGTTTCAGGATTTTAATGTGAGAGACAAAAAGATATTTATCCCTTGCTCCTTGATAAATAATTTAGGGATAGAGACTTTTTTGCTCCAGCTGGATGCCAGAGGACAATTACAAAGAAGAGAGGAAATGAATGAATCTTGTCCTCTTTTCCCTGGCAACATTATCCTGTGATCCTTGCAGCAGCAAACTCTCTCATATATGTACTTGGTATGGATAAAATCATACTTTGAGTTACACTTATTGTCAGGTTAAGATTCAAAAGTAAATATTTTCCCACTCCCAGAAGTTTTTGGAGAGAAATATTTGCATTATATGTCATCCTACATGGTGTCAGTAGTTCTTGACTTCTAGGCTACCATGGGAGTTCCTATAACAAATCCACCACTTTTACAGACACTACTTTTACTATTCCATGTTACTCCTGCCGCCCAAATTGTTCTTACTGTTTGTCTTGAAGAGTATTTTCTTGCCTGCAGCATATGATAGTAGGCAGAAAAAAATGATATTAACTAATTATTGAATGATTGCAAAGCTCCTTCTGAATTTTTCTACCAATACTAAAGATACCAGTGAAGAATCAGTATTCTTCTCACGTATCTGCCAGACACAACAGGCACACAATGCTGCCACAAAGGACTTGCAAATCCCAGGTTCTCAGATGATCTATGTTCTGTGATAATGCCTTCTCTGTTGCTCTAAGGTAGCTCTGGTACTTACAAAATTTAGAGGCACTTCAGATAGCTCTAAGCTCTTCTGGCTAGTAGCAACCTCCACACAGTTATTTGCCATCTGAGAACAATTGTAAGCAGATGCCAAGCAGCTGCCTCTAGTAAACAGTTGGCTCTGGCCCATCTGACCCCCAGGAAAACTAATATTTTGTCGCCAGGCTAGTGACAGAATTATCAACTAGGAATAAGTGTTATTACTTATTCTACTATTTTGTTCTACAAGAGCAAATTTGGATTGCGAGACAAATTCTGAATATTTATCTGAAGGGGAAATAATATATGCATTAAAAACTATTGAAGTACTTACTATTTTGCATACAAAGAGTCATTCAATGGCTTCCACATCGTCATCTAAAATTCAATCTTGATGACAATGAAAACTTTTCCCACATTAACAATAGACAAGTAACTTTCTTCTTCCCCACATTTTTTTTCCATTAGAAAAGGTGATGAAGATGGTGATGAATCTGATTCACACAAGCTCCCTGGAGGGACAAAGCCCTATTGAACAGTTTCTTTCAAGCCCATGAAGCTTGCTGAGGGAGACTTACTTACTCTAGACTCTAGACTATGCAGGAGTTCCTGTGTCACTTGCTTCATTGACAGTATCATCAGAATGAAGGCAAAACCATGTATAAGAAGTAGGGTTTTATGGAGAAAGCTCACACGTGTCCTCAGTCTCATTTATGGGCTACAAAGCACACCTAACTCCTCTTGGACTAGAAGGGTAGAAAGGCTGTAAATGTATCTTTGAAGACTCTGGCCTCTAACTGTTGTGGCTACTCTGAATAGGGCTCCCTTCTGACTAATATCAGACACTTGCTGTACATAGCAGAGATGAAAGTTTTTGAAAGAAGATCTAACAATAATCCTGCATAAAGGAATTGCCAATATACATCTAGAATTTGAAAGCAGTTCCCACTGTAATAATGAATCAAAAGCCAGATTAGAATAATGGGTGTGGAAAATAAAATTTTCTAATTTTATTTAAGAAAAGATTGGAGGTAACTGATACCATGACTATATTCCAAAAACCACTGTTTGTATATCTTAATGAAATTCTTTGATTTCAGTCATATAATCCCAGCAATATTAACTTATAGATATTTTCTAAATGCTAAATTATCATTCCAATCAGTTAGATATTGCAATTATATAAAGAAATGAGATTTTTATCTAAGGAAATAAAAAATAATGAAACATCAGTATGGCAGTCAAGCCCTGAGTGCTATCAGGAAGTTCATCAGATTAAGAGCTGTTAGCACTGCATGCATCACAGCAACACTTTATTTATTTTTACATTTAATAGCATACTATAAACATTAATAAGTCACCAAAAATTCTGTAACAGACAATCAAAGTGAAAAATGAAGAAATGTATTTTGAAGAGTCTGAGTAGCCACAGGTAGCTTGATTTCTAGTAGGATTTTTTATAATCCTTACTAGACTAGTATTTATTTTCCAGCAGTGCATATTTTCTGGTGAGAAAACCTGAATAAAAAACATTGAACAGGTTTGTACTGCACTGCTATCATTAGACTTTTCATTGGAAATAAAATTTTAAAATTGTTCAGAAATGGCTGATATTCTCATTGTTTATACAAACTACAATATTCCTTTTCCTGATGCAGGATAGGCCTGAGGTTTGATCTTGTCTCACACTTTTCTCATAGAGTGCAGATAATCAGCTACTGCACTTCCTCTTGGCCAGGTTTCCACAGTCCACTTCTGGGACCAGGCAGGAAGAAAAGGTGGATCTGGAAGCATTCAGATTTGGTTTTGCTCTTCTTACTGGGCATGATTTCTGTCAACAAGGTGCTGTAGCCATGTTCACATAGTCAGGTCCAAGTATCATAGCTGGTACTGACAAAGTAATTTTAACCACATAATAAATGTGAAAACAATATTTATTAAAGCTGAAATTAGATGTATTGAAAAATATCAAGAATTCTATCTGTAATGACCATTAGAGAAGACAAAATATATTTAAATGAAAATCTTTAATACGGCTCTCCTCATCACAGATTTTTTGGAGAAGCAATACAAAATAATCAGGAGTTAGTCCTAGGACAATGCAGATTTGCCTGAAAGTGGTAGGGGTCAAATGCAATTAGCCCTAGCTTCTACATTAAAGTCAGACAGATCAATATTAGTTTCTGCATGATCTACTTCTAGATTCAGCCTGGAAATACTGGCCAGAAAAAAAACACAGTCTGTAGATGTGGCATTAATGTCATTATAAGGAATTGTTTGGTTGAACAACGTGTAATAGACTACAACAACCCCCAAACTTTGACATATTATTTCAAATCCATCTCAGCTGGATCCAAACATTATTGCCAGCTGATGGCAGATATGTATAATACAAGTAAGCAGATTCCAGTTATCTCTGGGCAGGTGTGACAGTAAAAATCACAGTTCTCATTTGCAGAAACTAGCACCTCATGAGGCCAAAAAATGCCAGTAAGCATGGAGATAAAATTAACTACTTATTCACACAAAGCTCTCTCTGGGCTACACTGAGGTATAGAGACAAAATACATATGTGTGAACAGAGAGTAGAAGTATTTGTAGCTCATATTTCTGCTGAATTTTCTCTACGACTTCCATTGTTCAAGGTTTTCAGTCTGGTAAATCAGCAATACATTAGCTAATCACTGAAAAAAGGGTAAAACCAAATATTTTTCACACTCTAAAATGACAAGATGGGTAAATATAAAGCAATGTATAAGAATCTTAGTATAGTTTCTATTCTGTATTAAAACAGGAAGTCATTTAAATGTATTTATTCTTATCCTTCTTATTACAGTATCAAACAAAAATTTAAAAATTCTTCCCCCTTCAAAAAACAAATAAAGTAGAACCTTAACTGAAAAATTGCAGTGTGCTGCACACAGATTTACCTATGATCTCCATTAACTTTAATGGAAACCCTCAGTCTAAATCCCCAAGCCCTTCAGCAAACATATACACTTTCTAATTTAGGAAAGAACTGAAGAAATGAGGGAATGAGATCTAACAAACACGAAAAAAAATCAGTAGAAATCAAATAGGAACTGCTGTTTCAATAGGAGACAGCAAAAACAGTGCAAAAAAAATTCAGCTTTCAAAATTATGAGGTTATTGGATTCCAGCAGTGTTCTCAAAAGTTAAAAACAGAGCTTGTGTGAAAAAGAAGTCTGAGCGGCTTAGGAAGTCAAGTAGCCTATCATCACCTCCAGAAATAGTAGCATACCAAGATGGTACAGGACGGATAACTTTTTAAAATATAAACAAAACAAAAGTTAAAATATTTTTAAGATATTACTTTGTGGTGATGAATCAAGTGATACTTTCTGTTTGTATCCTATATTTTGTTATTGGATAACTGGCTTAGAATGAAATTTTTCTGCTTTTGTTTTGTTCAGCAAAGGGAACATGGAAGAAGATATCTGTGAACAACTTATGATTTCACAAGCAAATGTAAAAATAATACTGCAAAGAAGATGAGCTCCAGTTGTATCTTACTCAACATTAAATAGAATTTTGCTGCCTATCTACTGGGTGGCAGACCTGCATACAACATCGTGGTTTTATCTGTTACTTTAGGACACTGTGTTTGGAATTTTCATAGCCATTTGAGTCTACTTGATTCATGAGGAAATAGACCTAACTATATATATGACTGAATGCAAAGACAGCTAGAATAGATGTAAGATCAAGTCAAGACTTCTTCTGTTGTAAGAGGACCAAACTGTTTGGACTGCCAATTAAAAACTTAAACTTCTGAACACTACAAACTGAAGCAGTAGTAAAAGGCAAGGTGTAGTTAGCGACCAGAATGTTGACCATATGTGAGTTTCCTAGTGTAGAATCACAACTCTAATCACAATTCAGAGAACAATCTTTTATGTTAAATTAATGCTTAATTTTAATTCTTCCTGTGCAACTGCTTAAGAAATAGGACTTTTTCTAGAGCATGTGATAAATTAAAACTTTTGTTCATTTTATTTTTTTCCCTGCTTATTTACCCTGCTCTCCATCACAGCTTTGCCTTGAGTACAAAATACTTTTTTCACACCGTACACTGGAGATGTCCAGACACACTAAGTCTGATTAAACTTATGTTCTTGTCTGTCTTTCAAACTGTATTGCATTTAATAAGCCTATTTAATTTGCATTTAATAACTCTATTTCTGCAGCACCCTATAGCATCAAAATAATATTTATTTGTCTGAAATGTAATCAAGCTCCAACCACAATGTGTGCAAGAAACACAGTATATGAATGCACGTATGCAGATGCACATATATGTGTGGGTTTTTTTCCTTTCTTTTAAATCTGTTCCAAACTTACCCAGAGGAATGTTACTGAAGGAGTTAAAGACATAATATTAATGCTGTACCACACTGATGTCAGCAGTTTATAACTGGATGGTGGGTTCCACTGCCAGAAGCTATAGCACAGGAAAAAGTGTTATTATAACAGCATGATTCTCTATGAAAGCCTGTCATCTCCTGTTCTTGAACCTTTGCTAATGTACTACGGTGATGTGTCCAGATAGAAAATGAATGTTTTTCAGCAGTAATGTGGTGGTGGCTATTAATACAGTTACTACTGTACAATAAATAGCTGCTACTGCTTGCCATCTTTCTATATTCAAAGAGACATTGGAATCTCTTGGAACACCATTGTTTCTAAAGGGCCACATACTTTATTCCTTATTCAGATGAAGCTCTTAATAACTTAACTCAGTAGGAGCTTTCCTTTTAAGAATTTTAAGCTCTTGAGACCAACTGGGTACAAATACCACACTGTGTCAGACCACATTCAGTGTGATTGACACAGCATAATGCAACACATGAGTCTGAATTTTTATGCATTGATGTTCTCATACTTGCATATTCTTCTAGCAGTTGGGACAATACCAGCATCCAGTGCATGCTCAGCAGCACGAAAACAGAAAATGTGAATATTATCACTGGCTTACCATTACATCTGACTGACAGCCTTGAGAACTCACAGCAGATAAACAAAAGTTTTAACACTTGTTTAACTATTCCCAGAAATTTCTTTCTTAGGCTATCACTTTCATAAATCAATTATAAGTTGATTTCCTTACTTACATCCTAACCATTTCCTTACTTCTCTTTCAGACCTAAAGAGAAATTTTCAGTCTTGTAAAGAAAACCTGTGCACAGCATTTGATAGTCATGGATAATTTTGTTTCGAATGATGAATTCTTGAAACATCGCCAAGGACTATGCAGCTAATTCTCCAAGGACAGTTTTACCTGGTTGTTTGTAGCTTATTTGCTAAGCAAATAATCACAGAATCATAGAGCACTCAGGTTGGAAGGGACCTCAAAGATCATCAAGTCCAACCATGACCTAACCACACTACCCTAGCCCTAACAGCCCTCCGCTAAATCATGTCCCTGTGCACCACATCCAAACAGTTTTTAAACACATCCAGGGATGGTGACTCAACCACCTCCCTGGGGAGCTTATTCCAGTGCTTAACAACCCTTTCTGTAAAGAAGTTTTTCCTCATATCCAACCTAAACCTATCCTGGTGCAACTTGAGGCCATTTCCCCTTGTCCTGTCACCTGTCACCAATTTGAAGAGACTAACGCCGCTCTTGCTGTAAGCACCTTTCAGATATTGAAAGAGAGCAGTAAGGTCTCCCCTCAGCCTCCTTTTCCACCAACTAAATAGCCCCAGTTCCTTCAGTCTCTCCTTGTAGGACGTATTCTATTCTCCAAGCCCCTCACAAGCCTTGTTGTCCTCCTTCGGACCTGCTCCAGCATCTCAATGTCCTTTCTGTACTGAGGTGCCCAAAACTGAACACAGTAGTCAAGGTGAGGCCACACCAATGCTGAGTACAGGGACAGGATTACTTCCCTAGTCCTGCTCACCACACCATCCCTGATCCAAGCCAGGACGCCACTGGCCTTCTTGGCTGCCTGGGCACACTGCTGGCTCATATTCAGCCAACTGTCCATCAACAATGTTTATTCTTGGAAAGTGAATTTTACCAATACTGTCAATCAAGACAGAAATTTAAGTCACAAAGATAAGCAGATGCACCTCGATCATGCCAGTCATCAGAGGCAGCTAGGCACTCTGAGGCATCAGGTCACTCAGAGAATCACCTCAGCAAACAGGAGGAGCAAGAAAATTCTGTGGAACCAGTAGAATTTATACAAAAAATACATAAATATTTGCATCTCTGCATTTGAATTTCCTTTACGTACAAATTAAATACTTCTTTAAAGTTAAAAAAAAAAAGTAGCTGTTAATGTCTTTTATACAGAAACTAAAACCTATGATGTGTACATATTACTATTCACAATTGAAATAATGCTACAGTAGCTATAAAACTGGTTACTGTTCATACCTACTCAAATATAATTTGTTCTCAGAAAGTTTACCACCTACTTTTCTTGAAATTTGTTGCCTTCATTCACCCTGAACTATTTACCCACCAAAAACACATGAAACAAAACTTGAAATTCACTGGAGAATGCGGAATTGTATTTTTATTTTCCTTCTAAGTGAAGGTTGGGGGGGAGAGGGGGGAGGGAATGCAGGGGGAAGCAAGGGAAGCAACCAAACATCCTAGGAACTGTCTCACTGTTGAAAACTGTTGGAACTAAAAACTGAAGAGACTTCAGACAATGTCGAATAAAATCTCAGCGGAGGAAACAACTAATCACAGAAACAGGTAGCCTATTCGTCCAAGCACAAAACTGCAATTTGTATGAGCACTTGCTGTAGAACTAGAGGAGACATCCTGGGTCAGTGAATCCAATTCCCTGCTATCGTAAGTAATCATGTCATATAATCCCATTCATTTCATTTGAGCTCCATCTTAAAACCCCTTTTTATGAATTTGTAGAATAAATGCATTCATAGCTAGTTTATATTCATTTGTTCTTGTGTAACCTTGTCCTTTAGCAAAAATAGCTCATCCAACTCCCTCCCCCTCATTTATTTATAGAAAGCAATCACACATATTCTCAGCTATTATTTTGCTAGTCTAAAGACTAGCTCTTTCAGTACCCTCATGTATAATATGTTCTTCATTCCCCTAATTACCAAACAAGTTCGTTTGTGTACCTGCTCCAGTTCAAACATTTTTATTTTTTTTAATACTTTCTACATTGTTTCTTCTATTAACCAGCAATTAAAATACTAGAAAAACTTCATACATTCTAAGATGTTTTGTGTTTCACTCATCCTTTCCTTTCCTTTCCTTTCCTTTCCTTTCCTTTCCTTTCCTTTCCTTTCCTTTCCTTTCTTTCCTTTCCTTTCCTTTCCTTTCCTTTCCTTTTCCTTCCTTTTCCTTTTCCTTTCCTTTCCTTTCCTTTCCTTTCCTTTCCTTTCCTTTCCTTTCCTTTCCTTTCCTTTCCTTTCCTTTCCTTTCCTTTCCTTTCCTCTTTCCTTTCCCTTCCCTTCCCTTCCCTTCCCTTCCCTTCCCTTCCCTTCCCTTCCCTTCCCTTTTCTTTCCTTCCCTTTCCTTTCCCACTCTTTTTCTATTTGCCACGTCCAGGTCACACAAGTTTTCTGTCATTGACTCATGAAAATTCTAGTAAGAAAAGTATGTAGCATAGGTAATACTTATGTGCAAGTGCATATATGTATGTATGTATGTAATATACTGCAAGATTCTGACTAAAAAATTGTTTCATATTGACAGTATATGTCATAGACAAAAGGAGGGAGAAGAAGGGCAAGACAGACCAGTCAAAAGCAGTCATGTCAGAAAATCATAAGGACTGAAACACTAAAGAGATCCCAAACTCTAATTGTTCACATATTTATACAGAAGTTTATTAGTTTATATGCAGCTCCTGAGTAATTAACAATTATCTTATCCACTCACTCACAGGGCCATATATCCTCATACCCGTAAAATATTTTACGTTTTGTAACTAGGAATGTCTCATAACCCATACAAATATCTAATTATTAGCCCTGATTATAAATATTTGCCTTTCTGGATGTAGCACTGAGTTCAGTAGGATACCTCTTAGCAGTACAGAATGAAATCGCTTTATTAAATATTTGTCTATTTTTATGGCATTCTCTGTGTAGGCTTTTATTTTGATATAATGAAAAGAATACTTTGAAATATTCATTTTATTTTCTCTCTCTATCTAATTTCCATATTAGGTTTTGAAGAAACCTTCTGGGATTGGTCCATACTCAACAAAGAGGATCAAAAGTTAAATGACTTGAACAAGTAGGCTTAATGAGTCATTGGCAGAGCCAGGTGGATTAAGACATAGGAGTGGATGGAATTGTTTGAAGTCAGCACAAAGTTGTTCTCACTGCTTTTTGCAGAGATAGAGATAGAATTCCACTGCAGTTTCTATAATACACTTCTTCCTTCTCTAATCACTAAAGCAGAATTTTGCTAAATGGCTCTTCAGTTACCAAAATTTTAAAGGCTGCTTTGTTAGTGGTGCTAGTCATAGTTTTTGCCCTCAAAGGTACTTGATTTCCCATGATTTCACAGTAATGGCCATCATTCAATATTTGAGTAACGTAAGTTTAGGTAAGTAGCATGATTTAAAGTTCAGTGACACTACAATCCCCTTCAAAAAGCTCCAGCATAGTATTAAAGATACAGGGAATCAAAATAAGAGTGTAATATCAAAACTGAATCAAGTAAACTCTAAATAAAATGTGTATAGAAAGACAGATCTAATTTTAGGCTAATTTCACCAAAGAGCATGATGGTAATACATGCTACTTACATACCTTATCTAGAAATGCTTTAACAAAATTTGTTTATTTGTAAGGGGCTCATACTTGTAAACAATGATAACATTCAATGTCCCAAATCCTCATATACCAGGAAACTAAGTCAGTGAAAAAAGTTACTGTATTTTTATTCAGTCTGGAGGAACTCAAATTCTCTGGCAGATTTAAATATTTTTTTCTCAGAAGCAAAAAAGCCATTCAGATATTTGTTTAAGATAACATCCTTTTATTCTTTTTGTTCTTATTTTACTAAAAAAAAAACACCCACAGCTTATCATAAAGATTTGCAAGCACCAAATGTCTTTTAATGTTTTTGCCACTATGCCTAAAAATCACTAAGCCTATCTGAGACATCCTCAATATTTTCTTGATAAATGCAATAATTTTCTGATGACTGCAGCTCTCCAGAACCTCAAAATGCTTGAAATGTATTTGAAATAGATGCTTTGATTTAATACTTATACTTTAGACCTAAGCAGATAGGCATATTTTCCAGTGCTTGTTTCATCAGTGACATACAATCTGGACAGATACAGTTCTCACATTACTGCGATAATGTTATTGCTATTAATAATCTCAAAGATTCTCAATTTGAAGGCACTGCATAGATGCAGATGGCTTCATAAAGGTCATTATTTTTATAGATGTAAAAAGAATGGAAACTCTATACAATAAGACTTTGTACTGCTGTGTGTCTACCTTCAAAAAGCCAGAAGGGAATTTGACAGGAAGAGTACCTGGAGGAAACATAACACCACATAAATAACAGTGCAAGTTAAGCGTATGGCAATATAAATATTGATGTTATTAATGTTACCTAAACCATGCAAGTATAAAATGTACTTCCCTATCTTGTGTGAAACATGGCAGTTTATGTCAGAAAGGCATTAATACCATAGCAATAAGTTTTATTTTAAAATGATTTATTACATTCAGGTCTTTGAGATAGGAAGAGGAACTTGAGGAGGTGCCCAGTGGGAAAAAGAGGAACAGAAAAACGAAGGAGAAATGGATGTGCTCAGCATTCAGTAACATAAATGATCACACCGTCTCCCAAAGGTTTCTACAGTACATGATTTAAACTGTTGGCCACAATATATGTATTTCTCTTGTATGAATGCAGGTTCCTGAAGTTAATGGAAATTTGGATATTTGTAAGAGTTTAGCTAGTTGCGCCTATGGATCCAGGATATACACTTAAGTGAATAGGTGCCAGGCCAAAAACTCTAGTGGTGGTCAACAGACTCCTGCTACAATTTCAGTGTCATGTGTTCCCACTGTCTTCCTAATTACTCACCCACAGCTCCAATTGAAGACAATGATATTGCAATCTCTACATTTTTTGCTGAAGTGCAGATATGAATCCTACGGTAAGAATCCTTAGGGTTGTTCCTTTTATTATGCCAAATGATCAAATCCAGTTAATTAACTTATTTTAAGTAACAGGAAAGTTTCCTTATGTCATCTGTACCAGCCCCATGACTGCAGGCATATTTTCAACACTAATGCATCAGCACTTTGTCAAAGTTAATCTTATTTGTGCCTAGAAATGAGGCTTCCATAATTTTGTGGAGATTATGTAATATATTTTGCTCTTACAAACTATGTCCTGATATTTTGCTTATTTGAAACAATAGCTAAAAGAATAAACATGACTTTCCAGCTAGTGAAGCATGTATTTTAAAGAAAATTCAGCATATCTAACAGATTTTTACATGATAGTCCAAGCTGAGTGACTTTTAAGAAATCTATTAGCCTGTGAATAGTTCAAGACTGAGCCAGACAAAATATAGGATGCCACATGGTTTTACAAGTTTTCTTTAAATAAACTTCAAAGTGATTTTTCTGTTTGGGTTTTACTTGTTCTGTTTGTTTTGCCCTGTTTTTCACTTGACACTGACTAGCATGTAGCACTGAGTCTAAATTACACATAGAAACGGTAGGTATTAGTTTAGATTCCAGGTATCTATATAGAGCTTTTTGTTTGGCTTTACAGTGTTATACCGCTCAGTGCACAACTTCCATCAGTGTAGTGAGCAGAAGAAAAGGATATATTTCCTTGCAGGTGTCTTGTAGGACTTCGCAGTTAAAACTAGCTCTCATATCACAAAGTATTCATATATAGTCTTGGATTGGATGGATGCTTGTTTGCATGAGAGAGGAAACAGAGCTGATAATCACATTGAAAGTTAGTATGAATGAAGTCCTAATTATACATAAGGGATATGAAAATGATACTCAGAAAAAGTAATCCTGCTCCTTAGATGTTAGCGGAAATCACATTTATTGATTGTGCTGAGGGCCGAAGCATCACCTAGGTCTTTGTCTTCAGCAACATTAGTCAGGCATATTCAATAGAGACTCATATATATCTGTTTTTGTGGGCTGAATTTTTTTTTTTTTTTTTATACTATTACTCATGCTTTCCACTGCATGTAATTATGGCTGCTAGTAAATTTTTGGCCTTGACTCCAATCAAAACGTTACTTAGGGAAGCAAGCAATTCTGCATCACTTTTGACATGCCGGTTTACCAAATTAAAATATGTTTGTATTTTTTTCCCAAAATTTTCAACCAAATCTGAACAATATGCTAAAGATAAAATTCATGACTCTTAAATCCAAGTAGAATGCCTTCATCAGTATTATCTGACATTCTCTTTAAAGTTCACTACTCTGGAAAGCTAATCTAGAATTCAGATAATCTAGTAAACTATTAATTCTTTTATTCAAATCCTAAACTAACCTTACATCTAGACAATTAAATTCAAGAAAATTGTGTCACTACAGTACAGATAATTGAGGACTGGACCTGCATGTTCAAATGACAAAGCAAATATTCTAGCATTAACAGATACACTAAATATCTAATCAGTAAGTGGACATCATACTTTCAGCCCACCAGAATCACGCTCACTATTGCATCACAGTAGTTTCTTTCCAGAAACAAGTTTGGAAGGGAAAATTAAGGTATATAAGAAAAACTGCTTAAGTGAGGTTGTGAAAAATACTCCAATAAGCATTCTTTACTTGCAAAATGAATTAAGGAAGTTTTAGTACAGAGATTATGTTGTGCAACTGAAGCAAAGCAAGACACGCTTAAAGCATTACTTTGGGAAAAAGCAAAACAGAACAACAATTCTTCCCATGTCTCTAGAAGAAATTGTTTTTGAATGACTATATTTTGCCACTATTTCATTTAATAATTCATATCAACATTTACCAAGCGAGACTCTTACTGAATACCAGGGAAGCTGCTGCTCATTCTTATGACTTTTATGACTTGTCGCTGCTGTTTTTCTAGACTACACAGGTAATACTGCTGCAATTAAACACAAATTTTGATTTTGAGGAAGAGGTTTATTTCAAACTGTCTCAGATTTATACTTTAACTCATATGAAATTTGAAATTAAATATCTCACAAAAAAGAATTTACAATGCAGTGGGTGATACTTCTTATTTCTTCAACTGAAGATAGCTGCAAGCTATGTCTGTTAGTTTAAATATATGTGGAGACCGTGAAAATCACTTATTATGTTCAAAACCTACTGACTGGAATTTAAAGTATTCAGAATTTCATAGAACTTGGTCTCAGCTGTGGAAATGATCTGTCTTTTTTTTTTTTTCTTTTCCCCCAAGCTGTAAATGGAAGGAGACAATGCATAAAATAGCAGCTTACATTTCAAAGGAGTAACACCCTCATCACAGCTGGAATCAGGGGGACAGGTAGAAGAAAATTGACACAAATTCTATTGCTTTTGCATGGAATGAGTACATTCCATGAGTACTGCTGTAGGATTCTTCAGCTTTGGGGAAAAAAAAATCTTACATGTAGCTAAACAAAAGTCGTGTGAATTAAATTCTGCTTAGGAAAAATAGTTTATATGCATGTAATGCAATACAGACTATTATACTGCGTATTGGACTAATACTTAGTAGAAAACATTCCTGACTTACACTGATAAAATGGAGAGCAAAACAATTTCACATTAACCATGCCTGCATATAACTCTCTGTAACAAGCAATAGATAAGTAATTTGTAATACTGACAGTAATAGCCACTTCATTACAGTATTCTTCAGAGTTTTGCTGTACTTTAAACAGACTCACAATGTCCTAGCACTGCATACTTCAAATTTGGTTTGTAGATGGAAAAATCCAATATTCAAAGCTGCAGCTTAATTAGGTATTACCTGATTATTGTAACAGTTT
Organism: Alectoris magna; assembly: GCA_030625065.1. Lineage (NCBI taxonomy): Eukaryota > Metazoa > Chordata > Aves > Galliformes > Phasianidae > Alectoris > Alectoris magna. Next base: position 17,960,559 of record CM060565.1, read on the forward strand.
TAATTCTTGCACTTGGACTGGAAGTAGATATTTGTATTATTCTCCTGTGCTCCCTCACTCAGATATACAAATTGTAAGTTTTTCTGCAGAATGGCATGTTACCACCAAAATAAATAAATAAAACAAAACAACACGTTAATTCTTACTAGTTAATTTTCACATTTTTTATTAAGAAGTCGAATGTTCTTCTTCATTTCCTTATTCTTATTATTTATGAAAATCTAACACATCATTTGCTTCAGACTAAATGTTCTCATTTTGATTCTGCTGCCAAAAATGTGGATCTTCTTGCATTTACTTTCTGAACTCTACTATGAGTGTGCAGGGGTATACCAACAGTCTCATTGTAGTCATCTATTTGCTTTGGTAACTAACCGATATTTATACATTGATTCATAAGCCATCTGCAGCCCCTAATTCACTTCAGACTTTTCATGTAGTTCTGCAAACGCACTGCCATTTCTGATTATTTACAATCTTAAATATGTTTTGCTATGAGACAATCAATTGGTCTTCTGTAAGGACACTCATATTTCTGCTTATCCCATGGATGAAGATTTGGAACAAGAAATATGTCTCTTCATCTCTTGTCATGTAAAAAAATAAATACAGATTTCATAAGAATAAATCCTGATTTATACTGGAAAAAATCTGTGCTGGAAGTGTGACCATTCATGCACATCTTTTGCTTGTTCTAATCTTTTAATTCCATTTCCCTTATAGGACATATTGCTTCATGAGAAGAACTAAATAGTGCAAAAATGTCAGACGGATCCTCCTTTATTTCATTTCAGCAATATAAATGAGATATGTAGATATTCAGGTTATTTGGTTTTATTTCCAGCTTTGCATAAGGGAAAGAAATAAGGATCTTCATGTGATTACTAGCAACTATACAGCATGCATGTCCTTTCTTATACCAAGGAGTGTCTTTCTACTGAAAACTGCCTGAAAACCAAGCAGTATACTGCACTGATTAATTCAACTTGTATAATTACCTGGGAGCACATTGCTCTCTCAGATAAGAGATGTTAAAATACATAAAATTGAAGGTCCATGATAGTACAACCCTTTAATCTTGGGGGGATGACTTCAATATATCTAGGCTTTTAAGTGTTGCATGTTAAGACCATAGAAAGGAGAAAAATGTGAGGCAGACTACACACTACATATATGCAAGATCTATTGGGAGTAACTTTTGTTGCACTACTATGTGGAACATGCAGCATAATTCATGTCATTTTACTAATCACTTATCTAGATTTTTCACAGGTACAAAGTAGTGGAATTATAAATACAATCTGTAAACTCATAAATAATTGTGTCTACAAACCTCTGTCCTAACTTTTGTGTTCAGAAGGGGATTTCAAACTTTGCTTCCCATTTCTGTTTGGAGACAGCAACATAAAATCTCACTATACATTCTAAATATTAACCTGCAAAGCAGCAGACCTCAATTATGTTCAGTAACACTAAAGGAATTTCCTTATACAGTTCTTATCTTCCTTAGACAATACCATCATCAAAATATGCACAACTATCAGCTGAATAGAACTGAAAAAGTGGCAAATTGATAGAGGACATCCGTCATTTCTTCTCCTCATTTCTGCAGTACAGAGTTCCTGTAGCAAGAGAAATTATTAAATTCACTAAAACTGAACAGTTAAAATTTAATGCAAGTGCCAAAATTCTAGAGTTGCATTGATAAAAACCATTATGCTTGCAGTGCTTTGGCACAATGAGATGAAGGTTAGACTGGTAAATTTTTTAGAGTTATATTCCATGCCCATACTGGTCACATACACATGAAAATCAAGCCTTATTAGATAAAACAATGGTGGCAAGCCTGAAAAATGTCATGGAAAATATTTCAGTCGCAAAGGGTGTAGCAATTGCTATGAGACAGATATAAGAAACATGAACTGAAGTATAAATAGATGCCTCAGTAAATTATATAACCACATCCACATATGAATCTGAAACCTCAAACTATGCAGTAAATAACTACAGCAGTGCTGTAAACGTGACCATAGACCATCTTAAGCCCAAACATCTCATCAGTCACCTTGTTACATCAAGACAAATATATATATCTATTTTTTTACTTCATGTGAGAAATTTGAAGAGCAGGGTTCTTTATTGATTCAGAGGCAACTGGGGCCCAAACAGTGCAGTATCAGATATCAAACCACAATCTTTCCCCTTCCTGCTAAGGAAAGAACTTTGTTCTACAGTTCTGGCTCTAGCAAGTATCTTAATAGAGAAGTTTTCCTTTTCATGTTGTGGATATTCAGCTACTGTGGACTATTCCAGCCCTAATTTACACAAGCACTATGTATCTAATATTAAGCAGCTTTCTGAATCTCCCTGTGCAACAGTGTTCCCTTGATCCAATCCTGCTATTTACTCTTTCTTTTGTCTTTCATTTATGATATCACTTTTTACACCAGAAAAATAGTACAGTTAGTTTCTGGCTATGTGCTTCTTATAAGGACATCAGTGTGACTTTCGCTCAGCTTTGCTTTGTGAGAACAGAGGAAGAGTAGGACATGGAAGTGAAAGAATGGCTCATCCCCCTTACATAATAAATCTTTTCACTACTGACAGGGAATGGAAAAATGAGTCTCAGTTAATAGTTGTGCATTACCCAAGTCCACAACCTTTCATTTCACATAGATCACCGTAAGCTGTGTCTAGATTTCAAATAGAAACAGAAAGGTTTTGTATTCAGTAGGAGAAACCCTGTGCCATGTTGTCTCCTCTTAAACTCTAAAAGAATTGCCTTTTCTTGTTATTTGTCCTGGTCTGTTAAGAAAGATGCATCAGAAGCCGTAATATTGTTCTTGAGAGCAAGAGAGAAACAATGACGAGTAAGAAATAATTTAGAGTGTTTTTATTTTCACTTGTGCTTAATTTCCCTGAAATGTCTAATAAGAGACTTGAAAATCTGACAAAAAGATGAGTTTCATCCAACCCCTTAAAACCAATTAACTTAAAAAGCTTTAGTGAGTTTTAGTGCTTGTGAAAATGGAATAGTGAAGTGTTTCACTTACTGGTGAAGCATCTCACACACTGGTCCTTGGGGCAGTTGTGTCAGTGCAGTTCAGTCCCACACCTGTCCTGGAGTATTCACACAGCTAATCTATGTAGCTGTTATTCCCATGTGGGCAGCTATCCACGAGAAGCTTGACTGAGACCACCCAACTTGCATTTTATCACTCACAGGAAGCTTCATCTGAGTGAATAGCCAAGATTAACCCACACAGTGCTGTCTCTCCACTGAGGTTTTTCTTTTCTTTTATGGTTGCTGTAACTGCATCCTAGTCAGGTTCTTTGCTAGACTTTCTGTAAAATTACAAGGATCCAAGTTAGTAGAGTTACATATTGACCTAAATATTATTCCTACCTAAACACTTGTGGAGAATGCTGAAATCGTTAAAAGACTGTACACCTCTACCAAAGCAAGGACACACATAAATACCCTCCCCCACAAAGGACCCATCTCCTTCACCTTAAATGCCTGGATTTAGTACTGCTAATGACTGTGGGCATTTGTAGTGGCTGAAGGAAGAGAAATGCCAGCCTTTCCATATGTACACACATGCAGAGAGTCTCTGTGGCTTCTGTTCTTTCAGTCCCCAGCATGCACCACTCTTTATCCCCTCACCATTTTTAAAATTCATTGTTGAATTCTGTCCCACATTCAGCTGCAAGGGCATGCTGCAAGCTCAGACCACAATGTGGAGTTTGATCAATGCCTGACCTACCCAGTGATTTAATCAACAGGACAGCATGAATGCACTAATGATGCAAGAGCAACATCACAACTCTGTGTGTTGCAGTTCACGAAGATCATCTCCTTCAGCATGTTTCTTTTAAACAAGAATAATGAAGACCCACTTCAGTGTCATTTGTCCCCAGTTTTACTCAAATTAAGTCTTTTATTACATAATGGAACTCCAGGCTCTTTTAGATGAGAAGTCTAAAGGCAAGAGAAATCTAAACAACATAAAAGTTGACAGGACCTATATTACATATTTTAAAAAACAAATAATCATTACTCCACTTTTATTCCACAAATTTCTCTCTGTAAAACGGACTTTCTGTCTTCATGCCTGAGAGGAAAATTTGAGATTCGTTACTCACTAGTAACTTTTTCCATCCTATCTTTACCCCATATCCCATATTTTTCCTCAAGGTTAACGTGCAGAGTGCCTGAGGTCACAAAAAATGAGGAAATGGAACAATATTAAGAGGGAATACAAGCTCACCTAGCCTGATTCACCAAAGCAGCCAGGATTTTATTGTAGAGCTAAAACACAATGAGATAGCTTTAACTCTCCCTGATAATTCACATATGCTTTTTCCACAACAGAAATAACCGACAGAACATCACAGATCTTTCTCTTCCAGCTCCTCCTCGATCGTACATTGCCCTACTTCTCCTCTCCAATAAATAAGATATTAGGTGTTTAAAACTGTGATCACTGAGAAATTCCAACTTCCTGTTGCACTAAAAGTTGATTTTTTATCTCTGTGTCTCATTCAGCCTGGACAATTTTGATTATTCACTATCATCCTGTTTTTCACCTTTATTTTCTAGTCACTCTTCCTTTCCTGCTTTTATCCGACCTCTGCAGAATACTGCATATTTAAATAAAAATAAAAGCTTCCATCTGAATTATTGTTTATTTTAGTTTTCATAGTACTTTTAGGAAACTTTGTGTCTTCAATGTACCTGATGCAGCAGATACAGCAGAATGAGCTCTAGCTTTACAAAAGTTCTTCTCAGTTGAGTAACAAATTCAAAATTCTGATTCAGCCTGTGCTGCCACGTGTATTTAAAAAACACAGACAAAAACAGAAGAGAAGTGTGCTGCTACCAGAATATAAATATATGACAATGGAAGTACCCCAGAGGGTAAGAGGGAATGTAAATGTCATAGAAAGTCTACTGATTTTTATGTTGTTGTTTGTCTTTCTTCTAGTATGCAAGAGATAGTCTTTTAGCATAACATTAAAAGAGGTAAATGAAAGCCTTTTCACCAAACATGGTTATCATTCAGCACAAGACAATACACAGGGCTATAAAACACCTCTTCCCAAGTTCCCCAAACATATATTCAGAAGAACTAGTTAGTTTGTTAACAAATACTGATGTTATCTGAAATCTAAAGGAGTTTATTCTTCCTGTGCTTAAAGAAGATCATCCTTCCACAGCTAGATGCCTAGACTGTAGGATATCTTCTCTCAATCAGCACATCTATAACAAGACAACCATTCAGTAGCTTGTAAAATATGATTGCATATGAGATATTGATGGCCTAAGGGAAGTTCTGAATATCAGAGGTTCATAATTAGAATACCTATGCATTTGATCCAAGAGAGTTTTCATCAATGTCACAGAGATGAGTGGTTATGAATTTCAGAGTCATCTCTGCCCATACAGACTGATTTATGCACTTTTGACTTTGGACAAATGAAGGGCAAAGAATTAAAGCCAAACCCTTCTGCCTAGACAGCTCCTTATCCTTGGGGGGAGGGTTTCTGAAATTTATGATATCCCCTCCTAGTGTTCAGGATCAAGCCCTTGAGCTGGTAACTCATAACCTATTTATGCTTTTGCCATCCATCCGTTTTCAGTCATTTTTGTCCTCTTATCTGTAAATCCACAGTTGCAACATGTAGGATGTGTGGATCTGCTGATAAGAAATTTTTGCAGGAAAGGGAATCTGGGCAGAAAAAACAGTTCTGTTGCCAGAGCTCCTGGCAGCAACTCTAATATCTCATTAATTCCAGATTTATAAAGATCCACTGTGCTGATCTGAGAATAGAGCTGAATGTTTGAATTCTGTGATAATAGATTAACTAGTTGAAACCTGTATTTAGTACTAAACATTAAGTTAAATAGATACTAATAAGATTACACAGTGTAGGACAGAACATTGTTAACATCTTGTTAACAATAAGAATTCCATAGCTCCTGAACTGGGTGTTTTTTTTTTTAATTTTTAATTTAATATTAAATCACTGAACTTTAATGGAATTTTACATAACTAAAAACTAAAGTACCAGAGTGGAAACAGATTCACTGCTACGTAGAAATTCAATTGCATCATTCTTTTTAAAATTATATCAAAGAGAGTACCAGTTGTGGAAACAGTACTTTATTAATGATGAAGGAGAAGAGCTAGGGGACAAAGACAAACAAACAGGGAAAGATCATACGGCTTCCATATCAATATTCTACAGTATCACTAACTGTACTGCCATCTACTTAAATAATAATAAAAAGGAAGATGCTAACTAAGCATTAGAAGGAAGTTATTTTGCTAAATGATCCTTTACTATCCAAATGCTTTCAGAAAGCTTTTTTTTTTTTTTTTTTTACACTTCGCGTGAATACCTGTACATGCAAACAATACCACATACATAAAAAAAGATTTTGATAGGGCACTAGGTAGATAGAGCAAATAAAATAACCCTTCTGCCAGATGCTCTAACACAGAGGCTCAGGTGTCTCTGAACAAAGATAAGCAACTTGGCTCTGTCAGTGGCACCCAAAACACACACACACACACACAAAAAAAAAAGAGAGGGATAGATGCCCATTGTGCTTCTTTCTTGCCTGAGTATTTTCAAAACTGAAATGGTAGGTGTTGCTCTCTGGGTAAAGACTGTTGCACTGCACTGCAAAAGAATAAGGTTCTGAAACTAATTTTGTCAAAGAGTGAAAGTAATTTCTCAAATAAAAAAAGACTTACACTGGCAAGATGCATTTTACAATTTGCTGCAGAAATGCTGCAAGAAGAAGCTCTTCACTGAGCAGCATGGCACAAAGCCAAAATGAGCTATTCCAAATATCACTGTTGGGCATATACCAATTTGATACACAGGATTTAGCAATACAGCTGGGAATGACTCTGTGTGGATGTGTTCATGTTCTGTTAAATTTTAACAGTCTCTAACTGTATACTCATCTTCAGCATGAGAAAATTTGTTTGTAGACTGCTAAATTTGCATTATATATAGGGAATTATATCAGTATGAATAATAATGATTTTAATTTTTTCTTTTACGTATCTTCTGTTAGAAATTAATTTTCAATGGGCAGTTCAAGGGATAAAAAGTCTCAGATGAAATCTTTGAAAACATTTAAAGCAAGGATGTAAATTTTATGAGTGTGAGTTATTGGCTAGCCTTTTCCACCTCCAGATTTTCTGGTTCAATGAATAATGTGGAGACTTACAGTAGTGGATCAGTACAATATACATTTAGAGATTTAGCATATGAAAATAGATTCCTTCTGTCCCTTCTACTACCCAATCCACATTCATAGCAATTCAAGTGTTTAGAGGACAAAGCTCCAAATTTTTTTTTAGATACATACAGGCATCTAAACTGTTATGAAATAAACAGTAAATTTTCAAGTAATACTTGCTTAGAGAGCTTAGGTGAGAATGCTTAGTCTAGGAGTGCTTGCAACTAACACCAAAGCAAAGCGGTTAACAATAGGAATAAGGTAAACCTAGATCAGTCAGTAAGGTGACCTGTGAAACAAGACAAACAAGATGGCTAAATGAAGTACATTTAGCTTGATGCAAATCTTTCAGTGACACAAGAAATATCACCTAGGAAAAACTTCCTAGATCACAAGTGAAATTACAAGGTAACACAAACATCTAGAGTTCATTTAGAGACGCCTCACTTGGTTTCAACTAACACTTTAGGCATGCAGTAGGCTTGCTACCTCACTAGAATAATCATTTATTAAATGATATGCACACCCAATGCCTTGACTATGGATAGATTTTGCAGCAGTGCTACTATGTGGGTTATGTCCGTGACAATCACGCATATTGCCAGAGTCCTAATACGGATGTAATCCTAGTCATTTAAAACACTTCTATCCACATAGCTTGTTTCCACAAACATATGTGAAGGTGCTACTAATGAAAGCGTACAACCAGACAATCACTGATGGGGTAGTATAATCTTCAATTACAGCTAAATGACATCACTTTGAGGGTATTCAAATTATTACTCATGAGTAAACCCTAATCATAAGAAGAGTGTCTATGAAGTTAACTTGCTAGTGAAGAGAAGGACTGAGTCTGGAATCAAATAAATTAATTTAAAAAACAATCTTTACACTCTGAACTTCTGTCTAAGCATAGATAGGTTTGCTACAGACTCTTTCCATTCACCTTGGGAATAATACTGAGCAATACCTCAGTATTTTAACATATTTAGAGAATTCCAGCACACTTGGGAAAATACATGTGTTCTTTTTCTCTTGTTTAATTTTATTTGCAATTCACCAACAAAATTATTTTAAATGAAAATTAACTATAAGTTTTTTAATGGTCTGAGGGTGATCTCCATGATTACAGACATAGTTACTAATGTATGTAGCACATACATTAATCTTAAGTTGTGTTTCTTCTATAGAACTACTAATATTAAATCTCTTGTTCTTTCGAGAAACGTATTTTTGGTCTAAAATAATGTTTATTTCTTCTTGTAGTCATTTACAATGACACTGTGAAAGTCATACACATTTTAACACAGGTCAAATACTGCAGTTCTTTGTAGGAAGAGCATGCAGGAAATCTCTAGAGAAAGAAATAGTTGCAACTCTGAACTTACTAGCCCAGGGCTGATGACCCTAAGACTGCAGTTTGACCAAGGTTTGGTACTCTGTTGTGCATCACCAAAGACTCCCAGCAGTGCTAATACATGCTGTGAGAGCACTGCATCCTCTCCCTCCCTGGCTGACCTCTCCCACATAACGTCTCCTGGTTTAACTCTTACAGAACAGCTCTGCAAGGTAAGAGTTAATCATGCAACTATATGGCGCGGGACCAGAACTACTGTTGAGAAAAGCTTTTCTCTTCAGCTTAATTTTCCCTGTTGGTTTTGATGAGGGGATAACAAAGGCTGCCAGCAGGAATTGGGAGTGACACTGCTGCACACTGATTTTAGTTCTGAGAAGGTGCTGATGAGGCTTTTCATTCAAAGCTCTGACCTTTCCTGCTCTTAATGGGTCATGGAGTATTTCTGTACAGTTTACAGTACTTACTACAAGAAGAGCCTAGCATCTAGTCTGCCCAGACTGTGCTGGAGTCACTGTGCATGACAGTAAATGGCTAACAAATCATGGAGATTAATCTAAATCTTTTGCTGCAATCCTTTAATTCTCCATCAAGATCCCTGTCATTAACATAATTTCATCAGAATAGAGATTGTAGAATAGTTTCAGATTAATTCAATCATAGATAACATGACTTAATGAAGGAACTAATTTGATGTCTATGTGATTTTTTCTTTTATTGCATTTTTGAGATAATTGGACTTCACATGACAGCCTGGCTATAATAAAGAACTTTCACCAAAGAGAACTTCTCCCCCTCTATTCAAATGGCTTAACTGTCATATGGTCACAAATGATGATAAAAGGAAGTAAAAGCCCTCTTCTACAATCCATGGTTCAAGACATATCCCCATCTGGGCCAGGATTTACAAAACTAGACTGCACACTGTTACAGTAATCCATAGATTATTGTCCAAACTACCTTTTAAAATTATTTTTCCTTTTCATATTATTTTGAGTGAAGTCTTTAACCCATAACTGTCTCAGAAAATTACAGTGTTAATTTGTCTTATGAATATGTGGCAGTGATTAATAATTATGAAAATGACCTTTTGATTTGAAAGCTAAGTGAGAATGTTAACCATGACCTCTGCCTCAAAAGAAGCAGGTCCAACAAAATACTGACCACTCCATGTTGAAAGCAAGTCCCCTCTCACTTGAGGCTGAAGTAAATGTCTCTCTTTCAAGTCTAGCAATGATCTTATCCTGCATATCCAAAGCTATTAAGTTTTGTCTGCAAGACTGAAGGATCAGTTTCAATGACAGTATGCCTCTGAATGATTAACAATTTTACAAGTTGCATGTTCTTCTATGTTATGCTAGAATAGATATGTGTTTTTTAAAAAAAGACAACAACAAATGTACAAATTAATAAATAAAACAGTTAAAACTTGAAGTAGAATGTACAGAAGATTGCTTCCAGGTAGAGCGGATAGATAGCACAATACCTCTTTTTAGAAGAGATGTTTTATGGTTATATGTATCATTAAGTTTTCCGGAATGTTTTATGATGGACTCGTTTTAAAATGTTGCTAGTATTTAGTTTTGATTCAGTTCAAAGGGCTACATCAGAAGGAACTGAAGAGGGAAAAAAAACACGAAAACAACAACAACAAAATGATTTGCTGCCTAAATCACCAATTTAAAAGGAACGTATAAAAAGTTCCCAACAGTTTTCACCAGTGGCTGAAAATGTTAGATTAAATTTTGCTATTCCTGAGAGATATTGTTTGACGTGACTAGAGTATAATTTGTTGAGCAGATAATAGTTTTTGTTTAAAATGATTCCTTTCTGGGTATTACCTATGGATTAAAGTTTGGGTCTACTTTAAATACATGAATAAAAACATCCTTGTCGAGAAAAATATTTTAATCTTTTTTTTTTTTGGTAGTTGATTTTTTTCTTTAAAAGAAGTCAGTTACTTGAAAGGAATAGGTCATGTATAGCTTTAGGGGGACTAAATCTCATATCTTTAGTGTACGGTAAATTAGCCTACTTCACAATAATAGTTATGTCATGTTTTTCTTCTTCTTTTTTTTCTTTTTCTTTTTTTTAATAAATATTTGTTTCGCCAAAAGAAAATAAAACGTATTTTTTTTTTTTTTTTTAACCTTTAGGGCAAGTTCCAGTTCTTTTGGTTTCTTGAAGAAATAAATAAAAAGCATTGACAGAGAAATTTCTGAAATGACTGCCAAGGGGGAGGGAAGGAAGTACCTAAAACATCATATTACCAAGTGCTGAAGTAATCAACCACAGTCTGGGAAATGTCAAACAGTGGTATTCACCTACCCAAAGATACTGATGGTCAAGTCCTCAACTGCCATTTATAATCACTAACTAAAACATGGAGGATAGATGTGGATATAAACAAGAGACAAATTAGTATTGGGAAGCTGGGTTTAATATCCACTAAAAGAGACCATCTGTTTATAAAGACCCCCTTTTCCTTGATCTCTGACATGTATTCCTAATATAGACACAGCTGGATATTTTATTTTTTTCATTTTTTAAACACCCTGCTACTATAAAGTCTACTTATAATATATCTGGTCAGACTGTTTGTCTCAAGTTTCAGATATTATGTAAGCACTCAAGGGCAATAAAATTTCACATACAGTCATCCAACTTTAAAGTAAGTACTAAACCATCAGACCAACATAAATGTACTTTCTTTGTTATTGATTTTTAATATCGCTATATTCTTTTTAGTTTTCAGACTTTATGCAAATGTTCATTATTACTGGAATAGCTTTCCAAAATTCAGGGGTTTTTTGTTCTTTTTTCTTTTTTGTTTTTGTTTTTTGTTTTCTCCCAAGTTCTTGACACACATTTGGAACTCGAGTTTAGTTTTCTTGTTTTCCTGTTCAAATTACTAGCAAAACACAGTTGGTGACAGATACAGACAGATACAACCTGACAAGCTAGATGCAGGAATAAAAGACCAAAGTAATACAAAGCCTGTGTTTCCAAGCCACAACAGAGAAAAAAAGGGAAGAAAACACCTCTGACTATACACTTCTCACAGATAGAGGTCACTAATGGACTGGATTTGAATCAGCCTGGTAGCAGCCTGAAAGTAATCTTGTGAAAAAATGAACTCATTTTGAGATTAAAGAGGTAGTAGAGATGATTAAGAAATAAAGTTCTCACCTTCCTGGACACAATATTATCCTAAGTGTACTTTCTTTGTAGTTCTTTAAATAGAAAGTACAATACAGGAAAAGCCTGATAGTGATGTTTGTTTGAAATTCTTTTTGTTTTCTTGACTTGGTAAAACTATGTCTCTCCATCCTTTCTGCAAAAAGGGTAGGGAAGTCAGCCCTAATGACATGCCACGTTTTGGGTACTGCTATTTTAAGCATTTAAAGGTAAGCAAGTTATTTATTCTTAGAAAAAAAATCATAGCCTATGTAATGCAGATTCCAACTGGGAGGGTGTAGGGTTCCGGAAAGGAGATATGTCTACATCCTAAATCAAACTACCCAGCAGGCCAGGATATAAATGTGACTTGTAACAGTGGCTCAAATTAGATCCAGACTCTCGAAGCCAAATACAGATAACATCACCTTATACAAAGTATAGGGTATACATGCGTGTAAGGAGTGAATCTTTTAAGAATGTTGGATGCATTCCAGCATGACTTCTTGCTACAGCCTGGAACTTTGGAAAAAACACTGCTGACTGTTAGTTGCAGATGGTTGTATAGACACTGTATTTGTACAATGTTCTCACTTTTACCTACAGTACTCCAGTCCTTCACTATCACTTTTAACTGCTTCACTACCTCATCAGAGTAGAGAACAGCATTTTTAATAGCAAATCTTCTATTAATGGTAATGATGTTTGAAATCTCCCCCATCAGTTTTGGAAACAAGTCCAATACTAACATCTCTTATATCATTTTGATTAAATCCCAATGAAAGCATTGCATATATTAACTCTTTAAAAGAAAGAAGGAAAGAATGGTGTGTAGGATTACAGATACGATACCTTTAAAAAGTTTTGGGGAAAAAAAAAATGCCAGGACAGACATTTTCCCCCTTCCAAAAACATGCATTTCTAAAACCAACCCACAAATTGTCTCTGAAAATGCAGCTGTATAGAGGTGCTCTTGGAAAATAGCGACGTCAGAGAAAGAAAATGCCCCACAGAAGTTGGCATTTGTTGTAACCCAGGTAGTGATCAATCTCAAACTTTAAAATGGTTTAATCTCCCTACAAGCACGCACTAAGTAAACATATTTTTAACATACACCCTCTTTCTGTGCGTCTGTGTGTGCATGTTTGAAAGAGGTCTGACTTGCTTTAGTATCTTTTCATGCAAGGAACCTCTCCCTTTCTCATTAGCTGAGTTCTGCATTGGGAAAAAATAAAAATAATAATAATAAAAAAAAAAACAACAAAAAAAACCCCAGCATCTGAAGAAATCTAATCAGTACTTTCCATATACTGTACAGGAATTTACACGGATTTGTGCCTTGGATTTATTAGCTTATTGTAAGCCTTAAAACAGATTTCCTCCATTAAAATTAATTAAAAGCTCCTGTTGACTGACTCCCACTATGAAAAGGAGGTGGACAGTCTTACTTTCCTACTTTGCTACTGATTTCTTTATCTTTCACGGGATCATATCTCATGCTCTCGAGAGCTCTTTTCAGCTGTTTGATTTCTTTTCGCGACCTGTTTCTCTGCTCATTATTCCCCTCCCCCTGCCCATCCCCTTTGCAATATTTATAATTATTTTGCCAGAGATCACCGTCTAACTTGGGAGCTCTATGAGGGGCTCCTTTGTACTCAGAAACCTTGATCCCATTTCCTTCACCTCGCCCCCATTCACTCACTAACCAGCCCTCGCTCCGGGGGCTGCTGATGGAAACGTGACAAAACCTCCCGGAGGCCTCAGCTCCCTGCTCTCCGTTTTTTACACCTCGGAACGCTGGCCAGCGTGGAGTTCAGACGACCGCCTCCACCGACTGAGCCTCGTCTTTTGAAGTTCCCATTTTCTCCAAACCACCTCCCTGAACACGGCTGTGGTCGCGCTCGTACGCGCGCTCTGCCGGTTTCCTACAGCAGGAGGGCTGCTCTGCGCGGCGCCTGGCGGGGGCTACAGGCTGCTTTCGACACCGAAACGAGCCCGAGGACCTGGTGACTCGGGTCGGCTGAGAGCTCCTGACCCGAGCGCTGCCGTACAACCGCCCGCCGACCCTCCTCACACTTGCCGCCGGCCATTCATAAATTGTGCGTGTGCCTGCTGCCGCACACTTGCAGGCACGGGGCTCTAATGAGGCGCACGCGATCCCGGCCCCTCAACTTTGCCTTCTCAAAGGGTACCGGGGTTTTAAATCGCCTGGACTAGAATTACCAGGAAGGAAAAGAGAAATGAAATCCTAACTGTACCTGACAGTGTCTGGAAATCCCTCGCCGGCACCGATCATAATGCCCCTCCGCGCTTCTGGCCCCCCACACCAAAACTTTTCCGCTGCCGCCGTCGCTCCGCTCTTCTGGCCGCCGCCTGCCGCTCCTGGCCAGCCCCTGGGGCCCGCTGCCCGCCGCCGCTCCTCTCCGGAGCGGCCCCCGCGCCTCCCTCCTCCCTTACGAGGCAGCGGCATCGTCCTCCCCCCTTCTCCACCACCTCCTCCTACGGCGCGCAGCCTGCGGCTCTGGCATCCCCAACGCACTTTCTCTCCTCGATTTGCTCCTCTTTCCCTCGCCGCTCCTCCTTCTCCGGCAAAAAAGAAATGAGAAGGGGCCGCGAGGACGTTGCTTTCTTTCTTTCTTTTTTTTTTCCTCTCTCTGTCCTCTAGAAATGGTGACAGGATCACATGAGGAGCTGGCACGGAGACCCAGGACCCTTGGACGTCGGAGGAGGCATCGAACACACAGATGTGAGTGTATGTGTGATTGCGTGCGGCTGGCTCCCTCCAAGTGCCGCGCCTGCCTTCAGCCGGCGTTGGAGGCTGATCTTAGCAGTAACGATGCCTCAGATCTGACTATTCCCTGCTAATGTGAGTCGTGCCTTTTTTTCCTCCCTGCCTGACACCCTAGGGAGATGTTTACAGTAATGAATTCAGTTGATAGCCATCTCTCTCTCCTCTCTCTCTCCCCTGGAGTCCCTCCCACATTTCTAGTTTAAAGAATGCTTGGAAGGCAGGGCTGCAACCTAAAGCTTTCCAAGAGGCAAAGTCAGGCTAGGTTTTCTCTCTTCCTTTTTTTTTTTTTTTTTTTTTGGCTCTCGCTCTTAACCCATTGCTTGCTGATGGCAGCTCAGCGAGCTCCCTCCCATCGCACTCCTCCCCGCCCCCGGCTCGCAGCGAGGGGCAGCAGCGGGCGGGCGGCGCTCCAGGAGTGCGCGGCCCCCACAGCGCGCCCCGCCTCGCCGGGGGCCGAGGCGGAGCGGAAGGAGGGTGTGGGGATCGCCGCGCTCCGTGGCAGGCGGCCTCGGTCGCGCTGCTCGGGGGTCCTTGAGGGGGTATCGGAAGGGAAGGCGGGGAGCAAGCTTGTCCGCGAGCTGCGGACCTAGCCGGGAGATGCCCTCGGTAACTAAAATCAGAGCCGCGCTCTCCGCCAACATGGCGATATTTTGTGTTCTGCCGGCGCCGAGCCCGCCTCTCGCCCCTTTCCTTTCTATTAATCTCCCTCCCCCTTGCGAACTTTTAGGTGGGCTACAGCAGCACGGGATAAATGTAACACAGAATGAAAGAAAGCCTAGCCCTCAGGGAAGAGACAGAGCTCCTTCAGTATTCCGTCTGGTTTTCATGCTCAGCCAGGAAAGCTTTAAAACCGCTGGGGAAACCACCTTTTGCCCCAAAGCGTTACCAACGCCCCCGTACTAATCCCTTCTGCAGCACTTCGTGTGTGTACATCGAGTTATCTGGGCTTGTTTCGGGGTAACCCAGTTCCCTAGTAGGCTCTTACCTTGTCCTGACAAGCCCGGGTAGGAGAGTGTTTAACACTGAGAAGCACCCGGGCAATACGATGCAGCCGTCAAGGTAGGATGTGGGGTGCGAAGTGAAGATTTGCCTCAAATTCTTCCATTAGCAAAGAAAATGCATAGTATGGCTTTGGCTGCGAGTTACTTTAAGAGAGAGGGGCTGGGAAGGGATGGAAGAGAGCTGATCAATGCCATGTGTCCAGGAAACAGAAAAGGTAACTGAAATGCCTCGGGGTGTGCTTCCCCCTCACCCCCAGCTGATTTTAGCTCAGCCTTTTAGCTCCTTTCAGGAGCTGATTCACTCTCCATTGTCTCCGCACCTCCCTCGCCCTTCTCTAAGGGAGGGCTGACTCACTCCCAGCTTCAGAGGCGTTCCGAGCAGACGGGTCGCAGGTCAGCCTGGCCCGGTGCGCAGCGCGCGACTTCGCCCCCGGGTCTGTGTCCTGCAGGGGAGTGGGAGGGCCTCGAGTATTACAGCCCCCAGCCAAGCGCGCTGCCTGCTCGGAGAGGGACTTGTACCCTCCCCTACGTGGTCGCGGGGAGGAAGTGCTAAAGTGGGAGCGCAGGTAGCCTGACATTCCGTGGGGGGCTCGGTGAGGAAGAAAAATCTGAGGGGGTGACATCGCCTCCGCTCCTGGCTTCGCTGCTGTCTCGGGGCTCCACGCCCCCGTGATGGAGCCTCCACGCTCCGAGCCCATCCGCAGGGCTCGGCCACCCGCACAGAGCGGGGCTGGCGCGGCTCACAGCCGCGGGGCCAGCCGCCGTCCCCTGCAAAGAGACGGAGCCGCTCTGAAGTCGAGTCTCTGCCTGCAGCTCCCAGCTGGTCCCGAGGGATGAAAGGAGCAGAAGCCCCGCAGGGTCCAAAGGCGAACGAACAACCTTTTTAAAAAAGGTTGTCCTGAGTCCTCTTTGGCTTTTCAAGACCTGTCTTCTTTTGTTGGATTTTTGTAAAGCTCTACATACTTTTATAGCACTTATATGTGCGTGATTTATGGCTCTTTCCTGAAGCTGATGGAAAACCGATGCATTTTCTCCTGAACGTTTCCTCATCCTCTCTTCACCCGTCCCCAGCATTACCAACCTGTCGCTACCCCAGGCAGAGATCTGGCAGAATGCTCCTCTGTCGATCAGGGCCATTTCTGTTCCCTGATCCCCTGCCCTCCCCCCCGACTCGGAGCAAAGTGGAAGTACAAAAACTCCAGCAAGGCTGCTGGCTGTTGTCCTGCCCCGGGGTTCACAGGGGTTGGGTGGGGTTCCACCTCCAGCCCACGCTTCACATCAAAGAAAGATACTCAGGACACACTTTGGTCATATCAAGATCGTATCAGTCCAGAAGAGACTTTAGTCATTACCTGCTCATGCGGAGGTCTCCGGTAATCACCCAAAGCCCACCGGGTCCGGCCGGTTGCAAGGGGGGAAAGTGGCAGAACATCTGGACTCCGGCATGGTATTGTTTTAAGGATCACCACCAAGGTCTCTGCTTTCCATAGCTGCCGATGATCACCATCGCCCAAGGTTTCTTTCAAGGAAAGGAGGAAGGAAATATACTTCCCAAGCCTCTGTCCAGCCGGTCGTTTGACCCTGAAACCGCCGATGACCGAGGAACACCCTCCGCAACGTTAAACGCCCGTAATTTCCCTCTGCTTCTCCCCCGGCGGCTCCGGCGCACCGCCACCGCGCGATCTTATCGCCGCGTGATCATTATTCACCGGTGACAAGCGGAGATGCGGAGCTCCTAAGTGAGGGTGACAGATTTGAAACGCGGTGCTGCGGCGTGCTCAGCCTCAAGACATATTCTTCCTCAAACTTTGCCTAGCAAGCAAATCAGCGTCTTAACCCTTTGCATCCCTGCTTGTCGCACGGGCACCACTTACTTGCTTGGGGACACTTCATTACATGTCATTTTCTGTTCTTGAATTGAAACAAATCTGAACCACCAACTCTGGGGAGCAGTTGGAAAGCTGAATACTTCTGTGGTTAGAAACTGGAAAAATCCTCCCGGCAAAGCAGTCCCTAAGGGACTCACCTGCAGACCCTTTGTCACCGGGTTTGGTATGCAAAGCACCACATGCATCGTATGGAATTCACACAGAACTGCATTTTCCTCGGCTTGATGTGGTTAGAAGTATGTATCTGAAAGTGCTATTTCACTCAGACCTTCAGCTCCATCTCCTTTACAGGTTATCAATAGCAGCAAAGCAAGTGAGAAAGGAGCTTATTTCTATGGGGAATTAATAAAGAAATAAATAAATAAGCCTTTTGACACATGCATTTCGTAGTCAGAGGAAATATTTACCACTAGCAAACTTTAGCATGCCAGAACAGGTTTCCTCCGAAGCGGAGGAGAACCTTAAAATGAGGGAAAACAACAACAAGAAGGAAAAAACAAATTAAAAAAACACACACACACACACACAAAAAAAAAAAAAAAAAAAAAAGCATGTGCAAATCAAAGCTGTAATGAAGTGCATGAAAGCTTTCCAAAGTCAGTGCCATCAGCTCAGCGGAGCCTGATGTCAAGACAACGTTGCAGTGTTGTATCATGGAGACATAGGGAGGATACAAGGAAATCTGCAAGGTCCTTTAGGTTTCTGGTATTCATTCATATATGTTTTCTCAATGTTGCTATGTTTGCTACCCTCCTTTGCTTCCCTCTCGCCGTTCCCCCCCCCCCCCCCCCAAAAAAAAAAAAAAAAAAAAAAAAAGCCCACACCAGTATACATTTATACTCATTTACACATCGTGTTTATCACAACGGGTGGCATGAGGGCTGATCCCGCTCAGACCGGAGTGAAGTTCTCAGCCCTGCGGGCGGTGCCGCCCAGATGCTCGGCGAGCTCTGCGGGCTGCACGTCCCGCGGCGCGGCCCAGGTGGCAGCAGAGCACAACGCTCGGCATGGAGCCGCAGCTGGGAAAATTTCCCCCATTTTCTCCCTTCGGCACGCTCTGTTTAAACTGCTTCCCCCGCCCCCTTCCCTCAATTATTAATCTTAGTTATGGTCTGGTTGCTTGGGCTTCATTTTTTTTTTTTTTTTTTATCCTTCCCCGCTGTAACTAACTGTGTGAAACATTTATTTATTTATTACCGAACTGCTTTGCAGGGTTGAAAGGCTGTAAACTGAAAGGAAAATGTAGAATTTTCTTTAAATTATCTTTGATTATACAAGATAGCTAGCCTGGAGTGATGGCATATGGATCCATAATGCAACCTCACTTGTTTTAAAGCGGATGTGAAATAGGGTAATATTAAAAAAGATTAGGAATAAGTGTCTTCTTTATAAATGTCCTCTCCTTTTCCTTTTCCTTTTCCTTTTTCTTTTTTCCTTTCAGATATAATACTAGAATCAATGTTGCTGCATGCAAGACAAAAAGTAAAAGTAGATGGAAACGATTCTGTGACTGGGAGGCTGGTCTAAAATACACTGAATATTCTTTCTGGTTTTATCAGTAATGGCATATTTTTTTATCAGGCTTTAAATTCATGCAGCTGACGGAAAAAAAATGCAATGTGAATTCTTTATCAATTTTTTGCAAAATCAATTATTTTAAAAAGTGAAGAAGTGGAGAGTAGAAGAAACAGAAGCTGGGGGAGGGCAAGGAGGAGAGGAGTTGCCTTTAGAATAGAAGACTAATGGGTTATTGAGATATTATACTCTGTCTTGAATTCTACACAAGTTGAAGGGCTGAATATGTTCTTTTCCATCTTAATGAAACAAATGAAGAACTTTGACTAGAACTACATTGAACTGAAGAACCCCTCTCCTCCAACAGCTTTTCTCTAAGCTCTCACATCTATGGTGAGATTAAGATGAAAATATCAAATGGGTTCTGAAGCACACTGTGGAATATTTTGTGATATAACTCAAATGGTAGATTTCTACCATTTTGAAATGTAGTGATTAGAGCGTGATTCAGAACAAAATTAATAATAAAACAAAAATATACCATTTAACTATTCCTCATCTCTTCCTTCCCATCTCCTTTCCCTTTAGCCCACTGTTGCCTTCTGCTTTTTTCAGTTAGGTATAACCTTGTAACACTGTCTATAATGCCTTGGGATGTCACACTTCATAGATTTAACCTACTAGAAGCATTCTCTTCTTCTCTCCAAGGGATTTCTGCATTTAGCTTTTGACAGTATCATGACAAACTATTTCTAATGGCTGCCTTTGGCCACCCTTCTCTCCCTTATTCCAGGACACAGGGATCTGAGAGTTTAGTAGATTCGTAAAATTCTCGGTCTTAAATACTTAGTCTTTAATAGTGAGCAAGAAGATTCAAGGTGTTCTGTTTGCAATTTCTTTGTCAAGTTGATGGACAGAAGAACATAAGTTGGCCAAAATCTAATGAAAATAATTCTTTTTTCTTTGGTGGTTGTGGTAGGGATTTATTATTATTATTATTGGTTTTTTGTTTCCTATTCCCTGCTAAACACTTTAGAGAGTCAAATCAAATTTTGTTCAAAATTCTTCCACCCAGATGTCATCTGATGGCAGCCATGTTGGAAGACAATAGATTAGTAGGAAGGACTGAAATACAAAATACTACATTATTTTTAAAAAAATAAAAAAAAAATCTTTTTTTGTTGCACTTTTGTAACCAAAGAAAGCCATGGCAAATCACATTGCATATTTTACCATCTCATTTTAAGTTAAAAAAAAAAATAAAAAAATTCTACTAATAAATCACTGACAGAACATCTTAATTTTCATGCTATAAACATGTGAACAAATATGGATTAATCCAGACAACCATTAATTGTATCTGATGAAACCGGAGTAATTTGAATGGCTGAATCACAATGGACGTAAGAAGCACATTCTTATGCAATATTTCTTTTCTTTTTTTTTTCTCTGCTTATTTGTTTGTTTTTAATGTATACAAAATACAAGGGAAAAATTGAAAGACAAGAAAAGGAACTGGCTGAAATCAACACACAGTCAAAAGAATTTATTTATGATAGGCCTAGCTACTTATTAGGCTGATGAGAGTAGAAAGCATAAGTAAAATCTTGTGAATAGCATTGAAGTGGTCCAGGTAAGGTATTTCTTTAACAAGTTCTAAGCAAAATCATGAAGGTCCTTTTTGTTATCATCGCCAGCTTTTAAAATAATGATTTTTTTTCTCTGATTTTGTCACTGAGCATTTACCTTTTAGGAAAGAATAGTAGACGCTTTTGTCAGCAGTACTCTAGTTGCACTACATAGAACTAAAAATCCACCTCAGTGGCACTACATTCATTAAATTTGTTGTTATGCATTCATCCGTCTTCTTTCATTTTAAGTGAAGAAGGCTAGAAGACAGACTATCAATCTGCTCGAGAGAAAGCATCACTTTCTGATTGCAAGGCCATCTGCCCTGTCTCGCAAAGGACATCAAGATCTCACACTTTCTGAAATTTTAGTGATTAAAGAAACAGATTCGTTTGTACTTTTTTTTATCCACAGGTTCAGCAAGCTTAAAGCTTTCTTTCAGTCCATCTTTGTTGAATCTATTTCTACAAGTTTTTGTATTATCGAGGGGATTGTTGCAGTTACTGCAGTGTCTCTCTGAATGATCTGAGAGTCTTTCAGCTCAATAAACATGACAGAACAGTTAATAAAATTATGGATATTTATAGAAGTTGGGTGGGAGAAAATAATTTAAAAGCAGTTTTATATAGAAAAAAATTATAATATAGACCCCCAAGCCTCATACCATGGCTTTTATAGCTGTTTTTATTGATTTCCATGATGCAACTTACAAAATTCTAGCAAACCATTTCTACAACATTTAAAAAATCTTTGAGCTCTACCTGCTAAATCTTGTTAACCATCTTTCAATTCCAGTACAAGTTAATTACATGCAATAGGATATAAAGAAGAATGTAGATTTTCTATTGCAATTTATTGACTTTTACTTTTGCTGGACTAATCCCTTGATTGCTATAAGGAGGTAATGCCACTTTGTGGAGCTGTTTCTAATCCTTTCTGTTTATTTTAGAACATACCACTATAAAAGTGACAGGTAAGAAAGAACATTGTTTTCAATTAAGTAAAGAAGAAGGTATAAAGACACTATCCTGACCATTAAGCTTGACATGAATGAACAATGTGCATTTGTGGCTTGGAAGACCAACAGTGGCCTGGGCTGCATTAACAGAGGGGTGGCCACAGGGAGAGAGAAGGGATTGTCCCCCTCTGTTCTGCCCTTGTGTGGCCCCATCCAGAATTCTCTGTCCAGGCCTGGGGCCCCCAACACAAGAAGGCTGTGGAGCTGTTGGAGCAGGTCCTGAGAGGGGCTATGAAGATTCTCAGTGGGCCGGAGTGCCTTGCCTGTGAAGACAGGCTGGGGGAGCTGGGTTTGTTCAGCTTGGAGAAGAAAAGGCTCAGGGGAGACCTCATTGCAGCCTACAATACTTAAAGGAAGTTAATAATCAGGAGGGAGACAGAATTTTCTATGGTAGTGATAGGAGGAGGAATGGTTTTAAACTAAAAGAGATGAGATTTAGATTAGATGTTAGGAGGAAATTTTTTACTTATAGGGTGATGAAGCACTAGAACAGGTTGCCCAGAGAAACTGTGGAATGTCCCATCCCTGGAGGTGTTCAAGGATGGGTGGGGCCCCAGGCACTCTGATCTAGTGGATGGCAACCCTGCCCATGGCAGGCAGGTTGGAAATGAATAATCTTTACAATGTTTTCCAACCCAAGCCATTCCACAATTTTACGGTTCTATGAGTCTATGAGTTTTCTATGATTCTGTGATCAAGGGTCAAGAATTAGAGGCTACGTAATTATACCTTCAAACTCAGAAATGAATGAGCAAGAGTCTTTACATGCTGCTCAGCCAGAAGATCCACTTGAGAGCAGAAGAGCATTTCACTGTAATACAGAATATTCACCTGAAAGAAAAGTGGAACCAAAAAACAGCCAATCAAAAGTACAGGCAGAATGATTAGGCAGACTGCATCTGTTTTGAATCCTGATATATTAGCAGTAAGCTTTCAGGTTTTTGAGGCAGTGAAAATATCTTATGAAACCATTTGTTTTGCGCTTCTGCAGTGCAAAGCACCCACATCACAGGTTTGTGGACTGAGGGGGATAGAAATGTTGTCACAGCAGTCAGCAACGCTTCATCAGTTTTGAAGCATGGGGAACTAGTTTCAATTTTTGTTTGTTTGTTTCTTTGTTTGTTTTGTTCTAAAGTTATTATCAACATTAATGAAAGGGATATTATGCTACTTAAATGCTTTTTAAAAACAGAAGTGCATTGCCTTTTAGGCTTAGGGGAAGCCTTGGTGGAAGCAAAAGGATCAGTGATAAGATCTGCTGAACTAGTGAAAGGTTCAGCACTCATTCGATTAACCATTACCTGCTGGCAGAGAAATAGATGTGTTTTAGTGGGGGGTGCATGCTATGTGAAATACAGCAGAAATACACTGCTGACAAGTAAGAAGCTACTTACTAAATTGATGCTGTGAAGAATATTTAGTCACTGTTACCAAAGGATTTGTTCCTAATTAAACTCCCATATTGCAGCAAAACTGAGTAAGGCTGTAGATTAATTTCACTAACAGGATTCTTAACGAACCTGTCTGGTGGAAAAAAAATATATACATATATATATATATAGAATGGTATCAAGATTGAAAATTTAGGGTAAGTTTAATTTAGGTAAGAGTACCTGTAAGGAAATACTACTTTTGTTTTCTTTTGTTGTTTTTATTTTATTTTATTTTGTAGTCTTTGCATTTCTCAAGACCTTGAATATTCTCTGGAGAATGAGATATAGCTTTGTATCTCAGCTATATCAGCTTCATATACACTTTTCAGCCTGTGAGACAGAGTTGATCATTTTGTAAAGATAAAGCAGCTTTCTGCAAATTAGCACATGGGAAGGCTTTTGTGGATCATATAATATTTTCTTTCAACTATTTTGCTGAATTTATAATTGAGTTGTTTCAGTCTGCATCTTTGTCACCTTTGACTCAAATGGAGCCTTCCCCAAATCTCAATGAGTTTTCTCCTCTATTAATGTTTCTTACCTGTTGGTGACTAATTTCACTTGAAAGAAGCCATAAGCTTTAGTTTATGTTTAGTTAAACACACCACACATACAGTGTGCTTGGTAGAGTAGTTATTAAGGAGAGTCAGGAATATACCCCAAGGATAAATGGAACTTTTTACTTGTGTCATAAAATGATCTTCCTTTCTGTGCCTCAGGCAAAAATAACGCTAAAAAGTTACACTATTCTTTTGGTAGGGTTAGAGAAGGCAATGAAATCCTCCCTGAAGAAAATCAAGCAGTTTGAGTGTATAATAATTTATTGGTGACTTTTAGTAGGCTCTCAAAAAGTGAGTTAGGAAGAGTTTTCAGGAATTTAGTCCTCCATTTAATTTCTTAAGCATATCCATGGTTGTCTGCATTCATTTAGCAGAGGGAAATATTTCTACAAGCTTAGAGCCAAGCTGGATTTTCACTATAGGAACATCTTTGGAGCTTTCTTCATGCATTTGTTTGACATAATTAGACTCAATCACTGTTGAAAAAGTAGGCTTATTGCATTGTCATCATTCTTGGTATCAGACTTGCTGGCTATCAGATATTGTCATTGTCCGCCTTGGTATCCCTGTGGTTATTGTCTTATTGCTAGATTTATTGTCAGGTAGCCACTAAAGCAGGATGGCTCCACTGGAAGGATGAGCTGGAAGGCCAGGGTGACTTCAGACAGGGGCAGTTCCCTCACCCAGGCCCACAGTGGGATGTAGAATGGGCAGAGCGGGGTGCTCGAGACAAGGTCCATTACCAGTCCCAGATGGAGCAGGGTTGTCAGTGAGGCTCAGGATCCAGCCAGGAGACTAGACTAGAGACAAGTCTGGGGATAGGCTATCATGTATATCCAGGATCTATTCAGAAGACAGGACTAGAGACCTGCATACCTCTAGCAGTGCTCAGGTCTGGGAATCAGCCTTGAGGTAACACAGAGCCTCTCCACTGGAGCCAGGGGTGAGTGGGAACTCACTTTTCTCAGTCATCCTCATTACGGTACATGAAATTGAATAGTCTTACAGAGATAATGCAGTATTACCATTTTGGGGAGGTAGATATTTTAACCATCCCTACTTGATCAGTGAATTCAGATAGTCAAAACTTTCAAAAATGCAAATCCTCAAACTAAAAAAAATAGTTCACCACCAAGCAAACAATCTCTAAGATGGCATAAGAAAATACTGAGCTGTGTTTATGTCACATGATATCAGAGCTAAGGAATGCATTGCAGCATATCAGCACTATTCAGGATTGACAGGTGATAATATTAACCCATTTGACAGTTCCTATGACATCTGTTCTTGGAGACATAGGATCATATACTTTGGGAATATCTCCTCTAATTGTTCTAAAACTGTGGGCATGAAATTTCTTCCTATGGATTGGATTGCTATTATAAATCTGGTTACTTATATAAATCTATACCTCTGAGAGAAAAGTGGCCTAAACGTGGCTCCTCAATCGGATTACATTCACTGCATAACTTTCTATGCAATGAATAAAAGAATTTTAACAGTTATGTCAGCACTCTACTACCTGGTCATTACATTTCTTGACACGTCAGAGAAATGTGAAAAACCAGCTGGCCAACTGTTCAAGTTACATATCTTGATTAAAAAGTTATGGATTAAGAATTGTAAGTCAGGAAAACTGATGATCATTTTTCAGTTGCAAGTCACCTTGTATTCAGTAGCACATTAAAGAAATTCTCTTTCGTTTCTCACTATTTTTCTACATGAAATATTTTATGAAGCACACGTATACTAATCCACAGATATACACAACTGGGTGATTAAGACTCATTAAGTGCATTGATTTGTCTTCCTTTTGTTTCTTATCAGTCATTAGTGATGCACAGTTACGTGCCTCCCAATTTTTTCATCTGTTTTCATCTACATTCCTCATATTTTATCATGAACAAAGGGTAGTCCTATGTCATGAAGTGTTATCAAAGTCATGATTATATTTCACTCATCTGCATTGAGCTGTCTATCATCTGCTAGCATTTTGAATGCTCTGTATATCTTTCTGCACTTGTATTCATTCTTCCTCATTATTCATTCTTCCTCCACCATATATTATTACTGGTTGCCGCTTTCCGATTTTGCAGACTAGCAGTTCCAACTCAGATATGTCAGCATTGCTTTTTTCCCCATTTAGTAAGTATATTAAAATGCAGTGTTAGCCCTCATAAAAACATGCAGATGAGTGCAATATGCAATATTTTTGGCATTGGTAAGAAGTTGCATTTGATAAGGTGCTACTGTGATCTTAGATGATCCAGTAACAGTCTGATTGCTTGTGTACTTACTAGAAGTTTATGTACATTTCTGAAAGTTTGTAATAATATTCCGGTTCAGCATTATTTTTCAAAAGTATTTTTGACTTTCAGCTGAAGAGTAAATAGAATTAAAAAAATGTGAATATGTGAAATGTCATATAAACAAATAGAGAAATATAGTGATGTGATTTCAATATGTATTTACACAATATAGAATAATGGCTTAAGAGAATGTTTTTTGGCCTATTGAGTGAATAAAATGTGTTTCTTAAAGCATCCCAATAGCACTTTCACGTTATTAAGGGAAATGAGCTAATTACTACTAAGGCTGTTTAAATGAATTTCCTGTGTATATTTATCTGAGAGACTCATGCTGTTTGAGAAGAATTTTTGGCAATTGTTGTTTAACTTCCCAAATAATGTCCTTTTAAATTCTGATGAGGAAAAAAAAAAAAAAAAGGCTTGAAAGTTATCACTGAGGCTTTAATTAATTTGGTTACTTAATTAAAGATAAACAGAATTTTAGGACCATTCACACTCAAAAACCAAAATGCAGCAAAGCCAAAGAGAAAGAGGTATGTTAGAAGGAAATTCAGTAAGCCAGAGATCTAAAGATTTGTGAAATGTAGCTCTGATGGGCAGAGGTATTAAGAAGTGTGTGATCAGTATGTTTGGCTTGGCTGACATAAATGTCTTTGACATAGTTATTCCAAAATGTGCTGTGACTGAAATAATTTATTCTCCTTGGTGGAAAATTAACATGAATCAGAAGTGGAAAAGTACCGTACATTCAGGGACGTGTGCAATAACTCAGCTAACACTATGTCCATCTTACTGTGGGGGGTACCTGGGCATTCAGGACAAAATCCTTAATGAGACAACCTGACACCTAGGACAATTCTTCTCTCCCAGAGGTTTCTTCCCCAGTGTGCTCCTTTACTCCAGTCCAACACACTGCTGAAAGCAGGGTCTGAGGAGGTTACTCAGGGCTTTATCCCCCAAGGCCTTGAAAATATCCGAGGATTGAGACCTCTGGGCAACCTGTTTCATCCTGACTGTTCTCACAGTTTTTCTTTATGTCTTTTGAATTCCTCTTCACTTTGTGCCTGTTGTCTGTCATCTTCTCACAACACACAACTGTGAAGAGATTGGCTAGGTCTTCTCAGCATCTTTTTTGAAAATGTCCAGTCCTCCCAAAGCCCTCTTCTTTTCCAGGATGAAAAAGCCCTGGTCTCTCAGCCTTTCCTCACAGGGTTAATGTTCTAACCCCTCTGTCTGGATGGCCTCTGATGAACTTGCTCCTGTTTATCAGTGTCTTTATTACTATACAAAGTAGACCCAAACTGGACAGCGTACCATAGCAAGTTCCATACAAAGGAGGATAAACACTTTCTTCAATCCCCTCTATATTTTTTGTGCCTACTTATTTAGTGCATGATGCTGTTGGTTCTTGCACATTGAAAACTTATGTCGAGCTTGCTGCCCACCAGGGCTTCCAGAGCATTTTCCATGGAGTTGCCTGCAAATAATCATTTCCCAGAATGTAATATTGCAAGAGGCTCTGCTTCCCATGGGTGGAACTTTGCATTTACCTTTGCAGAACTTTAACATTTGCCTGTGCTTAATTTGACAAGTTTCCTGTTGGCCCCCTTCCTACAGCAGCTCTGTGTTCCTCTGGATGACAACTTTGCTGTCAGCTATATCATCTGGTTACATCCCCTGCCTGGTGTCATCTACAAACTTGAAGAAAAGGTACTTCATTTCCTTATTTGGGTTATTGGTAATGATATTTAACTAGGTAGCTACATACACGACATTAGTGTTTCAAAAAATCAAATAACTCATTGCGTCTTCCTTCCTGTCTCTGAAACCCACAGTCTCTAACCTAAATGTTCTTAATTCTTACCAGTTAAGTAGATTTGGACCAAGAGCAAATCCATGGGCTGTATTGTAACACCAGAAAATGTCTTTATTTCACTGAATATGTTGCATGAATGAAGACTGAAAGATTTTGTCAAATACATGGTTCATAATATTCAACAGGGATTCAAGAGAAGGGTTTCAAGAAAAGCTCTGGTTCAGCAAATGCATAAAAGCAAGTCTTTTGATTTTCATAGCTGTACAGTATAGTACTGGCAGGGTGAGTTGGTGTATAATTATTTCTAAGAATGAATTCTATTAAAGTCGACATGAAAGATCTGTGAGAAAATATGAACTCTAAACTGTAAGTGCTGTTTTCTAAGGATTGGCATTATTTTGAAGCCTTAAAATAAATAAATGTTTCCAGAAACAAACACAGGCTATTCAGTTGCCAAACTGTTTTGTCTTCTTAAGTGTCCCTTCGAATGCATTGAATTCAGCATTTACCACTTGGCATCTAATTAATTTGTTATCATGGAGGAAGTCACAAAGCAATGCAAATCCTCATTCCCACAAGTACCAGAATTTGTTTTTAAAACTGTGGAGGCAGAGTGCTAATATTAACAGGTTTCTCAGCTTAAAATACTATTTCCCTTCTAGCTTTGCATCATACCTTAAGAAAGCCTTCCCCCAAGCTTAGGAAAAAAATAAAAATTAGAACTTCTAAGCAAAATATAAGCCTGATGATTTTTTTTTTTTTTCTGTTATTATATTAAAACATAGTGTTCTTTTATTCTGCTTTGAAAAAATCTTTATATCTTTTTTTCTATCTCCATTAAGGTAATTGAGGTAATATTCTGAAGAAGATGAATCAAGGAGTTCACCTGTTTTCTCTACTTGACTTCCAAGTGTCCAGTTATTTTAACTGGAATGATGGAGAGAGAGTTCTATTATTCACCTTTTCAAAGTTCAGAACAAGCTTCAATTTTACTAAGTAGGCTTATCACATTTACATCATCATTTAATTAAAGTTTTGTAGCAATAATTAACCTCAGGAGTAAGTAATTTGGTAATAAATATATTTCACTGTTCCTAAATAGTAGCTTACTGAGTCTGAAAAGCTATTCATTCCTGTTAGTTTTGCCACAAACCTCATCAACAATTCACTTAAATGCATATTCCATTGTAAAATTGACAGTGAATCAGAATGACACTTAACAGCAGAGATTTCACCACAACAGTGAAAACAGAAGAGAAAACAAATTTCTCCGGAATTCTTTTCAGTGATACATCAAAAATGAGATATGAAAAAAATTGAAAAATATGGTTTATTTAGTGTCTTCATGTTTTTCCTATATTTTTCACATGGTTAAATAGTTTTGTTTGTATCTCAATTTGAGTTCAGTAATGTTTCAAGTAAGACTGTAGGAGCTTCTGTTAGTTTTGATGAAGTGCTTTGATAACCTCTAGAAACCAAAATGGACATATATTTCACAACTTTCCTCCTTCAAACTATTGATTTCTTACTCTGTTTTTTAAAAAAACCTATGAACTAAGTTCAGAGGTGATGTGTAAACTGTGTAATTCAGAGTCCTTTATGCTCAGTTAGATACCTTAAGACCTACTTATATTTGCTTACTAAAGTCAGTGAAATGGAGTGTAAATTGATGTGATTTACATGTGGAGGAGCTGGAAGAGTAAGAATACATTACTTATAGGAGAAAATAATTTTTTTTATGGGGAGTTTCTTATATGACTTTCTTATATTCAGGTGGTTTTCTTGCTACACTTCTGTCACTCTGAGTAAACACATTTGCATTTGCCTGCTTAAGCTACTGTACTTTCAGTAAGAATTTTTGTGCCAAAGTCATAGATGATATGTAAGAAGTGTTAGAAGTTGTGTTCTGAGGAGTACGAAGTTTATAAATAAGTAAAGGCTCTGGTTCACATTCCGTTCTGCAGTTACCTGTAATGACTGAAAAAATTTCTTATGTGAGATACTTGCTCTGTCTGGGAAGGGTTCTGCATGCAGTACACCCAACACATTATGCCCTGATGACTTGTTTGACAAGCTGGCAGGTAAAAGGTAAACTCTGTCAACTCTGGGATAAGAACATGCACCTGGCAGCTAACACATCATTGCTGTAATTTCATACTCTAGCTTACCCTGTTGTA
Source organism: Alectoris magna (assembly GCA_030625065.1). NCBI lineage: Eukaryota > Metazoa > Chordata > Aves > Galliformes > Phasianidae > Alectoris > Alectoris magna. The sequence goes on from CM060565.1 coordinate 17,990,489, forward strand.
AGTTGCTCTTTTGCCAAGTGAGCTATGTAAAGCCTTGTCAGGTCCCAGAATTATACCACTTGAAATGCTTCTATTAAAGTGCTACCAGTTTCAAGGCAACTCCTCCAGGATTAAGAAACATAGATCTATTAATCTCAACATCTAACTCCTTGAAAAACTCTATTGATAATACAACAATTTTAATTATTTTTCTTAATTTAGTTTTTGACTAAAATACTTATCCTTACATGTGTGAAGGATTCAAGTTTAAAATGAATCTGAAGCATAATGAACATATGTTCATTAAGGGATCATAAAAAGGGAAGGAACAGGAGATGTGAACAATCATAGTTAAGCCGTTGAGAAGTCTTTGGCCTGGACTCCTCTGTAAAGTTACTTAGTATATGTCAGATAAAGTGTAAAAAACAAAACAGAATATTCTAGCCTGATTTTGTATGCTGGCAAAATCAGGCAAACTTAGAATCATAGAATCACTCAGGTTGGAAGGGACCTCAAGGATCATCAAGTCCAACCGCAGCCTAACCATAGTACCCTAACTCTAATAACCCTCTGCTAAAACTTGTTCTGGTCAAAAAACCCTTTAGCTAGTGTTGTTCATTTTGTTCAAAGAACTAATATTGCTTTTTTTTTTTTTTTTCTTCTCCCCTTCCCTTCCCTCCACATCCGTTCCCTTCTTTCTTTCTTTTCTTCTTTTTCTTTCTTTCTTTCTTTTCTTTCTTTCTTTCTTTCTTTCTTTCGTTCTTTCGTTCTTTCGTTCTTCCTTTTATGTTGCATTTACTTTACCATTTCATTATAGTGATGCAGTTCTCTATTTTAGTATACAAGATGATACAGATACGCCAAATACATCAAATTTCTTGTTATGTATATTAATGCAGTATACAGATATTGTTACATTATATATACAGGAAGAGTTAAGCTTTCATATGAATTCTAATTTTTCCAGTGCAATATCCTTATTCCTTTCTCCTTTCTCCTTTCTCCTTTCTCTTCTTTTTCTGTAATTGCACTATAAACACCTTAGCCACAGCAACAAAGCCTACTCTGGGATTATATTGGTATTTCAGTTTGCATTCAAATCTTGATATAAGTTTTCCAGTGTAACCAGAACCTTTTGCTGCCTAGGATGGAGTCTAAGTAAGCCTTTCTGGAACTGTTGCTTTTGTTGCTTTTTTCACATATTAGAATGATAATATGCCCCCATATTAACCCAGTCTTTATAAAACTTTCATTGTTTTAATTACAGTTCTTGAAGGTGTTAAGTGATTTCTACAGGAAAAAAACACCTCCCTTTTTATTTTTTATTACAAAAAATTTATAGTCACTTTTGAATTTAGGCCTGTACTTTTCCAAAGCAGTGATTTTTTAAAAAAATATGTACATTAGTGTCACACAGTTTATTAAATTCCTTTTTCAGTAACAAAGACACAAAGTTATCAAATAATTTTATTAGATAGATTGTCACAATGAAATCCATTCTTATCTCATTGACACCACTATATTGTGTCTCACAAATAAACAAATATTTAATTCTACCCATTTCTATTTCAAAATAATAAGCATTACCTTTTGGAAAAAAAAATGTTTTAAAATTAAAAAAAAAGAAAAGAGATTCCAATCAAAGTTCAGCACTGATTTTAAGAAATAAAATGGAAAGTCTGGGAGTTCTTGTAACTTAACTATCTTCAAAGAGGATAACAAATATGAAGTCACTTGGAGAAACTGATGATATTCATACAAGCAAATTTTTATTTTTTGTAAAACTAACTCAGTAAAACAAAAGTTAATGCAAATGTCACTGGAACAATTTTCTATGAAGAAGTAGGACATTAGAAGGAGTTTGGGTGTGGAAATGCAGCTTAGAAAACTGTGAAGCTACCACAGGGGAGTCCTGGCTGAACAGGGAGTTTGTCATAGCATAGTCAAGCACATGAACAAGTTGATTTACAAGTATCATTTTGACATTTACAAAGTCCAATTATGACTGAGGTTTCATGCAAACATGTACAGGAAGTAACTAAGGGAAATACAATCATGTATTATCTTTCTATGACTTCAGTCACTGAAATATTTTGGTACCATCTATATAGCTAGGGTAACAACACTGGCACAAGGAGATATTTATCTTGCCATGGTTCAGCTGAGGGGTCAGGGAGAAACTTTCATATTTCTTTGACTTTTTGCATTTTTCCTTTTTATAGAAGACTTAGGGGCACCAGATAAATCCACCTTGACACAGAGTAAAACAGGAGTTCAGAAGTTCATCTTTCCTGTGAAGAGAAGCCCAGAAAGTCCATCATGAAGAATTTACTACCTAGATTTAGAAAATCTTGGTCTTTCTCCTGTTGCATTTAAACAATTTTCTTGGAACATTTTGGGATGAAATTTCGCAGGAATTTTTAATTCCTGTTTGGCAGACTTTGGAAAGTTAAATCTGAGCATACAGCATACATCAAACAAATTTAGAAGCTATTTCCCAGCACCTTAATCTCCCCATGTTATCATTGGGTATAATCAACTTTCAACTTTTTTTTTTTTTTTTCCCCCAACAAAATCACTGCCACTGTTGTCACTGTTGTATGGGAAGAAAAGTAAATTTGCATAACTTTAAACAGTTTTACCAATGTTATATAATCTAAGGACAAGAAGCCTTTGTATGAGTAAATAAGGCATTTTTTTTCAAGAATAATTCTTACATTTAAGCAGTTTCTGTACAGTACACATATATGAGCAATTCCCATATATGTGTAAATTTTGCAGTACTGGCCAAGTTCATTTGTTAGTTCCAACCAAGCTGTTTGTTGTGTAGTTTCATACTGAGTAGGTTTTGAAAGCTATATATTTGTCTTTAACAAATAATAGGTAACACTGGTATTTTCAAAGGTACCTCACATTGCAAAAGTGGTATTGCATATTTAGGTTTTGGAATATATTATGAAATTCGATCCATGAGGTTCATATGTTGATGTAATCCCAATTATTATTTGTGTTCTTTTGTTTCAAAGATCAGATTGGACTGCAAAGTTCATAGGATGTATATTCTGATTTGATGCAACAAAGTCACATTAAAGTCAAGGATCCATATTCGCTCATGATTGAATGATTATATCCTCAGTGAAGTAGAAGAGTGACTCCAGATTGTTGAAAGTGTGAAATGAGAACAGGATCTCTCCCTAACTTGCATTACTGTGAATCTTAACACCATACATATGCCTAAAATCTGAAGTGATTCATATCTATATTTGGCTTTGAAGCATATGACATTTGAATGAGAATTTTTCTCAACCACAAAAAATGAAAAATTGTTGATAAGGATATCTAATGCAGAGCAAAATCGGATACAAATAGCCTATAAGTGAATTAATGAACAGCTGATTGATTCATGAATAATTTATGTCTTGATCCTTATAGCAAGAGCAACTGCTCTGGATTTTATGATGATAGCTGCATTGCAAATAGCACATTCCCTGATCACTGTCAGGTCTCTATTGGGTCAAGTTTTTATTGTTGTGCTCTTCAAACAAATTCATTTTTAATATCACAGAATGAGAAAAATGAATCCTCAGCACTAACGCCAATGTTACACCTCACCAACTGTATTTCTGCTTCAGCTGAAAGTAACTGTTGGTATTATTATAAGAGATGTATGCTGAATTAATGACGTTCAGAAAGACTAGATCAGAGTTACAGCAAGCCAGGAAGAGAAGTCTTTTATGTTCTGATCTAATCTGTTGGGAGTGATCAGCTCTCTAATGGAATGCTCGTAGGGTAGAAATCCTGACTGAAATCTTTAATAGAAGACTCTGTATTTCAATGCTGGTGAAATAATTAATGTAGCTGTCATATCCTCAGATTCCTTCTCCCCACATTCCATCCTTTGTATATCTGGGGCTTGAACCCATTCCATTCATGTCCTTGCTCAAACTTCTGTTTTTTAACCTCTGAAATATCAAGCAACAAAGGAAGGCCAGGTACTCTTAAGAAAAGCATAGTTCAGACACATTCCCAGAGTGCTTTCCAGTTTGTTTTCTCTTACACTTGTAGTATCTACTTGAAAGATACAACATGGTGCTTAGGAAATAAACATATTCTATGCACATGAACATAATCCAATTAAATCTCCATGTAGGTGTTTTTTTTTTCACTTGGACTTGCACAATGTCCATGCACATTTTTTGTTTTTTAGGACACTCAATCTTTATTAATGCAATAAAGCATTGCTTTATTGAGGGGAATGAGAAGAAACAGTGAAATTTCATCGAAGTACTTCTGGCAGAAGATCCAGACATAAATGGTGTCACAGATAAATCTTTTGATTCCCTGCCAGGACTTTAGTTTCCCAACAAGCAGAGAATACTGGTGATTAGTCCTCTCCACAGCGAGAAGCATGTGTTCTTTAGCTATACTATCTACTGAATAAAACTGGGTGGGATTCAGTCTAAATTCAAATCTGAATCTAACTTAGATGTAGAGTAGCAGTTGGACTAATGGCCTCTGGATTATCTTTCTGTCCTAAATTACTGCACTATTTATTTATTTATTTATTTGGTCCATGTTGCTGGGTTTAAGACTGAAGTTGAAACTTGTTTCTAATGGAAAATAAAAAACTGAACAACTGTAATACAGAGTAATAACTTCCTTAAATTAAGTCAATAACTGAATGAATCAGTAGGTGACAACAATCTGCAAAACAGATAAAGCGCTTCATATCATAACATTAAATCTCATCTTATCCTTTGGATTCCTTTTGTAGACAATAGGTGAGCTAGCTAGGTAAAGCAGGTCCAAAGCCACAGTTCAGACTTCAGGAATCACAGACCACAGCCTGCCTATTTATGTGTCTCAAAAGGCAACTTTTGTCTAACAGCATTGCATGAAAACACTACTAACCATTTGCTCAGTGCTTTCACTGTTTGCAGAGTGCATTCTGGACAAATGGCATCTCTCTTCCCTGCTTTGACTGTTTAGGTAGACTTAAAAGAGCTAAAGTGAAAGACAGTAGTTATTTATTATTATTATTATTTTATTGCCGTATATCCATTAGTTTACAGTTTGATTTGATTTGGATTTGAAGACTGACTTGCATCTTGGTACTTTATGAGCTGTCTCAAAAAGGTGAAAGGATAAGTGTGAAACTTTTACCAAGGACAGAAGGGGAAATCAGCTAGCACACAGCATATGGTGTGGCAGGAACAGCTGCACTAAAAGTCTTTTTTATTTGGGATTGAGTTGGTGAGAAATAACTCATAGAGGGATGGTGGAAATCTGAAGAGGTACCGCATTGTTGCAGCAATGGCTTTTCTGGTTTCTTTTTGAATACTGACCTGCACTTTTCAACAGTGTTTGCATCTCTGAGAACTAAAAATAATGCATAAATTCCAGGAACAAGTTAAAAATACGTTTATAAATTTATTCTCTAGAACTGTTCTATAAAGAATCTGTAAGTGATTTCTGAAGACTCCACACATTCATTAAACCCCTATAAAAAGGTCCATCTCTGTGTCCAGTGTATTTTTCATGTTGGTTTTTCTGTTTTCTGAGTACATTAAATTGGCATAATGACATATATAAAAAAGGAGATAGACAGCAATTATCAACTTATGAGAGACCTCAGGAGAGATAGGTGCTTTCATTCAACATGTTTGTATAAACAATTTCACCTGCTTTTTTCAGCTTCCCTGTCTCTTATATAGCTCTAGTTACTTTTACCTGTCAGAAAGGGTCTTCTATGGATCACGCTGATGAGCAGCACTTGCATGCATTCAACATTGTCAGATATTTTAGTAACTTAATGACATTGTAGTTTCATGATTGTGATCACAAAAACGTGGTGAACTGTGGCTTACAAAAATACAGTAGGGATGGATTTTACAGTTATTTAAAAGGTTTTTTTTTTCTGAAAGTTTTCTGCTGCTTCACTGCTTTTCTGTTCCTAAAGTGGCATGGATTTCCTAAGAAAATCCTTGATCCTTAGAGACCAGATCACAGGATTTCATGCTACATATCTCCTCTCTAAAGCAAGAAGTTCTGATCCACTTGCTGTTGATGTCAGTTTATACTCAGCAGAGTTGCTTTACTGCATTGTTGTTTCAAATGATTTCTCACTTTAGTTTTCCCTTAAGGTTCTTTGGGATAACTATATTATGAACTAGTGAACAAGAACTACTTAGTTTTCATCACTAATAGACAAATTCTTAACTAAATACAGTCAGAAATAATGATTAATTTGTCTGAAATAAATTGTAGTACAAAAATGATGGGACAGCAGGATAAGATTCCAGACATTTTATAGCATAATTCTATTTTAGTAGGTTATTGATTATGATGACAGCAAGGGCAAGATCAAGTCTTTCATATCTCTTGAAGAGAAATTGTCTTTAAACATGTAATCTTAATGTAAGTTTGAGGAAATATATATTCACTCATCTGACTCAACGTAACTTTGTTCCTTTTCCCCTAAATTTTCTTGCAAGGTTCTGAAAACAAAACAAAACAGGATCTTTTAAATGTTGGAGGTGCAGAGTTTCTTCAGTGTTAAATTGCTTTGTTATTAATAGAGGAATTCTAACTCTTCAGTGCACTGGGCCTGTGAAATGGAAACAAGAAGTTCCTTTGATTGTTAATGATAATTCATGAGTGATTTTTAGCCTGAATATCAAAGCTGTAAGTACAGACTTAGGACCTTAGTGATTCAATAAATTAAGACATGTCAGCTCAATTTATATCTTTTTTCATAGCTTTTCTAACAATCTGCAGCCATGTAATATTCCGAGTGCTGCATATCATTGTGCAGCATATCAATGCATTGTTACATATCAATGTAAAGTTAAACAGAGAGCATGAAGCATTGTACCAGGTACCAGTCATGCTTACTTCCTGTTTCCAAGATCCAGATTTAAAGCCTTCCATGACAGAGTTATCAATGTTCTTTTCATGTAAGGAAATGAAATTATGCTTATCAGATTTCCGTCAAGGGTGAGGTTTTAAAATACTATAATCTCCTTCCTTTTTACATAACTAGAACTCTGGGAGTGGCTTTTTTCTGTGTTCTTTGATACTGGTGCATTGGCTTCACTATGTTACCTTCTAATCTGTAGTGATTTCAATGAGAAGAGATTCAGGTCTGTCGTGCTGGTAATTTACATGAGCAACTCTTTGTTCCATATGCAACACTGGTATAACTTTTGATGGGAAAGAATTCACAGTACCTGACCTATTTATCATTTTTCTTTTGTTCCATTTCTTGAGATAGAAGTGTCATATGGATGAATCACAGACAGCAGAGTATGCATGCTTGGTTACTGTGTCACTTTTGGTTAATCACAAAGAAAAATCTTTTCTAATCATCTAGCCTTTAACTTAATAACACTTTTGATAAATTGCTTGTGTATAGTAGGTTATCAAACCCAAACATTAAAGACTTCAGTTTGACACTGCAGGAATGAATCATACTGAAAAAAAGGCCAAAATTACTATTTTTTTATCTGGAGTAAAAAAGAAAATTCATGTCAGTCTAAAGACCTGCACTAATGACTCAGAAAAAGGTTTTATATCAGTCTTAAGGAATTTAAAGATATACTTGAAGCAGAACTGTTCATTTCAACATTTCAGATGCATTTACTACTGAGTTTTAGTGCTCTCTATAGATCACTGTTCTGTAATTAATTGCATGACACCATTAAGAAAGTCTTCCTTATATTCTTTTTCTTTTTCTTATTTATTTAATTATTTTTTAAAAATTATTAATCTATTCCCATTTCTTATACCTTTTTGACTTTTCCTTCTGCTGTAGCTGTCTCACTTAAAAATATATGAGTGACAGCATGTTTGACAGCCTCTGGGGCAGTGAGGTATTGAGCAGGAGAAAGCCTCCTCAGCACGTTCATAGTCAGTAGGGATAGTGGCAGGATAGCAGTAACATCTGTCAGCTAAGAGTGGCTCAATGTAAAGTGAGTGCAGCCATACTTTTCCTCACAGCAAAGGAAGGAAAGGCTGAAGAAACGTTCACTAGATAGCTAGTTGAAAGATTACAATGATTTCCAATTTATAAAATAAGGATCCATTCAGAGTACTTTGCAGATGGACCTGCTCCTCATTTCTGTTACTTTTACAGTGTAAAGATATCTTACCATGACTGTATACATAATTTATTTGAACTTTATAGTCTTTTATGCTGTTGGAACATTGTGCTGAGGCTTCAGTATAAATAAAATCTAAGGGACAGCATGTATCATTAAAGCTTTCATTGAGCTAAATTAGAAATCCTCCTCTCAAGAAAGGAGATGATGGAAACAAAACCACTTAACAGGGTAACCCTGACAGCACAGGGGAAATACTTTGTTCAATTTCTTTACGGCTCAAGCATGTCCTGCTTTTAGGTGTGTGCACATGCATGTGCAAGCCTACCTGCTTCTTGTACATTTAAGTGTAATTATAACAACTGCTGAGTCTCAGGTACAAAAAGACCCTCCAAGGAAATAGCATTAATGCAATCATATCTGTCCCATCTGTTATGGAAAGGTAGGGAGATGTATGCTGTAATTTGGTGGCAGGCACAGGAGAGTAGCTATCTGTTTGGAGGTCAGCACCTGTGGAGCAGGAATCTACTGGTTGTTTCAGACTCTCCTAATTTTTAAAAACAAAAATGCAGTTCTCATTTCAGTTTGCATTCCAGTGTGCTCCATTTTTCCTGCTGCAAAGTTAATAATCCTTGGTAGCTGAATGAAGCTGAGCACTTACCATGTTTATTGTCCCTATTAAACCACACCACCAAATGTGACCAAACATTCTGAGGTTGTGAGAAAAAGAATTTTCATTCTGATCAAACACAAGTACAGCCTGGTAAACACTTATTTTCACAAGTTTGTTTTGTTACAGGTAGCCTATTTAAATCTGGTGGGTGAAAGAATCAAACATATGTGTCTGGAAAAGAATCAGTATCTGTGTTTGCAATGGAGTGTGGTAGCCCAAACTCCTGTCTTGTGCTCCCACAGTCAAGTCATATCTTACAGAGCTGAGCTGGTGATGAATGCACTATGGAATTTGCTTTGCAAAACAAATATTTGACTACCTACAGATCATTGAAGACTTGATAAAACTCAGAAGTGTCACCTAACAAATTTCCCTTTTTAATCAAAGAGGTTTTTTATTCCTTTCACCTTACTATAAAATTGTAAATGATTTTTATCTTCAACAATCTTTCAAAAAACAAGCCTTCAGAGAATCATGGTGCTTAGAAGATGATTTCGTAAGAGAAATTTCCTTAAAAATTATCAGTTATTTCAAATATAGAAATTACACAACCTATTAGTCAAGAAGGCCAGTGTTTCTTTTTTGCTTTCACATGTGGAATGATGACCAAATGCTGAAGGCAAAAGGCCAGGAAGGGTGAATGATGTAGATAGCTTGGCAGCCCCAGCACTGCTTGCTGGCATGCAAGCCTGTGGAACAGATTCCACAGTGGGGAAGGGCAGACTGGGAGCCAAGTGTGTTCTTAAGTGGACAAGATAAGGTGGTAGATAGTTCCCTCCCATCAAAGGCATGGGAATGCCCACATGAGCTAATAATTTGCCTGGCTCTGATCTCAAAAGCAGGAGATTGAAGAGCACAGGAGTCATTCAGAACATGATGAGAATGTGATTTTTGTTGTTGCTGATGTTTACAATTTTACTGAGAGCTGAAGGCTTTCCTATGCTTGAGTAGAAGAGCAAAGACAACATAGATGCTGAAAAATATATCCAATTATGAAGATGGTAGGAAAAAAAGATGTCTGATAATGTCGGTTTGAAGGAGGTGGATTTCACCTGGTAATTTTCCAGAATTTTTTTGTTAATTAGCCAAAAATATTACCTACATCATTTTTTGTTCTTCTTAATTTAAATAACCTAGTTTATAGGAAGTTTTCAGTATGACAGAATGTTTTGTTTTTTTTTTTTAAATTAAAATCTTATAGGTTCAAATTTGAAATATTTTGTGTCAAAGTCCCTGTTTCACTCCTCCCCAGAAAGTAAAGAAGGGTACTTGAAAGTGTTAAAACATTTCACTCTAACAATTTCTGATATTGAAAAATGTGCTAAAAACAAACAAAAACAGCAAACAAACAAACAAACAAAAATACCCAATCCAGTATTTGGAAAGGGACTGAATATGAAATGGAAACCATCACTTTGTTACTACATATGTTGGTGGAATGCATCAGTGTTGCATGCATTTCTGATCTTTTTAACTTAAAATAGGATACAGGGAAACAAGACAAGGTCTAACAAAAGGAGAGAAGGCTGCTTAAAAACTCAAATGACTTCACTATTAAGAACATATACATAGAAGACAGAAGACAGAAAAGAGACAAATGTGGGGTAATTAGACAGATCTAAATAAGCATTTGCCTGGAGACAGCACAATTGTACGCAATGACTATTCATTGCTTCTCTGAACACATGAGGCAATGGAAATCAAATTAAGTTTTGATACAGTAGATTCAAACCAAATAAAATGACTTTTTTTCTACATAACAAAGTATCAATCTGCACAACTTGTTGCTACAGTATGCTGTCGATGCCAAAAATTTACATAAATTACAAAACTCATTAAGCAGACTCAGAAAAGAGTAAGCCATCAAAGGCTAATAAATATGAGATAAAACCTGCTATTCAGGAACACCATGAACTTCTGCTCAGAGAAAGTTCATAGAGAATACTAGGAAAGCAACTGTATAATAAAATTTGCTGCATTTATATACTTTTCTGTAGTTGACTTCACTCTTCTTACATCTTCTTTGGTTAGAACAGAAAATTTTTTGTTATACCAAGATAAATTATTCTCTTTTTCTGGAAATCAAAAAATCTGAAAAAAAAACCAACATCAAAAGTGTAGCAAAACTAAATATTTTAATAGACATAAAGGATGTTTGTCAGATTATTGTGACTTAAAATAAAGAAATAATAATATAAAAAGGTGAATTGTCTATTTATACGACAGAAAATCTCATCTCCCTCCCACACCTATTCATATATATTCGCAGTTGTTACTTGAAAGAACATACTGCTGGATAGGATACTTAAACATATAATTATATTAAATATATAGCTAGTAAAGTAGTAAAACAGGATGAATAACATAGTACCATAGTAACATAGAACATAATATAGTACATAGTAAAGCTTATTTTATTAGACTATGTCTAAAATGAAATTTTATTATTATTTTTGGACCATCTCCACTGAAAAGATTAAAGAGTTCCTTTCTGTTTCTGTAATCTTTTACCTTGGGATTCTTTTGTTGTCTTACTTGCCTCAATCAATTTGCATAACTTTTACTACCTAGTTCTCTAAAAGAGCAACTTGTAAGAACTGTTTTTTAACAAGGAAAAAAAAAAAAGTGATTTTTTATTATGCTCTGCTCTGCAATGAAATGATCTCTTCTTTTTTCATCTAGTTATTCTATCTACTTCAAATTCTTTGTAAGCATAAATCTGGCTTTTCTTGCCTATGATTTACACAAATACGGGACATCTGAACCTAACCAAATGTACAATAATATAATATAACAAGAAAACACATTTAGAAGAACAAATCTTTCAAGTGTGAGTAACAAAACTGAGTTTATTACCCCTAACTATAATGTACTAATTGTGCAAATTTGCTTTCACATTATTGAATCTCAAAAGTCTTAATATCAGTCTTAGTATGATTACTACTTTTAATTCAGGGAATTCTGATGTTACATGGGAAGATTTTTTTGTTAAACCAACTGAATCTAAATAAAGTTTAGCTGTGAAAAACAGACAAGCTTTTGTACACAGACCTTGCTGTGGAACTGAAAAAAACCTTTCTTTGCTAGATAACCAGGCTATATCTCTTTTTTTCATAGTTTTCACTTCTTTCAATGACAAATATTTCCTCTTCTTACAAAAATTTTTACAAAAACTTTCTACTCTCCTAGCCTTTAACAATCATATACATGATGTCAGTATTAAAATAAAGAGATCCTGAAGGACTATCAGACTGAAAAGTGACTAAGAAGAAGCCAGAGCTGTCATTATTTATTTGGGGATAGATATCCATCTGTAAATGATATGTAGAAGAAGCAATGATCTAGCAAGGTCAGAACTGGATCTGCTTGCTCTAAACAGCTGGAAGAACACAGGTGAAGCATGTATGGTTTAGTGTCATTCTCTGTGTTAGAAAAATCCAGCACATCATGGGAGTGATGAATGGCTATGATTCGTCAGACTGGTCCTTCTGCAGTACAGAATTTGACTATTTGAGTTTACTTAGTGTTTGAGATAAGGAAAGACTTTGACTCTTTCCAAAATTCCTTAAGAAACCAGACTCCTGAACTACAAACAGATGACATAAGCAGTAATGGTCAATAATTCAGAAGTTTATCTCTTATGTACAATTCAGTGGGTGTTTAATCATTGATTTTATTAAAACTTGCAATCAAGCTCCTCGGTTTAAGATTAATTTTTAACTAATGTACAAAAATAAATGCTTCATTAAGTTGCTGCTACTGTGTTTTATGCCGCAACTCTGATACCACATTTTGCTGCTGAAGAGGATTCAGTTCAGCAGCCCTTCATCCTCAAAGCTGTTTGAAATCAACAGTACCCATAAAATAGCAAAAATACTGATAGCTTAAATCCCATTTAGGGCATAGAGATATGGGTTCTCATGTGCTCATTATTGGCCCACTTTGTATTTGAGAACAAAACAAGGATTGAGTAATATTCTTTCAAAGCATAATCTGTTTGTTTACCTAGGGCTTTGTGTAAGAAAGCCATGTTGCTTCATGGGCTCTCTGTGGACTTACAAATGAGTACAAAACCCAGGGTCAAATTCTGAATGTTCTCTTCCTGAAGTTTTCAACTTTTCGGAGTCAAAAGTCATGCATTGTTGGACTACAGTCTAGCAATGTGACATTCAGCTTGCATCCAGTTTCCTTCCATTAAGGAAAACATCTCTGTTTGGTAAATATGCCAATCTGCTATCTGCTTGAAAGTACTGCACTAAATCATACAGACTGAATTTTTGTTAAATATCTTGCAGAAGCATGTAGTGTCTGGCAGTCTTTTATTTATCCTTGTCACCCACAAACTCATTTTAAGTATAATACTACAGCAATAAATACAGTGGGATGATTTTTATTACAATGAACTTGTTTAGCATTACTATGTCAACTTTAGGTATGTTTTAACTGTAAAGCACCAAATTACCAAATTAAATTATGGTTCCAATATGGTTAAGTTAGAATGTGTTTGCTAAGATAAAAATTTTACAAAATTATACATCCCTTCGTATTTTTTTCTATTCATTTTACAATGTTTCTGCTATATATGAGCGGATAGAAAAACCATAGATTGATCTTGATAACCCCGTGACACCAATGTATGTCCATAACATATAGATGAATCTGAACACGTATTCTACACTTTTAATTTAAAAATAAAGCAGCTTACATGCATCCTGTCGTATATTATTTTAGCTGATAACAGACGAACTTTACTTCGCATGAAAAAGCAAATACAGCTGCACATCAAGTCATAAGTCTACACTTTGAGGTGAATAAAAAATACTTTAGTGATTTCAGTGGGCTTTCAGTTATAACCGGGGTATATCTCTGGAGATATACACTTCAACTACAAAAGTAGATGAAAACAATTACTGCAAAATGCAACATTTTTAAGATTGACTATTTTGTTTTTACTTAGTAACCTAAACTGGACTGGTTTTCTTCAGAAAGCTTTTACAGCTTCACTCTCATTGCAGTAAAAGAATTATAAAATATTTCAAACATTTTTTTTTCCCCCTTCACATAATTTTACCAAAGAGTTTGATCTTTCCTAGATGGTTTCAATTAAGTTAAATTACTACATTCAATTTGGATAAAACATTAATTTGGAACAATCATGTTTATAAGTTCAAACGAACAGAATGAACAGAAGAAATGCCTCTTTGCATCTTGATATTATTTTAAATTGAAGAAATTTCATTGTTGACATTTTATTTTATTACAGGTTGAAGTTCAAATTACAGACGCGAAGTAATATTTGTTTCCAGTTTAAACTTTTTTTGTCTTAGTATAGCTGTCAAGTCATGAAAAAAATGTCAGATCACACAAATGACAGTTTTAAATAGAAAAAAAATATTTTATAAAACAGTTAAATTTCATTTGTCTTAACTTCAAAGAAGAATGGGTTATTTCAAATTTGCAAAGTCACTAGCAATCAATTTTGTATCTGATTTGTAAAGGCAAGCTGAAGCAAGTAATTTCCTGCTCTTGTTCACTGTAAAGAGATCCCCATGTTTCACAAATCACCAGAGATATTGGGTTCTAATTTGAAATGCTTGATGAAGAAAGAATGTTTTTTTCCTGTTTGTCTCTTTTGTCTTATAACCTAGTACTGGACAATGAAATATCAAGGAAACAACATTCTGTTGAAATGTATGATTCTGTCTAAACCAGGTTTCTTATAATATGTGTAATTTGGAAAATCTCATTTTGAGAAAAATAATTACAACATTAAAATATCTCATTTTGCCATTTTCAGAACAATGAATTTTTGCTTTTGAAGTTAACATTTTCTTTAATGTTTTCTTCTTTCACTTTCTATTTCTTACATATTTTATCATACTTCATAAATTTACAATGCTTTGAAAATTTGATCAGCTAATGTAATTTTTTTTTTGCCCCTGCTAAAATCTTTCTTGCAGCATGGTTTGGAATTTGAGTTGTTGTATGTTGGAAATGCTTCACAAAACAGAACTTCTAGCTCCTACACGGCTCTAAAAGCTTTCTGTGCAGATTCTGTGCAAAAGAATGATAATTCAGCAAGAACCCACTCACAGTGTGTCTGTTGCTTGGTGTGCTTACAGGAGAGATGAGTAGACAGGAGGAGGTCATAGAAATACATCTCAGCCAGCTGAGAACAGTCCTGACTGTCTAAAATGAAAAGGGTATACCTCCACAGTCATAATCTTGGCCTGTGAGTTACTTTTAATGGAAAACACATAGTCTGTCCACATCAATGAGAGAAACGGAACAGAGGTTCTCTGTCCAGGTGGGTACTCAGGAACAGAGATCAGGAAGGGATAAAGTGCTGCTGGACTCATACCTGTAGTGACATTTCTGATGTTCTCCTGACCACAGAGTGTCCCTGTTGGCTAACTCTCAGCTTGTGATTGCTGAACTGGAGGACATGGAGTGGCTCCAACTCCCTCATCTACCTCATCTCATTTTAACGTACTCCGAGGGGAGCTTGCCTACTTACTGCAGAAGTTTCTATGCCTACATTTTATTAGTTGCTTAAGTCCTTTGTAAGCTCTGGTCTTCAATAAATACAAAAGCAACAACTAAATGGGAGAATATTTGAGATGCTATCTACAATGAAGTTGTTTAACAAAGATCACTTCTTTTTCCTATATCAGTGTTGCCGTTTTACAATGAAACTACTTGCTGAATTTTAATGACTTGGAAAACCTAGAGAAGAAAATTTTACTGACTTGATTTTCAAAGTTGTGTACATTTTCTTTTAGAATCAGTGGTTATATTCCATTGCTTATGCTAAGTTTTCTTCATAGATTTTACAATTATTTTGTTCACATAATCACTCTGTTTTTGTTTTGGTTTCATTTCCATAGAGGTATATTCTTTCCTCCTTTAAGGAAAGAATATTTCATGGATGTATATAGATTACTGTTTTGATGATTGCTATGTATTTCTGGCATTGTATTCAGGTGTTTTTTTATCTTACTGGCTGCCAGCACCAGAAAGAACATTTCAGGAATAGTACTTGATATATATTTACTTTTTCTAGGCTAGCTGAATAATGAAATTGTGTTTAATTATTTCCAGCATCTCAAATAGTGTACAGTATAATTATCTATGATGTGTATTTCCCAGCTAATTAGAGAAAATTGTAGCATCAAGCTAACTGGACAAAATAGTACCTCTGAAGAACTATGAAACAAGTTTATTACTTCCTGTGGTAGGCATAAGAGTAGAATCAATATAGTAGATAAAACAAAATTTTGAATGCTGTGAAGATATTCTCCATAACAATACATAATAATTCCTTACTATCAGGTCATCTCAGAATCAAGTGTGTGTGTTTTTACCTTATTTCATTCAGATCTCCTTACTTTCAAGCATATTTACCCACCAGTTGGTACTTCCCACACCTTTCTCCACTAACGGAGAAATCTTCTTCTATAGGTACTGGGTTTCTCATGAGTTCATTGTTGCAAACCTTCAGGATTCTAGAACACAGCTCACTGACATTTGCTATTTATCTTAAAGCCATTGCATCCAGAGTCATACTAATTTTTATGAATTTAAGCTCTCTTGGAGGGAAGTGCATCTACAGAAAGAAGCCTGAGAATAGGTTCTGTGATATGCTAAAAGGTAAAAAATAAACTAAGCAACCTATATATGTATACACATGTCTATATAATGCAACAGTGATATCATAATGATCATTTGAAGTATTTAAAGTTAGTTTCATCATACTGTTGAAGTCAGCTTCTAGATCCTGAGTTTTGACTGTCTGAGATTAGGAATACTACATATTATCTTAAATCTCATGGCATCAGTGTCTGAGAAAGTCTTGGTAGCCTTCCCCAGATTTTATCATTTTAATTTTTCCATTCCTTTGTAATATTATCTGGGGGAAAAAAAAAAGAAGAAAAAAAAAAGAAAAAAAAGAAAGGAAAAAGAAAACTCCCTCCACTAAACATACGTTTTTCTATCTTTTTAGTTTTTCTGTATTGCTTTTACCCCATTTTTGTTATTTCAATCTTCAAATGATTGTGCTTTTCATTTTGAACAGAAAGGAGTCTTTTCCTGCATCCGCCTAATTAAGAGTTATATTTATTTCGAAGCACAGCCTAATCTTTCTGTCTTGTTCTGTGAAGCATTTCAGGAGTTGATTTCTGAGAGAAGAGTATACAGTAGAATCAGGAAAAACTCAGATGGTTTTAATGCCAGAGCAAAGTTGTGTTTAACTGTTGGCAGGACAAGGGGAATTGGTTTTAAGTTGAAGGACAGAAGGTCTAGATTGGATGTCAGGGGGAAGTTTTTTACTATAAAAGTGGTGAGGTGCTGGAACAGGCTGCCCAGAGAGGTTGTGGATGCCCCATCCTTGGAGGTGTTCAAGGGCAGGTTGGATGGAGCCCTGGGCAGCCTGCTCTAGTATTAAATGTGGAAGTTGGTGGCCATGCGTGTGGTGGGGGGGTTGGAGTTTCATGATCCTCCATGTCCCTTCCAACACTGTGATTCAGTGATTCTATGATTAATTATGGAACTGAGCATGTGGTTATGTCAGACACAGAACATCTACAAGACAGGCAAATCAATTCTTTCTTTGTCAAAATCCTCAAAGTAGCCAAACCTGGTTAAGTTAATTTAACATCTATCTACTTCAGTCCCAGCTGAGAGGAGAGTTGTAACACCTCACACAAGCAGGAGTCTCTGCCATTACTCTTCTCTCTGGACCAGGAGGCTCAGACCAGAAGCATCTCTTAACAGCTCCACAGCCAGAGGTCTCACATCACACAGTTGCCCTGTGTGAAGAGGGGAATGTGACACTGCATTAAGACTCCTTGTTCCTGTAAAAGAATTGATCATTGTATTTGTTTCTTTGATTGTGAACACAGCCAGTGCTTTCTCATCTGATCTGTGATATAAAAGGAACACTGGGAGCTGGGAGCTGGTCAAAATCAAAACACAGCTGCCGAGTTCCTTCAGATCTTAGCACCTATGACAATATTAGTGACCTCTACAGTATAACCATAGGGAACTGTCTCTGTGCTTGATGCTTTACGTCTTTTAGGCAGCCCCATGCAGTCAGACCTGTGACAACGATGGTGTTAAGAAAAATAAGAACAGGCAGGGCCTATCTAAGAAAGTGCAGCTCTGTAGGCAATAACTACAGTTAACCTGAGAACACTCAGATGCACTCAGACATGAAATGAGACTTTAAGCTCCTGAAACCTTGGCAACAATACAATTTCTATAGATGTTATCATCGGTTAAACTGTACCCACTGGGAATTAATTATAAAAAAATCCAAGCATAGATAAAGCCACTGTGAGTGCAATTGTTCACTATTAATGGGGAGAGAATAAAACATTACAAAAGTGATATTTTCCCCACACATTCTGTTGAATCTGTGTTTGCATAAATTAAAAATGAAATGTTATGACATTTTTGGACTTTTCCTTAAAATGACTCACAGCTAACAAAAGGAGACACTTAATTCTGCTAGCTTTGATGCACAGCCATTTAAATAAATAAGGCATTAGGGAGATGACCTGCGGGACTATTTACACTTGTGCTTTTCTTTCTTAAAGGATGAAGTCTGTTTTCCTTTCGATTTCTCTAAGAGCAGCTATGGATCTTACGTCCTCAGAACAAAGAAGATGGGCAGCACAAAAATGTAAGAGGAAACAGACGGATCCAAGCTTTTTTTTGCTTTTTTTTTGGCTTTTCTCTTTTTTTTTTCCCTAGGAGCCTTCCTTGCCCAATTCCTTTCTCATAGTAAGAGAGCAACACAATATTTGACTGTTGTCAGGACCTGAGAGCACTAATAAATGTCAGTGACCATGACCAGTCTCACCTGGAAGATCCAACCCTGCAAATGGTCCAAGAGTTCCATTTAAGCTCAGGTTTGGAAGCTTAGACCTTTCTTGAGCTGACTTATCTTTATTTATGTCAATCTTGTGTCCTAAAATTTTAAATTTAAAATATTGCGTATGTATGTAGCTGTGTTTATTCCTACATATTAAAAGACTGGTCCAAGCCTTAGAATAAATTTTGATAATGTACTTTTTTTTTTTCTTTTCCTGATTGTCCTGCAGAGAGTTTTATACCTCCTGGAGGTAACCGCAGAACAGTGTAATCAAAATGCTCTTAACTTGTTCCTATAATAGGGGCTAAGAAACAGATGATGAAGAAGTAAATATTTGTCCATATGCTATGCAGGGAGTGAAGGTTTTTGCTGGAAGTGCAGGATGGACTGCCTTCAATCTGATTTGTGTATTTATAGCCTGAAAAAAGTTCTGAGTGAATTTGTGCTCCTCAGAGCAGGTTGGCCTTTCCTGTGTAAGTTATGCTGTGTCTGAACTTTCAGTAATAATGAAACTGAATTTGAAACAGCCACTGGTATATCACATCCTAATGTATGTAGAGTTGGTGAATGGATTTAAGTGCTTTCCAATCCTTCTGTGGTATCAGAGGAAGGAGATTAACTTATCCACTGGAAGTGTGCCTGTGCTATCTTGGTCCAACATAGATGATTCCAACAGACAATGATTATATATTAGGCCTAGACTAAGAGATCAATGGAAAGAAGAATAAAAGAATGGCTTGGATAGGAAGGGACCTTAAAGACGACCCAGTTCCAACCCACTGCTGTGGGTTGGTTGCCACTCACCACATCAAACTTCGCAGGGCTCCATCCAACCTGGCCCTGAATGGACTTAGGGATGGGACACGCACAGTTTCTTTTGGCAGCTTCTGCCAATAACTCACCATTGTCTGAATAAGAAATTTCCATCTCATACCTACTTTAAATCTCCCCTCTTCTAGCATTTATGTCTTAGCAGGAGAGGTGCCCTCTGAGAATCTTCATGGCTCTCCTCTGGACTCACTCCAACAGCTCCACCTCTTTTGTGAGCAGGTGTTCCCATGCCTGGATGCAGCACTCCAGATAGGGCCTCACAAAGGCACAGCAGATGAGAACAGAACCCTCCCTCTCCCTGCCACCATTCTTCTTTCGATGCAGCCCAGGATACTGTTGACCTGGGCTGCAAGCACAGACTACTAGCTAATGTCCAGATTTTCATCCACCAGGACCCCCAAGTCCTTCTCCACAGGGCTGCCCTCAGTGAGTTTTTCTTCCAGTCTGAACACATCTGATAGTACTTTGACCCAAGTGCCGCACCTTGCACTTGGCCTTGTTGAACCTCATTTAGTTCCCATGAGCCCTATCAAGGTCCTTCTGGATGACATTCCTTTCTTCTGTAGTGTCAACTGCACTACTCAGCATGGTATCATCAGCAAACTGCAGAGTGTGCACTTAATTTCATATTCTAAGTTACTGATCCAGGTGGGTGAAAATGTGGACTTTGAAACATCTATGTGGAGATTTAAAAGCACTAACATGCTTTTGTTTGTTTGTTTATTTACTATAATTCTGTACAACCTATTGTACATGTGGAAGGTGTAATAGCTTTGTTTCGCAGTGAAACATTTGCTCAGACAAAAACTGGAGCTGAGGAAACTGTCTTTTCATCTGTCTTGCCAGCTGATGCTCGAAACCTTCTAGCAGTGCTTAGGACACCAGTTTTCTGTTTTTGTCCTCATCCTCAGTCCTGATTTTGCCTGAGACAGTTGGGATTGAAATGTGGAAAATGACTCAGAATTTCTGTCTGCACTAATTCGCAGTCTCATTTCCCTTGCTAAATAGTGTGAATCAACAGTGAAAGAGTCTCTGTGACAATGCAGTTGTGTGTATACAGTCTTTTTCACTGAAGCATAAATAAATGCCAAATGCCCTTATGTGTAGGGAGAAGAGGTTTTTAAACTACCATGTCAACAACCTCTTTCATATCTCCATGAGGTTTTATGGTTACATAAAATAAATAGTGGTAGATCACCGCTCCTTGATTTTTTAGCAAGTTGCAGCTGGCACACATAGGTGTAGACTAGACAAATGTGAACTATAATTGCTTTTCACCCTTCACCTCATTTATGCTGCACATCACTCTTTTCCTTAATAAGCTGTGTATAGTTCTGTCCGAGTTTTGGCTGGAATTTTTTGTAATTCAATATATTTCTGAAAAAAAAAAAACAACCACCCCAAAAAAACAAAAAAAACCAAACATTTCCAAAATATTTAATCTGGTTAATCACAAAGTGGGATAAGCTTATAAAACCAATTGTGCAAATATATAACCAGAAGAAGAAGCAGTGTGAACAATGGTGTAAAGGGAACATGAAAGTTAAAGAGTTGCCAGAAAATTTATTCTTCTGGTATCTTCTTGTCTGAGCTTCAGGAAGTATTTAAGAGAACAAAGACTTTATTTGATGAGTTAACAATGTGCATATAATGGAATTGTCTGGAGATACCTGTCACATGCTGTTGTTGCTGAAGTCATATTCATTAATAGAAGCTTTTCAAGTGTTAGAATGTGTTGATTAATGACAAGATTAGACAGATCACCATCACTGTTTGACATGCTTACTGACAGGCATTTTTCTGCCCTCTGCAAAGGCACAAATGAGATGAAAGTCAGTGTTACTGTGCCGCTGTTTGCATGGAAATTGTCTCAGAGTTTGAGAAGTCTCTTGGACATCTAGGCTCCTTGGGCAGTTTGTAGGGGAGGTAGGCACCTGGACTGAGCTACACAACAGCCAAGACTCCTAAATTAGGGAGGGAGCTTGGGATAAATTAGATTAGACACCTATGGTAGCCATCAAGAGAAACAGCAAGAGGCTAGGCTTCTGTTTGATTCTTCTTCCTTACCCTTCTATTGTTTCAGTATCTTATGTGTTTATTCAATCTTTTCCTTTAAAATGATGTGGGACAGTGATGTCCATCTTTATACTAAGCTAGTGTGGCTGAAACCCTGAAATGGTAGAATCACATTCCAAGTTTTTGACAGTCTGTGGACATTCATTGTCTGATCTCCAAAGAGAATAAAGTGTTTAGGAGAACAGTAGAATATCTGTCTTTCTGCTTTCAGGTCTAGTGGATACGTTTCTGAAATCATACTTTAGGTGACATAAAGTATTTGGGTCTCTGTCAATGGGGGTGACTCAATTTTTTTTTCAGCATACAGTCTAGTGCTCAGTTCTGGCCTAAAACTGTTACCAAGTGCCTGTGGCCAACTGGTAATCTTCAGTAGCGTGATCAGTAGACAACAAATTCAACAACAACTGCTGGTTACAAGCAGTGTCCTGCAAGGTTCAGTCTTGGGACTGGTGCTCTTCAACTTCTTTATCAATGACACAGAGAATGGAATTGAGTGCACCCTCAGCAGGTTTGCAGATGACACCGAACTGAGGATTGCAGTTGATACATTGGAGGGAAGGAAAGCCATACAGAGGGACCTAGACAGGCCAGACAAGTGGGCCCCTGTGAACCTAATGAGGTTCAACAAGCCTAGTGCAAGGTGCTGCACTTGGGCTGGGGCAATCCCAAGTATTTATACAGACTGGGCGAAGAAACCCTTGAGAGCAGCCCTGTGGAGAAGGACTTGGGGGTCCTGGTAGACAAGAAGCTGGACATGAGCCAGCAGTGTGTGCTTGCAGCCAAGAAGGCCAACTGTATCCTGGGCTGCATTAAAAAAAGGAGGGCCAGCAGGGAGAGGGAGGTGATTGTCCCCTTCTACTAAGATCTTATGAGGCCCCGTCTGGAGCACCTCTCCTATGAAGAAAGGTTGAGGGAAATGGGCTTGTTAGCTTGGAGAAGAGAAGACTCTGGGGAGACCTCATTGTGGCCTTCCAATACTTGAAGGGAGCATATAAACAGGACAGGGAATGGCTGTTTACAAGGGTGGATAGTGGTAAGACAAGGGGGAATGGTTTTAAACTGAGACTGGGGAGATTTAGTTTAAATATTAGGAGGAAGTTTTTTACTCAGAGGGTGGTGACACACTGGAACAGGTTGCCCAGAGAGGTTGTGAATGCCCCATCCCTGGATGCATTCAAGGCTGGGTTGGATGTGGCTCTGGGCAGCCTGGTCTGGTGGTTGGCAACCCTGCCTGTGGGGGGGGGATTGAAACTAGATGAACTTTGAGGCCCTTCTCAACCCAAGCCATTCTATGATTCTATGATTCTGTGATTCTATGGTAACTCTACCATCTCCCTGGGGTGCCTATTCCTGTGCTTCGCCAGCCTTTCTGTAAATAAGTTTTTCCTGATATCCAACCTAAATGCCCCTGACATAACTTGAGGTGGTTTGCCCTCATCCTGTCACCTGAGAGCAATGAGAAGAAACCAACCCCACTCTCACTGCAATCACCTTTCAGATATTTGAAGAGAGCAATAAGGTCTTCCCTCAGTCTCCTTTTTCGCAGACTAAACAGCCCCAGTTCTTTAGTTGCGCCTCATAGGGCATATTCTCCAAGCCATTCACAAGCCTTGTTGCCCTTCTTTGGACCTGCTCCAGCATCTCAATGTCCTTTCTGTTTTGAGGTGCACAAAATTGAACACAGTACTCAAGGTGGGGCCTCACCAATGCTGAGTATGGGGTCAGGATTACTTCCCTAGACCTGCTCACCACACCATTCCTGATCCAAGCCAGCATGCCATTTAGCTTCTTGGCTGCCTGGGCACACTGCTGGCTCATTTTCATCTGTCTGTCAGTACACCAAAGTCCCTTTCCATCCTGCTTTGGCAGGGGGTCAGACTCGATGATCTCTGGAGGTCCCTTCCAACCCCTATGATTTTGTGATTCTGTGATTCTGTGATTCTGTGATTCTGTTATCAGGCAGCTTTTGAGCCACAATTCCCCAAGCCTGTAGGGTTGCCTGGGGTTGTTGTGACCAAAATGCAGGACCTGACACTTGGCCCTATTGAAACTCATACAGTTTAGCTTGGCCCATTGAAACTCATAGAATTTACCTTGGCCCACTGATCCAATTTATCCAGGTCCCTCTGTAGTACCTTTCCACCCTCCAGCAGATCAACACTCCCTCCCAGCTTGGTGTTGTCTGCAAACTTATGGAGGGTATACATAGTATAGCACATCTCACATACTGCTTGTTCAGATGTCCACTTTTCTATTCTGGGCAATTATGAACAGCCCAGATGAAAGAAAAAAAATAATAAAAAATAGTGGACTAAAATCAAGTCCCTGCTTAAAGCCTCTATGTCTTCTATCCTTTCTCCTACACAGTATGATCTACAGCATCTACGTAACACACAATTACTCTAGCAGCAACGGTTGTCTTTAAAACAACTATAACAAAATAACACAGCAAAACAAAACCCATAGAATTTCTGTAATTTTCTCTGTCTATTTATATCTCAAAGATTTCACTTTCATATAAAATCTCAAGCTAGCTGTCCTCCCACTCTGCTGGGGAGTGATATGTGTCATTTGAAGCATCATGGTCCAAGCTCCAGAAGAAAAAGCAAACTTTGTAAGCTTCTTTGCAAGTCAACCTCTTGGAAAGACAGTCCCCTTTCACCTCCTCACTTAACCTGCACCACTTTCCCACCAAGTATTCTCCTTTTCATGTGTTATTTTCTCAAGATTTTCCCACTTTCTATTCTTAACCTATGCACTCTCTTTCCAGATGTGCAGCAAAAACTGCCTTTCAGAATGCAGTTCCAAAAACAAAAACATTCCAGGGGATAATTTATCTCAGAACACTGAAGTCTTTGTGTGAGCTGATAGCAGATGAGTTCAGAAGCCTGGGGATGCCTATACTTCTAAGCCTTCCTGATAATATAAGTCAATACTCTGTGTACACAGGATGAGTAGGAAACCTGCTTCCTCTGGCACCGGGGGGACAAAATAATAACTGCAGCTGAGCTGATATTAGTCATTATAAGCTCAAAGAGGGTTATTATTCCACTCAAAAATGATAGATTTAGGTAAGATATATGGAAAAAATATTTTACAGTGAGCATGGTGAGGCACTGGAACAGGTTGTCCAGTGATGTGGTTGATGTCTCATCCTCAGACACTTTCAAGGCAAGGCTGGATGAGGCCCTGGGCAACCTGATCTAGCTGTGGATGTCCCTGTTCTTTGCAGAGGAGTTGAACTAGATGGCCTTCAGAGGTCCCTTCCAAATCTAAGGATACTGTGATTTCATGATTCTGTGATTCTATTATTATGACGATATAGCTGTTGATTTTGAGATTTTGTAACTTTATGATTTGGTAGAGCTCTCCTGTATTACTCACAGGTTTTGCAGAACTTTAAATCCCTCTTTGCATCCCAAGTAGGTGAATACTTCAAAATAAAATGTACAGAATATATCCTTTGCTTTTAAGCAGGCTCTTTCCGAATGTAGATGAAAAGACTCTGAAAAAAAAAAAAATATTCATATCAGGAGAAACATTTTAGGTAGCACAAGTATCTACATAGATTTTGATGATAAACTTCATTAAAAAAAAAAAACAAAAACTTTCTCTTACTCATCCATTCATTTATTGATCATATTTCTGAGACAAACAGTGGAGCCTTTTGTGGACAGATAGGGTAAAATCTAGGCAAAATTCAGAGTTCTCACACTGAGTGTTTTCTGTCAAATAGCCAATTATTCAGAAGGATATTATTATCTTCTGTCACTCTCAGCCTGGATCAGGAAAAGAGAGTTATTTATTATAACTCTCTTTTATTATATATATTATATATATAATATATTATAATATTATAAATATTATGTATTTATTATATATTTCTGTTACATATAAACTATTGTTACTTGTTCATTTTAACCTATTTTTATCTGAAAATATTTTTATATAGTTTCATCCCATGTCATATGAACATTTCTTTGATTACACAGTTGCATTTACTTAACTGCATCTCCATTTTATCTTCAGTCAGAACATTTAGACCTATCTTCAGAGCTTTCTGGTTGAAAACTGTTTATGCAGGTGAAGCTTCAACAGTTTGACAGAAAGTGTAACTGACATTTAATTAGGTAGATTGAGTAAAATTACTAATTTGTCTTGTTACTTGTAACCATTGCTTCACTTTATTTCTGAAAATGAAGGGCAGGTTTGTATACTGTATGCCAACAGATTAATATGCATTAAAGACAGAAAGTTAAAGAAAAAGATATAAAAGATTAGTTTAATTTTTTTTCACTAAGGACTGAAAATGAAATTAAGGTACCTTGTGATTTCAGTAGTGTAAGTTATCCACTGTGTTACTGATTATTAAGTAAAAATGAAAGGGTAATCATGTTTACCCTTAAGAAAGGGTCGTTAAGCAGTGGAATAGGCTTCCCAGGGAGATGGCTGAGTCACCACCTCTGAATGTGTTCAAATACAGCTTGGATGTGGTGCTTAGGGGCATGATTTAGCAGAGGGTTGTTAGATTTAGGGTAGTATGGTTAGGTTGTGGTTGGACTTGATCTTTAAGGTCTTTTCCAACCTGTTCAATTCTATGATTCTATGATTTTATGACTAGGGGAACAGTTGCAGGGTTTAAAATTTCTTTTCCGGAAGACTGATTATTCTGACTTCTACTTTCTTGAGAAATTTTCAGTAGTTCTTTTTCTTATTTACAAAATAACAAAAGCAAACAAACAAACAAAAGAATAACAATTGGAGTTTCTTCAGAAGTCCCTGTCATTTGCCACGACCTGTCCTCAGAATTCAAGGTATTATTATTTTGCTTTCAGTTGGGTTACTCACTACTCTTCATTAGACTAATTTTTAATTCTTGGTTTAATATTCTCAGCTGCATTTCTTGGATGAGAGTTGTGTTTTCACAACAATTTTTAAAGCCCCCAAGATATTAATTCTGGATTCCTATCATCTCTTAAGATCAACATGAAATCAAGTATTCACTCTCATTTCAGCTCTTTCCAGAGCCTGTGGTTAATCAGGGATAAGAATCAATTTCTGAGGGAAAGTGCTAGAATGCCATGTCAGATTAACCTGCTGGGTGACAAAATCTTGGTTACTAGATATTCCCCAGGATTTCTTTTCAGATGGATTTGTATATGAGAAGTGGATGGGAAGCTGATTCACCAAAGCTACTTGTCAGAGAGCTTTCTCAACCTGTCGTAGTTCCTATCATTAAAATTCCTCATCTTGTTGCTTGGAGGAAGAAACATGGGCATGATTCAGAATAACCTGGAGGAATCAGAACATTATTTCTAATTGTTTTTGGTAAAATAGTTACTTTCCTTACACAACAGTACTATTGCTATAATTTAGCACTGGTGCTTCTGTATCTCTTCTTGATGTTACTAATTCATTTATAAGCAAGACTGAACTTGTTTAGTATACAACAGAGTATCTCCCAAGCTATCAGCAGCTGTAGCTTGTAGCTGTAGCACCCACCCACCCACCTACCTACCTACCTACCTACCTATCTACCTACCTACCTACTTACCTATCTATCTATCTATCCATCCATTCATCCATCCATCCATCCATCCATCCATCCATCCATCCATCCATCCATCCATCCATCCATCCATCTATCTATCTACGTATTAATTTATTTTGCAGAACATCATTAGCTTTAGACCCATGAGGTCTTGTGTCCTCAACCAGCCTGGTTTATGGATGCTTGGAAGCTGGTGTCACCATGCTGATTCAGCCAGCTGGAGAGGGAGTGTCTGTAGTTGTACAACCCTGGAATCCAACTCCCACAGCTGTTGAGATTAGATCAGCCTGAAGGACAGGATTAGGAAAGTGGAGGCTGTGACTTTGCAACAAGCACCCTGTTAGAATTGACTGGATTATTTTTATTTTTCTGATGCTGCAAACCTAGAAGTGCTCTGGAATGTTATACTGCTATAAAAATACATTATTTCTACAACATGAACCATTAAGCACAGTATCCTCTAAGTCTCACAATATTTTATCTAGTTAATATGCCTACTGAACTTTAATTTTAAGTTGACCACTTGGATCAAAAGAAATTAAAGATGGCGTGTTTTCTTACTTTAGCTGTTGTAATGAATATATTTTCACACTAGGGATGATTGATTTTAAACCTTGTCTGCTCTGTTAACCTGTGAGAACACATAGCATTAATCCCAAACCTACAAAATCAATCTTTGGTACTTGATTTTACAATGGAAATATAAAAATGTTTGTCTTGGGAAAGAATATTACTGATGAGTTAACAAATATTTCATATCCTGAGCCAAAACTCCATCTGGAAGCATCAGAGAAATTATGCCTGTGAATTTAAAAGATTTTGTGGCATTTTTTTGGCTAGAACAGAGGTGATAATAGAAGTGAGAGAGCCATAGCCAGATTGCTCCTGAGGGAGGGAAGGAGTGGTTTGGTTTTTATTTTGTTTCTGCTTTTGTAAATCTGCTGACATCCCTGAAATCTCATGGGTTTGTTTTGAATGTGAAGGCTACAATTAAGATTAAAATCTAGTTCGTTATCACAACATAGTCATAGAGGCATTCAGAACAGATGCATGGGATGTTTCATTCACATTGAACTTCTGTGTCATGGGAGGTAGATAACAACTGTCTGGACAGAAAACATCTGTGTAACAACTAATGCTACTAATGCTATTTCTTACTCCTGAAAATGTCTTGGTACAAAGACAGGCAGATGTAGCCATCACCATGGTTCTTCCGCTCACCACAGAAAAAGAGATACTTTGAGTGTCTAATATGATATCTGTCTCCCATAGTTACTAAGACTGGATCCTGGTTAAGAACTTGGGACACAAATTATCACTGTTTTTGATCAGTTCTTTTGGAATTTTATTACCTTGCTCTTCTTTTTCTTTAATCATAGAATCATAGAATGGTTTGGGTTGGAAGGGACCTTTAAGTAAGTTCCAGTCCCACTGCTGTAGGCCGTGATACCTCCCTCTAGATCAAGTTGATCAAGTAATACTTACTAATTCCTCAGCAAGTCAAGTAATTCTCACTTGTCAGTCTCATAATTTATTAGCTTTAGAACTCATCAGAAAAATAGCAATTCCTATTTTTTTTTTTTTCCAAAGGAAATTACAAATTTTCACTGAAAGTAGCAATTTCTCTGAGAATGTCTGCATTATTATTTTATTAAACGTTTCACAGGAAAAAGTCTAGGTGGAAATAACCAGCTGATAAATATAGGATCTGAAAGCCTGTGCAGGCATGTGCAAAATGATCAGGAAAAATGTAGGTAATACAGATCACAAACTGATTCAACATGTTTCCTGTTGCTAAAAGCAAACATCAACTTGAACATATGAAGAAAGCTACAATTTGAAAGGCACAAGGGTAAAGTGTAAAGATTAGGATTTAAGATATGAGTACTTTTTGCTTGAGTGATTGCTGGTAGCCAATTCGAAGAAATCTAACAAAATGCCTCATTCAGAGAAACAATGCATTAAAAATTGTTTGTCAACACATTATTCAATGTAAATGAAGTAGGAAAACTTATTTGCAGAGAACTTACATCAGACTGACCCTCAGGAAATAAATGTCTGGTTGATGTCAGTCTTAGGAACAGGTGAGGCTATCGAAGCTATTGCATATTCTCAGAAATCACAGAATCTATGAAACTAAATTAGGGAGAAGTTTGATAGTTGTTATTTCAAGTTGAAGCTAGTGTTGGTACTTAGTTCTTTTCACAGGACACATAAGAACACTAGCAGAAAATAGAGTATTTCCAACCCCAAAGCCAAAAAATAAATTGTTAGGAACAAAAATAACTTCAATAAGAAAATGCTTCTTCCTTGGAATTCCTAATTCAGATTGCAGTGATGGCCTGCAGGATATAGACTGAGGAAATGTGTGTGAGGAAAGCACAAATGGCTGAATTACTACACTGCAGAATACCCCATTTGTCAGTAGAAGAATATCATCCATGTTTAGAAATATAGTATCTCTTTTACAGTGATGATAAAATGATTTTGGTTATGAGGCCAACTTAATATTTCATTTTATATTAATTCCTTTTTGTATAAAATTAGCACTATTCTAGCAGGTCTGCAAAAGATCCTATAATACTGAATTATTAAGACTTTATAACCATTCGATTCATATTAGCATATATTAGGAATGACAGTGACCTATCTCTTTACCAGAGTTGTCAGAATGAGTTCAATAAATTTTTTTAAAGGTGTATGAGAATTGCCTTAGAGGAACTATCAATCCTGTCTCTCTTCTGCTATGGATAATGGTGGAAGTTGGAAACCTAATTTCCTCCCTCCCACTGAACCTAGCTCCAATATTTCATCGTGGTCAAGTGTTTTCTTCTGATCCTTTTCCATGCTCTGGAGCACAGTTATTGACAAGCATTGTTTTGTATCTTTAGAAGTTGATTTTATCAGTAAATGCATAATCCTTTCCATGAATGCTTTGAAAATACACTTCAGTAATGTTCTGTGACAGCAAGTTGCACAGATTAATTATATATTATACACATCAGCGTGCCTGTGTTTGAGGCTTGTTTATAGTTTTACTACTTTAAATTTGCTCAAAATAGTTTTGTGAAGCAAATATATTTTGTGCTATAACACCAATTAAGGAAAAAATGAGGTAGAAGAGAATAAATGTAGCGTCAACCTCAACTCCTTGTCTAGTTCTTCAATATATTCTGCTTCTTGAAAATACCAAGACTGAGTGGAGTTTTCCCTTAATGCTTGACAAAGATGGCTGAAAGATCCCATTATAAAACAGAGTACTCAAGAAAGGTTTTAAAGCACGAACAGAGATACCTCTAGAATAATAAATATTGGATGCAGAAAGAGGTATTTCAGTCATATGGAAAATCTTATAATTTAGATGACTTTGTCCATTTACTTTTAGTTGTATATCATTTTAAAGGTCTTGTCCAGAGCAGCTCTACTGGCCTTGTGGCACTCTGGCACTGCAGCTAAGCTAGTTTGGAAAGTGAATGCTTCCAGTTGGTTAATTTTCATACTTGTAGAACATAATCATCAGATGATACTCCTGCTGTTCATTGATATTTTTTCAAATTTTATTCTAGAACAAGTCTATTCTTTGCTGGTGACCTATTGAGCTGGATTTTCTTCCCCAAAGATATGGCTATAGTTGTGTAAGCTTAGACTTTAAATTTTAGTGTGTTCTGATGTAATAGCTTGACTTGGCTCCTGTTTCAGTGCTCATGAAATTCTTCCTCCACCTTTGAACTTGAAAAATGAGCCACTCTCATCTGA
Organism: Alectoris magna; assembly: GCA_030625065.1. NCBI lineage: Eukaryota > Metazoa > Chordata > Aves > Galliformes > Phasianidae > Alectoris > Alectoris magna. Next base: position 18,021,328 of record CM060565.1, read on the forward strand.
TGCAGATAAATGAGGTTAATCTCCCTGCTGTCTCAGTGAATACCATTGTTGTGCACTAACAAATGCAAGTAAGTAAGAGTCATTTGCCAGTGCTGATGTTAAAAGGGCACAAATCAGAAAAGCAAGATATGTTTTGTTCAGTTTGCCTTGTGTGAATAGGAGGATTTGGGAACATCTGACTATTTTCCTGGTTGCAAGCAAAGCACCTTTCCCTTATTCAAAATAGGGTAACTACAGAGATCTGGGTTCTAGTGTTTTCCTCTCATTGCAAAACTAGATTTTTCTCTTTCTGGCCTTTTTATATAGTTGCAAATCAAGCCCCAGCAAAGGAATATGCTATTCTCCATTGAGTGTATAAAAATCAGATGATTCAGACCCTAAATGTAGTTATTTTATCTTGATAACTGTTCAGTGGAGACCCCATTCATTACTTTACATTATCATAATATTTTCCATGTTTTTCTTCCCTCAAATCTAAATAATATAAATTCTTTTCTTTCAGTTCATTTTAGTGTTTGAAAGACTGATTTACCTCCTGCTCTAGCTGAGATTTTCACTCCAGTTGCTGTTAGAAATTCACTCCTATGGCTAATACTTTGAAGTACTAAGAGGTTCATAGATTTTTTTTTTTTTTTTTAAGCTAACAGCTACTTGTACATCATGAAAATATGATAAACAATGATCCAATAAACTTATATTTAACCAGAAATTATTTTTTCAAAATAGCTACTTGCTAAAAAGTAAATTATCTTATTTCTTTATTTTCAATGCGTATCTTCAACTTTCAACCAGTAACCTTTTTGCTTTCCTCTGATAAGTTACTTAATATCTCTTCTTAAGTTCCTTGTATGCAGGTGACACAGCTTTTTTGAAAGACAGAAGAGATGGACCTCTCTACTCTTATTCTTACTAGAGGTGCTATCATTTTTTTCACTCTGTTTTCCTCCAACTCCTGTATATACAGTAAATTTTTTTTGTAGCTTGATATGAATCTTGCCAATTCCTTAATGGTTTGGAAATGTGGGAATAACTCTTCACCTTCCTTGCTTGTGCTTACATTTTCCTGGATTTAATTTTTTTTTTTTTACTGATCACGACAATTTAAGGATCTTGGCCATGTCTTACTTGTCTAGATAGATGGGTGGAAGCAGAATAATTATACTATAAGGAATTCTGTCATGTACTGTTCTTGATCAAGATGGGATGCAGAATCTGAAAGTAAATCATAGAATCATAGAATCACAAGGTTGGAAAGGACCTACAAGACCATCTAGTCAAACCATCTTCCCATTAGCATTGCTACCACAAGCCACTAAACATTATCTTTCCCATGTGAGGCATTGAAGAATTCATAGAATCATAGAATCACAAGGTTGGAAAGGACCTACAAGATCATCTAGTCCAACTGTCCTCCCATAACCACTATTATCACAAGCCACTGAACCATATCTCTTAGCTCCTCATCCAGACACCTCTTGAACACTGCCAGGGATGGCGACTCCACCACCTCCCTGGGCAGGCCATTCCAGTGCCTGACCACTCTCTGAGAGAAAAAGTTTTTCCTTATGATGTCTAATCTAAACCTCTAATAAGTGCTTATTATCAATACTGTTGTAATGCAAATAATAATACTCAGCAAGTCCTACCTGGCTGTTACCTGACAGTAACAGTAATGTCATAGTTCTTTGCATTTCTTTGCATCACTTTTTTTTTTTTTTTTTTTTTTTAAAGTACAACAGGAATGAATTGGGCTTTGCAGTTCTGCTAATCACTATTAAACAATTGATAAGCACAAACTATTTTACAGAAATTTCCCCAGAGCTAAAAGTATTTCTGGAGGCATGTAGAAGTGTTTAGGATTCAGGTGTCTGTCTGTATCCTTCAAAGACATTAAAAGAAACAGACTGACTAACCAGTAGGTGTACCTTAGTCATAAAATCCTACATTGTAGTAATCATAACTCTAGACTATTATTCCACTGTCTATTTTCATTAGTGCTATCAACTCCCATGCACAGCAGGATTTAGAAGCAAGCTCTCTCATAGAGACCTTCCAAAATAAATACTGTGTTCTTTTCAATGAAGAGTCAAAGTAGAAGGGCTTCCAAGATCATGATGATTCTTTAAAAATAGATATTAAAAATATAAAAGCATATAAAATAATCTAGAAAGATTCTCATCTCAGTTAAAATTAAATATCATATTTTACTTTCTTCCACTTACACCTCACCAGTGTAAAAACTTCGTCTAGAAGAAACTGCCATTTCCTTATGGAATTGCCTTAAATTTTTTTTCTCTCTCTAGCTCAATACAGTTTCCATAAGTAATCTTTTATACAAAAATATTTGTGTTGTTTTATTTTATACAATTAGCGCAACTTTTGCTACCATCATTTGGATTGTATACAGAGATATTCAGGCTCAAAAAAGGGGTTTTTATAATCCCTTTAGATGCCAAATTCAAAACAGGTGAAACACAGTCTTACTAACTTAAGTCATGAGATTGTTTCATCTGCAGAATGAATTATACAGAAGTTTTGCGTATGTGATTCTGGATAATACATGTCCAGCCCATTAGTTTTCTGATTTTGTTGTAATATTTTTTTTAATGGTTATACACACACACACACACACACACACACACACACACATACACACATATATACATACATGTCTTGTTACTTACATACATTAACTATATTATATATTTTATATGCGGCCCAAGACAGTTCCTCTTCACTCAGTGTGGCCCAGACAAGCCAAAAGACTGGACACTCCTATTCAAGATAGATAATTCTGAAGTCTCTGAACTTTCCCTGGAGCAGGTATGAATTAGGCTTTGCTGAGATCTTGATGGATGTGCTCGACGTTGTTAAAAGTTCATAGAATCACAGACTGTTCTGAGTTGGAAGGGACACACAAATATCATCAAATCTAACTCCTGACTCTACACAGGGCCATTTACAATTCAAACCATATATCTGAGAATGTTGTCCAAGTGCTTCTTGAATTCCAGGAGACTTGGTGCCATGACAAATTCTCTGGGGAACCTGTTATGGTGCCCAATCACTAGAAGAACTTTTTCATCATATTTAACCTGAAATTGTTTAAACTTATGTGGGGAAAAAGGGTCTGCGCCACTACTAGTAATTTTCTTGATGGAGGAAAAAAACCAACACTGTAGTTTTGTCCCCAGGTGCACCCTCCTGTTTGTATGAGAGCAAAACAATCATTTAGGCCTAGGCTCTCAAAATATGAAATAGAATATTAAGTCATAAGATTTCAGTCCAATTTGTACATGAGTTAGCAATGTTGCCTTGCAAAGAAGACAAGTTAATGGCATCATGGTCTGCAGGGCTGCAAGAGGAGCAGCCGGCAGGTCAAGCATTAGGGGGAATCTTTCCCATTTATTCTGGACAGTGCTGGAGCACTGTCTTGTTCTGTGTTCCCTTGTACAAGAGATGTGGACATACTAGAAAGGGTTCTGTGAACAGCCACAAAGATAATAGGGTACTGGAGCATCTCTCATATGAGGAAGAGATGAGAGATCTGGGACTTCTCAGCTTGAAGAATACTCAAGGGAGAGTTCTTATCAATATTTATACATACCTGAAAGGAAAGCATAAAGATAATAGACCTTTTTTTCAAACTTTTTTTTTTCAGTGGTGCCTAATAGTAGGGCAAAAGACAATAGGCACAAACTGAAATACAGGATATTCTGTATGAACACTTTTTTTTTTGAACTGTGTTGTTGACCTAGAACTGGAACAGGTTGCCCACAGAGATTGTGAAGTCATTCTCTTTGAAGAAAACTCAAAAGTAATTTTGACATGATCCTGAGCAATGAGCTCTGGGTTGGACCAAGTGACCCTCAGATGTCCCTTCCAAACTACTGTTTTGTGATTCTGTGAAATCTGATCTCTTTCATGTCCATTTGGGCTAGAGTGGTAGTTATGTAGCGATGCTGTTTTAGCCATTGTCTTGCCCTCCAATCCTGTCATCCCCTTCACACAGAGCATTGCCTGAGGATTTCAAAGTTCTTTTCTCTACAATTACATTTCTTCCAAACTGTAACAAATGAAGGAAGAAAAAGGAAAACAAAGCCAGTTAACTGTCTCAGCAGTGGAATGACAAAGTGTTGGGAATGTGGGAATTTTTATGGCAGCAAACTTTACAATGGCCTAAGTTTGTGATTGGTGATCATTTTTATATGTGTAGTCCAATGGGTGAATTCAATGCAAATTCATCTATAAAGCTATTTCAGTATCATAACCCACATGTTTTTCTAGAATGACTTCAGGCATCATTGTATATTCAAGCATGTATTTGACTGTATATGTAGATATACATGTAGAAATACACGGCACATATAGTTGTCTTTCACTTCTCAAATTCCCAGCTATCAGCTTCCTCTATCATTTCCTCTATCATTTTATATCCTGGGTATACTTTACATGCAGCAGTGCCTTTTACTCTCCAGTAATTTTTTTTCGGAGTTGTGTTCTATATTTACACGACTGATTTCTCACAGTACATTCTGATGAACTAGAAGAACAAATGGCACAAAGTGTTAATTGATTTTAGATGTAGATATAAATAGGAATAATGATGCTATGTTGATTGTTTTGGTATTATGAATATAATTGAGATTTTGTTAGCCCTAAACTATTTAATGTTTTTCTCACTGAATTAGAAAATAAACTTTAATCCTGCCTAGTGAGGGGAGATTATTTATTATCTGAAGTAATAAACAATACAGTGGTTATAATAAAAGAAATAGGTCAGTGTTACAGACTTGGTAGTTGGAATATAGAAAAATGTAACAAATTTGTCAGATGTAGACTCCTTCTTATAGTCCTTATAGGAACAAAATAAATCGTATTTTCAAAACAGAGGGAACTTCTATAGGAAATAATGTTTCAAGTCTCCATAGAATGCAGAATACAATTTCTTCTTACACTGCAGAATATGTGTGATATCATCCCTGAATGCCTAGAAATTGGTCAAAATAAGTTATTAGAAAAACATGACAAGCAGGGGTATTTGAAGCTTTATCATAAAGATGGTCTGGATTATGAACATGAGAGGCTCACTCTTTCTCTCCACCTTTCTGCTGGAAAGGTATTTTCCAAAGCTGATGAGGTGCATCAAAACCAAGTGGCCAGTTAAGATCAGATTGAAGGCTGGGGGTGTAAATTGCAGACCCCTGCAGGCTGGCAAGGATTAAGACAGTCTCTATGACAGTGAGCTTGCTGTTACTTTTTTGTTGAGAGCAGTAAACACCAAGGCTAATAAGGAAAGAAAAAAAGCCTATAGATTGTTAACTGCTGTGGTAAATGGGGAGTTGAGGCTCAGATTTCTTTTTTTTAAGATCTGTATGGCTAATCTTTCCAAAATAAAATCTTCAATTTAGATTTCATAAATTATCTCTCACTGACTAATGAAGTGCTTTATCTTTCTGAAAATAATTCGTTTATCTGAAATTTAACATGAGCTTTGATCTTGAATCTGATTGCTTTTTATAAAAAAATTGTACTGTGTACTGACTGAACTTGTTTCAGCACTCACACTACATAGTTATTTACTTCTGTGAAAGGTAGCACATCAAAACTTTGGTTTCTGTTGCATCTATGTCACAGTCATCATTTATATGTCTTTGTACTTAGGATTCAAGGCAAATATGGACTGGGACAAGCATAAGCTTCTCTGTTTTGCTCATCTGAATAAGTTTATTCCCTCAAAAAGCTACAGAAACATTCAAGAAGTTAAGCGTTCACTCAGAACAGAAGTTCTGTAGGCTGTATGGGGGCAGAAACTACCAAGGAATGTTTCATATCAAATTTACACTCAACAGAGTGGAGATGACTAATTGTTAGGTGAGAAGTTGCTGTAAATTCATGTTAGCAGTTCTGAGTTCAGCTACAAGATATTATCTAAGACTCAATGGAGAGCTGACTAGGTGACTCAGAGAATTAGTAATGGCTTATACAATCATTTCTAAATTGAGTTTGTATATACTTAACTATATAGTTGCAAGTTGTTGCTAGCAAATGACTCTTCTGTGGTGTCTGAGTTAATTGTTAATCTTTATTTATTTTAGTGGATAGATCAGTTGAAAGAACAGTCACAGCTGGCCTTATTAAATATAGCTGGTTATAGCAGTAGAAACTAAAACCTGAATGGTCATGGCTGCTCTGTCAGCCATAGAAGTAGGTTTCAAAGAAGAAATGAGAAGCATAGAGTACAGAGAAGGTAGAACAGGTGAGATCACTGAAACATCTAGTATAATATTCTCTATTAAAAAACACAACAAAACAAAAAAACAACCAACACAACAAAACAAAACTATAAATTCAAGTTTTCCTGTTTACTTTGAACTGATCAATCAAGGAACAATACACTGTGCTGGAATTAGGTTTAACCAATGACAATGACTTATGTGTTGAATGGTCTCTTACTGCTTTGAAATTACCTGGTATCTGTAAAAGAATATTAGTTTTCTAGACCTTACTGTATTAAGTAGGACAGACTAGAGTCTTATATATATGCTTAATAGCTATGACTGTTTTTTCAGAATCTAGACCCTTATTCTTATAGTCTACAGACATATGGAAGTTGTGGAGAATGCCTTGCGTCAGTTTTCTAATGGCATCTCCTAACCAATCTATGTGTGAATGTTCACTGTGAAAGGTTATTTTTAGTATATTTAATTGATTACATTTTAAAGGGAGCTTTTTATTACTACTGTAGCTGCATTTTTAAAATAACGGAGGCTTTTTTCCTTGCAACTCTACCTTATCTTTTACATCTTTTGTTAGACCAATTACTATATTTGGAGTATATATAAGCTGTTGGACGTTGGATAAGGCCCTGGGCAACTTGATCAAGTGGGTGGCAAAACTGCCTACAAAAGAGGGATTGGAACTAAATGATCTTGTGTGAAAAGGAAGTAATCAATCTGAATAGACACAAAGTTTATATTAAGAAATAAGGATTTCTAGAATAAACTTGGGAAGAATAATTCAGATCTTTTCAAAAGAAAAAAGGCAAGAAGGACATGCACAGAAAGTAGGAATATTCCCTCTGAAGTGGTGAGTTTCTTTTTGTGTTTAGCTATGTTGATTTCCTGCCTTGGTCCTACTGTGCCAAACAAAACTATGATGACTCATACACAGAATATTTCTGTGTTATTTATTTTTTTTTAATGTAATTTGAGTTCAAAAAAAGGTGTTTTATCTTTAGGTGGTACCCCTAACAGAACATAATCTGTTACACAAAAAGATGGTGGCCCCAATTTATCCCAGAGAATAGGAAGCATATTCTTCATGACGTCAAACAATTATTTAAATAAGGAAAGAAAATAGGCAGTTAAATTCTTTGAAGAGCTGCCCAGGAATGTAGAGAAAGAATGTAAAAGGATTTGCTTTCTAGCCAGCAAGAAGTACTGAAGACGGAATTTGATATATATTGGGATTTTTAACTGCAGTGTCTCCAACGTGTTTTTTAATAAGACAATGTATGTATCTGAATATTTTAGAGCAAAATTCTGTAGTCCGGAAGTGTAAAACTGTGGGTACACAGACAAAAACAAGACCCTTAGGGCTAGTACTACAATCACTAAGTATGGAAATAATTCTATAGATCTGTTTCAGTAACAAATCTGTATCACTGAATATTTTTTCTGTTTTCCACATAACTGCTGGCAGTTCAACATATTCAGTGTGTTGAACAAGAACATGATTGTGTTCAACACATTCAGCGGCTTTAAATTAAAAGAAGTTAGATATTTGTGTTAGATATTAGAAAGGATTTCTTTACTCAGAGGGCAGTGTGGCAGTGGCACAGGCTGTCCAGAAAAGCTGTGGATGCCCCATCCCTGGAGGTTTTGAAGGCCAATTTTGTGTGTGGCAGCCCTGCCCATTACAGGGGGTTTGGAACTGGGTGATTGTTGAAGTTCTTCCAACCCAAGACATTCTGTGACAATTCTATGATGAACCTTTATGACTTATTTTAAGGTGCCTGATTTAGCATAGAAATTAGACTCAATGATTTTTTGAGGTCCCTTCCAACCCCTGCAATTCTGTGATTCTGTGATCTTTAGTGTCCCTTTCAGTTGAAGCCGTTCAATGAATCCGTGATGAAGTCATTTCAGTGTAACTAATCTTAAATCAACAACACCTTGCTTCCTAAGACTCCAGGGCCACAATACATGAGATCTCCCTGTGTTACTTAGTGGCTGCAGTGAAACCCAAATATCTGCAAATTAAGCCTTTTTCTCCTGGCCTAAAAGTAGTACATAAAATGCACTAACAGCATCTCTCCAGAACATGTGACAATTTTGAATACGAAAGACATATTTTTCCCTGAATGATTTACGTGCACAAACTGAGGTGTGTTTGTAGGAGACAAAATCCTGAGACCTAATTTACAGTTTGTTTGAAAACAGCAAATTTTCAAACAGCTGCAGACAGTAAGCTCTACCATGCTGTCACAAGGATGTGTTCCTTGTATGTATTCATTTGGCATGAATTTTCGCCTGAAGGCAACAAGGTAGTTTTCACAGTGATATTAGTAGGTAGTGAAATTTAAATTATCACCTTCTACGAGCAGTGCTGAATTCTTTGTAGAGAGGGAGATTCTTACCTTCACTATGCTTCTGAAATGATACACACAGTGCAATAGGTAACTGACAAGGGCAATGCATATGCTGCTAAAATATAAGGATGGAGTGCAACTGTTAAGTTTTTCTTTGCATTTTTATGAAGGCAGCAAAATAATTTTGGCTTGTAAAAACCTCTGTGTGATCTTTAAAGTTAAATTGAACTTGCCATTTTGTATTCTTTCGGAATCAATTGGGGTTTCTTTTTTTTTTGAGGCTTAGCCTATTTCGGTTCATAGCACTGGCACACATTGTGTGAAACAGACCATTTTGCATTAGCAATGCTGGTGTGAATTCTTCATGCTCCAGAGGAAAAAAACCTTTTTCCTACTTCTTAGTTCTTTCAGATTCCAAACCCTTATGTTCCTATAATGAAACAAAACAAAACAAAACAAAACTTGGTGGAGTTTTACAGTTTTAAAATTATTTTTCTTTGAAAACTTCATAAAGGTGCATTTTCAGTTAGGGAGAGGGGAGAAAGAGACTGTCATGCAGGAACAGAGGTAGGCTCATCAGATCAGAGGCAGCTCTTACCGAGGGCATGTTCCATTTGGCTAATTTCCTGGAGATGTGATGAAACAAGCCATGTTCCTTGAAGAAGTTGAAAGCTAGAAAGGAGATGAAGGTTGTTTTTGACCCCAGTTGCTGCTTGTCAAAAATGTGTGATTTGCTCTCTATTTAAAAACAAACCATAAAGAGCAGAGGGACGTGGTTGAAAAATGGAGGAAGTAAGCCAAAAAAAATCAAATATTTTCTGGCAGGTTATGCCCATCAGGTCTCATCATGGTAATGATTATGGTATAATACCAACTTTGCAATGCAGAATACAAATATGCCTTTTGCTGAGAGTGCACAATTTGTTTTAAAGGGCCTATGCACAAAGAAACTCCCTGTGAGATAATTCGGTACTTCAATCTTAAGAAAATAAAGGTTATTTTAGCAAGAACTTTGCTTTTCTGCACCAACAAGCCTCTAAAAATACTTGAAAGAACAGATTATTAAAAGGTTGCCTGCAAAATGTTCATTTCATTTGAGTTTCCTTTCTGATTTAATAAGTAATAATAATAAGAATAAATGTGGTGTGCAGCTGTACCTCAGGATAGATAGACCTTTTTTGAGAGTCTTCTGACAGATTACAAACAGGGTGTGACTTCATGTGTATCTGATTGATGCATGCTATTTAATTGTGACTACTGAATTCAGAGGACAGTAGCAATCCAAGGTTGCTGCTGGTACAGTACTACATCTCGTATCTGAAGTAACTAAGTTAACTTGTTCTGAGTGGTTCCTTGCTGGGAGATTGCAGGTTACTTTTAATAATCCTTCTGTATTTAAGGTTCAGGTTTGCATTCTTTGCCTGAACAAAACTTCTGCTGAAGCCACTAGCATTTATTTTATAATTTAAATTGTTGTTAAATTCCTTAACATTCCTTAACACTTAACATTTACCTTGAGAACCTGTCAAATCATCAGGCTAACAGGATGAAGAAAACCCTTTACCATGGGATAAATTTCCCTCTCCACAAAAATCTCAGGTTTGTGTGTTGTTATTGTCATCCGCTAATTTACATTCTTACTCACTTATACTTTGTATACATTCTTCAATCCAAATGAAGTCATTCGTCATTGTCTAGAGTCTGCAACTGCCTGTTACAGGTGTATATTAAAACTTAGCAGAAAACTCAAATGTTGTTCGAAGATCCTGGTTGCTGAGCATATGCATCTTAATTTTCAGCATGTTCTGTGGCATAATCTATCAGTTCTTCATGAATCTTAATTCTATGTGCATTGAGTACAAGACACAGGAATTTAGTAGAAAGATACAGTAAATAATTAAACACAGGCAGTCTGAAAAGGAAATATCACAGAATCACAGAATCGTAGGGGTTGGAAGGGACCTCCAGAGATCAGCGAGTCCAACCCCCCTGCCAAAGCAGGTTCCCTACACCAGGTCGCACAGGTAGGCATCCAGGCAGGTCTTGAATATTTCCAGAGAAGGAGACTCCACAACCCCCCTGGGCAGCCTGTTCCAGTGCTCCGTCACCCTCACCGCAAAGTTCTTGTGCACATTCGTGCGGAACTTCCTATGCTCCATATAAAACATATCTATCTATATACCTGTTACCAATGGATCTCTCTTGTGATGTACTGAAATTGTGTAATGTCTCATAAAACTCCATCTCACAGATCAATGTCAAGTAGATGATGTCCTCATCTGATTATATCTTAAAAATGCAATCATGGCTTTTGAGAAATTAAGAATGTCATTTAATGTAGAGTCTCTCTGGCTAGGCTAAGCATTGGAATGTTGTGAAATGTGCATTTGGCATTACTATCGATTTGTGAAATTTGGCATTACTATCGATTTTATGAAAAATGGTCAATATCACAAGTCAGTAGATTCAGCAAAAACTATTCACTGAAAGCCACATCAGAAAAATGGGTGACTAATTTTCAGAAACAGTTTTCATATTGGACGTTTTCAAGTTTCTTCAACAGATAACTAGTACACTTGTTTAACCATGTGTAATATTGAAAATCAGTCCAAACTTCACGTTTGGAGATCTGAACAAAGATTTCCAGATACTTGGGAAGTAACAGATTAGATGTGTTCATATAAAAGCCGGAAATCATTTACTAAAAGGACTTGGATCCTTAAGAGGCCTAAAACACAACATCAAAATGAAATTACAAGCTCTGTGTATCTAAATAAGTTGGCGGATTTGAACCTTAATTTGATAAGGTGACACAAAAACAGTGTATTAAGCAGTATAGAATATAGTCAAAATTCCTAGAAAGGAAAGATATTTTGGTCAGAAAGCTTTTGTTTCTCTCAGATCTTGGTTGATCTGATCTTTTAGTAAAAAATTTAATTATTTCTAGAAGAAAATTTACATCTAGATTTGAGGTTGGAGCAGTTACTTCAATCACCCATAGTTTATGAAATCCATGTTGTCTAGAAACTTAAGAGAGTCACAGGTAGAATTAATCTTACCAAGAATTCTTAATAATAATTTGGAGTTTTCAGATCAGTACATGAGACTTTATTTTTCTCTGTTTTAATTTTGTATGTTTTATATAGGCAGTATACACTATTTAATAACATGTTGCTGTCTCTGCTATCTGTCTAGGGGACATGAGACATTACAGCTTGTATACTATACAACCATAAGGAGACATTTGATCTGATGGAAAGAGCTGTGTGATAAAAGCACAACAGTCAGTCAGAAATCCTGCTACCTACTTTCTAATTATGGTTCCTCCACCTACCAGCTGCGTCTCCATAGAACAACTTATTTAACTCCAGAATTTAAACACACTCACGGGGATCTAAGCTGATACACAAAGCTGTGTGAATACATATATGTACTAAAAGCTGTTCTACCACCTATGTAATTGTTTTTTGTTAGAATGCCAATGGGCAATAATGGTGGTTCCCAAGGTCCAGAACAAGTTCAACTGGAGCAGCTGCATCTCCCAAGTGGCAGAGAGGAAACAATAGGAATAGGGGCATGAGAAATGAGATGAGTGTTGACATCAGAGGAGGAGGTGAGGGGGAGGAACTAGACACACAAGTTTCCATCTTTTTCTCCAAGAAAATTTTCCAAAATTACTGTGCTATTACTGAAATGTATGGGTATTTATACTTTCAAGAAATACAGGGAAGTGGATAAATTCTTTCACATAGAATGGAGTTAATCTGTGTTACTTGCATTCACTGTGTGTGTACAGTGTGCTGTGTCTTTATATACATGACATGTTTAGAGAATATATGCAACTTGGATTGTGTGGCAGTCTGCACTTATGCAGAATATCATCGTACTAAACTTCTGAAGTAGCTCAATAAAATTAGTCTTTTTTTCCTCAAGTCTCAATATAATGCTAAGAATGTACCTTCTGAATTAATTATAAACCCCCTTTTCTTATATTTGTCACCATGGATATATAGGATTAAGTCAATATATTTTAACCTTTTTTTAAATATATTTTACCATTTTGAAAATGTGAACAAGATTGTTCTCTTTTCATATAATGAAAGCTAATATGAAGAGGCATATGTTCAAATGTGACATCTAACAAACTAAGCCTTAATAAGCTAGGATTTTATAAGTCATTTAGATAGTAAAGTAACATCTGAGGATCAAGAGCTCTTACTGCATGTTTCAGATGAAAGGCCTGGAATATCTTCTCTATCAGACTAGCACACAGCCCTTTGTAGATACTTGATATTTTGCCCACAGGGGTAACATCTGAGCTAGTTACATCCTACTCTATGATTAAAATTGTTGCTGATCACAGAATAACAAAAGAATAAGAAAATCTAGATGTGAAGGGAGAATAGAAAATCAGCTGCAGTTGATTACTATGCAAAAAGGCAACGTGGCTATAGGAATTTATCAGAAGAACAAAACATCTTCATCTCCAGATCACCATCTCTGTTTTAGCAGAACCTGTTACCAGAAATCTTTGCAAAACACTGTGCACAGTGAAAGTGTGTGTTGGGGGAGGTAAGTGAGGGAAGGAAAAGGATTTTACTGCTACATATATAGTCAATACCACTAAATCTCAATCACAACTGTATTGAGATGGGAAAATTGATCTGAAATTCTAGAGAAGATATCTTCTGGCAACTAAACATTTTTCAGGGAGACTTTCCAAAAGTTTTGACTCCTGTTGTATTTTGGACTGCATGTTTTTACTCTTTTTATTTTATTCTGATCTGGGTGATAACAGAAGGTGATGCAGAAAAACACTGAACTGAAATCTTACTGGACCAGACAGGACACAGTTGAGATTTTGAGGACTCAGTCTATCTAGCATCTCCAGATAAAATGTCTGAACATAACAACAAACTACATTGTCGAGGAGAGAGAGAAACTAACATACTAGTTTTATGCTATGTATTTTTATGTAGAACAGTATGTTATGAGAGAGTTGGAAACACTGAAGTTTTTTTGTTGTTTGTTTTAGTATTAGGCATCTTTTTGTCACTTTTCTTGCACTGTATTTCCTTGGGCCTCTTTTCTTGGATCCAAACTGGACTAGACCCTGAATACTTCTCAAAGAGATCATGTGAGCTCCATATAATTGTTCCTCAACATTCAGTTACACTTCCAGATGTAGCTGAACAACATGTTAATCAACTCTATGATACATAGGCTTCTGTGAAACAAGAAAAATTTTGCCACTGCTGCATAGCCAGGCACTATTTAGAACATGCTTAAGGCTGCTTTCCTAATCCTACATGCTTTGTGTGGCTTAGCACTGGCTCAGATTGCCAGTTTTTCTGGCAAATGTATTTGTATTTCGTCTGCTCCTTAAATCACAATTACAGGCATCTGTACTAACGCTGCTAAGGAAAAATAAGTATTTGCTGCAAAATTCTTAAAAAACAAGAGAAAGGAAGAACTGAATAATATGAATAGCATACACAAATAAAAAAGTTGGCTGATTATGACTAAAACCACGGCATAACTGTTTACAACCAAAATCAGGATCTGGAAATTGTTTTGTTTTCAGTTATTTGGAAATCAAATTACTTACTTAAAACATCTTGTGTACATCCTGAGAAGTGGGCTTCTGCTGAATGTGGTGGTGGTCCACTGCAACCTTATGAGATACTGTGATGAAGACAACATTATCTTATAGAACACTTAACTGTATATAAGAAATGACATGATTGTAAGTGATGTTGAAGGGACAATGTCATGAAATGTTAAGCCCATTTAAAAACTAAACTAAAATTTCTTGGAAGTAAACGTGCACAATCACCTAATACCTGCAGAACCCTAATGGCTTGCTAATGTTACAGTGCTGAAATTAATTTCATGGCTGAAAGCAGAAAGTACTCCAAAACTTGAAAGTAATGTCAACTGAAGCAAAGAACTGGAGTACAAAGTATAGTTGTACAGAAAGCACTAAAAGAACCACGAAAAACAAACAAAAATACCCCCAGTAGTCTCCTGTTTTTCATTTATAACCAGTTAATTTAATTACTAAATGCTTTTTAATTTGGTTATATTTTGAAATGCTGTTTTAATTGGAATCACTACTGTATTACAGGAAGCTTAACTGGATAATTATCAACATGTCCATATGAAGACATTTAGGAAGATTTTAAAGTGTAAGGTTATTCTATGTAATTCAGTAATCAAAATATCTTTGTAGGAGTAAGTAACTCTTTGATCCTAAATGATAACAAATTCAAAGACTATTAACACATTTTAACTTATGCAAATTGTTTTCAGTTTCAGTGGATTTACCTTTATTTTCCTGACTGGTCCAATGCTAACAGTCAATAAACTATTAAACTGCTGAAGAGCTCGCTTTCCAGGTTTTAGATAATAGCCCAAACAAGCTGCTTCTTTTGCAAAACTTGCAAATGACCACAAGTGTTATCACAGAAATTGAAATTTTCTGCACTAAAAACTCAAAATCAACTTAAGTCAGTTTTTCTCACCAGGCTTAATTCTCCTTGCATTTCCATAGTCCTTCTTTACAAGGAAAACCGATCTCCATACCATACTATCCTTGAGTTAGCGTTAGGGCTGAGGCCAATAGGATGAAGGAAAAAGTAATTAAAGTAATTTGTTTTTCCATCATAGATTTTTACACGCTTTTTTCCTAGCTCTTTTGAATAACCTGGCAAACACAAGAGATCACTTTGGTTTTATAACAGTGTGTGTTGAGAACAGCTAAAGACATATGTATTTGAGGAACTAATTCTCCTCAGCTATTTATTCACTTTGAATTGTTTGTTCATTCTCTAGAAGATCGCTTATTTCTTCTTCATGAATTGCTTTGTTATTTGTTGCTCAAACTAATATTCCTACTAAGGAAAAATTACATTAAAAAAAAGAGGAAAAAAAAAGAAAAATCAAAAAATAACAAGCTTCTTAATACCACTGCTTCCTGACTTCCAAATTCTTCTTTAGGAAAATGCCTAAAAGAAAGCAGACAATAAAAGTACATGCAAGATTTTTCCAAACCACAGCAATAGAAAGGATTTCATGCTTTACAAACAATCACATACTAATCCTAATTTCAATCCTCTATTTCTTCTATACAGTGAAACAGCTAACATACTTCAGACATGGTTAACCATGTAATATCTTCTCACTCCAGGGAAAGGCTTATAGAATAACGCAGATAAAAAATTGAATAAAATTAAAATTACTTTCCATCTATTCTTGTCTGTGTTTTATATAGTTTATTTCCTGTTTTCCGGTATTTTTGAAGGATCGCTAAAATAGTTTACTAAAGAGGCGGGCAAAAATTAATCATTTTCCTGTTTTAGGATTCAAGAACATTACCCGTAAAGATAAGGAATTATACATAGCTTTCATTCATATAAACCAGATTTAGATTTCTCTCCCCCTCAAACATCTAATACATTTGGCCATTTCTCTAGTCAGAATGCTAGATAACAGGCTGCAAAGACTAGTGATCTGTGTTGTTATGGCAAGCCTCATTTACTTTGTCAGCTGTTACTGCTCACAATGCTCAGCATTTCCACAATATTCATTGAGGAAAAGTTATGATTTTCTGTCCCTTAGGCTATGTTTTATATTCATAAAACCTGAAATTAAATGGATGATGTGAGAGCGAAAGAAATAGCTTAAGCTATTTTACACTGCATTTCAAGCAATATCTCAGTATAAAATCCAGTGGCCTCAAGTATTTTCTTGACCTGGGTTCGTGCTGAAGCAGTAAGTATAACATGGGAGAACATACTTGTTCTTCTCTATTATGAAGGGGTATTTCAAAGTGTCATATGTTGGTGCCTATGAATATTGTATTGTATCAAGTCAGTTAACAAACCTTGATTGCTCTGATGAAAGCTTTGACATCTTTGCAAGGATGGATCATTTGTATGAGTGTCCGTGGTTGATACTTGTCACAGATGAGTGGAACTGGGCTGTGGGAGTGTGGAAAGCTTCAAGGTGCTTTCAGCACAGGTGATTCCAGGCTTGTTTTAGATGAAGCATTGGATGTCTGAAGGAGGACTTGCTCAATTTCTGCAAGCTTTATTCAAAACTGCTATCCTGCGTAACTTATCCAGATAACTGCTATTGCATTACATTTTAAAATTGAACTTTGTGCAAATGTATTTATTTCCCTAAGTTCAAAAACTTCTGTCTCAGTTCTGCTGACATCCAGAAGCTTATACATTCTCTTTGGTGCTAGCAAGACTCAATCTTGCTAGATAAACATTTTAAACTACACTTCTCAAGTTGTTTTCAGTATTTTATTTCCCTTTCCCTGCAACCTGGTAGTTACTTATAATATCCAAGAAGCGATGATAATTTGGCTTTTCTTAGCACATGGGTATTCATACTAGAGTCTAGGAATCCTTCATGCACTGGTCTGTGCTAACTGGACAAGAGTTGTTCTCTTTGTTCCTCTTGAAGATTTAATTCCAGTTGGGAAAGAGCACAAAATTCATAGACTAGAGAGGGTGAGTAGGCAACAGATAGAATGGATAGAAAAGGCCCTAAGCATGAGGTCAGTAAGGAGCCAGGGAAGTGTTAGTTAAATTACTTCATATCTTAGGGTACACATTTAAAAGTAGATTGCTTTCTGTTATTTAAATGACACATAATAACTCTGCTAGTGAATTATGTGCTAGTGAATTATGTGGTTTTGGGGTACTTACCCTGTTTCTGGAAATAACTGCAACAAATATAATTGTAAAACAGATTTATTTATTTATTTATTTATAAATTCTTAAAATAAAAATCACACTTACTACGCATGAGTCACAGATTTACTAGCAGAATAAAGATGCATCATAGCAAAACTGACTAGTGTGCTAGAAACCAGCGAAGCATAGCAATGATAATTACATTTTTTTAAAGTCGTCTAAAATATCTACCTTTCAATCTGAAGAAAAAGAAGGAATGACTAGGAAGAATTATAGCTGGAATACCTTGTACCTCTGCAAATATTCTGAACAACTGATCCACTGATTCAGGCAGAAGGTCAAAGAAGCTTTACGGATATCTGAGACTCAGAACTGTTTCTGAACCTATGTAGGAGGTTTACATAATGGAAAATATGTTTTGCACACTTGTATTTCTGATAAATGAGCTTACTGGAGTTGAGGAAAATAAAATTTATAAATAGATCAAAGTGAAATATTTTTGCAAAATCACTCATTTATTTTGGGGGCAGAAAATGCAGTCAGTGACCTCTGAAATATTTTTTGGATTTGTCACTTTTATCCTATTATGGATTCAGAAGAATCTGAGAAATTAAAAAACTTAATTTCAACACTTTCTAATGAAATAATTTTAGACTTAAAAGTAAGTCTCACTAGCTTTATCCCTTTTACCAGTTACAGTAAACAGTCCAAAATGAAATGTTTCATTTTACTACTGAAAACATGATTTTTTAATTTTTATTTATTATACATCTACCTCCAAATGAAATACAGTTAATGAAACTATTCCAACTGCTACCTGTAACAGCTGAAAACAGTCCTCTGAACACTGGTATGGATCAAAGCATGACTAATAGAATTACTGGGGTTGCAGCTGGAATCCATGATGTATGCCATATTGGTTAGTATTTCAGCTTTACATATGATAGCAGGACTTTATTGTCCAATGCTTTGCAGACCTAAAGATAAAGCCAGGGCATGAGCAAATTTCAGGTCTCAGAACTATAGAGGCTAAAAGACTCAGATAAGCTGTTAGGCAGAAAAGTATCAGCACAGGTTTACTAATTGTGTTCAGTTTTGGGCTTTGTGTTCAGTTTTGGGCTTTGTGTTCAGTGTTGGGCTCCTCACTACAAGAAAGACATCGAAGCCCTGGAACGTATCCAGAGAAGGGCAATGAAACTGGTGAGGGGTCTGGAGCACAAGTCTTATGAGGAACGGCTCAGGGAACTGGGATTGTTTAGCCTGGAGAAGAGGAGGCTCAGGGGAGACCTCATAGCAATCTACAACTTCCTGAAGGGAGGATGTGATGAGGAGGGGCTTGGCCTCTTCTCCCAGGCAACAGACAGGACCCGAGGAAATGGCCTCAAGTTGTACCAGAGGAGGTTTAGATTAGACATAAGGAAAAACTTTTTTTCTCAGAGAGTGGTCAGGCACTGGAAAGGCCTGCCCAGGGAGGTGGTGGAGTCGCCATCCCTGGCAGTGTTCAAGAGGCGTCTGGATAAGGAGCTAAGAGATATGGTTTAGTGGTTTTTCAGTAGCTGTGGTAATGGGAGGATGGTTGGACTAGATGATCTTGTAGGTCCTTTCCAACCTTGTGATTCTATGATTCTATGAATTCTTCAATGCCTCACATGGGAAAGATAATGTTCTCTGAATTTAGAGCCTTGTAATATACGAGGAACTAATATTTTTGTGCTGATACTTGTATAAATTTTGATACATGCTACACACTACTGTTTGAGCAGGAGCTAAGGACCAATCACCCATTAACCTGTTGGCACTTGCATAAGCTCTAGATTGTTTGCTGACAAGATTCTACTGTGTTTGGGGAAATAAGTGAGACTGCCTTTCTTTCTTACTTATTATGAACAGCAGTGGCACAAGACAAATGTTAAATGAACATTGCCCCAAAAGTAATGCCTCCTATTTATTTCCAAGAAGACTGAAACAGATACAAAGAACACAAGAGCATCATTTCATAAAAAAGATCTCATCTACAAAATAATATATTTCAAAGTAGACACCACCATGAGCAGTGCATTTTTGCCAGCAATAAACAAGAGCCTGAATGCTGCACTTGTAAAAATCTGCATGGCGGTTTGGAAGGTGGCTAGTCTTTGATAACACTCTCATCACTACTGAAACGCACCACCCGCCACCTCAATGTGCTCACATCCACTGCTTGGTCTCCATAAATGTTCAGTAAGCACTGAGGAATGTCAATAGATGCCATTTTTTTTGGTATAGAGGAATTCAATTACACACCTTTGTTTCATATGCATTTCCATGTCAGACACCATTATATCAGACTACTCCTCTGCTGCCATCTGACACACGGCAACAGAATACTGTTAGAAAGGTTCAGCCACTGCTACCATGCAACCAATATACACTTGTGATGTTGTGGGCCAACATAATAAAATGGGAGGCATTCCTTCTGGAGCAGTCATCATAGCTATACTGTAAAAGCTGAAACATATCCATAATACAGACTTCAGCAAGTATATTTTGCTAGAGGTTATGAACAATTGTAATCAGTAATTATCTTAGCTGTGCAGATTAAAAGCTGTTTTGTCAACATAGGTAGTTTCACTGAAGAGTGGGGAAAACTTAGGGTGGATCCTAACATGCAGTTCCCAAAAAGGTTTTTGCTGGCATGTGCTAATGTTCTACCTGTCTATACTGGCAAAGTGCTTGTAGTATAGACACAGTCTGATAAATCATCCTCAAAAGAAAACAATGTGAGGATTTGTGTGCACACAGAAGTGTAGAACTGTAAATGATTTACTGAAACTTCAGTAAAAGTAACAAAATGAAAGAATTTACGGGGAAAAGCAGTTGAATTGACTTCTCTTTTACTTAGAGGTAGCTAATCGTGTTAAAATACTATTTTATTTCATTACATTTACCATATTTTTCATGGATGGTGAAATGTTTTCTTAACTCTGAACAGATTCTGTACTCCCTCTTTAGTAACTGTTTGGAAACAATGAAAATTATGTAAGCTTTGAAGTTGTTAATACCAGTTTTGTACTGTATAATGATTTTAAAGAAAGAAAAGAAACTGAATTTCAAAATAAAGGGTAGGATTAGAATAGGATTACGTGTAATTTTCTTCCACGTCATTTTATCTCACTGCATTTGAAGTGTTTTAAAATGAATGTGGTAGGCAAGGAACCAAAAGGGGAAGATGCAGATAACATTTCCATACCAGTCATTAAGTTCTGATTATTTATGAAATGAAAGATAGAGAGATGACGTAATTCACATCACTTTATTCTTTAAACTTATTTACACATCAAATCTGAACTTGGACCAAATTCTAATTTGTCAGGCAAAATCTGTTTTGAAGCCTTCTACGCTAACACTATTACTCATCATTTTGTATTTTTTTCTTTTCTGATTTGAGTCTTTGTAGACTGTTATACTACAAACTTATTAGGTTATTCTAGAAGATCTTAATATAGTTTAGGGTATACAAAAATGTGTGAGAGCATAATGCTACTTACTGGAAGGAGAGATTATGGTCTTTTTTATATGCTACATGCCTACCTGGGATGAACAAATTCAGTTAAATGTGTTCAGGTAAAAGTAATAACTCGGTATGACATCTCAGTAATCCCAAATCATATATGCCTAGGACTGTGGGTGTATCTACAATAGTATGTTAGAGCTAGTTGTCACTTTAATAGCGACTGTCTTGTGTTACAATATATTGAAGTAGATGAATTACCCTCTCAACCTTTTTGAATATTTCACTCCTTGTAAGTACTATAATTATAGAGATATTTACATAGTAACACCCTCTATCTTTGTATGTCTTAAAATACATTAGTGATGAGTGATCTGTTTGAAAAAGATCAAATATTTTTCTCAAGGCTTTACCTCAGATAGTGGAGCACAAGTTCTTCTGAGTGAGTTTTGGTCTCATCTGAGATGTGCCTATCTCATTGGCTTACAGAAAATATTTATTATAGGAACCAGCTTCCTTCCCATGGTGTGCATTTTAAGTTTTATGAACACACAAATTAGGGATAGGTAAAATTATCTGGGGGAAGTGGAAGAAGCAGTTGCTGGACTGATGGGCCTTAGACTAGGCTTCAAGATACAGAGGGCTTGGGAAATTTCATAAATACAGTTTAAAAAGCTCTTAATGAAGCTCTCTCTCTTGGCTTCAAAGTTCTAATTTTCTCCTGTAAAAATGTGCTGATATATCCTTGCCTTATCTGTCTCTAGTCATGATAACAAGGACCTTCCAAAGAGGCTGTTCCAGTTTGTCCTCATAATAGTTTGGGATAGTGAGAACTGAAAACATATTTATTAGAAAACAATATAGGCTGTATAAAGCCTTTAAGAAACCACAGAAATAATTTCATCAGTAACTTTACTTAAAAATATAACAAACACATTGAGATTAACCCATTGTAAAGTCAAAGATGTTAAACTAACACTTAAAATCAAGTTGTAAATTGACTGTAATGAACTCCAAGCCTTTAAATAGACTCAGTTTTTTTTTTAATCTATGTATTTAAATCTATATTTTTTCATATCAACCATATGCATTTGAAATAATATGGCTTTGTTTTGCGTCTTTTTTCTCCCTCCATGGTCATTTCTGAAAACTGAAGTCATATCCATTGCTTGCACAGAGTTCACATGAAAAATATGTTGGGGGGAAAAAAAAAAAAGAGAAAGCATGCCTATCCTTAAAAAATATTCAAGATGATCACTACTGGCCAGTTGATTCTCTTATTGTTGCGTTCTTCAGCAGGATGTAAGAGAAAAATGGGTCAGAAACTCCAGCATCAGATGTGTGTAGTCCTCATCCCTGACATAGGGCCCGTGTGACCCACAGTCCACTTGATCCTCTCTCATCTTGCACCTGTTTGCACCTGTTTTGATGTGACAGTCTGCCAGCATCCTGGTGCCAGCTCAGCTCCTGCAGGCTCCCTCCAAGTCCCTATAATGAATGGATAGTCTTTTGGCAGTTCATCCCTGCTCCTCCTCTGTAATAACTTTACCAGAAGTGAAGCAAAATGGAAAGATACATGAGATTTCTGAGGAAAACAGTGATACTTATTTTAACAGAGCCTAACAAATATTTGTATTAGATCTGGGTTCTCTATTATGTTGTGAATCCTGAGGAAGACATTTTTACAGAAGTGAGTTTATTAGGAGCTATCCTTCTGTAAACCAAATGTATAGAACTTTTATAAATATATATATTTAGGTTTTTCTTTCATTTTGATTTCTCTACTTTTTGAGTGCTTTTGTGATTTCCAGTAATCAGTAATCTGCTTACTAGAAAAGATAAAATTCAAGGGGCACAGCCTGGGGCACAGCTGAAGGGCTCTTGTGTGCCTAAATTTGAGGAAATCATTCATGAGATATGCACCACAACATTTGGTGTCAGCAGCAGAGGTGACATCCATGCATGGCAATCCAAAACATACCTTGTCTTTAACTTTGATGTTTCCACTGCTGAAATGCAGTTCTTACATCCACTGTTTGGTCTCCACAAACATCCAGCAAGCATCAGTGAATGCCAGTAGGTGCAATTTTTTCCACATTGGGAAGTTCCAAGACATACCTTTGCTTCGTCCACACTTCCATGTCAGGTGCCATTTTGTCAGACTGGCCCTCTGCTGCCATCTGTCATATGGGAACAAAATGTAATGAAATACTGGTGGGAAGGTTCAACCTCCACTGCCATGCAACCAACATCCACCTCTGATATCACAGTCAAATGTAATCGAATAGGAGGCATTATTTTTGGAGCAGCCCTCATATGTTTGTTAGATAACGCTTCCTCTCCTCTTCTAGAGTAGATTTTTAGTAAAGGACCTGTGCCTCAGGAACATATACACTGCATTTTTTTTGTTGTTGTTTGTTTTGTTTTGTTTTGACAGTGGACATGAGGAAAATTGTAGAAAACATTTCCAAAGTTCATTTCTGAAGTCCCCTTGAAGAGTTGTTTATTTGAAGATGTGTATGAATGTTTACAATATGAAGTAGAAAGTTGGTTCTGAAAATCCTTTAGTTTAGGTCATATTACAGCTCCTTTTCGGACGACAGTCCTATCTGTTTTTATTATTCACTGAGTTTGTTCTGCTTATTTAACTGGGAAGAAATTATTGAAAGACAGAGAATTCATTCAGCTCAGAAAAGCTATTTTATCCATGCCTTACTGAACTATGAACTTACTGAGCTATACTGAAACTTACAGAAGTCTAAATGCCCTCATTGTAAGTTGGACATAAATATTGTCTGTAAATACGGGCTCATGAATAATATACTTTCTTGGAAAGGTTCAAAGGCATACTGTGTTTTAAACTGCAGTAATACCAATGGTGCTTGAGCTCCAAACATCTGTTCAGAAATTTTCTGTAGTCAGCAGTGCTTCTTTTACAAGCAAAAATCTAAAGAAAACATCACACTATAACCAGTACATCAGTTAAAGACTTTTCACACCTCTGTAAGTTACCAGTTTATACACGCTCTCACAAATCAATAACCTTTAAATGAATGCCTGCCACCATTTTGAGCACAGAGGTATTACTAACCTCTCACTGTCAGGTAGAAAGAAAATTCATGTCTGTGGCTCTGTTTCTTAACTGTGTATGTAAAAAAATATTTTTTTCATTCTTATTGGGCATATTCCTTCTCACTATGAAGGTTATATCATGAGTTATCAGCTGGCTGATGACAAAAGATATTAAAAGTTGTGGTATCAACAGAAAAATGTTCCTTTCAAAACATCTCTAGAGAAAAGTCTTATGACTCCTGTGGAGTTTAAACCTATACAGTGAATCCAGAAGGTTTTACCCACTGTATATCTTTGATTACTCAGGCAGAACTACAGTATTTTGGGGGCGGAGACTTTGCACCAGTACATCTATAAGGACAGAAATACATACGAGTCATGTTATGAGCTTATTGACAGTAGGAATGAAAAAAGGATTTTGTCCAAGTTAAGGAACACTCTCATTCTTGATGCAGTAATATGCCTTTCTCAGAAATGGAAGGTGAATTGGGAGATTTGTAATATATTAAATAGCATTAAAAGGGAGATGCATATGTCCACTTTTATTTGTTGACCATTCTTCTTCAGAGTCATTCTTGGGAACTACCACAATACTAGAGCACACATTACAGATGGTTTTCTTCATATGACATAAAAATGTTACTTGTCTGTACTTTGTTTCCTTTATGTAATAGAATCCAAGGTAGATTTTTATTTTATCACTTTAAATGGTTACAGATGTAGAGGTGTCAAAAGAGAGATATTTTACCCTACTTATTTGTATCACGAGTTTTGGCTAGATCATGTAAGGACTTTTAATTAAACTTCTGAACAATACAAAATTCAGTTTTTACTCCTGAAGATTTTTTGAAATGCAGTGTCTGTGATTTTAAAATTACCTTTATTGTTAGGAAGGTAATAAATGCTATCATTCATCTTCTTAGGGATAGATATGATCCTTTTATAACAAAAACATTGAAAATTTGTTCTGACACCATACACAGTAAAGCCTTGTTTAGCCAAACTGTCCCATTTGAAAGTAAAAAGAATTGACTGAATACTTTTAAACCTGGAACAGCCCAAGACTCATTTCACCATAGATGCTGAGCAGTGACAACAGAGCTATGCCAGTCTTTAATAACAGTGAATTCCTATTTTATCTGTATGCAGCTCTGTTAATACAGAGGTTAAATTCAAAGATGAAAGCATAATAAAAAGTAACTTTGTCTTGATTGGAAGTATGTTTATGATGTTCTTTGCGAACCAAAAGACTCTTGACCATATTAAATGAAAGTCTTTTTAGACTGTTATATGCCAATATAGTGATTAAGTGTCATTGAAGAGAGAGGTTGGCCAATCAAAGTACATGACAAATAGTGCACTAAAGTAAACGTCACCTCTTATTTTCTATCAGAACAAGACAGGTGTTATGGTCATTCTAAGGTATCAAACATGGAAGAAATCTATTTCCCAAAGCCCTTCATTACTTGCTTTGAAGACTCACTGCAGATTGCATGTGATATTATTTCTAATTCCTGCTTGCTTTCTTTTGTGTATTTTTCATTAAGTTGTTTTATTATATCTCACATGCAAAAATGGGACTACTGTGCTATTCTAAAGTTCTTACTAGGAACAAGATATTTGATTTCAGTGTTGTTTTTTGTTTAATTGTTTCTGTCTTCAAAAACTTTCTGATAGTCAGCCAAACATTTGTTCTATTCATTTATGAATGAAGAGGTTTATTTTTTAACACCTTGATATTTACTTTACAAAACAGATGACCTTATGTGGTTATTTTATCATAATCTTTAGTGGTTAAGTGGAAAAGAACATTGATTTCTCAGCTGTGAAGTAAATCCTCTAATTTATGCAGTATGTTTTGTGTACATTTTGTTTATACAAAGAAGTTCATGGAGAAGGTCAAATTCAAGGATACACTTCCAGGAATGGACATCAAGATTTTCTTTGTAGAAGTTCTTTACAACTGAATTCTCTCCAAGTACTGAAGACAGAAAATGAAGGATGAGTTGAATGCTGTTCTATGTTACTGCCATTTCTCTCACTTTATGTTGCTTTTGATATATATTATTGGAAATGACTACGTGGAAAGATCAGTCCTTTGAGGCAACATTGTCAAGCTGCTTTGTGAAAATACATATTTTTTATTTATAATTGTAAATATTTGGACCAGTAACACAAAGAGAACATATTTTTGGATTTCGTCCATGCACATTAATCAAATGATAGCCTGTACACGCTCCTTTATTTGAAAATCAACATTAACACCCACTGTAAAGGATTATTTTTTTATAGATAAAAATATTGAGAGGTCTGACTAAATAAAGGAGAATGATTGTGAGCTCTATATTCAGGCTGCTATGTCTTTTGTTTGTATTGGAAGTTCATCTGTTAACTGAATTAGAGTTCATATCACATTTGATGTATTTAATATTGCTTTGCATAGGGACTGAGAGTTTTGTTAAAAGAACAGATGGAAACATTTGGAACTAGATTTCAGTTCCTTCTGTATATATATACGTACATGGTGAATGTCGAATACACAAGGAAAGAGTTACTATGGACCTGCAGACTACTGTCACTTATCATGTGTAAGCTGTTCCAATTCTTTTTCTTTTTTTTTTTTTTTTTCAATTAACAGTATTAACTTCCTCACCCCCAGGGGAAAGAAAGAAAAATCTTATTCTGTGTTGTTTTTTTAATTTCCAATAAGTGTTCCCTCTAAGCAGTTTTAGGCAAAGTCTACCACATGCCTGCAGAAGACTTATGAGTACACATCTCAGTATCTCCTTGGAGAATATATTAAAGTTTCTGCAGAAGTAAAAAGTGTTATTTTGATAATCCTTTAATAATATATTTCGTGAAAGATTCACCTCAAGAAAAGTTCTGTCCAGCACATTGAGGAGATATTAACCTTCTGTTGTGGTTTAAATTTGCAACAGCTTAGCACCACTCAGCCTTTCACTCACTCCCCCAGTATTCCATATTGTAAATATCAAAAAGTATCTACTTGTTTAACTTAAAAAGAAAATTCCCGTGGAATGTTCATTATGGTCTTCTATATTTATCATATAGAGCCTCAGAAAGAAAAATCTTACTTTGGAAATTTTGCCGGCCCTCAATTCATTTAATCAAAATCAGAACTTTCATGTTTCTTTTTCCCTCACTTGCTAATACTCAGGTTCACAAAATAAACACTACTATGTGGATGTAATTTACTTAAAACTAAGTGTGCTGGTTAGCTGTAGATCCAGAATAAAATTTATCTTGTTTGACATAGTCCTTACTGTAATTGAGTGATAAGTACATGTAAAGTTATCTCTGTTTACCTGGTACTGTAACAATTTCTTCATTTGCAATTGGTGAATATATTAATTAACATACAGTATTTATTTTTCAGGTACTCATCCTTGAGTGCTACCAGTTGAATTCCTGTTGCTGGAATCCAGACTGCATATTTGAAGTTCTAGCATAACTTTACTTTTTTAAAGTATACCAAAATAAAAGGTTGATATTCCAGGATAATCCATAGCTTCCAGAATGTTATTTTGCCACTATTTGCAATAATAATTAATAAAAGCTGCAAAATATAGACCCTTCTATTTTTACTGAAGTCTAAATATCTAAATTACTAAAATTCGATATTCCTGAAGTATATAGTATACTTTGCTGGGACCTACATGATTATAAGTAGAATTATTAACATACATGCAGTGCTTACATATCTTCTAGCTTTTAGAGTTTCCTATCCTTTTAGAGTATCCTATCCTTTTTAGAGTTTCCTTTTTGTTTTTGAAGTGATACTCTAAGGGATATTCTTAGGGTAAAAATACGGAAAAACTGTTAAGAAAGTCAGTACATTTAGTGCTAGGCATTTCTCATTCTAGGTAAGGCTCCTTTTCACAAAATAACTGTTTCTCAAGAGGGATTAAGCCTTTAAAGTATATAAACAAGGGTTAGGGACAGTAGGGGGAGAGGTGGGGAAGAAAATGTTTGTAATGACAAAAATGTTTTTCCTATACTTGACAGCATATATAAGTGATTTATTGATTAAGAGTCAGTTAAACAAAGATTGCAATCAAAACTGAGCATTTCAACCTCCATTTCAGCAAAAGTATATTTAAGAAAGACATCTACCTAGCTTATTTTCTGATTGCTATTTATGGCTTGAGTAGAAGGTAAATACAAAAATGTGAAGTAAAAAACCAAATTTGTATGTTTTTTCTTGTAATTGAGAAATAATAGGTCCAAAATCCTTTTACATTCCCAGATAGTCTGTGAAGTCAGTAAAGCGATTTGGATATGCATGTCTGTGTGTGTACACATGGAACTGTATTTATATATATTCAATCACTGTACAATTTTGTTCAGTTATTGCATCTAAATTCCTTAATGTAACAAATATACGTAAGGAATGTGCTATCAAACCTGCTGCAGAGTCAAATACTCATAGCATGATATAAGGAGTCAGTGTTTTGACGGTATGTAATAAGAGATATCCCTTAAATTTGTGACTTTCTTTGTAGGGTCTTACTAGAAAAAAATAACATTATAAAGGTATTTGGCATCAAGACTGATAAAATCAGTAAAAATGAAGTAGTTAAATAGCATTCCTACTGAAATAATGACATACATAGAAAAATTTAGAAGAAAGTTTCTGTCCTATATAGCAATGCTGCGATGAAAATTTCACTGGGGACTGGAAGCTTGAGGACAAGTCAAGCATAAACTAAAGCAGCTTATGGGTAGCAAGAGGAATTACTTGGACTTAGGAAGCTGTGTAATAGTAATGGCAAATTACAAGGTTTTGTGACCTAAGTCAGCTTCACTGCATAATTTGAGAACTCTCCTTACTTCCCCCTTGTATACATATTTTTTTCTTATGGAGTGAAATATGGAGTGTCAAGAAGGGGAATAATGACATTTTTCAGGGGTCTGTGATCTAATGCAGTATTCAGAAATATTTTAATGACAGATGAAAGCAGAGAATCTTTACTTTCACATTACTTGCTTAACTAACAAACACCTCTGGTTCACCTCGTTGTATCTGTTGCATCATTTTATTTACTTAGCTCACGGGTAAATTTTTACACCTAATTTTAAAGTGGTGAAGGAGATGCTGTGTAAGGATTAAATTACCATTTGTCCAGGTAGAGAGTTTAGGGGTTGTGCCTTTGTGTAGATGCCTTGTATAGTATGTTGATGTGTGTGGAGATCTGAGAGGCACAGAGGACATTTGTGATTGGGTTTTTTTGTATAACCAACTGAGAAAGACCTTGCCAAGAGCACCCTGGTGACATGATTTATTTATTGTATCCTAAGTATACTATACTATAAGAAGCTACATACATAGGTTGTTCCAAAAGCAATCCCTTCCACTTATTTTCTTGAAAACCACAACAGTTCAATTTGATAGAGAAGATTATCAGCCACAAAGCATTGTTTTTCAACACAGTCACCTCTATTGGCTATATATTTTCACCAGCAATAAACACAGGGCCTGCATGCCAAGTTCATAAAAATCTGTATGTCCATCCAGAATGTGGCTTGTCTTTCCTATCACCGTCTTTACTGCTGAAATGTTCCACTCACAACCTCAATGTGCTTACATACTGTGTTTGGTCTCCACAAACATTCAGAAAGAATTGCTGAATGTCAATGAGTGCATTTCTTTCACCACGGAGAAGTAAAACACCATTTTGTCACTGTCCCTCTGCTGCCATCTGTCTCACAGCAACAGATACCAAAACTAAGCTCTACTATATACATAACACTGATGTAGACAGTACCGGCAAGTTGAAAAATACATATATATCTGTATTTCATAGAATCATAGAATCCTTAAAGTTGGAAGGGACCTTTAAAAGCCATCTAGTCCAACTTCCCTGAAATGAACAGGGACATGCACAGCTAGATCAGCTTGCCTAGAATGTGACCCAGCCTTGCCTTACCACATCTCTGGGCCACCTGTTCCAATGCCTCACCACCCTTACTGTAAAAGACTTTTTCTTTGTGTCTAACCTAAATCTGCCCTCTTTAAGCTTGAAACCATTTCCCCTTGTTCCATCACCACAGATATTGAAAGGCTGCTATCAGATCACCGCAGAGTCTTCTTTTCTCCAGGCTGAAGAGCCCCAGCTCTTTCAGCCTGTCAGCTATTCGAATGATCTATGTGGAAATGGTCCAGACATTTTTAACTTTTTGATAATTTCAGAAAATAATTTAGAGGTATTGTCACCTTTCATTGGGAAAAAAAACAATGACAGGTCATGATGCACCTTATATGGGTTGGGATGTGGAGTAATAACACTTCAGGTGGAGGTAGCAGGAAAAAAAGACAGAAAGAGCAGAAGAGATTAGAAGAAGCTTAATGTATTACTCATGGGAAATACATGACATCATCATTGTTAATCAGTGAAGATACTTTTCCAGTTACCTAAACTATTAATATTTCATGAATAAGATGGCTCATATGTGATATGAATCCACAGTCATCCTTCAGAGGGTCAACATCTGAAAAGGTGCCAGGCTAACGCAGAATGCCAAGATAAATCTTTCAAAACAAGTTCAAATAAATGATGCCTTATTATAGTAGGCTACCACAGCAATCACTAAAGACTCCAGTGAGAAGGAACTTTTATTATTATATTTTTATCAAGAAGTCTTCTGGGAGATGTTTATTTGCTTCCCCTCTGTGCCACCCAGCTGTTCCTTCCTTTCATGGTCTTAGGGCTAATTACATAATGTTCCTAATTTATACTCACTGGTAAATCAGATCAGAGCATTACCTGGAGGGCAAGCTCTAATTAGAGGAATTTCAGAACAAATTGTCTAAAGAACTTGTTTAGTGTGATTAAATGTAAGTGATGGGCCTCTTTCTCTCTCTCTATTTCCCTCTCTTTAAAAACATGAATATTTACCTTACACAAAAACCTGGCAGATTAAAAAAATAATCCCAGCAATGACAGTTCTAATTAAAGGGATATAAAACAAATGCTAGTACTACCAGATAAAGCAAATTGAATTCCCTGCCTGTGGATAAATGTGGATGGATTCTGAATTCTCTCACTACTGTCTTAATATTTTAAGGTGTCTTACATCATTGGTGAATCAAAAAAAAAAAAAAAAAGAAAAGAAAAGAAAAGAAAAGAAAAGACAAAAAGATTTATTGAATTTCCAAGGAAAAGAGGAAAAAATAAAAAAAGAAAGAAAAGTATTCAGCTGTTTGCCTAAAAGTCAAATGCCCATTTTTGTCTTTATAATTGTTAAACTATAGCATATATTTGTTGAGATGTTATCATAGTCCCTGCCAAAGAGTAGAAAGGAATGAGTAGAAATGCCTCTCTGTACTTTGACTGGAAAGGGATGAAAACATTCTCAATTAATATCATTATCAAGAATTAAATAACCTGAAAGTGGGATGACTCCTATCTCATGCTGTTTGTAATAGCTGTCTGGAGTTCATAAGAAAAACAGTTGGAAGCCAAGAAAAGAGATGAAGTTTAATAAAAGAAGAGCTGTGACTCTTCTGTCGTACTGGTGGTGCCCCTTCAGATTGAAGACTTCAGAATCAGATTTGTCCACCAAGACTCAGAAGCAGAAAAAAAGTTAACGTAAATTTAGGAAACAAATAATCTCAATTTAATACTTTATCTTGCTCCGTTCATATGAAAATATAAATAATCTTTTTCACAAGGGGATGAAAAGAGTGATATATTATTACCATGCCCCAGCAACAGTCCTACTCTTGATCCCTGTGAATTCCCACTGTATTGTGTGAATTCAAGGTTATCTAACATTCTTAATTAAATTTGTTGTCCTGATTGTACCTTGAATGCATTGACTCTACTATCCTACTGCAGCCAGTGTAATGTAAAATCAGCCTTCAACCTGAAACAACACTCACTTGTGTGGTAGAACATCATGTAAACTTGTTTGTCCTTACAGAAGATATTCTGAACTCATTTTTTCATCATATTCTTGTAAAAACAAGATTTTGGAACTGGTATTGCAAATATTATTTTAATATGTACTCAGTCTGTGGATACATTATAATAACATCATAGTAATTATAGCTGAAATAATAGTTCCCCTTCCCTGCCTTTTAATACGACACAAAAAGAAAGGTGAGCAGCGTATGAGGTCTGCCAAACAGGTTCTGAGACACTTTTATTTGCTCTCAAATTGTTCTTTATAACATTTAAGAACTAGTAGCTTCCTAGTCTCCCTAGCCAAACAGCTCTGTTGAGAAAATATTAACCATCCTGAAAGTGCTATACATATTCCTAGGGGGAAATACGCCACTAGAGAACAGCAAATGCTGCTGGAGGTATGTGAGTGCTGAGATTTCTGTAATAAGAGCAGTAGTTCATAGCTCAGGCAAGGTAAAAAAAAGGGCAACAAAATCCTCATGGGAAACAACTTAGGATATGATGCTAATTTCCCCAAAAGAATTTAAAAAAATCTCAAGAAAAAAGTAGTTCAAACATTTTTTCCCCCCCCTTTTAAAAAGAAAAGAGATTATATTTTTTTATAACCCACGATCATTTCTCTAGATCTTTGGCTATAGAATTGATAGGCATATCCTGGCTAATATTATCCTGTTAGGTTTCTTCACAAGAATTCCTTTGTACATACACAGCAGTAAGAAAAGTCCCTGAAACCTTTGCCTTGAACGTTGAAAGAGATGACATATATTAGCATACAGTTTGCTGTTATCTTTAACAAGAAGTTCGTTGAATCCCTCTGTGTTTAGCTAGTTTATCTTCATATACTTAGTTTCTTCCAGTTTCAGGACATGTGTCCCACCTCCTTTAAACAAGAACCTGTTTTAGCTGTGCAGTGTACAGCTAGTAACAGATATTTATTATTTGTTCCTTTAAAACTTCCTTAAGTGATGTTCCTGCTTGGCTGGCCAGATCTGCTGTTTCTAAACATGGTTTGGCCTATGGTTTGAGAAGTCATGTCTAACTTACAACAGATAACTAAATATATGTGGTGAATTTGAGGAAGTGGGGAAAAAAAGTAGAAGAAATATTTCCTTACATTTTCTTTGAATTGCTTTTGGACTTCAGTGAATCCCAGCTTGATATCAGACTATTGTGTTGATACTAGTGAATGTTTTCTGTCATATCTAAAATATTTGCTTAGGAAAACTATTTGCATCTTGGAATGCTATAAGATAAAATAATTTTAAGTATTCAAAGACTCATTCAAAATTCCTCAGTTAGTGGATACTTAATGTAAAGTAAAGAAAGATGGTACATTACAGAGACAAAATTGGCCGCAGGCCCTGGGAGATGTTAGATCTCCTTATTTTCATTTTTCTGAACCAGTGATTGTGCTCCCATCAGCTCCAAACCGTAGGGAGGTGGATGATGCTGGAACTGGTCTCTGGGGATAACACTGCCCAGGTGACCCTAGAGGCACCACCTGATCACTTCAGGAAAGACCTTGGCTAATGGGGGAAATAATAGTCATTTTCTTTACAGTGGAGATGCACTTGCAAGTGCTAGGTGTCTATCAGCAGAACACTGCTAGGTATATCTTTTGCAGGTGGTTTGGAGATTGCCTTCAGGATTAGCCTTGTGAAGCACAAGTGGAGGTTCTAAGTATTCTGTTCAGGGTTGTCCATTCTACACGTGTACTCACTGTTAAACCACACATGCAGTGCCAGAGGGATGGTGGTTTGTGGCTCATTCAGATTCAAAAAACATGTGGATAACTAACAGAGAAGAAGCACAGCGTTCAACGAAACGTGTCTGTTGTTTTTTTGGAATGAACGTAACAGGCTGCCAAATACATCTAACATGAGAGCTCCATCCCTACCCCTATCCCATGAGTAATCCCAGAGCTATCTGTACTATCACAAATGTTCTTGTTGGCTTGAGGGTAACAAAAAAGAACCAAAGATCCTACCATATTGTCAGCTTTATAGTTAGAGGTAATGAAATTTTTCTCTGGAGTGACTGGGAAATGCCTGACAAGACTATGAAGATATGTATTTCATAATCCCAGTGTATTCTTGAGTACATATTCTAATCCGCCTGTGCCAGGATTTTCCTTCCATAACGATGATAATAATACCTTTCTTGTCAACATTTTTCTCTCTGTTGAAATTTCCTGTAAAGGAGTTATCTGTTATTGGTAACTCATGCAGAATCTAATGCACTGAGACTCAATTCCTGGCTCATGGTTGAGGCAGTACTGTAATATAAATAGCAATAATATAGATACACTTCTGAGATTGTTGCATATGTATATGTACATATATAAATATAAAGACTATGTTGTGTAAAGCAGATAGAATTATGCTGACATGAGATTTAAGTCTGTGACACCATGTTTTACAGGTGTTTTAAAGGAAAATTTAAAGGGATGGTTTCAAATATAAATAGCAGTTATGCTCCACACCCTCATTTTCATTATGTGACAATTAGCTATTATTAGATATTTTTATATTTGAAGAATATCTTTCTAAAACACATATATTAAGAATATGTCATTGAATGAAATAATGTTGTACTTACATTTCTAAGATACATTTAAGATTCCTAAATCATAGTTTTTATAGTAATTATTTGTGATTTTCATTGCTGGAGTAAATGCTAACAAATGCCAAATAAGTGACAGTTTAAAAGTAGAGTTCTCACAAAATGGTCAAAACCACATCAAAGTTCCTTCTGGACTGCTTCATACATTAGCCATTTCAATGCACACTACCAATAACTAAAGCTTAGCTTCACACACAAGAGCTCCTGAGCAAGAGAGAGTGGTAGGAAGAAAATTTTAACTTCATAACTTTGATTCATAGTATTTCTGTTAACTGCTGTATTAGAACAAGTGAAGTTTATAGTGCTTGATTGAAAATTTATTTTATTTGCTCAGGCTTGAAGTTAAAACTGTGCTATTCCTTAACTCTGTGTCTATAAAATAGACAGTGTTCATAGCCCATAAAATAAAATAGATTAACTTTTCACTGGCATCCTATCAATATTTTGCCATCTAGAAAGTGTAAAGAAACTAGAATTACATGGTTTCATTTCTTACATTTTAGCAGACTGGAAAAAGGTTCTACAGAAAAATAATTTTCACTGGATGTTACACTGCTTTGAAATAAAATTTAAGATTCTGATACTCTACAATATATTTATTGTAAAATTTTATCCAGCTTTTCACTTTCTCGTACACTTTAGGTGGATGTCCTAATGAATTTCTATATCTGAATGAGCTGACTGTTCTCATCTTATTATGGTTCAAAGCTCCTAACTTACTGTTGTATATGATATATTCTCCCATTCCTTTCAGCATCTCTATGAATCCCCTAAGAGCTTCCAAAGGGGGTATAAGAGAGAAGGAGACGTACAGATTGTCAAGCCTGGCAAATTGGAAGCCAAATAGTGACAGTTCATAAACTAAATAGTCTGGCAATATTCTGATAAAGGCAGCATCACTTTTCCAAACAGCAATTCAGCATATATCTCTAATATGTTTATTGGAAAAAGAAAACCAAAATTGTTTACATTCAACAGTTAAACAATAAACATGGCTAATGACCTTTTTTTTTCAGTGGGCAAAACTATAGTTATTCTAAAATGGCAATTATACACAAAAAGGAAGCCTAGATGTGTTTATTGACTCCTTGTAGCTCAGATGCGATATTTTTCTTTTGCATATAGTAATGCATTTTATAAGCTAAGTTCAAACAAGTTGATGGGTTTTTTGTTTGTTTGTTTGTGTGTGTTTGATTTTCTAAACTGCTTTAAGATAGACTGTATGAGGAAAGCCCCGATCAAACTTTTATAATTGGAATGCAGAACCACAGAATAATTTAGGTTGATAAACATGTCTGTAGTCCAAAACATCTTTTAGGGAGATAGAAGTCACATCAACCTTTTCTGGATGTTACCAAGTTTTTAATATATTCAAACTTGAAGATTCTGCATTTTCAGGCAACCTTCTCCGCTGCATACTCATGTTTATTGTGATTGTTCTTTGTCTCTGTTCAGGATTTCCCATGTTGCCACAAATGACTTCTAGCTAGAAAAGTCTCTCTTAGCCTTCCCTAGAATCATTTTTCTGTGTAGTTGAAGACTGCAATTAGACACCTTAATTGAGGAAAAACCCTCCTCATAGATCATATACTACATCTCTACTGAGCCTACTTTGATTAGTTCAGGGATGCATAAAAAAGAAAGTAAACATGACCCCTAAAAGCACCTGAGAGGAGGATATGCACTTCCTTTAATCTTCCAGTCATGTATCTTATGATCTGCGACTGCTCATATTTTTCTCTTTCTGGCACTGGATCCATCTGCAGTCAGATATGGCTTGACCAGATGCCTATCAGCAACATGTTCCTTGCTTCACCTTTTGCCTAGTGCCTCCGTGGGTTCTCCAGGTGACCTGTAAATAAAAAGCCACACTTCTCCAGCTTCCACTGTTCTTGGCTCACTGAACTACCTTAGCCTGTCATCTCTAACGCTTTTCATGTGAGTTTGGATTTTTGAAATCTATCCTTAATGTTTAGTTTATTATCCTTAATTCTCCTTAATTGTTTACCCTTAGTTATCCTTAATTTTGAGCACCTTTAGAGTGAATAGCAGCCATAAAAGAGGAAGAAAAAACTATTCATCTATATAAAAGGAAGAATTTTTACATATCTGAGCAAATTCTGTCTGTCTTTGAAGGACTATAAGAACTTGTATTGACTTCAGTGGAGTGTGACCTATTTCTGTTATTTTATGAGGAATCTGTTCTGTGATGAGAACTCAAAATCTGAAATATCTTGTAGCCTTTGAGGTATGCAGTATTTCCTGCAAAGGTTTTTTTGGTATAAAACAATTGAAACATTTATTTTGAAGAAATGTTCTTTTAATAACTGGATAGTAAAGATCTAACATAGAAATCCCATTGTACTAAATAAAAATGATAAATTAGTTGGATTGGTTGCTGAGCATACATTTAATAACTGATTATTACAGACATTTTCATTTCAGTGTTAATAAGTACTCACAGTTATTAAAAAACTCCTGCTAATTGCTCTGGAATACAATTAATTAATTGATATCAAGCTGGTCTCTGATTAATTTACTGTGTTTCATGATAGTCAAGAAAAATTTATGAAACAGGGAACACAAGACTGTAAATGTGTTTGGGAGTGACAGGGAGAAGAGACATTTTACAAAGAACATTAGATTGAAATCTGAATTTGGAACACCCTTCTCTAGTGGTACACTAGGGACTTATGTGGATATGACTTTAAAGCTGAAAGACAAAGCAGTATGAATTACACTTTATCGCTTTACTTCCTTACTATCAAAAAATCCATATAAATGTTGCTTAGTAGGGTTAGATTTCACATTATTAAGTACGAAAAAGATAGCAGGAATAACGTCTGAAGTTATTCTTGCTCAGAATGTGGCTACAGAAGCTATTTATTATTGACAGCAAGTCAAATATATGTGTAATAAGAAAAAAAGAAACAACTGTTGTGATAGACTGCATAAATCATTAGTCATAGTGTTATTTTATTTTTGTTAAAGATCATCATCCCTTCTTGAATGAAAGGTGGCACACTAGTCTTGTCTGATAACAGCAAATTTCATGAGACTTTTTTTGCCACTACCCTAAACAGACTGTGACCCCTGCAAAGTCATTCATTTAGAAGAAAGGTAACAAGTGAGGCTGTGGGGTTTATGTTGTAGAACATATGTATCACCTGTTTATTCTTCATTCACTTAATTGACTTGCAGAAATTCCAGTCACTTTAAATGCCCAAATTTTCTTTCCATAGAAAAAAAATGCAGGAACAGTGTTAGACTCAGGACTGACTTGATCCCAGGACTGGAGTAGGACGTGATCTAGGAGAGCACCTAAACTTAAGCTTGGAAGCACACCTGGGTCCTCTAGACAAACACAGCCTTACCTAAAGCCATGTACAGCAGCCAAAGCAGCTCTGTTCTGAAAGGTATTCTGAAACTGTTGTTGCTGATCTGTGGTCTCTTTTTTTTTTTTTCAGCCAAAGCCACACAACGCCTCAAAATGCTTTTGTCTCTTTTCCATACATATCGGTGTGTATGTAAGTATATGTATGTATACATGAATACACAGATATTATTTTTTAATATATTTGGTTTTACTACAAGTAGTTCCTGTAGAAATTTGTGTCTATGCAGGACAGGATTAATACTCTTTAAAGAATTTAACTATTACTATTTCTACTTCAATATCTGCATCTAATTTCAACTTACTAATATTTTAAAATTATACCCTGGACTGTTTCAGGATTTTATATCTGTAGAAAAGAACAATTAAAACAAAGAAAAGCCACGTGTATGCTAGTGACAGAATAGTACTTTGTATAACATTGAAAGCAAAAAGCTGCATTATTGAAATAAATGCTATTAGATAAAGCAGTCTCAATTTAATAGAAGCCAGACATACCAAATCACTGAATATTCATCAATTTCTTCCTCTTCTCTTGGCGCACTGCAGCCTGTGAACAAGCAAGTGCTTAAATGATAGCCACTTCATAACCAGATGATACATTCTATAAGACTATGGTACACTGTTTACTGGAATCTTGTTTCAAGAAGCAAATTCCATTGAATCTGTATCTATGACATTTGGGAGCATGGCTTGAAAGCATATGTGCGTGTTCACCTTTACTTCAATAGCTTTAAAACATTTTAATGTATGATTTTCATTGCAGGTAGTTTTGTTCATTAGAGCATAAGGTGATCCTTATTGGATGTTAATTAACAAAACTTAATGCTTTAATAAATTGGGAGGACTTTGTGATTTCATTCTTCAAGATCTCTGTGCAGAGTGAGCAATCCAAAGAAGGATATGACTGGAGAGATCTCATTTTTTATTTCTATTGTAGTATTTTAAGTTTTTTAGCTATTTCAGGAGGGTATTCTTACGCTTGTTTCTGCTTACTTATTTTCATCTGAGTTTCTTAAGTGCTAAGTTCCAACAACAAGAATAAGGAAAACGGTATGAAATTATTTTAATTCCTTATTTCTAGTGGTGTCCCTAAAAGTAACTTTAATTAGGTAAATCTGTCAAGAACTAGTTAATTTTTAAGCAGAAGTTATTGAACAGTTTTAACTTCTTATACCTTAATCAAAATAGAAAAAGTAGTTCTTTCATTAAAATTACTTCAAGTTTCACACTTGACTGAATTTGAAAGATTCAGAGAAAAATTCTGATCGGTCTGTCAGTTTTCATCTGAATCCATCCTTGGCATACAAATCTTTGATGAGATTTTTGTTCTTGTAGAGCATAGTGAGAAAATAAGTGCTTTCTTCAGATTTCTAAGGAATCTTCCTTGTGGTTTTTCAAGGATTTAATTTTTTATCTTTTTTTTTTTTTTCCCCAGTGACTATATATTGCCATCTATAACATAAATCAATTCATTTATTCTGTGCCTAAATTTATCAAAATATAGGAAAGTTGTACTATCTGATGTGATAAACAGTACGGGTTTAAGTCATTAAATGATTATATTTTCAAAGACATAGCAGTAAATATGCATTACAAATCCACCAGTATAACAATTTGACAATGAAAAACAAGTGCAAGACGTCTTCAGATATATTTTCCTATTTTAAAATCAATTCACATGAATCTAGCTTATTACCCCATCTATTTCCTCATGCTCTGAAATACTTTTTGTGGATAAGTTTATCTGGCTAGACTGTTAGTGAAACCTGCTTTTAACATTTATACAAAATGAACATTTACTACTGACAGCATTAACGTACACACCCAATCAGAGATTGCTAGCAATTTTGTGCAAATTAATTGACCGATCACATCTAACAGTTTAAATAACAAATATGGCATGGGACAGAGTTTGAAGTTTTCAAATAGTCCTTTTGTTTGCTATACTTTTGCTGCCACAGAAAGCTGCTTTTCAACATAAGTGAGCATTCTAAAGCTAATCCACATTTCTGCAGACACGAGGTTTTCATGACCAACCCATAAAAATCAGAGAGTAATAATTAAATGGATAATTTAAAATATGTTTCTAATAAAAATATTAGTAATGGTCAGAAATCTCTCACGAGAAGCAAAAATTAAATCATTGCAGAATGATTCACTGCAAATTATTCACACAGCTGTAGAAATGATTCAGTATGACAGATTGATGGGTAGAACATGCCCATAAAAACAGGATATTCCACACTCTTTGTTATCCTTTCTGTGCTACACATTCCATGGCTTTTGCTGGGATTGTACAAGTACGTGCAAAGTAATTAATGCCAGTCTGCAGAAAAATCTGATTTTCCTGCAAGCACCATGTTAAAAGATACAGCCCAACAGGAGCAATTGGTCGAAGATAGAAATGAAATGTTGCATTCTCAGTTAACAGAGGGAATACTCAACCGGATGCCTCTGGCTTCAGTTTTATGACAGTTATGTAGAGTTGCTCAGAGTCAGTTAATTTATTTTTCTGACCAAGACAAACATTTCCAACTAATATGTAATCTCTAGAAGCAGGTCTTTTTGTTTGTTGCAATACAGAGCAAACTTCCAAAGATTAAATTAGCATGA
Source organism: Alectoris magna (assembly GCA_030625065.1). Classification (NCBI taxonomy): domain Eukaryota; kingdom Metazoa; phylum Chordata; class Aves; order Galliformes; family Phasianidae; genus Alectoris; species Alectoris magna. The sequence goes on from CM060565.1 coordinate 18,061,751, forward strand.
TGAAATATGCTGTGGGTCATAATATTTTTCAGAAATAACCTGCTTTCTAACTGACCCTTCCCTGCTTCCTTCATGTATGAATTATAATATTTCTGTAGTTTTAGATATTTTTTTTCTACCAAATTTACACAAATTGTGATCTCAGTCAAGTTTAACTTGATGAATTTATGAATAGCCCTTTTAAATATTTACCATGAAGTCTTTATCTAAAGGCAGATTTTTTGCTGGCAGTTTTACAGCTTAATAGCTGTAAACATTTATGAAACAACGTAGTCGTAAAAAAAACAACAGAAAACATGTCTATTATTCTAACATGAGTATTTAGCTGCTCCTTTTAAAACACTACAGCTGGTGCCCTTTGATTAGGTAATGTCTATCAAATGGATTATTGTAATGGGAAATTATATATTACTTGTATTTGGACAGGAAAAGTGGGAAAAAAAAAATAAAAAAAGAAGAAGAAAAGCAGAAAAGAAGACCCAAGAAGATAGTTCTGTTTCCCAAAGAACATTCTCAGCATTTTCTTCACCTTTCTATAACCTTTGGAGCTGGATTATTAATTTATTAATTTAGGTAATTTAACTTGCGTGGACCTTGTACACGGTGCATTTCTAAGGACAGGAAAGAAGAAATTCCATCTTAAAGATTTCATAGTCTCCTATAGTGATTCTACAAAATCTTGGTGCATGGCAACACAGTAGTATTGATTTTCATAATCATGGCCCTCAAACTTCACTTTTCTCTAGGAAATGGAGGCAGCAGTCATCTCTTCTCTTACAAACCAAGCTCCAATAATGCTTTAAAAATCTTTTTAAATTGCTTAGGAGTTTTGAGATGTATAGATATTATTATTCATAAAGTTAGTATCACTGTTTAGACTCCTCCAGTAAGTACATACAGGCACAGAAAATTCAAAAATCATTGTCCACAAATAAGAGGAAGGAGACAACTGTGATCTTTTTGTTAATAAACTTACATTTGGAGAACTACTGGGAGAATTATTGAACTGGGGTTCCCTTCTTAGGCTCAGCAAGCTCAGGCTAATATCTTCCAATTCAATCACCACATTTTCTTCAGGATTGGTTTTCAAAAGAGCTTTCTGGACACAGCTTCTACATCTCTTGCCCAAGTTATCTATTATATGGAAAGAAATACAAAAGTAAGAAGAAAATTCAGGACAGACAATGAATAGATAATAATTACAAAAGAAGTAATCTCCATGCTCTATTGAAGTGGATTGCTTGTGCCTTTTTTTTCAGTACTGGAAAAATCCATAAATATTCTCTAATCACTTTCAGAAATCTCATTTGACATTCCTGTAAAATTCAATGGCAAATGAGATAATAAAATTTGAGGTCTTCTGGAGAATTAGAAGTTTGGCCCAAGAATCAGAGGAATTCACTTGCAGTGCCTTGGAGAGCTACATGCACACTGAATTATGTAACAGGTGGTGTGGGTGGGTGTGCATGTGCAGACAAAACATCCCAGTACCACTGCTGGTTCACAATGAGAATTCATACCCAAACATGTCACTTCCACATAATCATGTTAGCACATTCTTCCTAACCTGAACATGTTGAGCATGAAGGAACTTCATGCATCATGCTGTTTATCCTTGACCTTTCTTGTTGAGTTCAGGGAGGTACATGTGTCCTCTACTTTCTCTTGTTAAATTCTAATTAAAAGAGAAGGGAGAGATTTAAATGTGTGAAATTTTAATAGAGTTTCCCAGTGTAGCAATAGTACATTATGTCATTCTGGATAAATTCTGACTGAATTAGCTTTTGCAGAATGCCCACCAGACCTGCTTCTACAGGCTGTTTTGCCATCTGCACTATTAAAACATCCTCATTAAGTGTGCCCAGGGTCTAATCTTTCACAACTGATCACAAATTGTCCATAATGCATAGCCTGAAATAGAATTGCTGGAATTAATTTTTAAAAATTAAACTTGCAAATTCATTATACCAGAAAGAAAAGGATATATCTAGATAAAATAATTTTAGTCTGTAAAGAATGAAGATTAGCTTGGTTACAGACAATGATAACAAAGATCAGATACTAATAAATTATTATCATTTTCCTCTGGGGAATCAGGAAAGTTTTAATGTGTTTATATTGCAAGTATTACATAAGCTCTTTCATTTCTCTGCAAGTTTGTTTGGAAAATCCTACTACATACAAGTGTTGACCCCTCACTGGATTTAAATAATACAGACTCTTATAGGCCAAAGAAAAGCATCCGACAAACCACAAACCTAATTTGTAAGCTGAATATCCACACTTCTAGACAAAAGGAAGTAGGAAGAATTTGCTGTTTTTCTGCATGCTCCTAAAAAAAGATTTTATTATAAATTAATACTCCTCATTTTGTCTCTGAAAAAAAGAGAAGGGAAAAAAAAAAAAAGAGTAATAGAGAGAGTCTAGAATACACTACCTGAAATCTGGAGCTTGAGGTTCATGTCTTGCTCTGTGACTCACCTTCTTGTTCAGGCATGTCATGTATGTCCAGACACACACTTCAGTTTCCTCCTCATTTATCTTTCTCTATCTAATGGAAGGTATAGTTGCTGTATTAAGACAGAGGATAGCAGTCATACTGAGATAATTCAATGATGTCAGCATTTTAGCAATTAGAAGTCAGGAAGTTCCTAGGATGTGTGTCTGTCAATCTACAATCAATGATATTTGAGGATTTACTTTGCAACTATATAAAGGGTACTGTGGGAATTCTGCTCAGAATCTGGATTCCTAAAACATGAACATATAAAAAGCTTCCTTTGTCTGGTTCCACTTCTATTTAAAAGTAACTGGGAGAAGTATGGAAAAGACAAAGAATCAGTCAGGAATAGCTCAGGCATTTTTAAATGTGAGATCTGTGTAAAACCATGAAGGGTGTTGTAAGTCTTGGCTTGAACTGGTATTCTCATGATTCCTGGCCTCATTTAGGGCAAGGCTGAAAGCTAAGGTCTATGAATATCCTTTAGTTTGAAGTCCTAGTCCTGTCAAACTTGAAGTTTCCCTTGCAGTGCAATTTACATTGTGAGAGCACACAAAGACACAGCAACTGGGAGTTCTAGCCTCTCACTAGCCTAGTGCAAAAGAAAATGGGCATATCTTGTCATGGTTTGACAGCAGCTTTTTAAAACTGGAACACTTCAGTAGAATTCAGACAGTCAATAGAATGCTTACAAATTATGTTTTTGGATGCAGAAAATGATTAATCTGAAAATTAATGATTTCTAGAATATTGAAGGAAATAGCATTTTTTTTTTTTTTTATGACAGCCCTAGTGTCCATCCTTCAGAGTAATATGCTGTATGCAGTAATCTTTTGCACTTTTTCTACCTTCTCTGTCCTTCTGTGTCCCATAAATGTTTCAAAAGTTGGAAGTCTGAACATTTATCTCCTCAAATAATACAGGAAGAGACCATATTTAGATTTATAAGATAAAAAGTCCATTATTAAAACTGTTTTTGAAGAGGTCAAGAGAAACAAGATCCTTCCCAACACTGGAATGTCATCCTTGCACTCCTCTGATGAATCCATCTGGATTTTCAGGCAATCGCTATTCCTTGGAGCATCAACTCCCTGGATGTCTTTAAATTGGGAAATTCGACTGCCTCATCAGACTCTAGGCTCTTTGTTCCCTTGGAAAAAAAAAGTAAAGTTTTTTCTTTTTGTGACCTAATTAATAGCAACAATGAAGTATACTTGGGAAACAGATAAGTATGTGCTCAACTTACCGTCAAATGACTGTCACCATTCTAGAGTAAGTGAATAGTACATTGATTATCATATACCTTCTTGCCTTGTGCATGCAAAGACATTGTGGTGGCATGTTTCTTCACATTTTGCACACTACATCTGTCAAGAAGAGATATGCGCTAGACAGCTCAAAAGACAAAATAAACTCTTTCAGTAATAAGGGAATGACTCAACAGGGAAATGGCATAGGCAAAATTCAGTGTATATCTCTTCAGAAGGATAGAGGCAGATAACTAATTATTCAGAAGGACTAGGTGTGGCAACTCTTAACTATCTCTCTGATCTTGCACTCAGTCTAAACAGCAGCAAAGAATAATGTTGCCAAATAAGGTAATGCATTTAAAAAGACCAAATAAAGAGCTGCACCATGCAGGTGCATTCTCATCATTGAGGTCTAAAGACCAGTGAGTAAGGGAGTTTACTCGGTGCTAATCATTCATTGAAATAATTGGATTTCAACTCATTTGCAGTGGCTTAAATGAACAGAGAAAATGTCCAGTTCAGACTAGTCTGATGCAGAAGAGTGTGGTTTTTTTTTCTGTTTTGTTTTCTTTTGTTTTTTAATAAATACCCATCAGATCTCATTTACTCACATCACATCATCATCCACAAGGCAAAAATATCATGTGTTTTCACAACCAGACCAGCAGCAAGAGCACAAGATAAGAAGGGTGCTGGAGTTAGAGATAAGACCAGAGTGTAAAATGCTCCCTCTGAATTCGCTAATACTAGTTCCTACCTTAGCAGAGATTCTTTGCATCTACTTAGACTTAGACTGAAATACTTAGACTGACAATAGTTGAATGGTAAATAGAGGCAGAGGGAACCAAGCAAGCAGACGCCACAAAATACTGATTCATGTTTTAAAAAAAATCCATATTGAAGCTGGCAAATCCAGCAGGGATTTTCCCTGGCTTCTCTGAAAAAAAGGGAAGTAAAGTCCTCTTTTGCAGCTATTGCCTGGACATGCCTCAGAGCTGGGCCTTTCCCAGGGTTACTGAAAGCCCTCTAATCCTGGCTTCCACCTGCTCCAGCACATCACATTTTGCAGCTCAGCAAGAGTCTATCTTTAGCCTCTCAGTGGTGGGACATTTTGGGCAAAAGAGGATTAGGCAGGCCAGCACAGATTTCAGTGCAGCCTGCAACTAACTGCAGATGTATTATCAGCATAAGCTGTCAGTATTGACAAGAATATATAACATGACTGTTGCTTTGTTCTATTTCTGATTAATAGGTTTCTGTCAAACATGAAGAAAGAATGTTTCTACCTAAATAATATATTGTTCGTAATAAAACTTCCTTACATTATGCCTGTGCAATTTAGCATTTGTTTTAACTGGGGGATTGAGACTTAGAAATAAACGAGGCAAAAGATGATTTGGTGGAAGAAAATGCTCCACATCAAACATTATTATCGCAATGCAAAAGTGACATATCTCTGACAAACCTAAACAGTTAAATCAAAGAGTGAGAAGAGTGAACTGTTAATAATCAGCACAGCTTTTGTTTCTGTTTTCATAATATTATATTATTTCTCTGTGAATTCACAAGGTTTGACTTCATTACATGGTCTTGTACAATTTCTTCACTGTGAAGTCATGAAAATGAAAGTAACACAATTTTATTCCTTTTTTTTTCTTAGAACTTGAAAGAATATTGGGATTTTGAAATTATTTATGAATCCTTAAGAGTAGGTGTTTCAAATTGGAAGGGCTCTTTTTACTGTGGGTGAGCTACAGCACTTTGCTTTTTGTGAGGATGAGGTTCCACATATCAGATTTTATTCTCTTTTGAAATATTCTTCCTCTTTTGGAAGTGAGATGTGTCCTCATTCTGAACTTGGGTTTGGCAGTTTTTCCTAGAACTTCTTGGCAGAAAAACATGAAGATGCGGGGTGGGACAAGGGAAAAAATGGGCTAGCCTGAGTAAGAGTTTAGTAAACTGTAGGCAAGGGTTACTGGAACTCAAAGTACAAAATCTTCACTAAAGTTTAATTCTAGAAAAATCAAAATTGATTTAGTGAACAGTTCCTCTGACCCATAACAGTGTTCAGATGGAGATGTGCCAGTCTGGACTCCTAATCCTTGCACATAACAGAAGTCTACTGATAGTATCTGAAGTCTTGTATATTTGTAATGGTAGAAATTAGACTCTAATTTGGTCTCATTATTTCCTTTTTTTTTTTTTTTTTTCCTTTTTGTTTTTTTTCACTTCAGACTTGCTGTATGAAAATCAATTATTACTTGAGGTGATGTTTTTAGTGCATTCTTTATGGTTAGTTTTGTGATTTTTTTTCCCTAAAATTTGAAGATAATCCACGTATCTGTTGTGGACTTCATAATGAGGAGATATTGTTTCCTGGCCCAGTGTGTGGTTCTTAAATGGGCGTAACAAAATCATAATTTGTTAACATGAATTACAGAGCTGTGTTTCTTTTATCAGTTACAACAAAGCCAATTATTTGTAATGATCACAAAAGAGCTAAGAATAAGGAAAGTGCTCAAAAGTTTTGTTTTAATATGCCTTTTCTCCTGAAGTTACTGTCCCTTTCAGCAATCATACTACAGTTTCCACTTAACTCGCATTTAACTCCTCTATAATAATAATAAATAATAAATCCTCCTATCTCCTGTTTCCATTCTCAACAGAAAATACTTCACTTGGGAAGAAATAAATTGGCCTTGTTGCTGTAATTTAAACTATGGCACCTTAGTTATCAAGGAACACAGACCAAATAGATTATCTGGCTGTAAAATTTGTAAATTTTAAGACGGGTTATTCACTGTCCTGAATCCTATCAGAGTAATCTCAACTAATAAGAATAAGTGCTCAGAGAAGTGCTCACTTGGCATCTAATGTGTAGCTATCACTATTGTGGAGAGATGTAAGCTGCATAATTACATATGCATTTGTCCCCTAGCTATGCAGAAATTGCAACAAAACTTGTGAAAATGATTTTAACTGAAATTTATCTTGGCTTTAGAGCAAACAAGATTTGAAACAGACATGCAACTTCTCTGCCTGGAAGAGTGGCCAGAGTAGGAAAATTGGGTGTGACACTAATAGTTTGGCTTTTACATACAGATGTTATTGTCCAGCCCTCATGAGTAAGTCATTCTGTGCATGACTCAAAAAACATTACAGTTGTGGCTTGAAGCAGTGAGTTTTTTGCAGTGAGACATTCAGGGTAAATAAACTGGAGTAATACAAAGGAAATTCTGTGTAGTGCTTCCCTACTTCCTTGCATTGTTGTTGGGAGGCTTGTCAGAACTGCCTGATTTTATAGTTGCTGTAGTTGCTGGCATAATGAAAAAGTTCTTCCTTCTCTGAGAATGTCAGCATTGTCCATCTATAACAGGCAGTCATTATTTAACGAAGAGCAGGGTTCTCTTGAGATCTGGAATATATTTAGCAGGACATAACTTATCAATTTGTGTAAATTTTCTTTATATTGTATATTATGGCATATTGATTCCCCCTCTTAAATTAAAATCTAGATGTTAACATGCTGTTGACAATAGTAATAATTTTCTTAATTTATGATGAACCGTATCAAGTTACAGATGTATCGGATGTCTCCACTGGAACAAATATTCTTCGTAGCTCTATAAGCTCTCAAACTCCTTTTTCTAATACTAAGATGCCCACCTGGTTCCTCAACAGTCTCTTTATATGAATTTAACTTCAGTTAAAGCAGAGGGCCTATATTGATGGATATTAACAGAATCATCATCATATCTCTGCTGTATATCTAAGAATATGGAGAGGGAGCAAGAGAGTTGGTCTTTATTGAAGAGCACTTTTCTGTCTAGTTCTCCTCTTTCTAGTCCTAATGTAAATTTTCAATTTCTTTCGAAGTGATGTCACTAATTGCATTATCAAACAACAAGGTCACAAAATGCGCATCTTATTCTTTTATCATGTTTGTAACATCTTTTTCAGAAAGGAAGCTGTTGGTGGTCTATATAACAAAGAAAATGAACCTGGCTACCTACCAAAATCTTTCTCAGAAAAATTTTTTTGAAAACTCGTGGGGAAAAATGATAATGATGACTGCTACCTACAAATAGACAGTAAAAATGTTTTCCAAACATATAGTTATGCATCCAAGTCATAAAGAGTTGCAGGCATAATATTTTGGATGAAAATTTTGGTCATAATTCTGGAGACCTGGGAAGAAAGCAGAATAATTTTGCACTCTAGCCTCCATCCTTCTGGGGGCAGTTGTGGAGTGTTAGATTAGATTGGAAATATATTCTTTGGTGGTTGGTGTTGAAAATTTGTTATACTGAAGGAAGAATGACTGATTTCTTTTCTTATGTTTGTTTTTTTTTTTTTTTTAACATATAATCTTTTCCACGTGTACACATTTTAAAAACTGCTCATAGAAATGTTAAGGTCACTGAACAAAGAATATAATCAAATGTATTAAACAATGCTACTGTTAGGTAAAATTAGATGATGAGTTTGATTTTGCAGTACATTTAAAATCACATATTTTGAAAGCTAAATGAAAGATAAATTTATCTGAAACTATACATTATTTTTCAAAGGTTCACATAAATTATTATATTTAATATTTATATTAATACATATAATCAGCTAAAAATATATGCTTATTTATATATGCATGCCCTTATCTGAAATGATAAAATAAACTAATAATAAAAAAGAAAGCCCTAGGTGAAAAATTCTGAGTCTGAAGATTTTAGTAATTTTCACTGATGTTAAAGGAGCATGCTGTATTACATATCAGCTGCCATCCCAGTTTGTACAGTTCATTAAGGCAAACTTTCAGACATATTTCTACATTCAAGAAGACACTTAATTATATATTCCGTTTACATCAAGGTTGATGTAAAACAGGTGCTGAATTGGAACCCATCAGAATGTATATTAAATATCCCAATTTACAGTTACAGAACAACGTCATGCAAAAGTTAAACTTTATTTAATTCCTAAATTGCCGAACTTAGAATTTAAACATTTTGTCAACAAAATCTGTTCAGAGAACAGCCTAGAATAAATACCAGAAGGTGTTATATGGTGATGCTCTTTTTTTGTAATGGAACACAAAGCAGAAATCTTCCAGGTTGAGTCTACATACAATAATAAACATGTATATGATATCAGGATTTTAAAAAGAACCACATTCTTACGTTATCTGTGCTAAGCTTCCAAGACCTACACAGAGCTGTCAGAACTTACCCAGAAAACACATAATTGAATCTCCTGTTAGGATTAAGAAGAATTTGCCTTTAAAATATAAATAAATCTTTATTTCTTGTATATTGTATTTGTACATATATATATGTGTGTGTATATACATACAAATGTTATGCTAAATGTCTGTATGAAATGTATTCTGAATCATACCGGAAAGAATAATATTTTATTCAAAACCTATAGAGTATGCCAGAGATACAAGCAATTATTTTCAAATACTAGGCACCAAAACAACATTATTCTAAATATTTCCAATTTAAACTGAAATATTCAATTGTGGCAGCATTTGTAGAATGAACATGTACACACAAAAAATGCCATAATATAAAATAGATTAATAAAACCTAGGCATTTCAAACACATTTTCAATTAGTCATCACTCATATCTGCAAGAAATGATCTGACAGAAAAAAAAATATTGATTGGCCTGCTAGGTGTTTGTTAGTTTTCTTTTTGTTTGGTTGGTTATTTTTCGTTTGCTTGGCTATTTTTTTCCCTCTGTTCTGCCTGCAGTTTTGATTCAAATTTCTTTAACTGAGCAAAGTGATACCTATGCAGCTCAGAATTTGACCGGCACAAAACTTTAGTCATGTAATAACTGAGTGGATATCCCCTATGTTTTCATTATGCTTAATGGAGACAGATGGTCGCTAAACTTGTAATTCAGGTTCAAGGTGATTTGCTGATTGTTTTCTACTGACTACAGGAGGAACTTACATTTAGTAATTTGCTAATTTAAATGTATCTATCTTTTAAATACTCAAAGCAGGGTTTAATACATATCAACAAAATAGTACCAGTTTGCACCAATGAGAGGACAAATGCTGGCTTGTACTACACATCTCAATGGTGCGTCAGAATTTCAATGAATTCTGAGCTATGGTCCTTTCCAGGTTTTATGGAAAGTCTTTTGATACTGAAATACACTCCTTTTAGCAGAAGTTTTTTGTCATTAACATCCTCACTTGTACTTTGTTTTCTTATTAGCAAAACCTTTGCCACTCTTCTTCAAATCTTTAAAGAAGTAGCAATAGCTTACATATTTTAAAAGCATGTACAGCTAACCACCTTAGAAGAAAAATGATTGTTTTAACATACTAAAACAAACAAATAAGCCCCTGTTTGATGAAACCATCCCCAAAACTTGTTGGAAACTGATACTTATGATATGACAAGTGGTTTATTTTTCAGATCCGTCACTTTTTTGCTATTGTATATGCATGTTATGACATTTGATATTAAATTGCATACAACCTAAAAGATACAGCTCCATGGGCTATAATGATCTGGTACTGCTTTGCCCAGACTGAAGTAAACATCATACATGTGGTACTCATTTCACATAAATTTCAGTTTCTGATTGGTGGTTACTGTCACTCGTTCAAGATAACAAACACAAAATTACGGGAAAGCAATGTGGTGCAAAGTAGCCTGGAAGTTATCCACAGAGCACGTCTTTTATATCTCAAGTTGTAATCCAGCTCACAAGAATGTCTTTCATGTATGAAGAAAGAGGTTATTATCCTATCACTACTCAATCTGTTAATAACAAACATCAGGGGAGAGCAATTCATTTGCCCTGACAGCTTTGTTGAACAGGCTTAGAAACTATTCTGAGTAGTGGAATACATTAAGAAAAAGATGTTATTTATGGCAGAAGACAGGAAAGGGAGCTTTCCTCCTGGAATTTAGGGAACTTCAGCCAGCCAAAACATAGCAACATTTCCAAAATCTGTTTGCATGATTGATGAAAGACAGATCTCTGTATATTCAACTCAGATTTAAAGGTGAAGACCATGTTATTTGGTGACATGTTTTTCAAGGAAAAATATTGAAAAGCTATCAATTTTAATCATATATATTAAGCAACCTTCTTGGTGCAACAATATAGAGCAGAGATGAGAATATGAAAAGCTGGTCATTTTATTGTTCTGATCTCAGATTTAATATTGTTTAAATATTTTTAACCTGAATAACACTTTTTATTCAATCTGCATTTCTCTGTGTTCTGGTGTTATCTGGCCTTTCTCAAGAAATGTTATAGAACAGGATAAGCAGACAACCTGCTCATGTCTACTTATAGTCCTAAAGGTATAGTCTCCTCATGCAGTGAACCACCAGACTTATTGTGTGTGCTTGCTGTAATTTATATTTGCATTTTATACTGTATGTTTATTTTATATTACATTTATATTTTATAAATATCAGTGCAATTTATATGTAATCTTATACTGAAAAATAGCTTCTGTTACTGAATATCCTTCTCATAGATTGTGGCCACGATATTGCCTACAATTCTAGTTAAAACCACTAAACAAAAAAAGAAAAAAGAAAAAAATTATCGGTTAAAGCCAATTATGCTGGCCACTATTTAGTACCTTAAGAAATGTATACACATATAAACACATATCTGAACAATTCATGTATTCAGATTTGCCAACTGCACACATTTTACACAAGGAGATTTGCAATACAAGGTAGATTTGAAAGAGATTCTTTATAGTTTTACTACTAAAGTCCTAAAAGAGTCCAGCATGATCCCTTAATCAGTAAAAGGAGCGTCTCTTTGTTTTAAGATTACATACTTCATAAATAATACAAATGGAAAGAGAACTAGAGAATTCTTTCCTCTCTCTCCTCATCAGTGCTAAACCTGAGAGTAAAATCCAAGGTTCCTCACCATTTGTTGCATTCATTACTTTCTGCTTAGTGAAATTACTGTTCAGTATGAAGGTGGTGCTTGTAACTACAGGTGGTTACTACTTGGTAGGATGGTACCTGGCAGCCACACAAGGACACTGGGTTCCGACAGCTGCTCAGGAAAAATACACATCAAGTATTATAAGCACAGTTTTTCAAGTTGGATGCAAATTTCAAAGAACAAAAAATCCCATTGTTGAATCTGATTTTACTTGATTCCTGTTTCATTCCTGTCCTTTCCTCCCCTAAGTTTTTTGGATTAAGCCTTTAGTTTTATACTAGGAATATATATCTCCCACCTGCTATTTTACAAGTGTGAGATAATAGCACCTGCTATCAGCCTCTAGTGAAAAGGGCACCTGCAATTTTTTCACTATTATGTTGTAAAATACATTCATTGGTCCTGCCCTTGTTATTTATGTTGTAAACTCATGACATGTTTTCAAAGAAATAAAGTAAAAATTAAAAACATACAACAACAAAAAAACCCCAACAGTTGTAACATCTTTAAGCTTCCATTATGAAGCAAAAAAAGGCAAATCTAAAAAAAAGGTAAAAAAAAAAAAAAAAAAGCAGAGCAGTGTGAGCAGAAAGTCACTATTTTCATTTTTGAAGTGGGAATATTTTTCTGTTCAAGTGCGTCTGAAGATAACATAATTATATAGGAATAATAATATATAATATAATATTATAATATAATATAATGTAATATAATATATAATAATAATATAGGAATAACTTTATAGGAAATTATAGAAACCCAAAAGTGGAAACAATATTCCTTTTTATAAAAAGTCCCATAGAGCAGCTTCAAATCAATTTTAAAGTCCTTCTATACTTTGTGACTTGTTTATTGAGATAAATTGGTGGATTAGCAGTGATGGAGATGGCAGGCATGCAATACTTCTCACAGCAGGCTCTTTGCACCATCAAGTACACCTACACATTTTTCTGGTGGAGTAGAGATTCATTCTTTGATTCTAAGATCACACCACTGATGCGTCAGCTAAATATTATTAAGTATATTACACTTCTTAAATATTTTTATCATTGCTTCCAGAAGCATCAACATCTTCAATCATGCACTATGCAAATAGAAAGGCGTGTATAATACACCCCCTGAGGGATCCACTCTAAGTAATAGCTAAGAAGATTTGACGTAGATGTGGGTTTAGGCCTTTTCTCATTTGGGCAATATTTTTTTGCTTCCACACTTAACAAAATTCCAAAGGTTAGAAAAAAGTGATATTAAATGGTCTTGACTTTGGCTACCACATTGTTGTGTCTACATATGCATGCACTCATAAGTGCTCATAAGGCTGCTTACAACCACACTTCCACCTACACATATACATGCAAAGCTACTCACAGTCTTTAAAATATCTCCTAACTGCCTAACCACAATGTCAACCCTGCCAGATAATTGCTTCACCATGTATAAAATACATGGGACATTCCAGTAGTGAATCTTTTATTTAAAATGAGCATTATTTATACCTGTGACGTTTAATCTTTTGTTTGTTGAGCTGTGTTCTCTTTATTGTGATTCTGTGGCACTTTTAACAGAACTTGAGTTCACAAAGTTCATGATAAATCAAGATCATGAAGTACTGCAAACCAAATGTGTTACTCTGCTCTAGAACATTGCCTCATCCCACCTGAAAAGTGTATTTGTGCTGAAGACATAACAAAGGGAACTTCTCCTTGCAGACATACTTGCATTTTAACTACCAATCATGCTGGGGATCTCATTTATCATCACTACATTCAGGTGTCAATTTCACAAATGTGTATTTCTCTATATCATCTAGACACTGGTGCTTTTAATTTCACTTTCTGTACTCAGGGAATAAAAGAAATCAACCAATCAGCTTTTGAAAAATTTATTTTATTATTATTGTTATTTTAAACTGTCATTTTGTCTTCCCTCCTGTAAGGCTGGTTCTTTCTCTTTAAAATCAGAGTATATGAGCCAAAGCCAAATCCCACAGTTGGATTGTATTTAAGACTTGTAACAAGTTAATATGTACACTTTCATGTTTATGAAAGAAATAAAGAATGACAGACGAAGGAGGGAATAGGATAAAGAAAAACTGCACTTCTGTAGTTGTACCACAAGCATGTAGATGCTGACCTTCCTCACAAAAAAAAAAAAGAAAAAGAAAAAAGGAAAAGATAAGCATTTAACAGCATTTAGAGAAACTGAACTGCTTTACATTGAACAAAACAAACTCACATTTTGGTACACACTCCTTAATGTAACCATTATCGAATTACTTTCTCCAATAATTCTATTTCAATTAGAATTATTATTTTAATTCTACAATTATTATTATTTTAATACTAGAATTATTGGTTATTTTTTTAATTCTATGATTCTATGAATAACACATTCTCAGTAATGAAGTTTGGGTGTAATCATTAACAACTTCCATTAGTATTATTAATAGAGATATAGCAGAGTCAGTAATACAGGAACACACATAAATTTCCACATTCACACCATGTAAAAAGTGACTGCAACAGTTTCATGATGTCAGTGAATAAAAAATAAGAAAACATTTTAATTACAGCTGCCTAGGCATACTCTTCACACAGTTTTGGACTTATTGATCCCATATTGTCTCAGTCATTGCTGAGGATGAAAGAGGTAGTGTAAAGAGCTAGTATTTATTTTCTCCTTATATTTAATTTCTTATAAACAAAATTACCCACAGAGTAATTAAGACAAAATTTCTTGATTTGTATTCCTTTCCTTTAGAAGATAATTTGAGTAACTAATTATTTTACTAATATTGATGAAATTATTTAACGTTATCTTAAATTCAAGGATAATCACGATCACATTAACAATGTCAAATAATGACAGGGCAGTAAAGGCATTAGCTGCTCAGGTTCCCATTATTTTCAAAATTCTCTCCATTATTGTGTAACTCATTTTTCTCACATAAAATAGGTGCAGTTGTAAATGCTCGATATTTCTTCAGAATGTTTCCTAGACTTTCTGCGATGGCTGGACCTGCCTTCCTCATACACCCAGGACATACAACCACATCAGTTTGGTGGCTAGAGAGTCTGAATGACCAGCTGGGCGCAGAGTTGTTGCAAGCAGTGTGTGACATGGAGAGGCTTATTAAACAAGTGCTGTAACAGAATGAAGTCAGAACAAAAGCATGAGGTCTAGTGCTCAGCACAAGTTCTACACTAAAAGTAATGCCTTTTACTTTATTTTGTTGGCCCACGATGTCAGAGACAGATGACGGTAACATGGTAGTAGAAGTTGAACATTCCCACCAATATTCCATAACATTTCTTTTGCCATGGGACAGGTGGCAGCAGAGGGGCCGCCTGACAAAATGGCATCTAGTATGGAAGTGCATATAAAGCAACAGCATGAAATTGAGTTCCTCCATGTAGAAAAATTCACATCCATTGACATTCATCGATGCTTGCTGAACATTTATGGAGGCCAAGCAGTGGATATGAGCACACTGAGGTGGTAGGTGGTGCATTTCAGCAGTGGAGATAGCAATATGAAAGACAAGCCACATTCCAGACAGCCATGCAGATTTTTATGAGTGTGGCATGCAGGTTCTTGATCATTGTTGGTGAAAGCACATAGTTAATGGCAGTGAAAATGCTGAAAAACTGTTTTGTAGCTGAGAATTTGCTCTATCAAATAATGTTATTGTGTTCCTTGTATCTGTTTCATCCATGGAAATAAGAGGCATTCTTCCAGACTGACCTATGTATGATTGTGAGGAACTGAGGGTTCTCATTTAGTTCTGTTTTTCCTCATAAATTACAAGAACAACTGATGCCTTTAGAGTGGTTATTAATATCCTAAGGCTTTACCTTACAGGGCAGGGCTAGACATTCACCCAAAACACAAATTTCCCTGTGTAGCCTCTATATTTCAAGTTCAGTGTTATTTTTAGGAAAGCCATCTTTACTAGGGTGGAATGTAGCTGCTGCCCAAAATGTCTACTGAATACACAGACGATACAGAATGCAAAGCAAAGCTGTGTTATTTAAACAAGAGTTAAACTGAAAGTACATTAAAAATAAAAAAAGATTTATCTTAAAACCTTAAATATGTCAGAATTGTTATTTTGGAAAACCTATACAGCAGATTTGTACTCTGAAATAATGTCACTATTTTTAGTGTCATTCAAGCAAAAAGGAAAAGTGGAGAGAGATCAGTGTCTTCAATGCAAACATTTAAAGTAAAAGAAAGTGAAAACATCTTGTTGTAAGTGGAAATGTCAGAAAATGTAAAACATAAGAAGCTTAGCCAGTTCTCCATATTATTTTTAACATGTCTTATCACTGGAAACTTGTAGTCCTATAATTGAAAAATTTAAATTATCCAATTTTTGTTGAATTCAAAAAAGAGGAAATACAAAACGGAATTTCTTCCCACAGAAGATAGTTAGGACAAGGAATTAAAAGAAAACAAGGAGCAAGGAGTCAAATTTCTGAAGCACAGTACAAATGAGATGATACATATAAAACTACAGATTGCAGGAAAAAAAAAAAAAAAAAAAGGAAAATCAGTCAATAGAAAACACTATTGCTAATGTCTAGATTATGACTATATTCTTTATTTTCACATCCAAACCCACAGTTTAAAATTAGAGCTAGATCTGAAGTGCTTTAAAAAAGTGGCAAGTTAAACTTTTTCTGTTGGGTATGAATATATTTCCCATCACAGTAGCCCTTTTTCAATCTTGCTCTGGTTCCACATATGGTGAGAAATCACATTGCATCTTATACACGCAGGGAGGAAGGGGTAGAAAATGAACATAGTTTATCTATGGTTTAGCTATGCAGTTACAGTAAAGTAGTGCTGTACTGTGAATAGAACAAGTAAGCATCCTTCACTTTGTGGGAGATTTTATCTTCGTATCCCATTCTGTTGCGTTTAAAGTTTCTCAGAGAAGCTTATCCTACTCATTGTAAGAAAAATGAGTGCTCTATAGTTCATTTCAGTTAATAGTTCCGTGGGATATGAAAAAAAAAATAAAAAACCTTTCAAAAAGAGATTTATTTAGTAGTTGGAATGGAAGTAAAATTCTTAGATTTTAATTTTTGGAAGAATATTTTTTTTTTGTTTCATTATTCATTATTCATTATTCATAATTCATTAGAAATTAATTCCTAATGAATTAATTTTGGTCTATTTATTGCATAAAATTATTGCTGTGCTTGGGAAGATGACAATTCCTTGGTTTCTTAAGTGCTGGGAAACTTTATTGCTGAAAATGTGAACAAATTTACTCAGTGTAACTCTTGCCAGCATTTGGCTCCTTTTGGCTCCTGATAGTCACATCCTAAGGTATTTTCAGAAATGTAAAGCAAGTCATGACTCTTAACTGACATGGACAAGATTTCTTTCTCATGAAATAGAGAACAAAAGAATAGCAACAGCTTTTAACTACTATCCTAACTCATCCTACAGAGGTACCAGAAAAACAAAAAATAAACAACTGCAAAACCAAAACAAACAAAAAAGAAACAAAGACAAACTTCATTTTTTATAATTAAAATTAAGAGATTTTAAGTTACAGTGATACTGTCTACATTTTTCCTTATATGAAAATATTTATACTGGTATGACATTCAATCTGTGTAGTTTGATTCCCCTTTTCAAGGAATATAAGCAAGATATTCCTTCAAGATTCTCTTATATTTCAAATCTTCCTGGACTAATTTACTATAAGAAATTTAGTCTTTTCCACACAACCATCCCTCTTGTGAATTAAAAGTAACATCTTAAACAAGATTACACCATAAATAATGAAAATATATTTTAATGACCATTTAATAATTAATATTTAACCATGTCTTTGAACAATGCAAATAACAATAAACTGATCAACCATTTTGCGTCTAAAAAATGCACACTCTAATTTAAAGGTAAATAATCTTTATGATCTTCATGATCTTTAAAGGGAATCTTTCCCAAATTTTTTTTCTGACGAATATGTTTATCTGTTTTACAGCAATAAAAAAAACTATGTGGTGCAAGAAAAGTAGGGAGACAGTTGCAAAACTTATTTTCACATTATTCAAGTTGATGTGAAACTCCAAAGGCTTCCATTCCTCTGACAGACCCGATTAGCTCAAGGGAAGACACCAAGAAGGATATAAAAATGTGTGGAGGGGCAGGATGTCTAAGTGATCCACCCCCGTACTCTGAGAGAAAGGGAACTGTATCTATCAAAGGAGCTCCCTTGTTTACTTCTATTCTGCCCAGACAACACAACATCAGTCACAAAATATACTGGAAAGAAACAAAAGCATTTGGAAACCTGGCACTCAGCAGTGTGAGACTCATTTATTTCTCCCTCTGGAGGTGGAGGGTTAAAGAATCAGGAAACAAGGATCCCAGAGCTGCCCCCCACACCACCATGCTAGGATAAATTCTGTCTATATGAAAAAAATCAATTATTTTGATCCCTAACTTCATAGGAGCTAACTTAATTCTAACCAGAAAAACAAGTCACATTAAAAATGTTCAGCTATACAGTTGTATTACAGTTCTAGCCCTTTAAAATTCATTGCATAATTATCAAGTATTTGTGTTACAGTGTCACAGTCTTTTACCATTAAGAACTTCAGCAATCAAGGCATCTGTCATTACATATAATTCTGGTTCTAAAATTGGCATTCACTTTAAATTTTCTAGGAAATCTTAGGAATGCATTGCTGTATGAAAAAAGAAAGTTCTATGGAAAAATTCCACATGTAGCAAAGTGGGGAAACATAAATGAAAATTTTATGCGTATAATGTTGACCAAATTCTTCAGTCATTTTTCAAGCAGAATATTTAGACAGAATGCACAGAAGTATGATTTTTTTTTAATAAAGGAATTTCTTGTTTTCCTTAAAAATATCAGTGATTTTCTAACAAGATTTTAATATGTCAGCAGTCTGACAAGAAGGATAAACCTGGGCCTTCTGCTAGAAAGTTAAAATCTCTGACAACAATAATCTTTCATGCATAAAATCTAATGACTGAAGTCAAAGCTTTAACTGAGCCAAGGCTTCAAAGTGTGTATCTCAAAGCTGGAATTTCCTGACTTTAACTATTAAAGCTTCTTATTGATGGCAAAGGAATAGTGTCCATTTATGAATTTGGCCACAGGTATGAAAAGCAGTCCTTTACAATTGACTTCTATTGTACTAACTCTGCCTGTAATATAACAATATATTAATATCAATCTGGCTATCTAACTTTACATTTTACTTAGATGCATAGAAAATGGCAAGTATTCAAAACCTGAAGGAACACTACTCCATGGGGCCTGATGAAATCCATCCACAGATTCTGAGGGAACTGGTGGACGAAGTTGCCAAGACACTATCCATCATACCTGAAAGGTCATGGCAGTCTGGTGAAGTTCCCATTGACAGGAAAAGAGAAAACATAACTGCCACATTGAAGAACAGAAAAAAGAGAAGATCTGGCGAACTACAGATCCGCCTGAAGGCTCAACTCAGGCACACGGAAAATAAAGATGAGGTGACTGGTGGCAACCAACAGAGCTTTACCAAGGGAAAGTCATGCATAACAAACTTGGTGGCCCTTTACGATGGAGTTACAGCATCACTGGATTAAGGAAGAGTAACCAACATCATCTATACAAGATATTAGGAAAAAAAAATCTTCAATGGTGGTGAGACACTGGAACAGGTTGCCCAGAAGGTTGTGGATGCTCCCATTTGAGGCCAGACTGGATGGGGCTTTGAGCAATCTGGTCTAGTGGGAGGTTCTCCTGCCTATGTCAGGGGGGTTGGAACTGGATAATCTTAAAGGTTCCTTCCAACCCACTCTATGATTCTATGATTTTTCAGCTTTTAGAAGAAGCTTCTCAGCATCCAGATGTTTTGTCTGAAGATACGACTGTAATGAGCACAGATGCAAAACAACGTGTTTTCTATTGTTCATTTTTTATGTGTATAACTATACCTAATTCACTCCAAAAGTAAAGCCTTCTATTTGTTCCCATGGAAACTACAACAGATACAAAGAGCACAAGAACACTGTATGATAGAGTGATTTCTCAGTTCCAAAATACTTATAAACATTCTTATAAATCAATGGTTGCATTAGAATATGAATTAAAAAATATTTCCTGTTAAGACTGCCTATCCAGATTCTTTTACACCAGCTCTGTTTGAAACAGAACTCTCAGGATGAAAGAGTTAAGACTTGACTACATTTAAAGGGTTTGTAGGCATTTGACTTCACAGTTCAAATACCTTTGTGATAATGCTATGACACACACTGTTACACCCACATTATCACATTGCTTAAGAATGTTAAGGGATTTTTTTTTTTTTTTAATTATTTCACAAACTCGAATAGGTCTTTACACAGTAGAATTGTAGAGTTTTATGCAAATGTCTTCTAACTACCCACACAAAAATTTGAATTAAAATGGGTTGAGATCCAGACAGCTTATTTACAAAATATCAAGCTCATGAGACATACACAGATCAAACGCTTCTCTTAAACTAGACATCCAACAAAGACAACAAGAAGTGATAAAAGATTCTATTAATCTTCTAAAACACAACCCTGCAGTTATCAAAAGTGACGTTACCTGTACAGTAATTAACGTGGTTAATTTATTCAAATCAGTTCAAGATTTGCAAATAGGACTAATGTCTGACTAAAAGTGAAGTCCCAGAGGCAAAATGAAATCATAAGAGACTAAGAAAAAAATAATAGCTTTACATGGAAAAGTTAAAAATTTCCTAGATAATATGTGTGACACATTCTAGTAGGAGATTAGAGTTCAATGTTGTCATTGTTTTCTCCAGACAGTACTAATTTGTTTCCAATTAGTAGGAAATGTAGTGCAACTGACTTAACAGGCTGAAGTGGTCACAGGAATATTGTCTCCGCTTGTGATCTTCCCACAGAAATCTGTTCTCCTGGTTCTGGAGAAACAAAACAAAACAAACCAACCAACCAACCTAGTCAGTCATCTGCTTGCCATGTACTCTGTTTTTTCTTTTTCTTTTTTCTTTCTTTTTTTTTTTTTTTTTTTTTCCTTTAAGAGGATATCATTTGTGAGAACACACATTAATTTAGACATTTCCAGAACCATATTGTATACCACTACATCAGAGAAGTACTGGAGTTGCTTTAGTGGAAATAACAATGCAGTAATTGAAACCTATTAGAATATTGTACTTAATCCATTTGTAACAGCCTCCAAAGATCTTGCATGAGAATCAAATACTCAGCAAAGATTAATGAACCTCCATTCTCAATGTGGTGTTTTTTTTTTTCCTCTCCTCCTGGCAGAAATTGATGTCCTAGTCTTTAATAGGAAAATGTTTTCTACACTGTTGTAAAAGTAAGTAATTGTTTCCTTATGAGCCTAATCTTTCTGATGCCTTAGCAGTACTGCGTGAGTCACCCTCAGCAGCGCAGAAAAAAAGCCACAGAAGATGGGAAAAGCACAGTTTCTGAAAGACAGTGGTGGATGGCAGAGGGGACAACATTACTTGTTTTTCCAAGTAAAAAGTGGAAAATTCTAATTCTTTCTCTCTCTTTCTAAGCTGTAGTCAAAAGATTTGGAAGATGAAGAAATGCTAACACAACTAGAAAGGAAAATGGCTTTAAAAAATAATAGTGAGAAGAAAAATAGAAAACTTGCAAAGATCCAACTGTGAGTCCCCAGATATTCACTTTTACAGAGCTTGTCATCAAGCTCTTTAACAATACATTTTTATTTCATAATAAGACTTTATTATTATCATTGGAAGATGAGATTAGATTTTACTTTTTCATAGTCTCAGTTTTTGTCACTTTTAACATAAGTTTTTTTGCTACCCTGCATCTATCAGTACACTCAACAAGTGGAAAAAGTAACTTCCAAGATTTATTAAGTCTTGGTCTGAGTTGCTGGAGAAAGTCACTTGACATTCTTAGTTTTCTCAAATTTAAAACAGAATTGTAAAAGGTAATCATCCTATATTAAGTATTCAACTCTCTACGTCCTGAAGAGATGCTGCCTAGCTTATGAAAAAAAAAAAGAGCAAGATTTTGCTCTTTATAAATCATAACTCTTCACTGAAAATGCATTTAGTCACAACCTTTCCAATGTGTACTTGTTAACACATCACCAGCAGAAACAAACATACTTTACGAGATACACATAAATAACGTACATATTCTTTCAATTTGATATGCTTTCAGCTATACTCTAAATAAATCAAATCATCCTTTTCACGTATAAGATTTATGTTAATAGCCAGCATTTTTTTTTTTTTTTCCCTGCAATTGCATAGTGGGCTGGCAAAAATGTAATGCCTGAAAAAAAAAAAATCAAAGTCCTGATATCAGATTGTATGCTCATTTAGTTTGTTTTTGCTCCTTGATTTTGCAACTCTTGCTACTACCTTGCACAGCAGGAAATTCAGCTGAAGTCAAAGACTAAGCAAATAAACAAAGCATCTGCTTCAGAATAAGTACTTCAGTCAGGGCCAAGTTAGCCAAAGTAAGGAAGGTGAAAAATTTTAATACTACAAAAATACTTTATATCTGTCTTGCTATAAAGGGTATTTCATTCAGTTGTTAAATCATTCAGTGTTTTCAAAGTTTTTTTTGTTTTTGATTTTTTTTTAAACATTGTTCCATTTTCTTTTTGAAAAGTAAAGAAACGAGGGAAGGAGCTTGCTAGCTTCAGACTCAGTGGAGTAATTCTGTTTTGAGCACATGCAATGTGGTTTCTATTTGATTCAGAAGAGGCCTGAGGCAACAGTTCAGCCCTGAGTGATTAGTGACAGATGGTGAATAACAAACTCTAAGCAGACATCAAGGGCATTTGGGTAAGAATCACAGATTTCTGCCTGGGAATATGCAAAAGTTTTGTTATAACTTGTATTTCAGTAATATTTACCTGTTATTTAACCTTATATAAATGTAGAAAACATGAGGATGGGAGAAATAAACACAGGTGCAGATATCAGCTGTTGATACTCTGAGCTAGCTGTTATCATCTCCCTCTAACACAACACGCAGTTCAGCTGGACATATGGCCATGATGGAAAAAGGGAGATAGCTAACTTTTTGTACATTATAGCAGAATGATCAGCCCAGAGGATGTCGGAACACAACACGTACCTTTTTGATAAGAAAGGCCTTCAACATTACAGTACCTTTATATGATATAATCAGTCTGTTGTACTGTGCCAAGATGATTACTCTTAAAAGTAATAGGTATGGCATATACATCTGGGCCTCGTTTTAGGTGACCTTTCTGATGCAGGGAATAATTCACAGAATGCTTATTTCAGCGGAAAATGTGTTTGCTGTAGGTATTCCCTGGAAACAGGTACAAAGAGATTGGTGAAGACTTATTGTTCGCTAGCAGCTTTATGAGAGCATGTTAACTCACATACCAGCTAGTGTTCTATAAGGCTGTGTCATTTGAATAAAATACTGTGCATTCAGGGAAAGGATATCCTGGCAGTTTGCAACAGGATGTTTTCATGTTAAGTCCCAGAAGACTGGTGCTCAATTAACTTTATCTGTTTTGTTCTGCATGTGAAGTACTAGTTTTTACACTGATTGCATACAGGTGGATTACAATGCATAATGTTGATCTGAAGAGTTTTCCCCCTCCCCTCCCCTCCCCTCAGCTGTCTCTTAGCCTCCAGCTTTGATCTTAAAATTTAACATGAATGTTAGGTATTATTATCTAACAGAAAGGGTAAATAAATAAATGAAGTCAATTTTATCTTTTGGTGCTGCATTCTCTCATCTTCCAGTGCTTGAGCAGTGGGGTTGTAACAACTGTGAGCATAAAATCATTTATTAGCTGATGATCAACCTCTAGAAGATAAATATATTACGATATGTACCTTGATACTCCTGAAATCAACTTTCTGATAAAAGATATGAACCAAGCATAGCAACCAATCACCTGTTTTTAATGGACTAATAATTTCATAAAGCACTTCATTGCAGGAAAGTAATAAGAGCTAATCTAAGAAAAATCTATGTGTAAGCCATGCATTTTCAGAGAATGATAAAATAAAGGATAGTTATTCATTATAGTTTATGGATTTTAAGAGGCCTAAACAGATGAAAGTGTTCAGTTGCAAGAGTTTTTGCTTATTACTCTCCAAACTGTAATGAAATCAAGGAAAGGATTCTCCTCTTTATGAAACTTGTTATCAGAAAAGCTTTGATTCATTTTTCTCTTGAATTCTAGATATAGACAAGTTCTGTTGCAGTATATTAATGGATTATCTAAACATCCTCATTGGATTTCCATATCTCACAGGACGACACGAAAGTAAAAGGCTGCCTCTACATCCTGACATGAGGGCAAAACTCAGCTGTAGCTGAGGATTTGTGCCACTATCCCCTAGTATTCCCTAACCTTTTAAACCTCATTAACCCTATCCTACCATATTGTCCATAATTCAATTTGTTAAAATACAACCTTACTCAGCAGTCTAGTAAGTCTTCTGATGTTTTATTGTTTTACACACTTAAAGCAGATCAGGGTTAAAGTGAGATTGTTTACTACCAGGAGCAACATCGGACTGCTAGTATTTCTTCATCATGTTGATGATTCTATTCTCACATAATATAACAGAATGTATAATGTTACCTACACACGATAGATAAAAATGTAACAGAATTGGCTTTTAAGCTCCACTAGTAGTATTTATGCAATTCATTTTTATTTTTAAAGACATTGTACAGGCTACTGAACTACCAAAGAAGCTATGACAAGGCAGAGTATAAAGTATGTATCATTTTGGTCTCTCTTAAAAAACAAAAAGTATAGTCAAGGATATTTCAGTTAAATTGTAAAGAATTTTATACCCACTTAAACTCACTGGAGGATACTGTAAATTACTACATATAAGGAAATCATCAGAAGATTAGTGTTTTATAAGATGACACTCATAATGCTATAATGTGATGGAAAGTACTGCGATAATAGCAGGGTGGCAAAGTCTTTGGCTGCAGCAAAAGAGAATGAGTCCAAATACAGCAGCTGTGCACACAGAAATGAAGAAAAAGAGCCAGTTACCTCTGGAAGACCTCAGATAGCCAGAAATATCCAGCAAGTTGCACTTTCCTCCACTGCCAATTCTTAAATGAGGTCTGGGAAGGGGTGGAGCCAGGATCCATGCATGCACCTGAGCTCCTTTGCATTGATCCTGCCTTCCCACCAGATGTTCAGTCACTGGTTCAAGCCATGACTTATCATTTCCTCTACAGTACTAAAGTGATGTTAAAACACTACCAATCTACTAATCTCTCTTAATCTCCAAACAGTATCCAATCTTCTACTATCAGTTTCAACATTCTTATTAAAAATGAAGTTAAAATGAGATTGCATTAAGTGTCTTGAAATCCTTATCTATCTATGAAAATAATTTTGTTGTGCAGCAATTTCTATGTTTGTTATGATAATGACACCGAGGAAAAAGAGATAGAATATTAATATTGTGGCTTTCATTTCTTTAAAGGTTGTTACACACACAAGAGCAGGTACAGGCTATGTTTGAAATGGCTGGAGTGCTTAAATTCCACTATGATTATGCAGATAATATGTTGATGTGTCTGCTCTTATGGTGCTTTCATCCCTTCTCACCTAGCTAACAGATTTTGTTCTGTTCTATTCTGTTCTGTTCCTCATGTCTGGGAAAAGGATAATGAATTGTGGTTATTCTCTATATCTCCATCAATTTTAAAGAGTGAACAGAGAACCTGGAGTGTGGCAGCAGACACTACTGTTTGTTTGTTTGTTTTCTAGTTAGAACATGTCCAAGAGCTTTGCAAGTAAGAAAATCCAAATATTTATAAGAGTGACACAATCTCAAAGAGCGATTTGATGAAATCTTCAGCTTGATGTGGGTATTGCTCAGGTCTCTGTCTAAATAATTTTTGAAAAAAGGATTTTACTGGCAAATTTTTGATATCCAAACAAAAGAACCTTAGCATTCATAAAATCCAATTAAAGAAAATGAAAAAAGTAATAACAGGTTTCAATTCATCTAATATTTGCATACAAGGACATTGATCAATACTAACCATGTCTAATATTAGCATGAAAGGATATTAATCTATAGCAGTCACAAGCATTCCTTATTTTGGTCTATGAAGGAAGTTGTTTGTCTTCAGTCAATCTGTAAATGTTAAGCATCATCTGTATTTTACTACTATTTTAAAATTTCCTAACAGAATTGATATATATATATAGTTTTGAAAGACTAAAGAGATATTCAGCATAAAATTAATTCCATCAGCTTCATATATTTGTGTATGTTTACTTTTTTACTTTTTTTTTTATTTTTACTTATTTTGTGTATGTTTACAGAGGTGAATTTCTGCATAATTTAGTGTAGGATGTGACAGCATTAAACTGCTGTCAGAAAGATTAAGCAAAGTCTTATGAGAAGAATGATTACTGAAAATACAGAAAACAGCTTAGAAAAAAAATCACAGGGTGAAACATTTTGTGATACATTTCTGTGCGGTTTATATGACACACAAATTTGTGGTGAGGTATTTTTGGATCTGAAAACCTTGCTTTTTCCCTTAGGAACGGACCGCTTGTCTTGAAAGTAAAGTTTATAACTTTTCCTTAAAATGGAAGAACTGCACTGACCCATGCTTGAGCAACATTACCCCTTAATTTGAATCACTACTATCTCAAGAAAAAAACATTGTTTTTTTTTTAAGGATTTTGCACTTCATACATCAATTCTTTTTAGGTCATGTTCAAGAAAACCAACTATATTAATATGGAACCATATAAAGAAGACAATCTTACACCATTATTCATTTTAAATAACTATTGTAACCAGGACAGCCTAAGGAATATAAATCCATTTCTCACACCAAAAGCCTAGACTTTGCTTTCAAACATGCAAGCAATTAGATGAAAAGGGACTGTTGCAAAGGGCAAAGTATGGAAAGGTGCATATTGCCCACATCTCCCCGGCTTCAGTGAAACTACATACCCTGAAACCCAAAGCAGTTTTAAACTCATGAAAACACCTGCTTCTCTGTTGTCTTTTCAGCTTATGTTTAAATGATTTCATTTCTGCTGCAGCCTTGTGATGAGGGAACAAAAATAAATCAAAAGCCCATGCTTCAAAATGATAAGTTGCATAAGTGTCACTTGTGGAGTAAAATGTTGCTCCCCGAGTAGAAAAATATTATTGGTTGTGTCAACACGTGCTCATAACACTGCTCTTTTCACCATTGTTTGGAATGAACTTTACTGCCGCCTAAAATCCACCTTCTGTGAGGAGCTTTGAAGATTCTGTAATTAAGGTTCAGAAGCTAAAAGTTGCACTTTTAAAGCAGTTGAATCATACAGCACAGCTATCAGCTTCGTCTAGGGTTCTAAATCTTGGGGAAAAAAAGGAAGTGAAAAATTTAGGGAACAAATGTGACAGATTACTCAGATAATTTTTTGGTGTGTCCCTGTATTCCCTTTAGAATATTTCCTACTGCTTCTCTAGTTGTTGCTACATTTGTAGAATAACTTGAAAGGAAAGAGAATTTTTATACTGATATATATGTATAAAGGAAGTAGCAAGGTATAACAAATAACTATATATCCTTTCTTGGAGTTTTACCTCAACAAACCTCTTCAAAAATACATGTATAGTTAAAGAGCAGACATATCAGGGTTGTATGCATATCTAGAAATATATACAAGTTGCCAATTTACTGAATAGCATTTCAATGTATTTAAGATTTACTTTCTGGGTATAGGATATATGAGTAATTATCAAGTTAATTAATACTAATCAAAAGAGAAAAAGAGTAGCAAAGTCTGTCTCTAAATTCTTGACTATCTTTTTAGTTACCAATTTTCAAGTTGATTAGAAAAAACCAGCCACTACTGGTTCACCTGCCAACCTTTCTAAAGACAAATCTTGTAATTGTTATTATTACTTTCCTTTTGCTGAGGCCTGATAATGCAGTTTGTGACTGAGCACTGAGGATGCCATGGAACTAGATGCTTTTACACCTCTAGTAGACAATTCTCAAAATGACTAGTACTTTTCCTCTCTTATGGAGAATTCAAAGAGTTAGGACTTCAAAGATGTCATATAGTTCTGTGATAGTTCAAGAGATCACTGACTCATTCTCTGTATAGATCCTGAGAATCAGTAATGCAGTTGAGACTTGTAGTACTGATACAGTTGATGTTTGCTTTTGTAGTATAGACCAGTTAAAATTCTGATTCAATACAGTGGAAATTTATATGGTATTCCAATCTTGCTTAGAATTCTGATTACATCTCCATTCAGCTTGACTCATGTCTTACAGAAGAAAAAAAACATTATTTTCTACATAAAATGTTGTTAAACTATTATTTATATAGTTTACATACTTATGACATATAAAATAGGTCATAATACTACACGAACACATTAATATAACTCATTAAGAATCATATTACAGTATTCATTTTTTTTGCCCCAGTTTAATTCCAGGGTAAATCATGTCTTCAGTGTTCCCACAGGATATTGATGCTTCTCCTCAAAAATGAAGTGTACTCAAAGATACTTTTGACTTTTTGTTGTTGATGTTAGGTGCCTTTTTCAGATTTTGCATGGAAATGAAGCATGTTTCTGAAATTGGGCCTCTGTGAACCATTAATGAGGTGTCTGAAAATCATCACAGATGGACTCTGAACCACATAAAAAAACCAGTGGCTTATAGAAGTTCTGCTGTATTGCAGGTCACCACAGAATCATAGAATCATAGAATCACTCAGGTTGGAAGGGAACTCAAAGATCATCAAGTCAAACCGCAGCCTAACCGTAGTACCCTAACTCTAACAACCCTCTGCTAAATCATATCTCCGAGCACCACATCCAAACGACTCAAACACATCCAGGGATGGTGATTCAACCACCTCCCCGGGGAGTCTATTCCAATGTTTAACCACCCTTTCTGTAAAGAAGTGTTTCCTAATGTCCAACCTAAACCTACCTTGGTGCAACTTGAGGCCATTTCCCCTTATCTTGTCACCTGTCATCAGGGAGAAGAGAGCTGTGAGAGCTGGTCAGCGTTTAAACGGCTCTTCTTCCAAGCTCAGGATCAGTGCATCCCTGTGAGCAAGAAATCAGGGAAGGCAGCAGTAGACCTGCGTGGATGAGCAAGGATCTCTTGCACAAACTCAAACGGAAGAAGAAGGTCCATGAAATGTGGAAAAAGGGTCTGACCACTTGGGAAGAGTATAGAAATGTTGTCAGGGCCTGCAGGGATGCGACGAGGAAGGCTAAAGCCCACCTGGAATTGAATCTGGCAAAAGTGATAAAGGATAATAAAAAAGGCTTTTTAAAGTATGTTAACAGTAAAAGGAAGACTAGGGAGAATGTGGGCCCCCTACTGAGTGAGGGGGGTGTTCTGGTAAATGGGGATGCTGAGAAGGCGGAGACACTGAATGCCTTCTTTGTTTCTGCCTTCAGTGGAAAAGCTCTCCCTCACAGACCCAGACCATGGAGGTTAGTGAGAGCATCTGGGGAATGGAAGACTTCCCTTTAGTCAAGGAAGAGGTGGTCTGTGAGCGACTAGGTAACACCAATGTTCATAAATCCATGGGAACCAATGGGGTGCATTCACAGGTGCTGAGGGAGCTGGCAGAGGTGATTGCTGAACCGCTCTCGATCATCTATGAGAGGTCTTGGAGAATGGGGGAGGTGCCTGAAGACTGGAGGATAGCCAATGTCACTCCAGTCTTCAAAAAGGGCAAGAAGGAAGATCCGGGTAATTACAGGCCAGTCAGCCTCACCTCTGTCCCAGGGAAGGTGATGGAATAGCTTGTGCTGGATGCCATCTCCAGGCAATTGGAAGAAAAGGAGGTTATCAGGAGTAGTCAGCATGGGTTCACCAAGGGGAGGTCATGCTTGACCAACCTGGTAGCCTTCTATGATGTTGTCACTGGCTGGGTGGATGGGGGGAGAGCAGTGGATCTACCTTGATTTCAGCAAGGCACTTGATACAGTCTCCCACGACATCCTTATAACAAAACTGAGGAAGCGTGGGATAGATAAGTGGACAGTGAGGTGGGTTGAGAACTGGCTGACTGGCAGAGCGCAGAGTGTCATTGTTGGCGGTGCAGAGTCCAGTTGGAGACCTGTAACTAGCAGTGTTCCCCAGGAGTCGGTGCTGGGTCCGGTCTTGTTCAACATCTTCATCAATGATCTTGTCGAGGAAATAGTGGCCACCCTCAGCAAGTTTGCTGATGATACGAAGTTGGGAGGATTGGCTGACACGCCTGAAGGCTGTGCTGCCATTCAGCAAGACCTGGACAGGCTGGAGAGCTGGGCGGTAAGAAACCAGATGAGGTTTAACAAAAGCAAGTGTAGAGTCTTGCACCTAGGGAGGAATAATCGCATGCACCAGAACAGGTTGGGGGATGACCTGCTGGAGAGGAGCTCCGTGGAGAGGGACCTGGGTGTCCTGGTGGACAATATGTTGGCCATGAGCCAGCAGTGTGCCCTCGTGGCCAAAAAGGCCAATGGCATTCTGGGGTGCATTAAAAAGAGCGTGGCCAGCAGGTCGAGGGAGGTGATCCTCCCACTCTATTCTGCCCTGGTAAGGCCTCATCTGGA
Source organism: Alectoris magna (assembly GCA_030625065.1). Lineage (NCBI taxonomy): Eukaryota > Metazoa > Chordata > Aves > Galliformes > Phasianidae > Alectoris > Alectoris magna. Next base: position 18,092,075 of record CM060565.1, read on the forward strand.
GTACTGTGTCCAGTTCTGGGCTCCCCAGTACAAAAAAGACATGGATCTCTTGGAAAGAGTCCAGTGGAGGGCCACAAAGATGGTGAAGGGCCTGGAGAATCTCCCCTATGAAGAAAGGCTAAGTGAACTAGGTTTGTTTAGCCTTGAGAAAGGAAGACTAAGAAGGGACCTGATCCAGGTCTATAAATATCTAAGGTGTGGGGGGCAAAGTGGCAAGGCCAGACTCTTTTCAGCAGTGTGTGGAGACAGGACAAGGGGAAATGGACAGAAACTGGAGCATAGGAAGTTCCACACAAATGTGCGCAAGAACTTCTTTACAGCGCGGGTGACAGAGCACTGGAACAGGCTGCCCAAGGAGGTTGTGGAGTCTTCTTCTCTGGATATATTCAAGACCTGCCTAGATGCCTACCTGTGTGACCTGCTGTAGGGAACCTGCTTTGGCAGGGGGGTTGGACTCGATGGTCTCTGGAGGTCCCTTCGAACCCCTACGATTCTGTGAAGAGACCAGCCCCCCTCTCTCTGTAAGCACCTTTCAGGTACTGAAAGAGAGTAATAAGGTCTCCCTTCAGCTGCCTCTTTCCCAGACTAAACAGCTGTAGCTCTGTCAACCTCTCCTCATAGGGCTGTGTATAGTTGTAGTTATACAAGATTGTAAATAGATGGATAGTCAGATGTTATATAGGAATAGCTCACCAACACTGAGGCTTACTACAAAGAACTCCACACAGGAGTGGTCTCCAAAAGAGATGCTGCCTTAGTTGTGGTCAGTCCTTAAATGGGATCTAGGAGAGGTGGAATCAAGCTCCACCCCTTCCGGGAGCACAGTTGAATTACCTTCACCTGTGCTCCTGCAGCTGACCTGTCACTTGGCTCAGATGGTTAATCAGAGGTTCAGGCTGTGATTAACAGTTTCCCATACAGGCTGATTTTCCAAGCCCTTTACTAGCCTCGTTGCCCTTCTCTGGACCTGCTCCAGTACCTCCACATCCTTTCTGTAAGGATGTGCACAGGGGAAGTGCACTCCATTTCAGTGGTGAACTTTAGTTAACAGATACCTTCAGACAACTAACTCTCCTCCAACTCTGCTGAATTTGCCTCATTTATAATGGTCCCATTATATACCATTATCCCATTATAATGGTCCCCAGCAATTCTCTGATTCCAATTAATACAGTAATCTAGCAAAGTAATTGAAAATTCCATGTTATCACGCACTACATTTCATAAATGAATTTTTATTAATAATTAATTAATTAATTTTTGCTTTTTCAGTTTTTACTAAAAATCAAATACAAGCAAAGTCAGGTTTGGAACGAGAGCCAGAGTCCATATGAATCCAGGAAATCAGAATTTTGGAGCATTTTTGTATCTTTGTGCATGTGTACTTTTCTATTCTCCAAACAAAAGAGATTTCCTGTTTTGTTTTTATTGTCAGTTTCCTTTGGTTTTGCTTTTTAAGTTAAATTTATGAAGATTAAGAGTCACTGTGTGGTTAGATATAATTCTATGTCTGCACAAACTGTTCATTTTTGTCTAATATTTCTCTAGATTTTTGTTCCTAGTTATGTTATATAACATTGCATATTGTATAACATAATCTCCCATATTTATATCACACCCTGAATATCTAGAGCAAAGCACTAGCAGGATCTTTCTTATGTAAATATTATTTTCATGTTTTTTACCCATACCACTTCAACTTTGTTTAGCTTTATTTTGCCATTTATTACATTACTAACAGAAAATGCTATTCTTATGCTTTTCCTGTAGCTGCTCAGTTCCTGTATTCCAGTTATGATTATAATTGCCATTTTAAATTATATACTGTTACTCTCTGTGGATACTTAATGCCAGAGAGACATTCTGTGTCTCTCTTCCGCGAGTGACATTTATTGCAACTTTACACTTTGTCATGATCAACTGTATTTAGCACATCTTCTCTTAAAGAAAATCACTAGTAATAAGAAAAGAAATTTAAAAGAGTAAAGTAAGGAAACAGAATATGACTATTCTGTGTCTGTTCCTTGTTCCTCTCTTTCTAATAGGTGTAGCAAGGCTTCAGGTTACAATCCATAACTATGCCATGTTTTACCATTCAAGGTGACTGTAAATTCAGTTCTTTCTGGCAGGACAAATTATTCCTCTCTCAAGTTTTCCTTCTGACACAGAAATTGATTGCACTAGAAAATGTGCCTAGCAGCTTTGAAATGGATACAAAATGTAAAGAAGGAGTAGCAACACACCTAAGCTCTTCTGCAGCATCTTGCTAACAGATGGGATCTGAAACTCCAGTCACCAGAGCTTGAAGCTCCAATGTATTTAAGGGAAAGGAAGGATTCATCAATCCGTTCATTTCTCATTCTTCAAATAGAAGGCTGTTTATATTGTGTCAGCAGATGATTACCCTCTGTTGCTGTTGTTGTGCTACCTCTTGGAAAAGGTGAAGAGGTCACGTTTTTATATCCCATGATGTTGATTAAGGAAAGTAAGAAAAGGAAGAAGCTGGTTCCTGGTTCTTAACACTCCAGAACAAAAAAAAAACAAAAAACAAACAAACAAAAAAAAAAAAAAAACAAGAAGAAAAAGAAGCAAGCATCATCACACTCACATTTCTGACACAGGAAATGGATTTTTCTGAGAGAAAACAATGAATTCAAAGCAAAAATGCATGCATATTGTCTAGGGAGAATGACAGACTGCAAGCATTTTCCCTGCCCTCTGGGTAATGTCTTTCTTTGGTTTAGGTCCTTATTCATCTCTTATCCAAAAGCTGCCCTGGGATGATAAGTGTCCCAGATTTCCTTGGCTACTTCTTAAGGCTTCATTAACTGCGCCTAAGAAATGTGTGTAATGTAGCCTGCGTGGAAGTTTGAAAAAGTGTAGCTGTAAATGAGCACTTATTGGGTAAAAAAATAGGGATCCACGAACACAAAAATGTTGATAACTACATTTTAGGCACTGAATTACCATCAAACATAGGTTTCTAGGTGTATCATACCTATTACCACTGTTGAAGATTAGTTTTTTTTCCTCAGAGATTTAGTTGGATATATAGGCTTAGATAAGTATTTATTAATTTTTTTCCATATGTATGTGAAATAGAAAATTGTATATTCGGGTATTTTGCTTCCTTACCTAAACTGTTTTGGAAACAGCTCAAACCTTTGAACTGCAAGATGCCTTTATTCCATTTTCCTTAAGCTTTTAAAAACTAGTAGAACCTTTATGCCTTTTCTGTCTTTAAAAAAAAAAGAAAAAAGAAAAAAAGAATTCTTATTGTGGAGTAAGTGGAATTTTGGGATCCCAGGACTTTTGCTCAGTAAGTACCTTTTATATTAGGTCATATTCTTCCTTCACAAGTAGCCAATGCACCCTCTTTTCTGCCTCAGTATCTGCTACCTATGCGCTTGAGTGGTTCTTTCAAAACGAAGTAGCCCCTAGCACTGAAATTCCCTCCTTTTTAGCTGCATTCTTGAGGAGAATGTGTCTGCTGGATACCACATTGTTTTAGTTCCAAGACAAAGTCTACACAGACTCTATCCTGTATCCTGCACTTGAGAACTTAAATATTATCAATAAAGAGTAATTAACCTTAGTGAATACTGGAGGTGAAATATATCTTCTTTGAATGTTTATATTGATAAAGCTCTATCAGTTTTATATTCAAAGAAAATGAGCCTCATCTTATGCATGTGGTTAAAGCACAATCTATATTTTCATTTGTAAGCAACAGCAAAAACAACAAATGAAAATACAAAAAATTTATTATTTTTTAAATGATGAATTAATGTTGCAATGAAATGTGCAGTCATCCTTTACAAGGTGGTCATTGTTTTCATTTCTGAGGAGGATATCAATGACTGTAATTACTACATCAGCTTATAACATGAGTTCTCTACATAATTGCACAATGTTTTTATTCAGAATATTGTAACTGGAAAAACCTTGTATATATGAGGAAAGTCTTGTATAGGTTAAACGGAGCCAGCTCTAGAACAGACACAGTATATAGGACTCTGTAGCAGTACAGGCAGAGCAAAATTGTTGTTGTCAGCTAATATGCCCAAGAGGGATAACATGACTTGTCTGGCGGGACATATATTTGTTTTATATATATTTTTATATATACATATTTTTATATATTTATTTGTATATAGCTGAGCAGCTTACCCGTTTCACAACTGTAGTCAGCCTTAGTAATTTTGTAGGTGATAAAACGGGGTGGGACTCTTATCTAAAATTTTACTCTCACAAAAGTAAATAATCACATTCTTACAAAACCACTTTCCCCCATTCTCAACCACCATTAGATGATGATATTGACAAAATCAAAATGTCCTTACAGGTTAATCTTTAAAATCACTTTAATGAAAAACGTTAGCAAAAATGATTAGTGCATCTATTAATTATCTGCATCTAATCGTTTTTTTTTCAGCATTTGTTTTCATTCTATGATGTATGCCTTCTGTTATTTGACATAACATATTAAATCAAATGCTGTGTAAAGAACTTGAACCTTGAAACTGTCCATGTGAGATACCCATGGCATTCTGAATGTGACTGTAAACATGGTATACAGAGTGGGACCAGCACGTTAAACATGAAAACATCTGCTTTTACAGAAATACTCTAACCGTTGTTAGCCACTAAGATTTTGAACAACTGAGTATTGTGCACAGACAGTCCACTTGTCATTAATACAATACAACACTACTTTCATTATTTCTGACCCAATGTTTAGATGGTTTTCATTTGGCAGTTCTCAACTTCGCTCTGTTTCTGAATCTCAGGTGCATGGTAACTTACAGTTAACACTGTAACTTCTATATGGGTTTTATTGTGTTAGGTTAGGTAATTCACACCACTGCTGGTGATGTTATGAATGGCTAGCATATAATGAGCATATGCTTAACTTTAAGTAGATCACAGACGCTGACACTAAAAAGAAAATTATAATTTGTGCTGCATAAGCCTAGACAGTTAAAGCAGACCTATTAAAAACTGGACTGGTCTTAGTGTATTTGAACTTTTTATTTCTGCAAGGTAACTATATAAAAAAACACAACTAAGTATATAAATCATCAAGTACACACATACAAACTGCAGAGATAAAGTTGTGTCTGTAGTGGGGCTGTATAGCCAACAAAACTTCAGCCATATATGCCAATGTAGGCAGGTAAACATGTTCTTTTAAAGAGTATATAGTATACCCCTACATCTGGAACTTCTGTACTATTTAAATTAAGCCTGTTCTGGTAAGTTCTGGTAATTTTGGATCTCTGACAACTTTTTACTTTAATCTTTAAGCTGGGTTTTTAACCTCCTCAAAAACCAGACCAAGGATCATTGTTGAGTTCCCAGAATCCTTTCAGGACTCTTTACAGAAGTCATTGACTTCACAGGCACATCACAGAGGATTTCAGATTACACCATACCCACACCTGGAGACCATCTTCCTTATGCCCGAGAGGTTACAAGATGGAATTTGTTCATACACCGCTTCAGTACCTACAGAAGTATGAATTCAGATACCGATTCATTTTCAGGTGCTATGCTGACCTAATTTACTCAGACACCACAGTCTTTCTCTATATAAGTCAGAATGACAGACCATCTTTCTATATTTGGGGAAAAAAAAGAAAGAAAATACTTTTTTTAAGCAGAAAGTTATTACATGAACTGCTGTATAAGCAAGCAATGATGTCAAGATATCCATATGAGAACAATGGGGAAAACAACATTTCAGCAGTGACATAAGATGGAAAACAACTGTTAATGAGAGTTTGTCAAATGAATGAAAATGTTTAAATAACCTACGTCAGGAATGAAATAAATTAACATTACAGTAATAGAGGCATGAGAATATGATAAAGAACATATCTGCAAGATGAATTATCTTATTCATTCTCCCAGGACACCATCCTTGCTTTTCTTAACAACAATGAGAACTATAGAAGTTTATAGCTAGGAGCATTGCAAATCACAGCTGAAATGTATAAGCACATTTCAGGCAACAAACAAGACAAAGATAAAAAGGGAAGACTGAGGTGAAGAACTTGATGGACAGGTTTGGCTCCCCAGACTAAATATAGCCAAAACTGAAACAATCCCAAAGTGATTATTAAGATAAAAATCTAAAACTAAAAAAGGTATTAACAGATATTAAAATGTTAAATGATATTTAAAACAATTTAATATGTAAACAATATAAAATTGTAACAATTATAATTTAATAAATAAAGTACAACATATATGCATAAAGTAGTACTGTATTATATAATATATAGCATAAGGTTATGCATAAGGTTATTATAATGATGATTATCAAGTTTTATATATTAAATGCAATTTACCTTGTTTATAACAACATTATGACTCAACTACAAATATATAACTGTTAAAATTTTTAAAAACATCTAGCTGTTAGAAGATTCTGAAATCTACAATCTGTTCTGTAGGTAATCCTAATCAGCCTGGAAATCTAACAACATGTTGAGTTTGTCTTTTTCATTCCTGATGAATCAGAAGAGTACAATCTTTTTTCTCTCCTTACCTTACCTTCCTGTTCTTTTTTTTTTTTTTTTCACTCTCATTTCTTTAAATGGTGCTGTCACACTTGGGGTTAAAATTTTCCTACTCCTCTGACCTTTTGGAACAGCCTTCCTGTAATTTTTTGCCTCATTAACTAATAATATAATATGAAAAACTCTCAGGTCTGTGAGTTTTAGATTCTTTTTTATTCTATTGATCTCCTAACACAATATTATCCAGACAATGAGAGTTTATGTCAAAACATGCTGATCTTAATGCCAAATTTTACATAGGCTTAGTGTATATCTCTAAGAATATGTGTATCTCTTTATAAAACAAAGAAAAAAAGTACACATGTAAAATGCTTCCCCTATGGGATGCATAGCATTGATTTTCTTTATTCATCATGCGTAGAGGCATTCTTCAATATAAATTAAGCTACCTTAGATTCTTGTTGATTTGACAGAAAGATACTACTTAAATTAAAATGGAATTATGTTGTCATTTGATCAGAATCATTGATTATTTGAGAAAATCTTCAGTACATATTTCTTCCAAGCTGATTTGTGATCAGAATATATGACTTGATTTTCAAAGTTGTGCATTCCAACAGACTAGAAAATATTGCAGTTAACCATGAAGTTAGACAGCTTTATGTGAAAAAAACCTTATTAGATTATTTAAATATCAAATTATTTTGCATATATACTTACATGCAGGCACTGTACGATTATCTATTTCACTTTGGTATTTATGGAGATAAATAATGTCTTCAGTTAGCAAAATTTGCTACATTTTCCCTACATTTCTTCTTACAGAGGACCTTTGGTTTCATAGCTGTGGCACTAGACTGTGAACTTTCTGATTATGATGCTGAACTTGGCACATTTTTCTTTTTAAGTATAGGGCAAAGGAGTATGACATTCTTAACTATCTTGCTTTATAACAGTTCCCAGGGATTGCAGGAAAAGGGTCACTGGTGTTGTTAAATGCATTGAACAGTTCACTGATTTGCAGAAACATATTTTTTCTTTCTGACATTACTGAAGTATCTGAATAGAAGGGCTCCTGTTCAATGGTGTTTAACCATACTATCTTCTACCAGTCATGCAACAAATACATCTAATATTTTTTCAAGAGAAGTTAACAGAGTAATACAACTAGACAACTCAACGTTTAATACTTTATTCCATGCCTGGATCTCTCAGTGACTTACAGCTTACCCCTGTAGATCTAGTTCATTTGGCCAGTGTACAATTGAATATATTGATATATACGTAAATCATGAAGGCATTTAGAGTTTTGATAACATGATGTGCTTAAATTTTCATTCAACGTGGTCTGTTTTGGTGTTATAAAATACACAGAAGAACATGTTGTACTTAATGGCAAGGCAAGAAGCAGGAGGTTAAGAACGCTATTGTGAGTAATACTTTGCCAAATGTCAAAACTTTGATTCACTTTTCTTTTTTTTAACTTTAATTTGAGATAAAACATAGTAACCAAAATCTGAATTAGCCAAATTGTATATTTATGTCTGTCAGAGCTGTAAAGTTCAGTGAAATGGTTCTTTAATGATGTGTTATACAGTGGTGTAATAGAAGGTATTAATTGCAATGGAAAGCAGAAGTCAGAAGAGTAAAATTTCTGAGCATTCTTACATAGTGGTGCAATCCTGACAATTTTCAGCTAGTGATTTGTTTTATATGCCTGGTGCATTGAATACAAATTGCTCACACTTCTAAAATTATTCATATGTTTATTTTGTTAGGTGTTCATCTAAATCTTTACAATACTGTTAAAATTGTACACCTCCAAAAATGTTTTTTATTTTTATTTCTATTTTTATTTTAAGTTTTCTTTTGTATGAAGGCTCTGTTTCTGAGAATGCAGTTTAAGTGTAGTACTTACAGTGTTTTCCAATTAAGGCATAAAGATCTATTTGTAATACTGTATTTGTTTGTTTTCTGGATTATTGATTTTCAGATCTCTAAGAACAATCTACAAGAATGGCAAAGAGCATAAATCAGACTAATTTTTAAAGTTCCACATCTTTAATCCTTATCAAAAGCAATCACATCCTCAAAGGATAAGAGGGACAAAAATTGCTGCTTTGATTTATTATTATTATTATTATTATCATCATCATCTTTTTTTTTTTTTTTTTAATGGTAAAATAATTCTGCCTAAAGAGATTTTTATTTTTTTTTGCACAGTAAGAGCAAACACAGTTTACACATTCTTTGGTAAGTATATGTCAATAAAACTCTACAAGGAGAATCAGCAACTCAGTCATCAGTTTCATGTTAGGATTAGTTTACTGTTCCTTCTGTTGGTGTTTTCAAGAACACTATTACTAAAAAAACCCACATTCCTCACATACAAGTTAAGTCTGACAGAATCATAGAATGGCTTGGTTTCAAAGGGACCTCAAAGTTTGTCTAATTCCAACCTGTGATGTATGAAATCTTCAGATTGAAGAGATTTTGAAAGTTTACTATCGAAGGCTATCAGGTAGAAAAGGTTAATACAGATTCAGTAACCCTTCTACTGCATGATAAGACAACCTTCATGGCCAAAGCAGTGTAAGTGGGTAATCTTGATACAATAAAGTCTGCAAGAAAAGCATATCTTCCTTCTACTGGCTTTGTAGAGAGTGGTGTAAATCTCTGTGTATGTTAACCAGATATTTATAAGGTGTTACAAGGTGCTTTCCAAATTACACATAGTGTGATGTCATTGAATCTGCCAGAAGCCCACTGTTCTGCTCATTGGTGTTCCAGAGGTGATGCCCAACTGTGCAGGGCAGGAACTGTGAAGCCAACCAGAGCCATGTGGAATTTCAAAGGAAATGTCAGATGGAGAGTTCATAACTACACGAAGTGGAATTTGGCCAGGACACTGAAATTAACACTTTCAACTTTTCTGAAAAACATTAAGTGATCTTGCAAAAATGCAAGCAGTTGGAACATGTTTCATATTTCATACAAAAATAGCACACTTCTACAGCATGAAGCTCCCTGAAACCATAATTGAATACGTATAGGTGATTATCTTAGAGGGTAACAGATATAACTATAAATTAGCATGGCTTAAATGCTATTGCTTCTAATTTATATATGTGTGAAAGAGCAGAAAGTTAGGTCTTGGTTTTTCTTGTTGTTTTTTTTTTTTTTTTAATGGAAAGGCAACAACCTCATGAAATCCTAGCTCATTTTTTAGGCATTTCCAGAGCAGAGTGGTGCCAAATGTTGCAAATCATATGTGATCTGAGCTCAGAGACCCCAAGACTATTTCATTTACAAGGGTATAAAGTTTAATGTGACTTGAGTCATGATCACACAGGGGAAGACCTTATTCTCTCTTCCCCATATTTTGAAACCTCCCGATACTAACTTAACTGTTTCCAAATTGTATTTGTTCAAAACCATGCTCTGTAAAATGGATTTCATCATGTCTAATTGGAACTACGATGCCAATGCAAACGTGTATCATTACACGTCACTTTTTGGAGACATTTTAAAAGACTCTGTGGTTTGGTTTATATTAACTATAAATTAATCTGAAAACTATAGTGTACAATAAAAAAAGAAATGCATAAACACCTTCAGATAATGCTCTGAATGAAATAGGCAAATTGCATTTGCAGAGTAATTATTATTTTTGTTTCAGATGGAGATTTTTTTACACTTTTAAAGTCTTCGTATATAGAAGATGCTTAAGTTGAGGATTTATTAAGAGTTGAGGGAATGGATCCTAGTGAAAAATGATGTTAGCTGGACATTTTAATTTTTAAAGATCATCTGAGCATCTCAGACATCTATATATATTTATCCAATGTTTTAACATAATTATGCTTTTTATTTAGTTTAATATCCATGTCCAAAAATGAAATTAAAAGAATGTATTGGATGAAGTTAAAATTGCGTATTTTTAAAACTTTCTTATAAAAATAAAAGCATCCTTATATTCTATTAGGGCATTTTAAACAAATCAGACCAATAGGAATGAAGATCCAGCAGAAGAAATCGAGCAGATGATGTGGTGACTGCATGGCTGAGCAAGGACCTGCAGCTTAACTGAGGGAATAGAGAGAAATGTACAGGAAGTGGAAAAAGGGTTGTGTAGCCTGGGAACAACACAGGGGACTTGTCCACATGTGTAGAGGTAGATAGATAAGATCAGGAAAGCAAAGGCGCAGATGGAGCTGAAAGTTGTAAGGGATGTGGACATGCTCCCCACATCTGCCAAGACCCTGAACCTCTAAGTGTGGGCGAGAGGAGCAGATTCTGACCAACTGTTACAGTGGAATAAGTCTGAGATCTCATGAAACTGAATGTATAGAAGTCCATGGGGCCAGATGATGTGCATCTCATGGTTCTGAGAGAGATGGCTGCTGTGGTTGCTGAGCCGTCCTCCATCATATTTGAAAAATCATTGCTGTCAGGTAAAATCCCTGGTGACTGGAAACAGGGAAACATTACTCATATTTTTAAGAAATGGAGAAAGGATGATCCAGAGGACTTCAGGCCAGTGAGCCTCAACTCTGTGCCTGGGAAGATCATGGAGCATATCCTCCTGATTACCATGTTAAGGCACATGTAAGATGAAGAGGTGATCTGAGACAGACAGCATGGCTTCACCAAGGGCAGATCTTGCCTGACCAATCTGGTGGCTTTCTATGATGGAGTGATGGCATCAGTGGACAGGGGAAGGGTGAGGAATGTCATCTACCTGGACTTCTGCAAGGCTTTTGACATGGTCCCTCACCACATTCTTCTCTCTAAATTGAAAAGGTACAGATTTGAAAGATGGACTGACCAATGGATTAAGAACTGGTTGGCTGGTCACAGCCAAAGTATTGTGATCAATGATTCTATGTCAGGGTAGAGGCTGGTCACAAGTGGTATCCCCCAAGGGTTGGTCTCGAGACCATGGTCTTCAACATCTTTATCAATGACATAGATGATGGAATTGAGTGCACCCTCAGAAAGTTTGCAGACGACACCAAGCTGAGTGGTGAAATCAATACACTGAAGGGAAGGAAAGCCATGCAGAGGGACCAGGACAAGCCCATGTGAATCTAATGAGGTTCAACAAGACCAAGTGCAAGGTCTTGCACTTGGGCTGGGGCAACCTCAGGTATTTATGAACACTGAGGGAAGAATTACTTGAGAGCAGCCCTGTGGAGAAGGACTTGGGGTTTCTGGTGGATGAGAAGTTGGACATGAGCTGTCAGTGTTTTTTTGCAGACTGGAAGGCCAACTATACTCTGGGCTGCATTAAAAAAAGGGGTGGACAGCAGAGAGGGGGAGGTGACTGTCCTCTCTATTTAGCTCTTGTGTAGCCCCATCTGGAGTACTGCATTCAGGCCTGGGACACCCAGCACAAGAAAGGTGTGGATTTCTTGGAACGGGAGGGCCACTAAGATGATCAGAGGGCTGGAACATGTCTCCTGTGAAGAAAGGCTGTGGGAACTGGGCTTATCTTGGAAAAGAGAATGCTCCAGGGAGACCTCATTGTGGCCTTCCAATATTTGAAGGGAACTTATAAACAGGAGGGGGAATGGCTGTTTACATGGGTTGATAGTGGTAGGACAAGAGGGAATGGTTTTAAACTAAGACAGGGGAGATTATGTTAGATATTAGGAGGAAGTTTTTCACTCAGAGGGCAGTGATACCCTGGAACAGGTTGCCCAGAGAGGTAGTGGATGCCCCATCCCAGAAAGGCATTCAAGGGCAGCCTGATCTAGCGGTTGGCAACCCTGCCCATGGCTGGGGGGTTGAAACTAAATGATCTTTGAGGTCCTTTTCAACCCAGGCCATCCTATGATTCTATGATTCTATGATCTGCACTTAGGCTTTGTTTTGTCATCTGTAAATCTACTGAACAATAAAATTTTTTTCTCCAGATCAGACATTTCTGTTCCTGTGAAATTAGGCAGAATACATATTATGGAGTTTTTCTGCTGGCATTATACCAGCTGCAGAAGGACAGCTGGTATATTACTTGGCATAAAGCCCGCTCATTCAAAATTAACGCATCACAATTTTTCATCATATTTAAACCAACAGAGTAAATTATAGCTGCTTAAATTTTTGTATCACACACACACACAAAAGCAACAAAAAAAGACACTGTTAGTAGTCCACTTCTACATTCCATTAGAAAGAGGAGGACCTAGTAATAGACGTGTCACAGATTACATGAGACCCTAGTTTTGTACCCTCACTTAGCTTTGAGGTCTTGAAAAATACACTGCTCATGCTTTCAGAAAAGTTTCCTAATCCTCGCGCTATCTACTCTTAGGATGAAGTTTTTTTCAGAGTTTTTTGTTTGTTTGTTTGTTTGTTTTTTTAATGTTCTACTTTGTATTAGATCAGAAGGAGCACAAAAGCACAAGATAATCTGACATTTAGGACAAGTATTTGTGACACTGGTGTTTCTGTTTTCATTCCAGGGAATGTGTGAGTATTTAGGATGAAATTAAAGATGGTTTTTTTTGGAAGTGAGTGACTGAAAGTTTCTAAATTTTTTATCTAGAAAGCTTTAATAAAATTTGGGAGACGTGTATATGATAGATTTCAGGATATAATTTGATATAAACTAGTAGTGGTGCATAGATTTCTTTTTTCAATCATGGCTAATCTGAAACATGAAAAAAGTTCTGTGTCTTCTCCCCTCTCATAGAGGAAAACTAGATGCAGCTGTATATTGACTCTTGCTCTCCTGAGCCTCTGTCTATCAAAAAACATGACTACATTCTTTGTGGAGTAAATAGTGAACTTAGACTCTAGCAATCAGATGGTGTTTGTACATAGAATTTCTGTTTGAACTGAGAAACTATCATCTCAACAAAAAGCAAAATTTGAACCTACACTTTTCTGTAGATAATGGGTGTTCAGATTGCATGTTTAGGTTGAGGGTGTATTTCATTAAAAGAGATCGGCTGTTTTCTGAGAGATAGATCTGACATAAAACAGCAACAGGTTTGGATGGCTACAATGAGTCTCCCCTTTCTGCTCTCCTCAGCCACAGCTGAGATTCTGCACCAGTGTGTTTTGAATTCAAACTAGTGATAAAATCTCAGCTAGCAGATAATTACCCAATAATTCTTTCTTTCCTTCCTTTTATTTTTCTTTTATTTTTCCTTCTTTTTCAGTTGCTTTAAGCTATTAATTTTTACAAAAGCAAATATTCATAGGAATTGTCGTGAGTTCTCTTCCAGCAATATACATAATGTACATCGCTAGTATAAAAATGCAGAAGTCACAGTGGCATCTGATTTTTCATGACAGAAAGTTCATTTCTGTACTTGCTTTTTTATCCGTAAAGCGTATTAAAAAAGTACATTTCATAGAGATATTAGGAGGTAAAAAATGTCTTTTCCTTTTAAGACAACTTCATTTTAATTTGTGGAATGACTTACATGTTAGTGCATTGCGTTTACTCATTTCTGTATAACCTATACATAAATACAAATACAGAAATGTGACAAAATGATAAAAGTCGTGGAAATTATTGGGGCAGTTCAATTTTCTCTCAATTTTCTTTCAGCATTTCTTAATTTTAGAAGTTTCCCCATTTCCATTAAAATTGATACGAATCAGTTAAGGTTTGTCACATTGATTATATTATTCAGTACTTCAGTTTGTAAGTGTAGACTAACTTATGCACACTATAGTAGTGATGGTTTTGTTATTGTTCTCTCTGAATATAGTGCTAACTATTGACTGTGAAGTTCCAATATACGTTTTCATTCTACCTAAATAATTCCATGCCTAAATTAGCTTTTATTTTCCTCTCATCCCCATTTGAAAACTTCTGTTCAAAGAAAATTAATCCTCAGAGGGTCCATGCTTTAGCTATTAGTTTCTTCCTGAATAAAACAAATTACTGAAATTAATATTAATTAATATTAATAAATTAAAATGAAGAATAGGAAAGCAAAATGAAGGGAAAGGATCTTATTAATGTGATTCATTTGTTAAAACAAATCAGAGTGCAATTTTGGTTTCATCCATTTTAAACACAGCTGGTTGAGACCATGCAACATTAGAATAATTATAACAATTCCTCCAAACCTGCCGTTATTGCAACAATTCACTGAACAGTTAGGTGTAAAATACAAAGGATTTGATTGTTCGTAGGACTAGTATGAGCTTATGGAGGTTTTTTTCTCCAATCTTGGTCAATAGTCAGTAACTCTTGAGATGTTACTCTCCAATGACTCCTTCATAGCTCAGGGAATATGCCTAGGTAGTTGCAGTCACATTCTCATGTGTAAAACTTACAGAATTTCTGAACAATACCTTGACATTTCCAGATAATGGAATAAAGAGTAAGAACAAAAATATAGATTTCTTTTTTTTCTCTTCAGTGGTCCAGTTCTGTGATATAATGGGAAATTTGTAGCCATTATGTCCTAAATATTATTTCAGTAGCAGGCTATTAAAGAGGCTATTTTCTAAAGACTTTTATCTTACTATCTTCAGTTACTTTTAGAAATAAACTGTGTTATACTTAACTAGTATTCCAGCTAGCCAGAGACAGAAGATCAGACATAAGGAAAGGCCTAGATTCTGTTTGTTGTGAACACTTTTTATTTTCTTTTTCTTGATAAGGATATATATTTTTTTCATATTGAAAAGAGTAGGGTAAGTCATGGTAGCGAATTGCCCCATATTCCATTGGCCTGAGAGTGTCTTTTTATTAATTCACATACATGATGTTTGATGAAGCAATAATACATAGCTGAAAGAAATCTGGGAGCAGTACATACATAAATGAATATCAAAAAGCAAGTCTAATTCTAATCTCACTTTATTTTATGCAAAGTATTTACAGCTGTCTATAGAATCCTTCAGTTTTCCTATGCCTAGTCTGCTCAGCATTTTTTTTTTTTAAATTTTTCAAAGTGATCAGATGACATGCTTCAGTTAGGACTTCTGCTGCCATCTGACTGGGATCAAGACATGCTTGCTGCTTTGATGTAACATAAGTTTCTGTGTTGCAGGTGGTCTTTCCTGATATTTATCGTGCAGCCCAGGGAGGCCTCTCAGATACAACGGCTCTTCTTCATCTGAATGAAATTTAGTTAAATCACAATGGAACAGATGGAAAAATCATCATGTACAACTACAGTCCTACCTCTTAGCAGTATCTTGCAAAATTCCACAAACACACAAGTTTCCCCAAATGAAATCGAGAAAGTCTGAAGGATATGTTTCTGAACTGCGGGTGGATAATAATTTTGTTTGTGAAAAACAAATCTGGGAATTAGGGAACAAGAACCAAACTAACAAACTAAATGATTGCAGCTGTTCTGTACATTTTACAATTTCGTTTTGGTTTTCTCTAGTAAAACACTGGAAAATAGGAAATTATCACCTAATCTATGCCAATTCAAAATATATGGAAAATCCTTCCCTTCCCTTCCCTTCCCTTCCCTTCCCTTCCCTTCCCTTCCCTTCCCTTCCCTTCCCTTCCCTTCCCTTCCCTTCCCTTCCCTTCCCTTTCCTTCCCTTCCCTTCCCTTCCTTTCAGAAAGATGTGAATGTCCATTTATCAGCTGCAAAATACCAGCTACAACCCATGTAAATTTTAACTCATTGATTCTTACTATGATCTAACCATATGATAACTGCAGATGGGAAAGTTGGTTCAGTCCTAAAGGAATATGATTTGGTCAGGAATTGCTAAACTTTTATTTATCATTTTATTTGTGAAAGTGGGAAATGACTATTTCCTGTCTCACTGGAGAGACGCAACAGCACAGTATGATATATGAAGTTCTCAGATGGTTTTATATTGAGTAGCATATAAATACATTTGTGCATTAATATTAGCCTAAAAAACACCATTAAGATCTTACTTGTCTAGGAAGTTATGAACAACACTGCCCATCTGCTTCACTTGGCAAGTTCATAGTTTTGGAGCTTAAATCAGTCTACTTGTATAAGCAGAGGCTGAAATTAAATGAATTTGATGGACATAGTTATTTGCAATACTATGTAAGAACAACATTGCATGTGTGTTTTAATAAAATTGAAGATTATAGCAAGAACAGTGAAGCTCTACTAGAGAAGGAGATATTTTACCTGATTCTTGTACTTCTTTCTAATAAATGTTTACTTGATGTTCTAAAAATTAGTTACTATATGGAGTATATTTATTTCATGACTATACAGAATGAACACTGCTGTTAGTGATTCTTATTTCTTACTGAAGTATCTAGACACCATATTATAAGAAATAATTTAATAATACAGATTTATATACAAATCTAGGATAACAATTCTATTTTTAGCATATGCAGAAAAAAATTTCTCAGATAGAAAGATTCGAAAACTGAAACCAAAACTGGACATTATTTTTCAGCTACTTGTAATGCAAAGTCCTTGCTGGAAAGTAAACCTTTTCCTCTAGGCATCCTTTCCTTCACTGGATTATTTCCATTAACTGTAGCACAGAAAAGCTTCCATGTTGGATAAGTAAAGATGAAAACAAAACAAAACAAAAAACAACCAACTAACCAACTGAATAAACAAAATGCCAGAGAGTGAGAAAAAGAAGAAAAAATTGCTAAGTGCCTGAGCAATTTCTACTTTCTTCGGATTTTACCTATGTTTCCTTTTTAAACTGCTTGTTTCTGTCAAGGAAAAAAGAAATAAATAAACTATTGCCCTCAGATGCATCCTGTGCGTCAGAATATACTGTAAACTTCGGAAGTATATTGCAGTGAAAACATACACTTCAAAGAAAAGCAGAATTGATCAGCAATTGTAGACAAAAACGAATGGATCTTAGTTTGAATATGCAATTCAAAAGCTAAGTGATGATTTCACAGAGAAAACCATTTGCATTGCGTTGGGCGCAGACACATTCTGTTACAAATCCTCAAACTTTAACTTCATGTATTCGAATGTGGTCTGGTCTACTATGTTGTTAACTACACTTCGTGTTAAGTGCTGAGTTAAATACCTATCTCTGTGCACAAAAAATCAACATTTTTGACCTATTGACATTTTTTTTTTTTTTTTAATCTTGCACAGCCAGAACAGAAAACAGATTGTATTTATGACTGAGCGATGAAACATTTTGTGAGAGAGATGGATAGATAAAATTTAAAGGAACAAACAGATGTCTTTATCTTAACTTCTTAAACATATTCCACCTCTGAACCTTGTTATAAACATCTTAGGAAAAATAAAAATGTCAATTAGAATAAAAGCTACAGCTGAAGTAAACTATCATTAGGCACGTTCTGCCACTGTCTGTGTATCCAACTTAAAAATACTATTCTGTCTGCACTTCAGCTTTCACTATGATGTCTAATGACATTTTTTCCCACTTTCAGGGATCCTAAAATACTGATGAGAGTTGAAATCTTTTCTTTGCTTGAACTTTTAATTACCTCTGTGTATATGGGATTTATGAAATACCGGGTGTTTAAATCATAAATCTCAGATTAGATCTGCGTGGAATTGTTCTGAATTGAAGCACCAATAAATAAAAGCAGCACCCCAGCAAATACAAGTTTTGAGATTTGTGTCTGTACAGATCTTATGGATAAAATTAATCTGTAAATCTTTGCCCAACAATTGTTGATTTCTCCAGTTTTAATTATACTTCCTTTAATTAAATCCTTTATCCAATCTTTGGCAGTGTCATGGTTCTCACCAAGAAATAATGAAAACAACACGCAATATTAGGGCTCCCCATTTCCCTAGCTGTTTTGCTGACAGGGAGAGAAAGGTTTGTACAAATTCTGCACAGCTTTTGTCACTTGATATCCAAGTGCATTGCCTAAGCAAGTGAGAAAAAAAATATATATCCATGTAATAATAAAACATATTTTCATCCTCCTAGATAGTGTAGACATTGTCCTAATAGAAATATAGTCTGTTAGGAAGAACAATGCCTATGTAAAACAGTTTTTATTGGCTCTGTTATATGTTGAGGTACTTTCATTAGATGGCGACATTCCTGAGACAGCACCTGCTGCATGGATTTGGGCTGTTAGCTAGATAAGAAATAAAAAAGAAATGTGTGGCTTAAATCTGAGTGGCAATAGACTTCCATTACTGTAACAAATGCCCACATGCCTGAACAGTTGGAAAGTTAGAGTGAATCACAGTTGTAAGTACTGGGGATAAATATATGTATAAATGGCATTGTTATCACTGCAACTTTCAGAGTAACAAAGATAAGAAATATCTCTTCTGCATCTGTTCTCTTTTCCTTTGCAAATGTGACTATTGACTGATACTTTCTACCCAATTTGGATGAAAGCTCCTTTGCCTGTATATTTATTAGTTATCTCTGATCCATTCAGCTGCCAAAGCACCAGAATCTGTAATGAAGAAAAAAGTAATCAAATTATATATTTTGTTATACCCTGCAAATCTGAAGTAGCTCTAGATCTACAGCTGTATGAGTGAGGCTGAAGGTAGAGTTATTTCTAGAAATATCTGGGAGTTACTAGGGCTGTTTGTAGAAAAGCTATTCCGCATGTGTTAAAATTCACTTCCCAAAGCCAAAGGAGCTCCACAAATCTAAAGCAAAATATACTCTTCAGGTATGATATAAAGAATCATTTCTAATTTGTGAGTTCTGACTTTCAGTTCTTTTTTCAGAATAATGATATTTTGGTCTTTGAGACATCTATTTGTATTAGTTCAAGGCCATTGATTTTAGAGGATTAAAGAAGATGACCATAGTTTGCTGTGAGACAGATGTAAGTAATTGTCCAGTGTTTTAATGGAAGATGGGTAAGGCATAAATCAATTGATCTCTGTGTGGTAGCCTCACTCCTCTGGTAGATATAGAACAAAAACAAAAACAAAAAATCATAAGTTGAGTAATGGCACCTACTGCAATCTTTTTGTTTACATTACTTCTATCCACTTATTTACCAGCTGCATCAACATTCTGGGGGCTTTCTATATATCCAAGACATTTCTATGGTGAGAAATGTCATAGTGGTTGGAATTCATTAAGCAGTCCATGACTATATTTGGGATATAATTATATAGATGTAGTTAAGTTTTCCTTCCTGAATGTCAGAGTTTGGAGATAGAGCGAAGTCCTAAACTTCTCTAATGTTTATGAGAAAAATCTTATTCAACTCAATGTCATGAAGTTGTGCTTAGTCCTGTAACTAGTAGAAGCATAATTTTTCCTGTGACTCTTTTCCAAACTTTGGGTGGTGTGGTAGCGAAGTAGTAGTAAAGAAAATGTAAAAGAAATGCTAGCAAGGGGTCTTTTAACCTTGCTAATGTGAACGTATCGCAATGTTAGAGGAAACAATTTTTCAGTACCTTGAAACTGGCCACAGTCTCTTCTGACAATATCCTTCATTCGTATCTTGTCAGATCAATTGGCTGATGTGCTTGCCAAGCCATGCTCCATCATATTTGAAAAGTCATAGCTGTCAGGAGAAGTCCCCGGTAACTGGAAAAAGGAAATATCACTTCCATTTTCAAGAGAGAAAGAAAGACCTGGGGAAGTACAGGCCAGCGAACCTCAACTCTGTACGTGGGAAGATCATGGAAAATATTCTCCTGGAAGATATGTTGAGATATATGCAAGATGAGAAGGTGAAGCACAGCTTCACAAGGCCATTCACCTGTTCCTGACCAACATGATAGCAACCCTGACTACAGTAGGGGGTTTGGAACTAGATGATCATTGAGTTCTCTTCCAACCTAACGACCTAATGATTCTGGGAAGACCTCATTGTGGCCTTCCAGTATTTGAAGGGAACTTATAAACAGGAGGGGGAATGACTGTTTACATGGGTTGATATCACTATCATAGGACAAAGGGGAACAGTTTCAAACTAAGACAGGGAAGATTTAGGTTAGATATTAGAAGGAAGTTTTTCACTCAGAGGGTGGTGATACCCTGGAACAGGTTGTACAGAGAGGTAGTGGATACCCCTATTCAAGACAAGGCTGGATGTGGCTCTGGGCAACCTGGTTTAGTGGTTGGTGATCCTGCCCGTGGCAGGGGGGTTGAAAGTACGTGATCTTTGAAGTCCTTTTCAACCCAGGCCATTCTATGATTCTATTAAAGGATTTTTAATCTAAACATCTAGGATATATTTTTAGTATGTTTACATTATCATTAAAATGATCAGAAGGGGAATATGATGTGAGACCTACTTAAAGAAATTTTGCATATCTGAGACATCATTTGTTTAATCAACATTAATTTCAGAGAGCAACTTCTTGTAGATTGCCATGAGCACTACATAGATTATCATATCTTTAAATCTTGGCATTCTTATAAGTATCAAATCTGAAATAATGAATGATGTAACTTTTTGAAGCTCTTTGACTTTATTTATCAATTTCTATACAATCAATACTCATGCCCTACTACCTTCCTCGGAGTCTTCAAAATAATCTGTATTCACTAATGCTAGCAATTGAATCAAAACCTCCGTGTCCTTGAAATTTCAAAATGACTATATAGATATGACCATAAAAATGTAGTTGTATTATTGTAGCTAAGTTACTTGTCTTTCCTGAAGTCACCAAAGTCTACTTCGGGCATATGCAGACAAATAGGTTGAGTAGTAGTTATGGAATCACAGTGCACAGTTAAGCTCTGAAATCTGTCTGGGAAGTGCATAAATCATTAGTCAACTTTAATATCTTTGCTACTAAGGCTACACTGCTGCCTGCAGTGTCTGCCTTGTAATTACGCCGTATGTCAATATGGCCTTTGCTTGTTTGTTCTCTTTTGGGGGTTGTGTTCACATTAGTTTTGGTCTCATCGAACTGCAATAGTTTGTTAATAAGGAAAGGGACTTCCTTTGGAGCCATTATTTACAAGGAATGTAATTTAAAAAATATATTAGTATAATGAGATAGATAGAAAATGACATATACTGTTACATGTGGACTTCCTGCAACTAGAGAAAGGAAGAGATTTTCAAAGACTGCTAGCATAATACTTTCACATTCCCACTATAAGATATTTGCAAATCACCTTTAACGTGAAGGTAGAAGTAAAGAACTCAAGTCTAGCTAATAGCTAGGCAGTTAGTAAATACAGAGGGACTTATAAGAATTAAATATCATCATCGAGTACTGAAATGAAGTAAGTGTACAATTGGAAACTGCCACAGCAATATTCAGAAGTGTTATGTAAGACTGCATATAAGCCTGATTACCACAAGGATCAAAATTTGATACTGTGTCTGTAAGTACGCCCTCAGTTAAGTGTAGCATGAGGAAGTATGACATATTACAGTATCCACAGGTTTCAAAATCAAGTATTTAGCTTTGAAATAATTTCATCCTTTTAGTCCTGTGCATTAAGATCTAATCATGTTTGGAAAAGAGCCACTATAATTTTCAGATAATAAGAGAAGAAAGAATATTTCTGTGATTCTTGGAAATTTTTATTTTATTTTTTAACTAACTAATGAACTACATTGAAAATACAACATATTTCTTCCTAGAGCATTAAAATGATAGTAAAACCAAAAGGATACACTCAATATGTGTGCATTCTTGTGAGTAACATAAGTAAGTTGCATGTGAATCATACAGTTTAATATCTCTGTATTTTTTATGAATTTCTTTTCTAATTGTATTTCTTGGCTAGACACAAAAAATCCCATAATACATGCTGGATTAAACTAATTTAGGCATTTAGATTTTGTCTTTTAAATAAATCAACTACCAAACTCTGAACTAGAATAATTACAAAAAAATCAAAATATCGAATCATGTCATTCAGACCTTAATTTTTACATATTCATTCTAGAATGTAATAGAACAAATCCAGCTTTCTCTGTGTATGCTTTCTAGCAACAAGTGTTGCAAGTAAATGTATAGAAATACCGGTTAAAGACTTATATGTTAACATTTCACTGTTATTTTTAAAGTTATATATATATTATTTTTCTATTTCATAAAATATTTGCAAAGATTTATTGTAGATCTTTAACAAATACAATAAAAATAACATATATAATAATAAAAATATGGCAACATTTCTACTAAGTTTCTATATGTTTAAAATTATTCAGAAAACTCTTACACTTTTAAGCCCTTCTGTTAGATACAGTCTGATAGTCAGTTAGACAGATGGACAAATTTTATTGGCAGATAGATATCACACATCATTTTCCTAGTGAATAAGTCAATTACATAGGAAAAACTAGTTATATAAAAACAGAGGTTGGAAGAAAAGAGACAGTATGCTTTCCATGACTGGCTGCTCTTTGGTCTTTAAACATTTATCTGAATTATATTTCCTGTACATTATTTTTCATGTATATTTCATGTACATTACATCCTGAATTACATTCCTGTAAGTAAATAATCTATATTTCTTGATGTCTCCAATTAAATAAAGACCTATTTCTCCTCACAGCCTTGTCTTCTTCACACTGAACAAGACCAGCTCTCTCAGCCTGTATTCATAGTGGAGGTGATCTAGTCCTCTGAAAGAGGGCCTGATCACTCTTTCAGAGAAGAAGTATTTCCTAATGTCCAACCTGAATCTCTCCTGGTGCAACCTGAGATTATTCCCACTAGTCCTGTTGATAGTTACGTGGGAGAAGGGGCTGATTCCCACCTCACCACTACCTCCCTTCAGGTAGCTGTAGAGAGCAATATGGTCACCCCTGAGCTTTCTCTCCTGCAGACCACACAATCCCAGCTCCCTCAGTCACTTCTCATAAGGCTTGTGCTCCAGACACCTCACCAGCTTTGTTGACCTTCTCTGGACAGGCTCCAGGGCTTTGACGTCTTTCTTGTAGTAAGAGGGATGATCATCTCCCTGCCCCTGCCGGCAACACTATTTCTGATACAAGTCAGAATGCTTTTGGCGTTCTTGGCCATCTGGGCATAGTGCTGGCTCACATTCAGCTGAGCATCAATCAATACCTCCAGGTCCTTTTCCTCTACAGTGCCTTCCAGCCCCAAGCCTGTAGTGTTGCCTGGGGTTGTTGTGGCTGAAATGCAGAACCCAGCACTTGGTCTTGTTGAACCTCACTCCATTGGCCCCAGCCCAGTGATCCAGCCTGTCCAGATCACTCTGTAAGGCCTTCCTAACCCCAGGAAGAGTGACGCTTCCTGACAACTTTGTGTCATCTGCAAACTTATTGAGGGTACACTCAATCCCCTCATCCAGGTCATCAATAAAGATATTGAACAGGACAGGCCCCAGTATCAACCCCTGAGGAACACTATTCATGACCAGTCACCAGCAATATTTAACTCCATTCATCAACACTTTCTGGGCCTGGCCATCCAGATAGTTCTTTACCAGCAAAGAGTATATCTTTCCAAGGAAATTTATAAACAGGGAAAGGTAAAACTCCCAAGGAACCATGCAAAATGTATTCCCAAATGGCTTGTTCTTCAATGAAGATATTTTCTACTAGTTATTTTTAAGAAACTCCCTCCCATTTCTATTGATAGAAACATTGGTATTCAGGTTTACTTACAGATGGATGACAGTGTGAGCACTGAAGTTTTATGTTACTGCTATCCTAATATCAGAATCAATGATATACAAACCTGGCTCGTGCCCATCACCTGCAATTACAGTGAACTGCTGTTCATTGCATATATGTGGTTGTTGTTTTTAAGTCACGGAGGATTAAGAAAGAGAGGAAAATGTACCATAGTCCCAACTCATGAAGGAGAATGTATGTGAGAGTCACATACACTGTATATTTATTTACTTACGATGAGCCCTAGCCACAAGCCATCAGCGTGCAGTTTCTCTTACAATCACCTTCATTGGCTATTCATGAAAAGGTCATGAATAGCAGGATTATACCACTTTGTTTTTACTTCCTAAATAGGAGCAATTAAATAGTCACTTGCCAGACTGGTATTATTAACTGTTTGCTAGGTTATTCTACGAATAGTGCTTTCCTTATTCAGAACAGGAGAGCAGAATAGAGAACTTGAAATGGTTTAAGTGGTAATATGAACATCAAATTGTTTGTATTACTGGAAATAATTGGGATACATTGTCAAGTGTAGTTTGGATAATAGAGCAGAAAACTAGCTTACTGTAGGGACTAAAGTGTTTAGATGGTTATTCAGAGCAGATCTGCACTTCTAATATCCAAACTGCTGCTTTGATTTTACAGATTTGTAGATTTTACGTCCCGAAAAGTGCATTTGTATCCTAACATAATGACAAGCAGACTGTAAGACAGTGAATTAAACAGTGACCTAGAATGAAAGCTGTAATTTCTAAGTATTTTAAAGAGACAATCAAGTGTGCTCTAACATAATTACAAGCATTGAAAACACTTTAAGGTATAAACCATTCATAACATTCCAGTAAGATATCCCAAAGGTTCTACTCATTTCTCATTACATGCATACCATAATCCGAGTCTGAATTTGCCCTGTATGATAAATATTTTGGAAGCATTGCAGGCAATTAAAGGCTAAGTTAAAAATGGCAAGAAATCCTTTGCTGTTGTAAAATTCTTTGCCTTTGTTGATAGATTTTGGATTTTCTTGTTTTCTAGAATTTGTGGATTTTCTTGTTCATATTTATTCATGGACTGAGTTTCAGTGAACATTTCCATATAAGTGTAGTTGTTATAGGTAAATTGAAATGTTTGTGTGACTTATGAAGTCGTTTTTTTGGTTCCAAATACTGCTATCTCACTTACAAAACATGTCAATAATGTTGAAGAATTTGTGTCAAGATGATTGTTCTAGAAACAATTAGACATTTTTTCAAAGGTCTTTCTATCATATTTTTTTCTGTGTAGAATGCACGAGGAAGAAATATCAGTTCAGAAAGAGAAAATTTAATGTGATTTTTTTCTTCATGGTATAATATAATGGGAATTTAATAATTATTTTTCTGTTGTTCTGTTCCAGAACTGTAAATACGTGGTCTCAGAAGGTAGTAATGCTTCCTATTTGTTTCTATGGAAACTATGATGGATACAAAGAGCACAAGAACACTATTTGACAGAGCAAATTCTCAGCTACAAAACACTTTTTTTCAACATGGTCACCAGCATCGGCAATGCATTTTCACCAGCAATGAACAAGAGCCTGTACTGTAAAAATCTGTGCCATCAGAAGTGATCCACTGTTACTACGGCAGTTTTGTAGCTAGGAAAATGTTGTCTATTCAGTCCATCCTTCATCAGCCCAAATGGAAATCAGAAGGCTTCAAATCCAGACTATATGGTGGGTCTAGCAGAACAATGTACTACACAGTATTCACACTGTTATGGGGACTGGTATTACTGAAAGAAAAATGTTTTCTTCTGGCCTGATTCTGGATGTTCAAGCCTTCAGCTTAGGCAGTGTTGTAATGTAGTGGCAAGAGCCGATTGTTTGTCTGAGATGCAAAAAATCCCAACGGATCACCCCCTTTCTTATCCCACAAAAGTGTGCACAACACTATACTCCCTAAGGGCTGTGTCTTGAGCTTTTCCTTCAATGGAGAATTCACAAGTCATAACACCATGGACTATGGTTTTTGATTCTGACTTGTAGTGGTGACACTACATCTTGTCATTAGTAATGTTGCAATTGAGGTAACTGTTACTTGCAGTCTCATATTCAATAGGTCCTGAAAAACTTGCATATAGTGTTATTTCTATTCCTGTGTAAGCATTTGTGGGACTCGTCTGGAGCAAATTTTGTGATATTCCAATGCTGCCACCATCATTTCCAACACTCTGAAGCCAATGTTCATACATAGTTCCCTGGTCATAATATTCTGATTTGCATGGATGTGCTGATATAGGCACTCTTCATTTTGTGGTGTTTCAGCTGAGTATGGCCATCCAGAATGCGGCTTGTCTCTCATGTTTCTGTTGCTATGACTGAAACGCAACAGTCATTGCCTCATTTTGCTCACATCCACTGTATGGTCTCTATAAACATTAATCAAGCATTGATGAATGTCAATGGGTGCAATTTTTTTTCACATAGAGTTGGGTAATACCTTCACTAGAGATAGTGTAACACCTTTGCTTCATACACACTTCCATGTCTGATGTCAGACTGCTCCTCTGCAGTTTTTTTGTGGGGGAGGAGAATCCCTGTATTAAAAACAAAGTAACTTTTCCAGCAAACTTCCCTGTGATAGCAGAATGCATGTAAAGATGTTCGAAAGAGTGTTGCATGTAAAGGTGTTTGAAAGGGTGTTTCATGCATGTATAGTCAATGAACACACAGGACGTGAAAACACAATGCCACAACAGACAAACTGACATAAACCTTCAAGAATGAAGATGGACTTTTCTTTGTAATAATTGCCACTAGAGAAAAAGGGCTCAATAAGAATCCTACCTTTTCCAGACCAGTGAGTAGCCTAAGAAAGACTGTACGCAGGATGATTTGCAAAGTATGATCAGTAGAAAAAGTTCATGTAATGCAGCTCAAAACATGCTGTTTTCTCTATAAAATTAGTGAGGAAGCTACAGGTTTCTTATTTAAATTCTTCAGCTTCCTTCGTTTATTTTAAAGTTCCTTGATTTTCTCAGAAAGCTGCATAGGGGGTAAAGAAACTGTAATCTAATTTCTGAGAATATCACATATTTTTATGTTTGCAGTAATGCAGGTATATTTATGTCATATTAGTATGTAAAGAAGCAACATGAGAGGGGAAAGAAATCCCCTAAGTGGAGTAATGTACTAGTCCAAAGAGGCTATCAGCTCTTTCCATAAAGATGTATTCTTTCAAATTTCTACATTCCAAAGAGTTTTTAAACTTTCACCACTCAGATCAGTACCTTTATCTCACTGAAACATTCAAGATAAGGTGTTTCTCTTTTGCTCCCTTACACCAAGCTCATATACAGATTTGTGCTGGTCACATTGTTCAGAATTTACTGCAATCACAGGGCAATGCAGTGACTGTTTCAAGAAAATGGAAACTGTGCCAAGGCATACTCATTTCAGGACTTTCTTGTGTAGTTTTCTGTTAGCATTTGCAGTTTGCATATGTGAAATTGTTTCAGATACATGATATCTCTAGCAGACAAATTGTTAATAATTTCTCCTCATTCTCCCATTAAAAGCACATTTAAAAGCCTATCTACAGGAAATTTAAACGACCTCATCCAATCAGATAAAATCAGCAACTCAGAAATATACTTCTACAGCTAAAAATCCAGAGATGGACATAAACTCCAGGAAACTGGCTAAAATGCTGAAATTTTAATCACCTTCATCTGTGAATCCACTGCTGTTTGTTGTTGTTGTTGTTTGGTTGGTTTTGTTTTTTTTCCCCATTAGATCTAACTGTCATTTTCTTCATAGGGGGTGGTCAGTAAGGGGAAGTCACTACACACTCAAATGCAAAATTAGTATTCATTTGATGATAAATCCATCTATCACTGCTTACAGAGGGAAGACACATTACTTTTGTTGTAGTTTTCCATTGAAACATGAGACTGTTTTTAACAATAGTTAGGAAGAAACAATAGTGCTCAGGTTTCCTTGTTCACACTAATTATACCTGTGCTACATATCACTTACTGTCAGTTTCCTCTTTGAAAAGAGAGTCCAGCCCTGTGGCATGCAGGAAAACGTACTTGCGATTTCAATCAATCTTTGCCTGCTCCTTGTAAATAGATACCTCTATTTTATTAACTTCACTGCAACAATCTTTTGCTTTATTTCTCCCCTCCCCCTTCTAATGAATAGACATAAGGTTGAAAATTGAGTGCTTAAACTTTTGTTGATCTTGGCTGTCTGCAGAGATTCTGAAACACGTTGGCTAACTAGCCAACATGGATTCCTTTACATGTGACAAGAAAATACAGATATTTTTCCTGAATTTCTGTTCAGATGTCAGTCTCAAAACAGAACATACCCATCCTAATCATTTTCCTATGACTTAGGGCTTGTGGGTGCATCCCTGGGAGGCTGATTGCTGAGCAAGTTTAACATGAACTTCAGGGAAGAGGAGGGGGAAGTTATTTAAATGAACTAGTGTGTGTCTTTAACTAATGGTGCTAATTGCTCATTAGAAAAACAGACATGAGTTAAGAACACCTGAACCAGTAAGGTCTAATATTTGCATTCCTAGAGAGAAGAGAACAAATAAAATCAGTGAAGTATGTGAATATTTTTATGAAACCTCTGAGAATTCGAAGGAAAACCAACAAAAACCATACAAACAAACAAACAAAAAAATCCAGCTTGTGATAAATCTTAATATATTACTCTTTGATTTCACCTGTTAAAACAAACAAACAAAAAAAATTAGAAATCAAAATTGGCAAAATGTCAGTGTGCTTATGATGTTTACTCTATTAAAAATAATTTGCTTTCTCTCTGCTCCCTTACTGTTCTTATAACTAAAAGAAATCTACTGTTTCTGACATCAGCCTGCACTGTATGAATATAATGCACTCAGCAGGGCATGATCCTTTAAGACACTCTTTCATTCATGATGTACAGATATGCCTGCACGGAACCTTGCAACTTTTTAGCAGTATACAGCAGCTTGACACCATTATCAAGGGCAAAAAAGGGCTGAATCTAGCTGAGTATCTCCTGAATAACTCTGAGAACATTCACTTACAGGACAAGTGAGATGCAATGTCCTTAAGTTTTTTTTGGAGTTAAGAAGTATCATATAAAATAAAAAACAAACAAGCAAAAAACTCTTCCTTTAGTGCTGTCACATGTCACTCTTTTGTACCAGCCCAAACTTCCCCGCACTTGTATTATACATCTGGTTGGTTTTAAATTGCTTGTGTCAGAAAGGAGCCAATGATTTCTGCAACAATTGAATAGGAATAGACAGGGTAGTTCAGGGCAGCAGATGTCTAAAGTAATATCTGCTTTTTCTTAGTTGAGTGTTGTTACAGTATACACAATTTTGAGGTCTCTTTGACCACCTATTTTCACTGAAATCAATTTGTTTTGTAGTGCTGAAAAACTACTGAGCTTATATTTCATTCTGAGTTTGCTCCACTGAAATAGAAGGGGAGAATCTCAAAAAAATCCATGTGAATAATAGTATACTCTAGACCCTATCTTTAAAATCACCGTATGTTCAAGATACAGTGATAGTACATTCTGAAATGTGAAGCAAATCCAGAGAGAAGAATAATGGGCTTTAGAAAGAAAGGTTTGAAATTAGGGCTCACAGTTCGTTTCACCTGAGTGTAGCGTTGCCAGTCTGTCCCTGCAGTCTTAGATGAATTCTGCTATTCCCTGTGTTATTGAATTTGGGCACTGTTGGGCTTATGCCAACAGGATTTATGGGTAGAAAGTAAAGAGGAGAACAACAATGATATGTGTGTACAGTGGAGGGTAAATTTGTTACACAGCTGTGGTTAAGTAATCCCTAGAGTGGGATACCAAGGAAATACAACAGCCATGGTCTGAATGGCCTGGTGTCACAGGTGCAATTTTCTTCAAATACTGATTCTACTCAGTGATAACCTATAGTACATGAATCATCAAACCAAATTCATTTCAGATATAACTTCTCTTCATTTGACACATTTGATTACTGAGATTGGGTGGAATGTAGTATGGTGGTATACAATTCTCATAAAAGAACTTACATATGACCATAGCCAGAAAAGCATGAATGCAGATCTTCAAGAGCAAAGTACTGGAAACTGCATGACTGTGGCTTTGGGTTGATAGAAAAACAACAAAATGATTCTATTATAAAGAGGAACAGTCTATGTAATGGTTACCAGGACTGTGAAAAAATGATGTATACATCTTATTAAGATTTTCACATGGAAATAAAATCACTGCTTTGCCTGTGATCCTTACTGCTTCATATTTTCTAAGAGACTGTCTTGAAAAAGTACTTTTGTATGTGACAATAGTGACTGGAGCTTGTCCTTCTTTTATCCTGTAGCAGTGAAATTGGGTGATTACTTTGCAATCTTTGCCAGTGCTTTACAAGGCTTTAATCTCATTCTAAAGGTAATACACTAAGGAATATATTGAGCACACTGGGTAATTGACTGAAATTGAAGTAATTAAACAAATAAAGTAAGTGGCGCTTCTTGCAGGCAGATTCTGAAAAATAAAAAAAAGAAAAGAAAAAGAAAAAAGTAGTGTAAATGACCATAAAGAACACCTCGAACTGTTTCAGCAATATGGATAGCAAAGACAGGGAATTAAGGCTTTATAAAAGGGGCAAAGCATCCAGATCCTGTCAAATAACTTTGACATTTTCTAACTACTAAAGCATATCTTTTCTGACTATTGTTTCTGTTCTGCATGAAAATAATTTCAATAACATAAGGAAAAGTCAATCAACTCAGTGCGTAGGTAACTTAACTTTATTCTCATACTCCGTATCTGTTAAAAAGGAACTTTTTATACAGAAATTTTTAATATACATCCCACATGATAAATGGATAAGTTTCCAGTGCTGACATAAAGGCTGTTTAAATGTCTTCAGATTTGAAGTTGGAGTTTCAATTTTATATTTGGATACTGAGTACTATACACTATGCAGGCCAGCCTGATGGATCAAAGCTGAGCAGTATCTGAGAGCATAATGTAGACACACAGGAAATGATGAAAATATCTATTTGGGTGGTGAGTGAGGACTGACTATGCAACTGTGGGAATGTATAACTGGTTATACAGGAGCTGAAGCTAAGCATCTATGAGAGTATTAAGATACATAAAAGCAATATGCATATGCATATGCAACATAAGTTGCATAGCCTTAATTTCTCTTGACAGGATTGTTGTTACTATGCCAAATCTTTCACTCTTCTCATTCAGGCCACGTGGTAGAAACAGCAGGACCCAATAGGCAGTTCCCTATGAAAGAACATTCTGGAGGCTCACATTACCCATCTTAGAACCTATTCTATGGCTGGATAAGGACATTGCTGGTTGTGTTTCTAGTGTAGTAAGGCACGCTTCGTATTAAGAGATTCATAATGTCCAGATATGGGATATTTTAAAGCATCCCACAACATCTTGCATCTTTCTGAGCTCACTTTTCCTTCTATAAAGCGTAGGTGAAGCACTATATCTAGCTTTCTGCCCATGCTAAATGAATTCGCTTTTCTGGTGTATCACAAAACACATCTGCTCTGCTTCTTAGTTTAATTCTTATAAACTGGGCTGCTATCACCCTACTTGTTAGTTTGTCTAAAATCAGGTACTCAGAAAGAAAGACTTGACAAAAATGGCGGTGCCAAGACTAGCTTCATTTGGTACATAGATCACCAGTTCACTGGAATGAATATCATGACCTTGTATAACTATAGGGTGAAGATTTAATTGTCTGTCTGTTGGGCTCCAGTTTGCGTATACCTAAAGCTTTCAGGCTGACTACAAGTTCCACATGTTTCAGATTGTAAATTATGATGGTTATCACTACACTAAAGTCAGGCTTAAAAAAACCTTGCCATTTCCTATAAAATCCAGATTTTATAAACCATCACAGTAATAAATAATTATATAGAATAATTGAAATGAAGATTCTTGACTCTTTTTCTCTCCCCATACTTTTCTTTTTTGTGCTTTGCTCTTATCAACAAGTCTTCTACCAAAGAGAAAGATTTCTGGTGTGTATGAATTACTGTAATTCTATTTATTAACATTGACTGATTTAATGACAATTATCTTAGAATTGACTTTGATGACTTTTGACTATAGATGTTAATCTCTTCTCAACATATTAATGCAACTCTCATTGAAAGGAGTTTAGGCAGGAATAGATTTAACTCCCAAATAAATTCAAGTTAAATCTGAATGGAATTTAAATATTGTTGTTTGATTATGAATGTTCATATAAATTGCTCATACCACATGAAGATACTATGTTTTGATATGGTTCTGGGCATAAAATCATTTCTGTCTTGCTGCTTGACTCTCTTTCTATTTTGTTATCTATTTTCTGGTGTGAAGTTCTAGTAAGAATCAAAATACTGAGCAATACTGGAAATAAGGAAGGGGAGGGAACATGACAACAAACTTACAAAAATACTTTGGGGATCATGTTTATAAATAAGTTGTTAGCCGTAATTGAAAAAAAAAAAGAATATTGTTTTATTAAAAAACATTGATATTCAAGCCCCAACATAGGAAGATTCCTCTGTTCAAATGTTCAAATGTTTTTGTGAAACTGGACAATTCTTCATATAATTACAGCCAACCAAAGAGTACACTTTTTAAATCTCTTTTGAACTACTATTAGAACATATGACATGCATACATACTTTTCTAAGATTTTTAAAATTGATTGATTGATTTTTTGCTAGGGAAGAGGTTGTGACATCCATGGATACAGACGCTATGTGAGATACAAGTAAATCATGTCTTGGAGTACCTAAGAAGTAAACTTCTTCCTAAGTGCATTAGAATAGAACTCATTAGGTCAGTTGCAGTAATTTGTCATTTCCTATACAAGAAACTTAACTTCATGGAGTTTGAACATATTCTAGCACAGAAAAATTCCTCTGTGGACATAAATAGCTAACTTGGCAGCAGAGATAAATTGCACATCATTCATGCTGTCTCAGTCAAAACAGTATTCCTCTGGTAAAATTCTAAGTGGCCTAGATGAACATTCCAAAGTTCAATTTCCAGTGAAGTTGGGAGAGTTTACCTCTTCTTATTATTTTAAGCATAATACAGCCTCATTATTTCCAAATTATAAGAAATCTCTTCTATTTTAACAGAGCAAATATGATTGCTGTAAAAACTGTCAAAACTTTTAACTTATAAGTTGTTCTTCATCACGATCTTCTACTAAAATATTAGTAAAAAATAAAATCTTTAACAGTTGACACTGGAAAGTGACTTTTCCCCTGTATATAAGGAAAACTGTATATTACTCTAGGAAAGTATACTTTTTTTCTTCCTTTTTCTTTCACTCTAACTTTTCAAAAGACACTCTGGAATAAGAAGATATAGAAAATAAGGAAAGGCAACGTGAAAAAGTGTGACTCCAAGAGTGAATGACATAAATTTACATTTACTTTTAAAATAAATGAAATATCTTTCCTTATTCAAAACTTGTGAAAGTTACTATTACATAGTTCGTATTGTTGGTGTTTCTATGGAACTGTAGAACTAAGCATTTCAATCTTTTTTTTCTAGTTGCAAATAAAAAAATGGTTCAAAATTTATAAAATCAGATACAATAGTATTTTCTATTCTTTCACTTATTTTCTGTGATTTCTGTTTGCTTTTTTTCATTTTTTCGACTTGCTATTTTTCTTTATTTTTTTTCTGTAAGATTTTTTTAAATTTATGATGGAATTCTAATTGTCTCATAGCAGTTTTCCTTCACCCTTTTCCCATTTTCTTTTACCATTTCCCCCTTTACTCTTTCCCCCTTTTTCCCTTTTCCTTTCCTTTTCCTATGAGAACCTAATGAAGTTCAACAAGACCAAGTGCAAGGTGTTGCACTTTGGCCGGGGCAACCCTGGTGTTGTATAGATACTGGGGGAAGATCTCCTTCAGAGTAGCCCTGCAGAGTAGGACTTAGGGGCCCTGGTGTATGAGAAGCTGGACATGAGCCAGCAGTGTTCTTTTGCAGCCTGGAAGGCCAACTGTGCTCTGGGCTGCATTAAAAGAGGAGTGGCCAGCAGGGAGAGGGAAGTGATTGTCCCACTCTATTCAGCTCTTGTGTGGCCCCATCTGGAGTACTGCATTCAGACCTGAGGCCCCCAGCACAAGAAAGATGCTGAGCTCTTGGAACAGGTCCAGATGAGGGCCACTAAGATGATCAGAGGGCTGGAGTACCTCTTATATGAAGAAAGGTTGAGGGAAGTGGGCTTGCTTAGCTTGGAGAAGAGAAGGCTCCAGGAAGACCTCATTGTGACCTTCCAATATTTGAAGGGAACATACAAACAGGAGGGGGAATGACTGTTTACGCTGGTTGATAGTGATTGGATAAGGGGAAATGGTTTTAAAGTAAGACAGGGGAGATTTAGGTTAGATACTGGGAGAAAATTCTTCACATAGAGGGTGGTGACATGCTGGAACAGGTTGCCCAGAGAGGTTGTGGATGCCCCCTCGCTGAAGGCATTCAAAGCAAGGCTGGATGTGGCTCCGAGCAGTCTGGTCTAGTGGTTGGCAACCCTGCCCATGGCAGGGGAGTTGAAAGGAAATGATCTTTGAGGTCCTTTTCAACCCAGGCCATTCTGTGATTCTATGACTCATTCTATGATTCTTTATTGATACACAGTGAATTCTGTATTGTTGATGAAATCCTAAAGTATTGTCCATGATAGCTGGAGAAACTGAAGAAAAAAAATGTGAAATTCTGTACATTTCATTTACAAATCATTGTTGTCTATGAAGTTCAGGCTTGTTTGTAGAGCATAAGCGTTTATTTTAATTTCATCTATCACACAATTACTAAATCCGGATTCTTACTAATAACTTTGTCCTCAGTTTGCATTTTGTGCCTTACCGATAATTTGCACTTCAACAAAATATTTGCTTTTGAATATTGTCCTACTCTGCCTTAGAGTGAAACTGCTTTGTGGTATGGATGGTGGTGGTTTAGATTCACTGGTGGTGGTTGACTGACCCATGAGTCTATCTCTTTGTGAAATAATGCAGCTTATATTTATTTATAAATAGGTCTGCTGGTGACATTTATAGCTTAGCTGTAGTGTGCAGAAAAAAAACAAACTGAGAAATAAATGACTAGCTATATTTTTTATAATCCTTTATTTATAATTAATTGTCTTTCTTTAAAGAAAGAGGCCTAATATAGATAAATTAATAGTAATAATATCACCATACCTTAAATAATAATAAGCTACACAATTCTTATATTGCTAGTTACAGTTATACTGACATTTTTCATAAAATTATTTTCTTCTTTTAATCAAATATAGTATTGTCAAGATAAATCTGTATTTTAGTAGGGGAAATCAATAGGCGGATTGTGTTTCCACTTTCAACATGCTCCTGTCCTCCTCCTACTACTATTGCAAAAACAAAACAAACAAGCAAACAAACAAAAAAACCCACAATATTTTACTGCTCAGAAGTTAGAACACACAATATTAAACTGTGAAAAAAAAAAATCTCAGCTGAAGAGATTCTAAGATGGTTTAAATTTAACAATAGCATCTGAGGATCATATAATGAAAGGTTTGTGACCTAGATTTTGCTCTTTAGAGCTTTATGAATTGTGCCCTCAAAATCATCTAAAATATGCTTTCTAAGAGAGTTTAAAAATATAGAATTGGAACAAGGGCAAGACTGCAGTGTCACATCATTCAAAAGGAAAACATTGCATTGTAGAAATTTCATGGGATAATAGCAATTCCTTTACTTGTCTTGGAAATAAAGAGCCCACTGAACATTAGCTGTTCAAATGTCAAGTGAAGAGTTTCCGAAATCACACAGGTTTCATCTCCACATTTTTATTTTAGTATCTGATGAAATGTCATATAAAAACTGAAAATGTTCTCAGCTGATAACTGCAGACAGTGTATAAAGAGTAACACACTGTTTCCAATGTACTTTGCACAGGGAAAGCAACAAAATACATAGAAGGTCTGAGGATGTTTTAATAAATTCCTGACAGAATTACAACAGGCCTTTTTGATTAACAGATTCAGTTAAAGTTCAGAATTGGTCTTCCCAATGCTTACAACCACTTTTGGTTGGGTAATATTCGTCTCAATTAGCCAAGTGCAGCTGTGATGAACAACTAAGTGTCATTGTATCTAAGAAAAGCAAGAAAATGAACGATCGTCCTTCTTCTACAAGTCATTTCAGCTGTCCAGTCCTGTCCACCAAGGCATGTTATCCCTCTCCCCCCATCCTTCAAAACAAATTCAGTGAGACCTAAGCAACTACTTTTGATGAATATGGGGTTTTCGCAGCAGACATATATACTTCAAAGAGTTTGTTGAAAGAGAACTGTTTCATAATTGTGTCACATAAGCCACATATCTCTTGTAAAATGTTAAGATCAGAAAAAGCTGCAATTGCAATGACATTAAAAAGAAAAAAAGAATGATGAAAGAAATTGTAAAACAGTAGGATTCTCTTCACCCATGTATTGACTCAGCACCTGTATGTAGATATGCCTTCTCCGTATGCCAAGAAATGTAAAACAAGTGTGGTATAATTATTATGAAATACAGAATTCAAGTACTATTCTGTTCAGTAGAAATACATTCTTATGTTTTCCATGAGATAATGCAGTAGATAGATGAAAAAATATATTCCTATCACCTACATAATTTGATGCTAATAGGCATCAGATTATTATAAAAATTTATGCATATTTTATTTGTCTTTAAAAACAAAACTAAAAACAATATTGGTAAGAAATGTAAGACCATCTGTTTTAAATGATGAACTGTCTCCTACCTATCTTCACATCAGCTAGAAATTGGTATTGAGTGCTTTCTAGAGGGCACTATAAGGAGCCAAGAGCATGAAAACAAGTTACTTTTCTGAAAGTTATTGAGCCCCCACTCCTGAGATCATTAACTTTGAAACAATTTTGTTTTGCATTTTTAAAACTACAATGTAGGTAGACAGTACCTTTATCAATACATTTTGAAGAAGTGAACCTCACAGGATCAAATGCTATGTATATTATTCATATTCTCTTTCCATATCTTGCTTAAATATAGCTGGTGTGAGATGGGATCCTGGTTAACTCTTCACAATAGTTATGCATTTCTCTCTTAATACTAAACAGTGCAGAGGCAAGAAATGTCTGAAATTCCTGGTCAAGAATCAACACCAGAAGGAAGGGTTTTTAATGCTGTTTTATTTATCTGAACAGTATCAGGAAGTTCGACATTAGGACAATCATTAATATCTCTGCCTGAATTGTGTTTAGAGAGTTTCATGCTTTAGAGGGCATGAGAAAAGGTCTTAGGTTCTCCTACTAGATGGAGTCTGAAAATTAAGTACAATTGTGCACATACTCTTTATACCTCCAGTATTTCATGCAGAAGATCAGTTGAAGCCAATATATTGATCATGTTAGGATATCAGGGATAAAATCCACTACATAAATTTAAGATATGATGGTGATAATATTTTTTCATACTGAAAAGGTGATGGCCAAGTTGCTAAAGAATTAAGATTTCTTATTTGATGGATACGCTATTCTGTATGTTGGTGGTTAAATATTAACTTTAATAGAAAAGACATCCTACTGCTGTGACTCACTTTTAAACGTATTACCATAGCTGCCTCTACTCAGTACATAAATTGGTCTGAAGGAAGTGTCACATCCGTCCTTCATTGCCAAATGATAGATTTTTGTCCTTTTTTTTTTTTTTTTAATTATTACTTTAATGAATTGCTCAGACAGTCTGCTGAGATAAATTTAATGATTGTTCAAACTGAATTATTCTAGGACTTGCCATCTGAAGATCAAGCATGCAAGAAATGTTAATAGCGCAACATTTACTGCATAGTGAAATCCTTAAATTCAATGGCATTTTTCATTTCCTACTGTTTTTAGTTGCTTTTCTATTCTATGATTGCTTAGAAGATAATATTTTCCCATGATTTTAAGTATATATATATTAGGTTATCTTTAAAGAAGTTAGAAAAAGGAAATCCCATCTTAGTTGTCTTCTTAAAAATATATGTTTATTCCTGCACCCGGGACAATAGGTAGTAATTTATTATTTTAGTACTAGGCTAGTAAGTGGAGAAGGCTATATCTCTCTAAATTTGACTTTCCATTTCTCCATAGATATTCACTGGCATGAATGTAGCATATTCAAACAAACACACACACACATACACATAAAAGCATTCTTGAACTAATCCAAGCATTGGATTCTTATTTAATTTTTAAGGTAGATGTTCTTCCATCTACTTTCTGATCTCAAACAATTCCTGGAATATTAGAAATTCCATATCACTCAATTCCATAGAGGTTATTCCAAAGCACTCTTACCATAACTTGGTAGTGACGTAATGTGTGACATATCTTCTCTGTCCTCTGAGACCTCCAGAGAATCTCTCCAAACTAAAAGAATTTCATTATTTCATCATGTTTTACCAGGAATTACTTCAGTGCAGAGACTTTAAACAATACAGAAGACAGTATCCAGTTTGCAGTGGCACAAATGAATGCTTTTAATTACTTTTCAGCTAGTTAACTGAAAATGTGTAGGAGGTAAGAAAATAGAACAAAGCAGTATGCTAAACATTTGAACATAATATATTTGATCTAGTGGAGAAGAATGCAGATAGGAATTTTCAAATAAGTCTGAAAAGAAGATAAATTGTAGAAGGTCAATAAACTACCATTATTTTTCTCCTGAGCCTTGAAAAATTAATATTTAGAATTAGAAATTATTTAAATTAGTACTATTGCCATCTATAAACCACGGTATTTTTGATGCCTGCAAATACTGTTAGAAACATTCAAAAAACGTTAACAGTTCAAATCAATGTGTAAACATGAGGACATATGTCTCCTTAAATTATCAGAATTTATGATTACCAAGAGTATCCTATTAGGTACTATTACTGAGATTTATCTGATAGGTGTGGAGAATTTTAAGACCTACATTATATCTATATATATTTAATTGTAAATCTGAACAGGAGTTCTTTGATTTTTTTTTTTTAAGTTCCGTATTCTTTTCTGAGATACACATTCCTTATATTGTGCCTTTTTCCATATTAAGGTCCTAGAAGTCATAAAGATTCATAACAGAATAATAATTTAGTAATATAAGCTACATAGAAATATATTCAATGAAGAATAGGTTCTGAAAATGAGTTTGAGTTATCAGAAGGTATCCTACTTTATTATTTTATATGCATTTGCTAATAATTCAAATTCATTTTCAGAATGCATTCTTCATTGAGTTATTTGTTGGTTTTTTTTTTCGTGATCTTTAGCCAATAATGTTTTCCAAGTATACATCTTTCCTGGAACATTTATTTGCTAATAAAAAATCATTCACAAAATTAAAGGCAGTTGCTTTCCATCCGAAGGTTGATAAGGTCAGATAAGATGTACTTTTCCAGTGAAGAATAAGTACACTGTATTGATCATCACCATATATACCTCATACATGAAAAGATTATACATCTGCTAAGCTACCAAAAATGTCTTCCAGAAAAAGAATTATCCTCATTCATTCACTCCAAGTGAATTAAACTATTTTATTGTTGTTAACTGCAATCAGAAAACATCTAATTCCATACATTCTAACCAATAAGGAAACCAATCTGTACTATTCTATGCAATAACTTCAGCTTCTATCAATAT
This sequence comes from Alectoris magna, assembly GCA_030625065.1. Classification (NCBI taxonomy): domain Eukaryota; kingdom Metazoa; phylum Chordata; class Aves; order Galliformes; family Phasianidae; genus Alectoris; species Alectoris magna. The sequence goes on from CM060565.1 coordinate 18,131,809, forward strand.
TAGATCCAAAATAAAAATACTAGTTGTACGAGGACATGAATAGAGGCATTCTACCAAGTCTGTAGGCCATCTGTTCCATATAATGTTGAATGTACATACACAAATCCTCCTCCTGATATCAAAATCTGTTCAAACAAATTTTCAATACTACTGAGCTTTACTGACATGTAAATGAATGTTGGCAAATTGTATCAGAAGGGTTAAGACATAACATGAAGACAAAATTCAAGTAATAGCTGGCAGTTAGTTTTATATCATTATTTCCATGAACATGCTCAAGAAGACCATTTTTAGGAATCTTAGTTATTATAAAAATAAGTTTGTTGCAGAGATCTATCTCTACGTGCATTCAGGTACAAGAACGTGATAAAATTAGACAGAAAATGTTTCCAAAAGAGTTCTAATTTTATATGTAGCTATGCAAAAATTGGATAATAATTAGTAACTAGCCATTACATACATACACATCACACAGATTTCATATTTCAAAGTGATTCTCTGCTTTCTCTTATCTGTCTTCAGAATTGATTTCCATCTTCAAATTATACATATATATTGTAATATATAGATTTATTTAATCAAGCGGCTGCAAAATTCAGCAGTTTATTACTTAGGCTTTAATAACCACTAATTGTGAGCTAGATCACCTAAGGAGCAAACCCAAAGTAAGTCAGTATGGCACAAATTATGACTCATGATTAGTCGGAAATCCAATAATAACAAACTTCTCTAGATATCTGACTGTTTATGAAAACATAGGAATCAGTTATATATCGATTGCATTATGGTAGCCATGAATGTCCTCCAGAATCTGATGCTGAATGCAAAGTTGAAGAGCTGATGAGTGACCAGTTACAGTAAAAAACAAAAACAACTAACCCTTAAGAGAATAAGATCATGGTGCTATTATGATTTTTGATGCAGTCTGAAGTGTGAGTTCAAGACTGTGTAATAAAATGAAAATACTCATTGCATTAACACTGTAGTGATCTTATCTTCTTTAGATTAGCTGCCTACAGCTTCACAATGCATTTTTTGTGGAGACTCCTTTACATATTTTAAGCCATGCGGTACATGGACCAAGTCATGACGGCATAAGGGATGTTTTGGTTTTTTTTTAACCAGAAAACTCATGATTATATTCATCTTGTTTGTGCTGTAGGTAGAGATACCCTCTAAAGGGTAATGGACCATAGCAAGTCAATATGAGTTTTCCACTGGTTTCCTTTAAGACAGGTTAGCCCAAGAGGGGACAAGTCACAAGATGTCTGAATGAATATTAAGTAGGACCACTTTATCTCATGGTTAAGAATGATTCCTTGTCTTCTTTAATTTAGGAATGTAGACATAGTCTGGCAGTTTTCATTGTCTTATCGTTCCCACCTTCTGAATTGGAAACGCAGATGGAGAAGCAGCCTAACTATGTTAGATGGAGAAGCAGTGTAAACTAATTTTCGTCTTATTTTACAATTGATAAAACAAAGCAGCATGGAGAAAGTCCTCTGGAAGCCTGGAACTACTTTGGATTTCCTAGCGTGACAATTTCCATATGATTCCCAGGAAACAGCACTTGAATTCATCATTGTTAGCAGCAGAAGGGGAGAAAGGGAAGGAGAAATGAACATAATGTAGATTTCTCTGATTCTTTTTAGACTTTTGTGGTGTTTCCATTTGAACAACTCTATGTCTCTCTTTTAGGAAGGCAGACATCCTGTAGTAGTGTATTTCTGGGTGAGTTTGAGAGAAAAAATGAAGCTGAAGAGTGAATTTGGGGTTTACATAGTGTGCTCTGAAATTATTAAGATGTTGTGGGAAGGTTACTCAGAAGTACAAGACATTGGTAAAGTGAGGGAAAGATCAATAAGATGAAGAAGACAGAGGAGTCATTGTCATTATCTTTCATAAGAGAATCAAGTAATCAGTATAAGGAACAAAAAGAGTTGTGAAATGTCAAAGAGAAATTGCAGTATATGAAGTAAAAATCTCAAGAATCTTTTAAGTACCTCTACTATGGTTCAAGATCTGACAGGCAATGTAAATAGATTATGTGGAATCTGGCACCATTTCCTATGCAATCTGGTTCCATATAACCAAAATTGTTAAAGATTTGCAGGTTCATAGCCAGGACCTTTGTCAGAAACAGATTTGTTACGCAGCCTAAAAGAGAAGATATTAGCCAGTGAAAGCCTGACCTAGTGTCTGCCCTGCTTCTTTTTCCAAGCATGGTCCAGTCAGACAATTCTTTTGTTTCCTTTGCTAACTACGGTCACAGAATCAAGATATATCTTTGGACATAATCTGAAGTTTAATTCCCCAGTAACTGAAGAAGACAAATAATAGGGAAGGATAGTAAAGAATGAGAAATACTCTCTATTAAACTGGATGTCTAATTCTGTCTTTAAAAGATACTGTGTAATCCTCTTTAGATTTATGATCAGAATACTACAGCAATTCAAGATTAATATTTTTAAAAATGAAAGTCAAATGTGAAAGATAATGTGATCCTTTGCAATCAAGTGGTTGACAGGAGAGAATTCATGTCATGTTAGTCTTTGATGCTATATCTATTCATTCCTAAACTTCAATAACTTCATTATCAGCATGTTAGGAAGAATGCTCAAAAATTGAAAGAAGGCCAAAGAAGACCAAATATATATATACATATATATATTCATAATGATAAAAACAATTTATTTATTTATTTAAGATAGATAGAAAATATTAGTTGATGGATTATTCTGCCCTTTAGAATGAAACTTTATGTCTATATAAATGTAGAAACAAGGAATATTAATTTGACAACACAGCTTGTCAGTTGAGTTGGTAAAAGCACCTCAAAAGGGAAAAAAAACTGTGACATGAATCTGTATGTATTTAAAACTTATAATATTATAAATTAATTGTATATTATACAAATATAAAGAAAACTTTATGAATTCTAAATATATAGAATACTGTTTAAACTAAAGCCATGAACCTTCAAATACTTTTAAATGATTGTAGTAGCCTATTCCTTACTAAACAGTTAAATACAGTTAGAATATTTTTACACTAAGTACAGCATTTGATGCAATAGAAAAGATGGGAAAATCCTGGGACATCTTTTATACATGAGGACAAACTAAACATTGATCTTAAATGCTACTGCCTTCCAGTTTTCAAATCTGTGAATCATCAATCTCAGATTTTTTAAATTAACTCAGCTTATTGTGGGAGAGAAGTTGGGAGTGTAGACCCTGCCATCTGAATACTGTAGTGGTTAGTGTAGGAGCAATCAATGATGTTCATAGTTTACAGATTTTGCTACTGCATTTCCAAGCCTTGATTTAATAATCTTTCTGTTGCCATGGATTCAAGTTTTTCAATATATAGACTGAATCTATGAAATTCACGTCACTGCTTGTAATGCACAGAAACAAAACATTCTTTTAGTTAGACAAGGAGTTTAGAAGTCAGACCATCCTGGTAATCTAATATATGGGGAGTTGAAATAGGAATAAAGAAGAAAGTTTTTGTGGTTTATCTGTCTTTTATCATTAGTAGTTACAATTAGTTTTTCAAATTACGATTCAATATGGACTGCATAGCTGGCTGGAATGTCAAGCTCTACCTGAAATGAAGCTGCAGCAAGGTGAGGCTTGGCCTCCTTTCCTGGTTAATAGTGATAGGATAAGAGGTAGTAGGCTCAAGTTGTGCCGGGGAACAAATATTCCAGTAGGATATTGGGATAAATTTCTTCTCAGAAAGTGTGTGATGTATTGGCACGGGCTGCTTAGTGGAATCACTGTAGCTGGAGCTGTTCAAGAAATGTGTATATGTGGCACTGAGTTACATGGTTTAGTTGTATGGTGGTGCTGGGCTGACAGTTGGACTAGATGATCTCACTGGTGTTTTCAGACCTTAATGATTCTGTGATTCTAAAACATTCTGTCTAAAACAGCAAAAGAATTCGGTGCTTTAACTGTAATTTCTAAAATGATTTACTGTTTAATGAGCTTGGAAAAGAACTAGGAGGGGTATGTGTTGCAGATGGAAACTATAGCACTATACACTTCACTCATAAGAGAGAGGAGAGAATATATTTATTGGTACAAAATAAATATAATAATTTAAACAATGGAGACAGCAACTTAAGATTCAGAATTGCCATTCACTACATAGTGTGTGAGGTTGCAAAGATAGATAGCACAGCTTAAAACTATAGATCATTTACTCTGGATCTGTGACAGCAAGGTATCACTGCATCAAGGTGGATCTCTGTGCAGGTGTAAGTAAGTTCGAGAGGAGATTGAGTTTGTATTAAAGGATATATGAAATGAGATAAAAGTTTAAAACATATTTATTCCTTTTTTTTTTTTTTTTTTTTTTTTTCATTTTATTTTGTCATCAGTATGTCATTAGTTCCTGAAAGAATCATCAAAATATTGGGAAAAAGTCTTCTTCTCACTCAAAAAGGGAGCTTCCAAAGTCTCAAGAGAAAATCTACTCCCATAAGAGAAATATCAACTTAATAGTGAAGAATAAAGAAGCTCAGTTAGTTTGTAATTAACACATACAATTATTAAACTTTTTAAACTGTTATCCAGAATTTCTCTAGTATCTGAAATGTCCATAATTTATTTGAATTCATGTGAATTGTATGAGGTCCCAGAACACTCACAAATATTTCTATTTCACAGAAGCTACCAATTTTTTTTTCAAAACTGGATATAAAGCTTAAAGAGAGAATGCAATGCAAATAACAGTGAAATGCTGCATTAATCTTTGTTCAGATGTGGGAAAACTGAGTCACATTATTACTTGTATGTGTCAGAGGAATACAAACTTAGAAGATAGGAATTATTAATTCTCTTGTCACTCCCCTGTATCTAGACCTAATCCACGCTAAAACTGCCCCAAATAAGACAGCTTTTCCTTCTGACTGGACAGTGAGGATCTAGAGAGAGCTACCTGTGTTGTGGTATAGCAAAGCCCCTGCATGCCCTAGCATTCCCACCTCCCAGTGTGGGCTGTGGAAGTGCAAGATTATTCTGCATTTTTTTTTTCAGATAATACTTTACACAGCAGGCACAGGACAGATTTAGAAAGTTTGCTTGGAGTTGACAAAGTCCTGGAGGCACACAGGGAACTTGACTCTGCTGGCAAGCTATCCCAGAACCTTCTCGTGTGTACTTTCTACCTATACAAGTTCATGCCTGGACACCTAAAGTAGTCTGGGCAATGAATGTCAGGTGAAACCCTGTCCAGCACTGTTCTTAGCTTGTCCCGCCTTGTGGAGCAGACCCACTATTTCTCCCTTCTGACAGAAATTTTCACATTTTTTCTTCCTTTCCTCTTCCTTGGTAGTAGTAAGGCTACTCTGTATTGGAGCCGAGCACTTAATTCTTTTTTTTCTTCAGACTAGAGTTTAATTGGAGGCCAAAGGGATGCTAATACTCAAACTTTGGAGTTTAGATGTCAAGTGTATTTGGACCACCATATGGATTCCAGAGGGAAAGAAAATTCAAGGAATCTTTCCTATTTTCTCCCTTCACTTTTGCAGGTCAACTTGCTATATTATAATAATTGTACTACACAGATTTAACCTTAGCTAGTTCAACTGACTTCATTTCTCTAGAGAGGTTCAAATTTGAAAGTGATTTGCTTAAAGTCATGGATCAACAGAACTGAAAATGCAGCTGTTTATGCTCAATAAAGCCCACAGTTTTGTAACTTAATTTGTGCTCAAGCTTCCAACCGTGTTTTGGTTATCCTCAGGGTTCAGTCAGAGCATGTAGCTCAAAATCTTGGTATTTCCTATTCAGCCTTCATCTGCATTTGGTGGAAAGAGGAAAACTCATGCAGAAGGCAGTTATGGAGGATCTGTTTTCTGTCTTTTGGCAAAATATAAAATACACACACTCTGAGGACATGTTTAATGGGTTGAATTGTAGAATGCATCCCTATATAAAGATTCTGAGACTTGTGCTGAATACTTTTTCATGTAGCAGCAAAGGAAATTGCCTTTGTGGGAAGTTCTCCTCCTATATGATTAACATGTAGCCTACTCATTAATGTTTGTTACTCTGGGAGGAGAGGCTGCATATGCAAAAATTCCAGACCTCTATCTCTAGCTGGAAAATTAGATAGAAATAGTCAAGGAAGGGACAAACAAATAATTCTTCCTGTTCATTCCTCTTTCCTACAAGGAGATCTCAATGACAAGATGAAGACAATTAATTTTAGAACCTTATAATTGCTAGAATCTTGTGCTAATTTCAGTAAATGTTGAGATGCTTTTCACATATCTCAAATCAATTTCAGTTATTTTCTATGTAATTCATTGGCATAAAACATGGTGCTCAGCAGTTAGCCCAAAAATTGATTGATAGATCAATTGATTCATCTCTTTCTACCTGGTCATGAGTGAGGATGTTATTGTTATGAGGAATTACACAACTTTTGTGCTACTGCCACATTCTTATCTGCTAAAAATAGAATTTCAAAGAAAATATAAAAATAAAAAGAACAACTATCTTGAAATGAATTAATTTCAAACTTATGAATGCTGAAGTTGGAAAGGGAAGGATAATAATAGGTGAAAATGTTTTCACTGTTTTGGTGTTTGCAAGGTAATGAGCCTGAAATATTCTTTTATACCTTTGAGACTCACTTGACAAGCTATTATACCAAAAGATTTAGTCAAAGGGACTGTTATCCAGGGAAATCTACACATGTAAAGCAGCATATAGTGAGCATGTTTTCGATGAAGTTTTCTAGTTTTTGTTGATATTCATTCGGTGTGTTATCTGTGTACAAATTAACACAATTTCATGCAGAGCTCTCATTTCATCAGGGTTTGTTAATTCACTAACTAATCACCCTTAGTCCCATATTACTTTGGTTATATGGAGCCAACTAGATCCCATAAGCTATCAGTCCTATAACTTAAAGTAAGTTTATATTTAATATAACTGCAGAGTAAATTAAATTAGGTTACTATTTGCTGTTGGGGGAGTCTCCTATTGCTGTGATACATAAAGAAGAAAATGTTTCTATAACTTTAGCACAGACATTAAACTAATTGAAATTGGTTGCATTTTGTTTTATTACTTTTTCCATCAATACATAAATCACTTTCACAATGGTATTACAGTGCACCTATGTTTTACAGTGGTGATCACATATATTTATATATAGCATACATATATATAAATATACATACAATTTCTTTTTAGTGACTAATGTAAGAATGGCAGTTCCTCTGCAGTCTTACTGGAATTAAAACAAATATACTGCATACAATTGGCAAAACAAAATAGCAGTGGAGTTGAAATGTGATTTCACCAGGGAATTCTTTTTATCCTAAGCTATAAATAAATATATGTCTGCTTTTTCATTCCTGGAGAGAGTGAAATATTCTCAGCCAGGGCTCTTCTCATCCCCATAAAATGACCTGAGGACATCTGAGAGATGAGCAACAATATTGATAAGCAGCTTGCGGTATAAGACCATAGAGAACATGGCTAGTAACAGCAATATGAATGAGGGTCTTGCTGGCACGAATTACAAGAGAATTTGTTCTTTGGGCCAAGTGGTGTCTGAATGCAAAGAAAAGCAGCAGTGGGAATTAAGAAGTTTGCAAGGCAGGCTGTAATTCAGGAACCAACCATGATTTGAACAAACAGTTCTAATTAATTTTTCTCACTGGTCGTCAAAACACTCTCTACTGTATGCTCATTAGCAGAATCACTGTTCTTCTATTTGAACTTTATAGTTAGGGAAGAACAAGGAGGTATCCCACAGTGACCTCATATAAAGCAAATGTGTGTATTCTGAAGCAATATGGACATTCAGAAAGGATTTGCGGTGTTGCTGCATGCCACACGCAATTCCCTCTAAAATTAACTTTCCTAGGGTGTAATTTCTTCCTGAGAACAATGAATTCAGTGTGCATGCAGGGCAGATTCAAATCATCACCCAGTGAATTGCATGAAATTGCCAGCTGAATATATAGCAGTTGTTACCATGTGAATATACATTATTGAACATTACTGTGGTCAAGATCCTTCAGTTTCACGATGTTTTTATATGTGAATGCCATGGGAATGATACAAAAAGAAAAAAAAAAAAAAGTGCTAAAATTCAGTTAACTTCTGCTCACTCCTTGAAAGAAAAACAAAGTTTTGAAAATGAGATAACTAGTCTTGAACAGAAAAGGAAGAACATTGCAGGGAAGGAGAAGACTTCCTTCCAGATTCTGTTGCACTGAAAAGCAACATTAGTTTCACATTGAAGCCATTTGGGTCAATTGCTTTTCCAGATTTTAACATCCCATGGAATTGCCTTGTCAGTGTGACAACCAAGAGAAAATGGGATAGGAAAAGGGAGGAAATTGCAAAGCTGAGAGGAAATTAGATCAGCTTGGCTTGTCAGAACTATAACTTCTTGCACCCTGGATCAATTACCAACATTAGCTGAGGTTGCTTCTCAACAGTATGAGACAGATTTTTGTAGGTGAAGTGGGTGCTAGAAACTAGGGCTCCAGTGATTCATCTAAACCCCATACTTCGAAACCCTTTTTCCTCCTTCTGTTCTCTATCTTGTTCAGGGAATACTACATATAAAATATAATACATTTTAGGAGGAGAAAATAAGAGAATGATGACTCTGTATAGATAGTAATCAGTGGACCAGTTCACAGCTCTGGTAGGTGGAAGGTGCATTCAATATAAAATGTCAGTTTTATATGGATAAATGTTCTATCAACTTGACTACTGATTATAAAAGCTTTTTTCTGCCTGGTATGTTTGATCTGTGAATGCCTACTGCAAACATCTTCAAAGCAAAGCTTCCTAGAAATTCCCAATTAAAGGGAAGCAACCCAGTAAACCTAAATGTATCTTTCCAGAAAAAGTCTTATCCCAAATACCTTCTAAGTCTAGCTCTAAATTGTTTAGGCTTATGAAGGCTTAGGTAATTTAAGTACAATAATCATTAGAAATGTAGATTTCTAGGGAGGAATCTCAAAAGATTGTATGATAAATGCGTACGGGAGTGCAAGTATTATTTTTATCTAAATATGAATATTATGAAATAACTATCTTAAAAAGATAGACCACTGTCAATCTAATCTTTTCCAGTAGCTGTGCTGACATCCATAAGGCACTTGCAGAAGAGTTACTTTATGCAAATATCTATAAATATATTAAGATCTGTAACAAAAAATATACATGTATATCTTTTTTTAATTTGAAGAATATTCTCAGGCATTATTATGAAATCTTCAAATGTAGCATCTATGAAAAAAATAATTTGGAAACAATTTTGGATTTTTTTTTAATTTTTTTTTTTTTTTTTTTTTTTTTTAGTTTCCAGGGTTTTGTTATTTAATTTTTTTATTCACCATATTCTATCAAGTTTATTTTTTCCTTAATTTCAAGACTTTTTCAAGATTTTCTTAAATATGTTTTCTAATAAACACACTGGAAAAGTGATATTAAAAACAAAAATATATGTGCGTATTTCAAAATATAATTTATTTCTGTCATAACCTTTTACATTCTATTTACCAGACTTCTGTGAGATCAAGTTGTAGTTATTTTAATGATGCAGAAAACGGACTCCAGCATATCACATCTGAATACTGAAGAAAACAACTCCACATTCAAATGTGCAAGTAATCCCATTGGATGGGTATACACCATTACTGAATCAGACATAAAAATAATCCAGTATGATTTATAAATCTCATGCCAATTAGATAGCAAAGATTGAAGTTCCAATATTTTCCGTCCTCAGACATAATATAAATAGACTCAAAGTAGCAAAATATTCAAAACTATAAAAATGTCTGTGAAACTTCTGTCTGTTTCTTTTAATCTTTAGTGAGAAAAGCAAAACTCCTTAGCTGACAATTTACTTATTATTTAAGCCATCCTTCTACATTATTTTTCCTGCCATGAAAGAGGATGAGTTTTTTTTATATTTTTGAAATACGTGATATCATCTTTAATCGTAGTCTAAGCTATCACTGGCTACTACAACTTAGTAAAACTCTTGTTTCTCTTTATAACTCTGTTTTTGTTCTGTGCTTACCAAAGCTCTAGAAATGAGCTTATATCGATTCCAATGAAACTATGCCAGTTCAAATTAAGAACATTAAAAAGATTAGATATAGACATTCCCTTCTTAGTTGTCAACCTGTTGCTTTATATAGAACAGGGTCAAAACTGATTCTGTAATAGCATCCTCAAATCAGGACTACATTGTTAGCCTTATTTCCACTACAGGAAAAAAAAAAAAGAAAAAAAAAAAAAAGATATAGAGTCACATTAGATATGAGAGAAAATATATGACAGAACATAACAGGGAATTTTTAGTCTGATGAACTACCAGCTCAAATTGAGGAAAATTATGGATTGATTGTAAATGGAAAATTATGTTTTTATTTTAAAACAGGAAATAATGGTCAAGTGGCACCAGCTATATGTAAACTTACCATCTTGATACTGTGAATCTTTGAGAAGTTTCCATTTCTCACCACTGAAGATTTCAGATGGTTTTATTCACATGGGGTCTGGATAAAACAGACAAGGAAAAAGAAATCTCTAAATATATTGTACTGTAGGAGATAAAGGCAACAGATGAAACAAGGCATATTCTATTAGAAATAAAGATCTGGAATCTCTCAAATGCAGAGACATGAGACTACAGGAATTTTATTTGAATTTTACCTTTATTTTAAATTCATTTTCTTTGGATTCGTTCCACAACATTCTTTAAGTTGCTACATTCAATAATGCTTCCCCTCTTACCAACTGATTACTGAGGCTCAGGTACTTCCATTAACAAGGTAAGAGAATCTTTTGTGTTAAAATAAAACAAACAGGGAAGCAAGAAAACTGCTATTAAGGAAACGGAATCACAATAATGACTAATACAGATGTATTGACTAGATTAACTAGCAAATATATCTGCAAATTTCCTTTTCCATTTCACCATCTCTAAACAAAAAAATGGGGAGATATTGGAAACATTTAAAAGCAAAAGTAACAGAGATTACTATTTACATTCATATAAGAAGCATAGATTTGTCATTAAGTGAATAAAACACCAAAATATTTACCAATGAACCTTTAAACTCTCTTTACACATTAAAAAAATCAAATTAAAATTAATAATAATTATCATCATCATCATCATCATGGATGAGAAGTTGTAGGATATTAAGCGTGGCCCAAAAGCTTAGCCATAAGAGATAAATGCAGCAGTTACTCAAGCTGCCTGAGACTTCTTGCATATAGTAATGTCATCACTTCCCCTAATGTCTTAAGCTTGAGATCTGTCACATGCAGATAAGATTCAAGATGATTGAGCTTTCACAGGCTTAGGTTTAGTCCCAGCTTCCCTCATCTTCCCTTTCCCTGTCTGTTGAAGCTGTTTAGAAGAACTTTGTTATCAGCTGCTCACCTGGGAGAAAAACGCATGGTAGTTTGGATATTTAAATTCCTCCTCACTCTAAACATTTCACTCTATCAAGAAAGAAGGAAGAAATAATTACAATTTAAAAAGTTAAGACTTGAGAGTGTGAGCCAGCATCAACTCCAACTTGTTTAATCTGTGTTGGTTTTATTTTTGATAATTTTCTCCCCCTCCCTGTTTCTCTTTTTATTCAGAGTACTTGTACCAAAGAACAAAGAGGAGCATAATTTGAATGATGTCTTTCTACCTTTCTCCAGGTATTCACAAAGCAGATACATACAGATCAGTACTCACTGTTCCTTGTTGTCTTAAAAAAATAGCAATAACAATGACATTAAAACACAGAGTGAGGCATATTATATTAGTCTTTGGTAGTTAATATACTCCATGTTATCATTCAGAGGCCTTACCAACCAATTTCAACCAGCATATAAAGCATTAATTTGAAATATTACCAAGACTGAGAGAAGAAAAATGCAAAATTAATGTTTTCTTTCTTAGGTGCAATTAGATATAATCTCAATCTTCAGCCCTGCTGAAAAGGACTTAGAGATACTGGTGGATTGCAAGCTGAGCATGAGCCAGCAGTGTGCCCTCACAGACCAGAAAGCCAACTGTATCCTAGGTTGCATCTAAAGAAGTGTGGTCAGCAGGTTGAGGGAGGTGATCCTGCCTGTATACTATGTGCTGATTAGACCCCACCTGGAGTACTGTGTCCAGATGTGGAGTCGTCAGCACAGGACAGACATGAACCTGATGAACTGTGTCCAGAGGAGGGCCACAAAAATTACCCAAGGGATGGAACACCTATCACCCAGCGAGTGTGTTAGAAATGTGTGCTCTAATAGCACAAGGGAAAATGGTTTCAAACTAAAGGAGTGGAGATGATGTAGATTGGATGTAAGGATGAAGGTTTTTCCAATGAGTGATGAGGCGCAAGAACATGTTGCCTAGAGAGGTGGTGGATGCCCCCTCTCTAGAGACAGTCAAAGTCAGGCTGGATGGGGCTCTGAGCAACTTGATCTAGATTTGGATGTCCCTGTTCACTGCAGGGGAGTTGGACTAGATCTTTAAGGGTCCTTTCCAACTCAAACAATACCATGATTCTATGATCAAGCTGCCAAAGTAATCTGAATGCTGTAGTGAGAAAAGGTGATGTCCTTCCTGGATGACTGATTTTCTATTGGTGGTCTGTCATAATTTTTAAAACATAATCCATAGAGCAGAGTGAACAAACGAGTGTCTGGAGGGGCCAATGTTTATATGAGAACCCTGGAAGACCTCTCCTAAGAATGAATAATGCTGTAGGGTTACTGAACACCACTGGGTTTTGGATCTTTTATCTCAAATTCCTTTGTAATTTAACCACTACTGATCTATCTGTCATTGCATTAGCAAAAACAGTAGCTTAGGACTGTTACTGATTCATGGGAATGTCATCCGTGTAGCCATGTAAAAACTATGACTATTTTCTCTAAGAATAAGAATGTACAGGGGAATATGTTTCAGACTTTTGGTTGCTCTCTCTCCTCCTCTCCCATTTTTTTTTTTTTTTCACGTTAGCACTATTTGGGGGAGGGATTTTGTGGCTTTACAGGGAAATGGATGAAATAGAGTAAAATTGACTCTCCTTTTCTTTCTCATGTATACACATAATATAACTTAAAATAATTACAGTGATAGAAGACATTTGATCACATTAATGATTCATATCTTTTTTTAATGGGTAGTAAAATTACTGTGGGGGAAAAAAAATTCATTAGTTCATTTCTCAAATCCACTACAAATTTTCTTCAATATTAAAGAAATTCCTGTTATCAGCTGAAATCAGCGAGGCTAAAAGTCTATCTCTCCTGTGCTCAGCTACCTCTACAGTGTCACTAGCCTGGCCAGCCAGAGTTACTCATCTAGAAATTTGATATAACAGGTTGAAAAAAACAGTAAAACTCATGTTTCTGGGATCTTTTATATGGTCTTTCATTTATGTTGTAATGCCTGTGCACTGGTGGTCAAATTCATATCATTTAAAATAGCAAGATGTAGAAAGATGATATAAAGTGCAATGGGTCTTAAGGTTAAAACTATATTAAAACCATAACTTACAGATACTGTCAGAAATCTGCCCAGTGAAAATTCCTGAGTAAAGACACTAGGACCTTTTACTTCAGAAAATCTAACCTCAATCTTTTTTATATTTATACACATGAATATCTTTAATGACCTTTAGAAATATACCATAAATAATTCCATCTTGACACACAAGTGCTAGTGATAAATATGTATTCACTATGTACATGTCTGAGAAGTTGTAATCCAGTACCTACAGAATTTAGATTAAAATGCTTTGTTCTTTAATATTAACAGATTGTGGCATCTTAGACAAATAATTTCATTATATGTGCCCTATTTTTCCACAGAAAATCTTTGCCTATATCCTCTAATTAGAGACGATTTCTTGGGCAAGGCATGGTCATTTAATTCTTCTGTACAGAACCAAGCTACAACCAAAAATTAGCTAAGACTGAATTTACTTCTCAAATGCGTGTTAGTGCTCAGCAGATGCAACTTCTGGCAATGTTTAGGCTATGGTACACTTTTTTATCTTGATAGTTCTAAAAAGTATTTATGTTTTCAGTTTTAAAGAGAAGTAAATATTCAAATCTTGCTTTTTTGAACACTGCCAGACAATGTGAAAATACTTGTGTACTACAGAAAAGTTAAAACATTATTTCTTTATCCAACCATTTTCCAGGCTTTTTATCTGGTCACTTGAAAACTTGTAGGGAAAGCACTTGACACTTGGAGATAGAATGAATAGTGCTTCTATATAACATGAAGATGTTATATAGGGAAAAAACAAACACTATAAGCTTATATTAGCTTAGTGTCTCAAGCCTTTCAGTTTATTTCACATCTTTGAGGAATTCCAGGATGTTTGTGTCCTCATGTGGAAATTTCTAACAAGAATCTTTCAGTAGTGGAAAAACTATGAAATATCCACAAAAATCAACGCAAGTCTTCAGCACCAAATGAAAGCTAAACTTTTTTTCTTCTGCTTAGGAATTCAACCTCACATGGATGCAGTAGGACTAAACATTAAAAACAGCAGAAATAAAAGGAACCCAACTAGTTTAATGAAGGTCTAAAACTTAAATATGTATGCAGAAGACAAGTGAAAGGTAGGCCATAGTCTTCCTTCAATGAGAAGAGATCAAAGGAAGGATGCTGATAGATTAGCGAGACTAACTTTATATACTGATATATCTTTATATAGTACTAAGAAGATGCTCATTTCTGCAAAGCAAAAGCAAAAATGGCAGGAAGTCAAAATGAAGACAATAAATATTCAGATCACTACCAGAAGTTTTCTGAATGATAGTGGAGAAAAGATGCAACAGAGAGCTTAGAATTGGTTCCACTGATTACAAACAAAACAAGCAGGATTCTGTTGCTTAAGAAATGTTGACTTGTTAACCTCTCTTCCTATCAGAATGTTGAAGAGACAGAGGAAAACCCAGGTGCACGTTAATTCCCAGCCTCCTCAGGGAAATACTTTAATGTGTTTATTAACCTGTATGGATAACAGCATTTAATAAACTATTTTCAAGCATTAAGATCATTACTTAGCTGAGAATGAAAAGGAGGCAGACATAGTCACTGCTCTGCTTTCTGTAGCTTTCTAAAGGAAATTACTGATGGGAGGGGCTGGAACAGGGCACTCTCCCAAATTATGTTACTGCTCAACAAATTGGGCTGTGTAGGCTATAGTTACCACCCTCTCACAGTCCTAAAGGGTTGTTGCAATAGTCATGAACACATTTCATTTCACAGGGAACACAGAAAGGGATAAGTTATGTCTTATTGCTCCAAACATGCATCCTTTTCTCTTGCTGCCTTTGATTCTTTTCCTCTTGCTGTGTGAACAGCTTTCAGTTTACTTTCACGGAGTGGGTATCATTCAGTTGACAGGGCATCACTGTGCTTTCACTAACTTTCTACATAACATTAGAAGAGTTGCATGACTATGATGCCTCATCACAGAGTCACACAACCAAAGAATCACCAAGGTTGGAAAAATCCTCTGAGAATATACAGTCCAACTGTCCACCTATCACCAATATTTCCCACTAATCAATGTCCCTCAGCACAATGTCTAAACGTTTCTTGAGCTCCTCCAGAGGCAGTGACACCTCCCTGGGCTGCCCGTTCCTGTGCCAAATCACTCTTTTGGAGGAGAAACTTTCCTCACATCCAACCTGAATCTTCCTGGTGCAACTCAAAGCCATTCCCTCTAGTCTTGTTGCTATGTATTACAGATAAGAGGCTGACATCCACCTCACCACTTCTTCCTTTCAGGTAGTTGTAGAGAGCAATAAGGTCTCCCCTGACCCTTCTCTTCTCCAGACTAAACAATCCCAGTTCCCTCAGCTGCTCCCCATAAGACCTGTGTTCCAGATTCATCACCAGCTTTGTTGCCTTTCACTGGATATGCTTCAAGGCTGCAATGTTTTTCTCATACCGTGGGGCTCAAAACTAAAAGCAGTATTTGATATTGCTGAGTGGATTAATACCTAGAAAAATAATAAAAGATTGAAACTACGAAAGTAATGTTTTCATTGAAATACTTTTTATTGGTGCACTTCACTTAACCTTGGGTTAATATAATCGCTCACAATACACTCAACAGATATTTTTGTGAGTGTGGTGTTTAGATTGCCCAGTCTAACACATATCTATATTTCATTTGGCTACACCTAGTTTATGAATGACAGGCACTTTGTGACATGTTCCTAGATCACTGATTAATTCAAATTATTCATGCTATGCATGCAGATTTCCCTCAAGTCATAACATGGTTCAGCTAGACAAATCAAGTGATGGAAAACATCTCAGGTTCTGATACAGGGACATAATCCTAGATCATGCATTACCTGAAAAGTCCATACAATGTTGGTATTATTTTTAGGGGCCCTATATTTAGTTGTGCCTTTCCTCTAAAGGTGCTTAAAATTATTCATTTTCACTTAGTAATAGTAAAGCAGAAGGGATCTGCTATGGTTTGATTTACACTTTTGCAAGGATGCAAAGATATTGCACAAAATTGTGTGGTTTTTTTTTTTTTTTTTTTTTCCAGCATTATTTATTTGTAATGCTTTCCACATTTTGCTTTGCAAGAAAGTGGCACTTTCTGTAACAACATAAATTGCACGCAATAAAGAAGAAGACTTAGAAAAGTTGTTTAAGGGAGCTCATATTGTGTGTTTTCTTTTAACTTTTGTCTTTATATCATGGTAAAATGAACTTTAAGGGCTTTGCTCTAGTTTGAGTCTCCCAAATAAACCACTAAAACATTTTTTCCTGGAAGGCTACAAGGTTCTAGTGAGATAAAAAATAAACACTATACAGAAGAGAAAACAGAAAGCTAAATAAAATCCAGCTTTTCATTACCAAAAGTATTGCCCATGTAAAATAATTCACAGGAAACAACTCATTAATTTGTGCAGCAGTTTTCGTTTATTTGTACTTGTCTACAGGGCCAGTCAACTTATGCTGTATGTAATAATCATTCTCCAGCTCCTCCTGTTAATGTTCTCTCATGCAGACCCTGCAAAATATACAGGTCTGTTGGTCTGTAAGTCAAAACTCCTTTTGTGATGGTATAATCACCTACAGAAAATATCTCTGACAGAAGCTGCATTTATTATTAATTAAATAACCACCTCTCTCACAGCAAGATCTGATAAAGAGGAAAAAAAAAAAAAAGATTATCCTCAGAGAAATAGATTTCAGAAGCATTTAATGAATTAAACAACTGTCATTTACATTCCTTTCCCCAGTCTTCCTCAACAACATATTTAAAGTCACATAGCTACTGTGAAAATCTTGTGATAACTACTTGCCATCTTTTAATTTATTCATCTTCTTATTTATGTGTTTGTTTATTTAATGGTCGTGAAACAAAATCTAGAATCTCACTAATTGGGAAAATTAGCATTTATTTAACATTTATTCAAGCTCCTTTTCAGCCCTACGTAGCCAAAATAACACATTAAATTTGCTTAGTCTTTACTGGAACATTTGTTGGCCTAGTTCAGCAGGAATATCTTTAACGTTGCTGAAAGAGTGTCCAAGTTCCTCAGAAGTCTTTTTCCACCTGGAGATGGAATGTTCTCTTGTAACAATACACTAATCTACAGCCTTGAATTTTCCAGAGAATTGTAGGTACTTTTCCTGCCACGTTCCAGAATTTATTTGAATGTTCCTGGCACATTAATGTCTCAAACATGTTATAATCTTTACAGATAAATATACTTTCCTTCCTTATATAGTCTTCTTCCTTATTAATGTTACAGGTAAATACTGGTGGCTTTGAATTCATACCATTTTTGAGTATCAGAGGCACTAGTTGTACAGATATAGAGTATTATAGACTCCTTTCTCTTCTCCCTGTAACCACTTGATGTATTGTGATCATCTCTGACATTTGTTTTGTTCTAGTTTTGTTTTTTACCACAGATTTATCCTGTAGTTTCTATGATCACTGCCTTATAAATTTGTAAAGTTTCCTTTGTGTAGTTACTACAAATGTGTGGGTTATCACACTCTTCAGTTACTTCAGTAAGAATGCAGGCTCTTTTCAAGCTTTTTAAAAATTAACTAGGATTTTCTAGTCAGGCTTGTTGCTTGATTTTATTCTCTTAATCCATAGTTTCTTCTCCAATACATTATTTTACACAAAAAATTGGATGTTCATAACTATATACAGATTATGTTTAATGAAAGGTCCTTAAAAATCAGTAAAATGTCAAATCAACATACATAGAACTCCCTTGACTTTTCATTATGTAGAAAGTTAATGATGCTAAGCAGAACAATCTTCCATACCTTTCACTGTTCTTCAGTCACTCTATCTCATGTATTTGAAAATTTTCTCTTTAATTAGAGATATATATTTTTTTTCTGGAACCAAAACAAACAGAACAAAACAACAGATTAATTGGATAAAACAAAGGCTTCACTGGTCAGATTTTCAGCTTCTGTTCCTTTCAATATTTCAGGCAGCTTTGTTGTTACAAGAAATGTTTCTGACATTATTTGCACTCATAACCTTTTCACTATGTTTTCTGTCATTTACTTTTTGTAACATTTACGGAAACGCTAGCTAGTAACACCTGGCTGCTCCAGGCACAATACAGATGGAGATAAATCCATCTTTACTGACATCTGTGTATTTACATCTCTTTTTTCTGGACTTTTTTGAGTCCTAAATCTCAGAAATTGTTCTGGATTGTAAACTGATTTTTTTTGAATTGATGCTTCTTTGAATGCCCATTCTTGAATGTCCATTCTGGACATGGTCACAATCTACAGTCATGGTTACTACTGAACTTCTGTTCATAAATATTTATAAAGAGATTTGGACGTCTTAGAAGTTAGAATTTTTTAAACCTGCAAATAATTATTATGCCATTTGGATATCACAGTGTATTTGAATAACAAAAGGATGTAACCATCTGCTCTGGAATTCTCCAAGTGATGAGTGGGAGGTCTAATGACGAGCAAAAAAAAAGCACATCTTTTAAAATCCTTACAGATCTCTTTCCCTTTATCTGTCTTGATCTAATTTTCAGCCAAATTTTTCCACTTCCAAGCAAAAGAAGACAGGTGGTAAATAACTCCCCAAAGATATTTTGTGTTCTGCCATGTAACTAAACATTGTCTTATCACAATTTAAAAGATTATAAGACCATTATTTAACAGTGTTTATCATTTATAATATTAAAAGTTAATTACATTTTAAGACTACTTTCCAAAAGTTGCATAAATTAACACTTCTAAGGCATCAAAAGAAACTCAAAAGCGAATGACTAAATTAGACTATTATAAAGCTCTCCTGATTTTATTTCACATATATTGTGTTAAACAAATTAACAGATATGAATTTTGAATAATTTTTACTCCATATACCTTATTGTCATGTCTTCTTCCTGGATTTTAAAATATTTTTCTCTTATCTATCACTTAGCTGATATGAAAGAAGGCAATATATGGAAGGTAATTCTTACATAGTTCCTTTCTCTTTGCTTCCATGAGGCAAAGACTCATTATGGAGTATTAAATCTTTTAATATTCCCATGTAGGGCTAAAAAGCAAGTAAAATAGTGTTGAAAGCCAATGTCAAATTTATCCAGGCAGTTCAACACAAAATTTAGAACTTGGATTTAAAATAAACAAAACTTCTATACAAATATACAAGACTAGAGTAATGCCTACCAGTCTCTCTTCCTGTCGTTCCATAAATCTGAGATACATTTCATTGCCATGTCAGGATGCGGCTGGAACTGGAGCTCAAATGTAGCAATATGGTGTCACAGTTACGGTACTGGTACACAAAAATGATTTAAAAGTTCCCAGCTATTCTCATCATCACATCATGTTCAGTTATTAGTTGAAACAATCAGTTGACCAGTACCAAGTAAGTTGCAGTAGCACCAAAAAGGAGTTTTTTTGTCCAGTTTGGAAGTACAATCTGTACAATTTGGAAGTAGATCTGACTATTTGCAAATTTCTCTATAGTTCAATATTTCTTTTAAAATCTGCTTTCTTTACTTTCATATTACAACTCTCTTATGTGTTTTGTCAGTCATTTCTTCTCTTTTGGTAGTGTTCCTGCATTCCAGATTTCAACATATAACAACTAGAGACCAGTAGGATATATCAATTATTTGCTGTGATAATCTACTTATATGTTCAAGTTCTGCCTTCTGGAATCATTGAGTTTAGCTGGCTACTAAAGTATATAAATTTCTGGATGTTATTTAACTGTGGAGTACTTCACACAGATATAGAGGCAAGATTCGTGCTTTTGAGATTGGCTAGTGGGAGTTCATAATGGGGAAATCCAGAGCAGGGTTTTCATGATCACAAGAAAATCCTGTACTTCTTTTCATTTGTATTATGAATAACATTTCCGTATTTTGCTAATCGCAGGTAGAAATTGTTATGAGTCATAGATCTGTTGTATATCAGATATTGTTACCAGCTTTGGGAATATTTGAAAAACCTAATTTGGTTTTAAATCTCTCAAACTTTCTGTAACAGGACATGGGACAGAAAAGATTTCAGTTCTGGTATATCACTAATTTATTGATATAAGGAGTACTATTTTCACAGGAGTAAGAATTTGGATCATTTGAATCCTCAACTCCATTAAAAAATTGCAATTATGATTGTTTCTTTCAAGCATATATCACCTGCTGACTGCAAAGAGTAAGAAAGAGTCCTAGACATGCAACAGTCTTTACATTTTGTTCATTTCTATTTGCCTTCTGCTCTAGCCACAGATATTTTAATACATGGTTCTACTCACTTTTATGTTTGTTTCTGATTATCTGATGGCTCATTATTCCACCCATGATATGAATTATTTAGTTTTAGTATCGAACATATTACTCTAAGTGTATAGGCAATAAAGTTTGAAAACACATCCTATATGATGTATAGTGGCATGTTACGAAGTTTTTCAGGTATTAGGGATGTTCTAAAAGCCTGACAGTAACCATTCTCAGTGGGGTTCCTCAGAGAACAGGCCTCTGAGCTCAACAGATGTCCAGAGTTTGACAGATTAATTAGCATCCATGACTGAGTGTAGTTCAGACAGTATATACTACACAGGAGTTATATAGCTTGGCTTACGTGTGTTCAACAACTTCGAGAGGAGTTCTCCTCCCATTGAAAGCCACTGAATTGTGCAGACAGCAAGCTAAGAAAGGATTTTCAGTGGTTCAATGGTTGAGCTTAGTTATGTCCATAGCCTCCAAAACCAGATCATTTAAAAACTGAAATGAAAAAAATGTCCATTGAGAAGAAGACAAAATGAGGAACAAGGAAGAAAGAACACAACATAACAGATTTTAAAACTTCATAACTGCAAGGTAGCCAGAAATCATAATGATCTGGATTGCTTTAGTTGAACCAGAAAATATATAGGTCCTGAAATCTCGATCCTGCATAGGGATTTATATTCTTCTATACTTCCTCTATACTTACATCCAGATACAATGTCTAGTCTTGCTTCTAAAAGGGCAATATAATAAATCTAAATAGGGTGTAACAATTTATTTAAGGCTGTAAAAATCCAAAGCATGTAGATAAATAAATGCAAATAAAATTCCACAAAACACTCAAGCAAGGCCAAGGAAAATGTAAACCAGTAAATGAGGCTGCCAAAATGTAAACTGAAAATATTGGGGTGCCTCTCATCCAGAGAAACTGATGAGTAAGATATCCAGAGTGTTTTAAAAGGAAGAATATGCAGGGAGATAGGTGTATATACATATACATATATATTTAGAGTAGCTTTCTAAAAGAAGAAAGAGAAGATTTCAGTTTGGATAAAGATTTCTTTTGAAAACATGTTTCTATTTCTATTTTCAATCCCTTCCCACATTTCTCACTATCCCACACTTCCAGCAACTAGCAGATGCATGTAAGTTTTTACTATTATTATGTTTTTTACTATTATCATGATTTTTATTGTAATAGTTATTATTAAGATATTTTTCTATACACTTTGGTTCTGCCTGAACCAGGTGTTTTTTTTCTTAATTAATTGTTAATTGTAGTGCAATATTTTTAGTTTTCAAAGTGCAGATATACTTCCCTTACTACATTCACAAACTAAGAGCTTCAGATCCTAAAGAAATATTTTTCAGAGCACAGAAGTACATCGTCTGTCTCTACATGACTTTTGAGCAGTGTTGAAGCAACTGCTTAGTTGCACATAGCAGCACTCTACTAGAATATTTTCCCATTCAAGAATTTTGATCAGTGCTGTTTACCAACTTTATCTCACTAGTTTCAAGGCTGCTGTATGAATAGCACAAGGTCATACTTTAAAAATAAATAAATAAATAGATAACATTTTAAAATACATATTTTCATAGAAGATTATGCATTTGAAAAGTGGGAAACGCAGATATAAGGTATGAGGTTCTTTTGTTTGTTTGTTTTTTAGAATTCCTTTAAAACAAACTACTGTTGATAGCCAGTATATGTGGCCTTACTCTTATTAATATTATCTCCCTGAAAGATTAGTAAATATCAAACATAGACTGGAATTAAACAAAACATGAAATACTAGCTACAGTGAAATTAGTAGTCCTAACTCAAAACAATTTTTATTTTTTATGTATGTAATCACCAGACTGCTAATCTTGCCTCTCATGTATCCGAGATCATTCACATTGTCATCACAGAATGATAGGCAGAGTGTAACAGAATGAATTCACATGAAGTTAAAGTTGTATTACTACAAAACATAATGTCAGAATAATATAAAATCATTTTAAAACTGATAAAATGTACAAAATTCTGAAACAAATTCATTTCCTCTTATAGAAATGTCATGTTTCCAGATTCAAGTAAGATGCGCTTTATCCATGTTTCTATTCATTATATTCTATTACATTTTAGTGAGATCTTTGTGTTCTTCATTAGTTGCTTGCTTGCAGAGCTACAGGCTAGCTTAGAGAAAGGAGCTGTCATGACTGATAGACTTTAATCTTTTCAGAAAATGGAATAAGCAAGACTAGTAATTACCACTTTGCCTTGACATATCTTAAGCAATTACCTAGGCATAGAAATGTCATTCAAAATAACAGTATTTGCTGATTTAACTGGCTTATGGTTCTAAAAGGTTTGCAGTTTCTACAGAACTGGATACAAGAACTGGAAATAGAAAAGTCTAAGGAATTACCAACCACTGTTTCTTCATCTTTTCTCTTGGTTAAATTAGTGTCATTAGGTTGTGTCTATCTGACCTTCTCTATTCTTTTTGTTTCATCTTCCTCCAAATTTAGCAATTAACTGAAAGCAGCCATAATCACTTTGGTAACAGGGTTGGATTTACCACAGAGGATCCTATGGCTTTCTGTCTTCTTGCCCTCCAGATCTCATTAAAAAGGAGCTACACAGCACACGTTCCTCAAATCCCGTACAAATGTATCTGCAGGTATATCCCCCCACAATTTGATTTAAACATTTTTGTGGAATTGATCATGAGAATTCAGAGCCTGAGATTCTTATGTTTTGACAAAGATTTTATCTTTCTGGTTCTTTATATTAAAGGATAGGGAGAAACCAACAAGATATCAAAAATGTACTAAATCTAACCAACTGTACTAAACACGGGCAGGTAAGGGAGAGAATCGTTTTCTGACCCCCATAGACCCCCATTAACTTACAATAGACAGTCATGCGACTTCCTTAGTTGCTCTCCACTTGACAATATTGCTGCCTTCTCAACAAGCCCACGCAACATGTGTTCTAATCATCTAATTACTGCCATGTTTCTATCTTATCCTATTCCACAAACGGATTTAAAAAGTAGATAATGCCACAAACCTTCAAACCAACTTTTACAATTAAACCGACCGTGATAAATTCCTCTATGGGCTTCATGCAAGTACAAAGGCTGCTCTCCTTTGTCCTTACAGGTATATTAAGCCTATATTTCACTCAGGTTTTTCCATGTATTGGAAAAAGACAAAATCTGCTGTTTTTTTTAAGAATTATTATTTATTTATTACTAATCCAATTTTTCAATTTCTTGCTGTGGATTGGAAAATTATTTGGTTCAAGCTATACAATACTTGGACTTTTGATATTTGTTCTGACGTGACATTTTGACACATTAGATCCAGTGTAAAATTCTGTAATTTGTGTCATTTATTTATACATAGTAGCAAGCAGATCGATCATTGTTTTTATCATTTTAAACACATATACTTACATTTTTGTTGTTTTTTTTTTACTCAGATCCATATTTTAATGGGGAAATAGTTCTTCTTTACCAGTTTCAGAGAAACATATATTGATATATAACTTCTTTTTACTCCTCAAGAAGTACTCTGAAGTACATTAAGATCAGTTAATGCTAGTGCAACACATCTCAAAAGGTTCAAACCAATCAGGCTTTACTTTATATACATTTTTATTTACTGCTTACTCAAACATCAGCTACTCCATAACAAAACTGGCCTGGAAGTTCAGAAGAAAAAACTTTCTTCTGAGATTTTTTCTATTCCTGAATTTATTCCTAGCCAAATAAATAGATAGATAGATAGACAAATGCAGTAAACGCTTCACTTACACTTCCACTCTCCGAGATCACACTCCAATAGATTAGAATTTCTAAAAAGGTTGTTGATACAAAATTGCTTCCAAATGTGGAAACTCTTTTCAAATAGAAGTAGTTACTCTAAATTTTTCTAATGCTAAAATTTTCTGGGACACTTTTCGGATCAAATTCTGCTTTATTTATTTACTGTCCCCTTCAAAATCAGTTTGAGGCTACTGAACACACTTATTCTTTGTTAAAAAAAAATATGCTTTTTTAAAATTAATAAGTAGTCATTCATTTTATTTATTAATGATGTAAGAATGTGACAAAATAAAAAAAAATCTTACAATTTGGAATCTATATTTTTTGCCACTTTTCATGCTTACATAAATGCTTTCTAAAAGTGAAAAATTTAACTATGTCAAACCCAAAATGTTTATACCAAATATCTAGATATACCACAGATCTTATTAGATCTCATAATATTATTGTATTTGAGCTTTAAAATTCTATGCCATTCTATGCTCCAGACATAAAGATGGATTTAATCTCAGATCAGAATATGTTCAAAATATTTTCCCAGTCTGTTTACCTTACTTTACTTGTTTCACCATTGGCCATGACTTCAATCATTCACAGTAGCTTAAATTTCACAAGTGTTCTTGTGTGTGTGTTTGCTTTTCACTCAATATAAAACAGCAAAACATCCTATTCCGGGTTTATCAGCATTGCTGTATGAACAGGAAAGGCTGAAGGTTTGAGTTAGAGGAGCAGAGGTCAGGAAAAAGGAACACTGCCACCTACTGAAGGTGTCAGTCCACCACCAGGCTTGGATTTAGTCAGTAGTGCTCAAGCTGAAGTTGCTTACTCTGAGAACTCCAGTATCAACATTGATTGTAATTAAGTATATTGATGTTGAAGGTCCCAAAGAACTTACTACTTATATAATGAAGAAAAACAACACCTCACTTTCCTTTTCTCTGTGCTTCTTTGCTGGCTGGGGAATTCATCTTAATATGTATGTCAAAACTTAAAGGCATATGTAGTGATAATGTCTCAATGCTACTTCCTTTAGAAGATACAGCATGCAAGTGTTAGAAATTTTCTTGGCTCTTACATCCAAAGACATGTGTCTGACCAATATGTTAACAGGCATGAGGCCATTTGGCAGATGAATATGAGCATACTTAGCCAACAAATATATTCATCAACTGTATGTAACAAAGGAATAATATCCACCTGGGGAACTGACAATGGAGCTCAGTTCACGTGATTTCTACAGTTTTGAGAAGACTTGCAGATAAAATACTCACAGTCCAATGAGTGGTATAACATTTAGAATTTATTCTAACTCAAAATGATATTTGTACTGTTTTATGTAACTTAGAAACTGGCCTTTAAGAAATAGGTCCTTTGATTTATATATTGCCATCATTCTGACTATCACATAATCACAAGTAATTTCTATATTTAACTTAGCTAGATACTAATAGTAATAATAAATAGATTGACAAACTCTCCAAAAAATTGGACAGAATTATCTCATCTCTAAGGACTGGTTTAGTCCAGTATTGCCGGGAAGAACCAGCAGTCATCACAGTAAATAATATGACTTTCACTGACTTTATAGCATTTCATCTCAAACCTAAGCTGATTATTCCATCAAGATTTTGATCCCCGTCCTTTGGGGATTTGATCAATTTAAGAAATAATGTAACAATAAATAATAATAATATTATTTGTTCCCAAAGTAAAAATAAGCCTTGCTTCACAAGTCGCTGTCACAGCAACTCCCGATTTTTTAAACCACACACTGAAATTATTTCATCTAATTGTTCATTCTTGAGCGATTTGACTTGTTACATATACATTCTCATCTTCACAGCTAACTAGAAAGATAAAATACGTCCTCAGAAAAAATTGATGTGCCAGTCGTGAAGGTCTCCTACTCTTTCTAAAACTCAAACATAATGAAGATAATTTTCTGTTTAAGAAAAATTCTCCATGATGTCCATCTGTGTTGGAATATATCAAGGTTAAAAAAAAAATAATAGAAAAAGAATCCATTTTTATGTCCTTGTTCTATACACGATTACTGTCAAGACTGACACATGGTAGTATATGAGCATTACAGCCACAATGCATTTCTCTTTTTAGGTGAAATGTTTCACTATTTGCATCATTTGAATACTAATTAAAATCAGATTTCATATTTCTGTGTAAATCCTCGAAAACTGTTTTCAACTAAAAATAGATTATTTAATTTGTCTTTTAGCTATATCATCTCTGAGAGTCAGTAAATCATCATTACATATTTAGTGGGGGTTTTTTGTAACCAGATGAGTTCTTCCTTTCTTTATCACTCATTATATTATTATTGTATTTCTAACTATTTGATTTCAAATAGCCTCACTTGTTATTTATAGTATGCTTTCTATCTTTGTGGAAGGTATGTAGTATTCCTTTTGAAAGACTTAACATCTGCGTATGTTAATGCATTGTTTCCCATCAAGGGATGTAATAATAATTAATAAATCCATTATATATTTACTGTATATATATATATATCTAAATCACTATGTATTTTAGCCTTCATTTTGTCTTCTGAAAATTGCAGCCCTTGAAGTCTCATGTATGGTTCCTGGCTTAGATAAACAAGGCTAGAAAATCTCTGTAGATTCCCAGATCTTGTGAAACTCAAAATGTTAACTGGTGTAAACAAGTTGAGGATCTTACTTCTTCTGCATTGTGTGAAAAGTGAGTCACACAAGTCAGAACAGTGATGGTCTTCCGAAGGCAGTGGTATGGGTAAACATGCTGGCTTACTCCCAGCTTGTCTCAGGGACAATGAGATATGTCTCTGCAGCGTAGTGAAAGGTTTTGCTAGAGATCATTGGGCCTGCTCTGAGTGAGCCAGCCTGTTTTACACAGTAAAGTGATGAGCCACTGAAAATAATGATTTGGATCTGGGAAGCAGTACAATTACATCAGTTAATTAGCCTTGCTCCTTGCTTTGCACAGCTGCATTGCTCCAGGTTGGGAATGATGACATACTGTCAGGTGTAGGCATGCCCTTGTGTATTTCTTCTGAAAATACCTAAACCTGATTTCCTTTTTTGTTATAGCCACAATAACAATAGTAAGCAATTCTTCAAAAACCATACTACCATCAGTCTTTTCATAAACCAGCTGGAGCAGCTGGAGGTTGAAGACCCTCAATTTGCATACAAATCAATTGTTAGCACTATATTCAAATTAAAACTGGGAGAATTTCATTTCATTACTGATCTTGTCTACTTGGAAACTGTGACAGGTTAAACGTTGTTGGCTGCCAGATACCCACCCAGCTCTCTCACTGTCCCTTTTCACTGAAACATGGGGACTGGAAACAAGGTGGGAAAGCTCATAGGTTGAGATAAAGACAGGGAGATCACTTATCAATGACAGTAATGGGCAGAACAGACTCAACTTGGGGAAAAGATAGAGTAAGGTGGTGAGGAATGGGGAGAAACCAAAAAACACCCCACCCTCTGTCACACCTTTTCTGAGGCTCATTTCCCTTCCAATACTTATTGGAGGCCCTTCCAGTGGTGTACAGTCTTGCAGTAATGGACTCCTCCTCTGTTGGTCCCCCACAAGCCATAGTTCCTGCCAGAAAGCTTGCTCTTGTTTGAGCTCCTCTCCATGGTTGTTACTAGTATCCTGCTCTGGTATGGTCCTGAGTGGGCTGCAAAGGTCACCCTCCTCCACAAGCTGCACACAAATCTCTGCTCTGCAAACATGAGCATCTCTTCCTTCTCCGTGCCTGACCTTGGTGTCTTCAGCTTTGTATCTCTCCCTGTTTACATCATTCCTGTCTCTTCTGCCTGCTGCTTATTTTTTTTTTTTTTTCTACCCTTTCTTATACGTTTTTATTGAGACATCACCAGCTGCTTTCTGTGGCTCATCTGCTGATAAGCTGACTGGGATCAGCTGTGTCCAGCATAGGAAGACCAGGGTCTCTTCTAACATAAGCCACCCCTGAAGTCTCCCAGCTACCACAACCTTGCCAAACACTATAAAGAACAATCTTAGAGAACACCAGTTTACAATTTTGACCAGAATATATTTTCATCAAAAAACCTCTGTTTGACATCCTGTTAAGTGTTATAATTCCATTGAATTAAGTAGGTAGCCTTAATTTAACTGGCACTAATGAGAAAATGAGCTTCTAGCTTCAAACTTCCACTTCTTCCTCCCTTATGCTTCCTTTAATTTCTTTCTACTGCTTATTTTTTTATTTATTTATTTTATCTTTCCTGTTATTTTCATATCTTGAACAACAGAATGTTATGCAGAAATGGGAATTAAATCAAGGAAATGTTATGAGTACCTGATTCATTAACCAGAAAATAAGAAACAGGGTATGGAGACAAAAGCTCTTTGGAGTTTTTAGGTAATAGTAACCCTAGAACTGACTAGACTGCAAATGCAGAACATTTCACACAATGAGATGGGTCATCCGCTTTAACTTATTTTCCAAAGTGTGAAGCAGTAGTTCCACAGAAAGGTACCAAAATCGGGAAACATCTGCTAGCCTCTGCGTTCTGCATTCAGCTATGTCCTTCGATATGTTTTGAGACAGAACCATTAAAACTGGAAATAAAATTCCTCCTCGTACTGAAAAACCTTACCAGTGAAAACAGTTATCTCATTACTGTTGCTGCAGATGTTATACCTTTAGAATAAGGTTTGAATTTTAATCACTTGTCTAATATTTTCCTCTAATCAGCAGAACATACCATAAGGTATGTACTTCATTTATATTGATGTTTTGTTAATGGGCCCAGCTTACACATGTAGTTAATTGTTTTGATGAATAGGAAAGAAGGAGAATGTTTATCTTAACATTCATTGCATTTTTGGGTAGTCACAAGTGATCGCAGTCTGGGATATTTTTTATTGTTCAGATGAATAGCAACTGCAAGATAGTCAGAGGAAAACCTGTTCTCATTTACTTTGATGTTATTTACATTTAATTTCTCTTTTTAATTTTCCTCTGTAACCCCAGATTTATTCCAGTGCAACAGAAAGCAGCTTTTGACTCCTAACAAGTGTTAACACTTTACAGGCCAATTTGGCCAAGTTCTGTGACTAACTGTGGGCAGGGGACCCATGAACCCACAGCTGGGAAAGGAAAAGCAGAAAAAGGGAAAGGGTAATGATATGGGCCTAAAAACAAAACAGCAGTAACGATCTAAGTAGGAAAGGCAATTTACTAAAATAGATACAGGAATGCAAGTTAACACAATATAATACAATATGATACAATGTACATGGAATTGAAGATGATAACTCAAATAAAATGAGAGAGAGTATCCAAAAAACCGAAGGCCTTACTCTAATGCTAAAGGCAAGACGTCTAGCTGAGAAGAGCAGAAAGGGAAAAGGGGGTGGGGTCTCATGACCTGCGGACTGTTTTTATCCTTCCCTCTTGTCAGATAAATAACTTGAATCCTTAATGGGAGAAGGGAATCTTACAAAGTCAGCTAGTATCAACACATTTAGCTGACAAAAAGGCAAGAAGAATGATAGAACTATTTTTTAATTTTTAATGGCTTTTTTTTTCCTGATGTTTGTTAATGATAATTGCCTTTCCCTGTACTGTTTAGTTTTAATAAGACACTAAAAACAGAGCATAAATACTGTAAAATCACAATGGTAATTACTCTTATCTATTTACAAGGGAGTATAAAAAAAAATAAACAGAGTATCAGTGAATTTAAGTGATAAGGCCTGATAAATGATTTTGAACGCTGATTTCTATCACAAAACAGGGGTGCACCCTTCCCAGGTTCACCTGGGATTTACCTGATATAAAAACGGTCCAATATCTCTCAATGTTTAAAGTTCCATTCCAGTTGGTATTTTCAAACTATTGTCTATACTGAGTAATGTAGAACTAAGAAGCTACCCAAACAATCTTGGAGCAAACTTTTACATCTCTATTATGGCACAAGTGTAAATGCCCCCCAAAACAGGACCAGCTAGAGCATATTCATCTGTTGATGCAGCTATGTTGGTTCTGTTGCAAACCCTTTGTTACCAATTCAGAGTTTTAACCGCAGTACATAAAAATGACCTGAAAAGAAAGTGCTTGAATAACTCAACCAGAACTGAGAGGCTGGTATGCTCCTTCCAGTACAGAGGAGACAGATCAGAGATAGGGAAACTTTAGGAAAGCCCTTGAGTGTGTCATGGTAGGCTTGGTCTATTTAGCTAATGATTAGAAGGGAATGTTTTCAGGCAATGGAACATGACTCTTTATATCAGAATAGTTGTAAGGATGTCTTACACACAGTGATCCCCCAAAATATATTTGCATTAATTAAATACAAAGACAGATATAAATCTCTGTATATGTTTGTATATACCATCAGACATGCAATTACATACTTATATATTAATAAATCAGTTTTGTAAGTGAAAAAGAAGACAAATATTAGTTTCTATATTTCTTCTTAAAGTTTAAACTAACTCTACATAGAAGTTCATGGTGGAAAATACATGTTCCATTAATTCTGAAAACATTTGCTATAGAATGCTGGTCACTACAGCACTTTCCTTCTTCAGAGTAGGTTATTTAATCTTTGCTAAAGATCCATCAGCTGCATCTTAGATACCTCTTACATTCTGTACAACTTTTTATGATACAGTGAAGGACATCAGAAAACTGTCTCTCATCATAACTGTATGCTGCTGAGAAAAATCTGGCCCAAGATCTGACCTTTAGGTAATTATATTTCATGCTCAAGAATCAGAGCATTCATACCCATCTGCATGTTGTCTTGTTCTTTCAATGTATAACTCCTTCAAGTTTCTTTCCACCAAGGAGTGGCAGAGTTCAAAGAGCACTAATTATCCAAAGCATTAGTACGTGTGTACTAGTGTGTCAAGATTGCCCAGAAAGAATGCGTAATATAATAATAGCTTGATTACTTTTCATCACCCTGTCTTGGCATATCATCCCAAAGTTGCAGTGGTCCAGTAGTGTGCTTTGTTAAGGTGTTACCATGTGGCTCCACTCCTCTTCCATTACCTATGGTAGTGGGTTTCTCATTCCTTTCCTCATTTTTTTGTGAACAGTTTTCTAAATGTGCATACATTATAGCAGATTTTTTTTTTTTTGTTCAGCTTGGGAAATTAAGAGAAAAGTAATTAAATCTTAAGGGGTAAACTTGACTCTGTAGCATCAGAACAAATCTTCTGAAACTGAATTCATTTTGAATTTGCAGGGAAATCCATACAGCTGTAATACTTCCTTTGTTTTCTCCATTGTGTGTTTTAAAGAGGCTGTGTATGCCAGACCTGAAAAACATTCTGTTCTCTGAACTGAAGCGAAGGACATACTCATAAGGTAGGATACTTATTCATATCAGCTCAATTAATTCATGAACACATCACATGCTCTTTTACATCCCCATGAGTGACATGGTACTTAGACTTTGTCAAGGATTCTGAAGCCCTGACTGACTTCTCAGAATGGTTATCAGATGTAGTCACACTATTTGCATCATCTTGATCAGCATTCTCTTTGATCCTCAGCCTAAGACATTTGCAGAGATTACTCCTTTTTGCATGTTGGAAAAATATCAGGCTTCATTTTCACAAACAGGTAAGAAAATATAACAGTTAATTACTGTTTCAAGAGGGCTATCTCATTCTTGTCTCTTCAGCTGCTCCTCCAACCTTTTGCTAGTAATAAACTGCTTTCTAATCTCATCACATCCCATAAGATTATCCTGGTAGCATCTTTCCTAGTATCATGCAAAGTAGTTATGACATATGTAAATGATAAATCAGGAATCAGAGACCTGATTAGATTTGCTAAGTGATTTATTTAAAGCCATTTGGTGGGTGAGTGACACTGCTAGAACTAGACACATTATTGCACATAATGAAAGGCAAAATGTCAGCTCTCTCTGGTACCATTCACTCCCCCTTATTCCTTCTCAATCTTATGTGATGTAGCTTTTATTGTCCTTCAGAATAATGCATGTATTTAATAAGAATTGTCTCTCCTCTCTATCACTTTGTGAGAAAAATTGTTGGTTTTATTTTGTAAAACCTTAATTCACCAGACTCTTTTCTGTCATGAAATGAACAAATAATATCAGCAAAAAAAAAATAGAATTAAGAATAGCATTAAGAATGACTTAATTTACAGTACATACCATTAGCGTGGAAGGAAGCAGTAACTTCCTAGCTCTTTGTAAACATAGTAATATTTGCATACCACTTTTAGTCAAAGCTACTGTAGCCAAGTGAAAGGGCAGGAGAAATCACAAAAAAGCTGAAGTAAATTGAGTAGAAACTGCAGTCCTCTACAGATGGACTTGCTTAGTTTTTAACATGAAGTTAGATGATTGCTACTGTGACAAACGGGAGTTAAATCACACAGCTTAGCAACTCACAGAGCAATGTGGGCAGCTGATGCTACTGCTACCTAATCTGCCTTTGTGTAGAAAAACATTTATAGATTATGACTTTGTGATTGTGATGCAGTGGACAACTGAATTCTGCCAGTTATTATCATTGCTGTTAGAACGTGGTTTTGTTGTTGTTGTTTTTTAAATTAATTCTTAACATCTCAGTCAGTATATCAGTATTGGATTATGAGTGCTACAGATATACAGGAAAACATTACCCTGATTTCATTCTTAATCTTAGACACAAGATTTCATTCTTAATCTTAGGTTAACAGACAATGATTTGGGACTTCATTTCACTCTGGCAGTGCAGACTGTACTTGCTCTGCGATTGCACTATATGTGTAAGACATAAACCAGATCTAAAGTCTGATATGCACCATTCAGCCTCCTGATTAAAAAGCAAAAGAAAGAAACAAAAAGATCTTTTAAGATGCTTCATAATAGCAAACAAAGAATTTAACTTGTAAAAGAAATACAGATGTTTGTGGATAAATAAACCATAATACAGGAGAGTAACACAGTCTGGGAAGACAGCACTGCACATCAAAGCCTGCAGTCATTTTCTAAACTCCATTACTGAAAAGATTGTTATGAGTCCTTAAATAGAGGCTGTCAGCATGGAAGCACAGGTCTCCAGCATATTCAACACAGTTAGAGAAGAGGTAGAAAGACAGAATCATTGAATGGCCTGGGTTGAAAAGGACCACAATGATCATCCAGTTTCAACCCCCCTGCCATGTACAGGGCTGCCAAGCAGTAGACCAGGCTGCACAGACGCACATCCAGCCTTGCCTTGAATGCCTCCGGGGGTAGGGCATCCACAACCTCTCTGGCCAACCTGTTCAGTGCGTCATCACCCTCTATGTGAAGAACTTCCTCTAACCTAAACCTCTCCCGTATTAGTTTAAAACCATTCCCCCTTGTCCCATCACTATCCACCCTCACAAACAATCATTTCTCCTCCTGTTTATTGCTCCCTTAGAATACTGGAAGGCCACAATGAGGTCTCCCTGAAACCTTCTCCTGTCCAAGCTAAACAAGCCCATTTCCTCCAACCTTTCTTCACATGAGAGATGCTCCAGTCCTCTGATCATCTTAGTGGCCCTCCTCTGAACTTGTTCCAAGAGCTCAGCATCTTTCTTGTGCTGGGGGCCTCAGGCCTGGATGCAGTACTCCAGATGGGGCCTCACAAGAGTGAAGTGAAAAGCTGGGAAACTGTATGGGTAAGCCTGGTCCAGCAAAAAGTTGTTAACTGTTCAGGCAAGACTTGGGAAGACTTTACATATGTTTTCATCTTCTTTCTTTTTAACATTTAGGAAGTGTGAACATTTGTATATATGCACATACATGTATGAAATTAGGACTCACAGAAAGTATTACTTTTACTATGATGAAACATAAAATGTTAAACTTATTTTGGTCACAGCATAGTAGGAGTGAAACTGAGCAATTACTGTATGTGTTGCCTTTGTGAGATGTCCAATCCTACCACAATTTCTCAGAGTATGTATCTATAAAGTTCTTATAGTTTTCCTGCCCTCTGTTACTAAACAGGATTTTTAACAAAGCTAGAATAACCAGCCACATAAATTTTGATGAAATTGGGAATGTACTATTCTTAGATTGTGTAGGATCTATAAAAAGATGAAGCAATGAAGCATTGTTTGGCTTATTAAGTAATTATTTACAGTTATGCATTATCTTATAATGTATCTATAACTGTTATACTTCTACTCACTGCTTCTGCAGCTACAGTCCTTTTTCTTTTTGTCAATCAAACACCTAACAGCAACTCTTGAGGCCTTCAGTTTTCCATGCTTCCTGCAAGTAAGACGACAAAGTGACAACACAGTTTTTCACCTTCTTGACAGAAGTTTTTACCGCATTTCATGTCTTTGTATCTCCCTTTTCTTCACAGGTTATGAAGAAATGTTTGCAACAAATAATGAAGAAGTTGTCAACACCATACCTCACCATGGTTAATCCTTAGTGAATGGAGTATCTTGAATTTGAGTACCACGACAGCAAAGTCCAAAACAGATTAGGTGCTATAATAAAATGCAGGTACTGTAAGTGATGAAATTCTAAAGAGATGGAAAGATCAGATTACTCTTCTTTTTCCCTTAATTCTTTTTGTTTGGTTGGCTTTTTTGTTTGTTTGTTTATTACTCTCAAACTGTTTTTAGACATTTATACATAAACTAACTGGAAAATGAAATAAAAATAAATACAAAAAGAAGTTGTTCCATACATCTCTGGTGATAGAAAGGTAAGATAAGATCTTTATTACTGTGCTTACATAGCATTGAAGGATGACCCCAAGCGACCTTACCCAGCTGTTCTAGATTATCCAATGAAGTGAATATTATAAAAATGAATTGTACAAATTTTATTTATAATTAAATGTAGGAGACGTAAAAGGATAATGGCTATTTGGGCTATTTAACTACCTATT
This sequence comes from Alectoris magna, assembly GCA_030625065.1. NCBI lineage: Eukaryota > Metazoa > Chordata > Aves > Galliformes > Phasianidae > Alectoris > Alectoris magna. Next base: position 18,167,321 of record CM060565.1, read on the forward strand.
TATTAATATTTAAGACTCCACATTTTGCAGCCTTATAATGCTAGCATTTTTGCTGTTATTAATTATTCTTTTTCATTTTATAATCATAAAACTACATGAGGCTTTACAAGCATTTCAAAACTAGGTTATTCATACATTAACACAAATGAAAGGTGCTTAACTTGCATTCAGGATTAACTTAAACAACATACTAAAGTAAAGGAAAAAGTAAGTACACCATTTTACAGCCATAGTAACCCAAGGAGCTATGTATTTTAGATGATCTAATTTCTGTAGTATCTAAACAAATTAATGCAGCTGCAATGCAAAGAGGATAAATAAATATTCAAGTTCATCTAAGAAATTGAAGAACTGGCAAGGAACTGAAACCCATATGAATGGGTTCTACCATCTGAACCCTGAAGTACATCACTTCTCCAAGTACCGCTGAGAGATTGTAATTGCACTGTAAAAACTGAAAGCAGAGTTTACTTCTAATTGTCTAACTCCTATCCAAGGAAGACTCAGCTGCAGTATGAATGAATATTCAGACATTTCATTTAGCAATATTCTACTTCAAGAAAAAAACAAAACAAAAATCAACATAAGGAATATTCTGAAATTTAGATGAATTTTAGTTGAAGTGATATACATTTTAAAGGTATTTATCAGAAAAGTTCAATCAATTTAAATAAATTACATACATTGTTTTCTGTAGGAGCATCAGTACCGAGGGAAAAGCTCAGTTAAGCATTAAAGGCAAAAATAAAATCACACATGAAGGCACTGATCTAAAAATGGCCTGAAGTATGCTGCTATATTTTTTGCCATGTAATATTCAAAATCTGGATCAAAACAGACAAATTTTCCGTAGTCACTAATGCTGGCAATTACATCTACTTGCTCATGAATGCATCATGCACAATCTGCAATTACTCAACAAACTAGACAACTCTTTAGGGTATGCAGGAAACTCAATAATCCTGTTTTCTAAAAGTAGAACCTGATTTAGCCTTCATGTACACCAGTTCTGTAAAATAAAATATAGATCCCTTTTTCTTTTACCTTCCATTTTAATATATTTTTAAAACCATTTATTTTTATTTAAGGAACAAGAAGATGCTCTTCTGAGATAGAAAATAAGGCTATGATTTCAGTAGGGAGGTAAGTATGTTTGATCAGATTTACCATTACCCTTTTCACCACAGGCTCAGAGCCTGACGCAACTACTTATAGCAGGTTCAGAACTTCCACCGAGATTGGACTTCATGATTTTTCCTTGCTTTCTATCATTACATCTCCTTCCCGTTTGGTACACAGACTGACTCATGATTTTCTAAGCTTTCGTGGGGAACAAGATAGAACTGATTCCATTATAAATAAATGTTTCTTAAAGAGAGCAGAACGTACATTCTTCTTTAGTACAGGAAAATTCCATATCTAAAAGCTGAACACTGGAAAAACTTAATCTATCTCCCTTCTGTATTTTTGTATGTTTAACCACCCCCTCTCCCTCTGCATGTGTCTTGATTACCACTTATTTTTATTTTTTTTTTTAAACTGAGGCTTTTTTAGATTTCAACATTATGGTCATCTCTTTTTAGTCTCCATTTAGATCTAGTCTGCCAAGCACTGATACCATTCCCAATACCATTTGCATTCTTCTCTACCTTTAATTCAGTTGTTGAAGTTACCCTCTGTTTCTCTTTGGATCTATTGGTGATTCCCACACCTCTGTAAACCTTCAAAGAGTTTCAAACTGATTAGATGTGAAGTACGCCTTAGCTAAAAAAAATAATAATAATAATAAAAAAAAAATTATATTTGTATAAGAAAAGGAAAAATAGTTATTTCAATAACAGGGATGTGTTTCATCAGATGAAACACTGCCTTTTATGTTGATTGACAAGCTCATATCTCAGCATTTTTTCACTGCTCTGTTTTCTGAATTGGCTCTTTCATGTTCTGAATATAAATATTTTTTATTATAACATGCTTGATAATGAACTTTTAAATATTATTTAGTATGATGTCCATATAAAACTGTTGCCTTTTGGCTAACAGCATTAGTTTATTTCATGGCAAGTAATTATTTTAATAAGACTACAGAAAATATCAATGCCCTTATAAAACCTAACAGTTAATACTGATTGATGCTTTTCCCACTCAGATTAGTTTGTTACACGTGACTGCCTAATTCTGTCCTTTCTCTGCAAAGGTCTAATTATTTCTTCCCAGGAGTTGTAAAACAAGTGCTGAATAACCAATGAATATCCACACAAGCAGTCAGACACATGTAAAATATAAATAAAATAAACTGAAAAACAGCAAGCCCTTTCATTTTCAGGCATTCAAATGCCTGAAGAGCTTTTCCATGACTTAAAAACTCTACGGAGAGTCAAGTGGACTTGGGAGGTTGCATTTGAGAAAATTAGCCACTGAAGACTTGATATACTTCATAGCAGTACTAGCCTGGTATGAAACATATCTCTTTCAAAACCATCCTCTGGTGGAACATGGGACAAATATTATGTGTGTGTTTGCAGTGGAATTATGTTTTGTTTCCTCACAGTTACACTTCTAAGAGGTCTTCTCAAACACTTAATAGAAAAAGTCGATGTATCGTGTCTCTTCCTCTTTGAGACTTCAGGCTGCAAGCTGCCTTTTTTTTTATAAATCCCAGAAATTATTACTGTGCTCCTTTAGTTGTTTTTATATGAAAAGAAAAATGTCATAAGTCAACTGAAAATCAAACATGCAAGTAATTCCCATTTATATGCAAACAGAAGTTTTCCTTTTGTAATTCCGGTGATCCTTGAATCTATTCCAAAATGTATGAAGACCTTTCTCTGGGAAGCAAATAAGTTGGTAAAATTATTTACCCCTCGTACGTGATTTAACCCCACATTAAGACAAATAGGTATCTACGTGTAAAGTAAAATCTGCACTACATTCCTATTTAATGAGATCTAAAGAATAAAGCCAAAGCAGCTTAGACAGTCATACAGTTTATCGAATAACAGATATTTATGGTATAGTCAGCAGAATAAATCTGTTAGGCAACACCACTGATAGCGACAGCTAGCTCTGTTATGCATAGTGATAGGTCTGTGACCTCAGTCATATGTACACCTGTAGGCACCTAATCTCAGACATTTACCCTCTCTGAGTGTAGTCCTGGTGACTGCATCGAAACATACAAAAAAAAACTGTAACATTTTTGGAAATTTCCTTTTATGAAACCTGGGAAATAAGAAGAATCACCGAGTGTACATAGTAATCAAGAAAAGTAATAAGTAAAATATATAAATCACTGATGGAGAATATTTTCTTACATGTCCTTGAGTACAAAATAAGCCACCATTGTTGTGGTGGAACATGTTTTTAAGACAATACCGTTCCATCATTGTTATTTTAGGAAATAAAATATATTAGAAGCATAGACACTTCCTATAGTATAGATATTCCTTTATGATCCACTCTCAAGTTTTTATTCTGAATTATATACAGTACGAAAAGTGAATCTATCAGGCATTTAAAAGAATTCAGCAATACACAGTTTTAATGTGGATTTAGGCTGTGATACATTCCTCTGCTTTCAAAAGTCTGAAATTAAGGTGAGATATCAAGTAAAAGTTAGCTGAATATTCCATAAGAATGAGGAGAAAACACTCCAAGAAAATGTGATGTTTTACCTTCAAATTTTTAACTCAATTTTCCAAGCTATTTTTTAAACTCAAATATTTTAGATAAGCATGCTCTACATATGAATTTTAAGTATTAAAATGAAATGGATTAACATCTTCATGAATAACTAACTACTGACCTCACTGTAAATTATCAATTAGATAATATTAGATAATTAGATAAATATCAATATTTATATGTATGGATTATATGTATTAGATACATAAATAATTAGAGATATAAATTATTATTTCTCCAGAGTTCCTAATATGTTCTTTAAAGAAAAAATAAAGTTTGAGTTTAGCAATACAGAATCAAATATGTCAGCAGATCTGCATTCTTCGCATTATAATAATTCTAGGTGTACTTTAACTGTTCTTTGAACCTTTCTCAGGGTTTAGCCAGTGGCATTGCTACACAGAGCAAAAATGGAAACAAGGCACTATTATTATCTCAACTATCAAGAAGTGTCTTTTATTTTTATCCTGGTAAGATTTTTATATCTGTCACAGAATGAAGATACTCCCCATTAAACTGTGTTACTGAAACTAAAAGGAGAGGGAAAAAAAAAAAAAGGAAAAAAAAAACTATCACAAGAGGAACAAATATATTTCCTAAACAAATTATGAAAACTGGATTTTTCAATGAAAAAAGATATTTGTAGAACACAATTTGTTTGAAAAAGATATAATATAAAAATGTAATGTGTGTTTTAAGATAAAAAGGCGTATTCTTTTGGACCACCTGGGATTTCCATCTGAAGTTTGATGAGGTAGATCCCACCTGAAATTCTAATACAGAACTTTCTAATTTCCATCAATTGCATATAAAATTATAGAAACCTCTGCTGACATTCTTTTAGTAATGGGGACAATGAACGAGGAGTTGAGACAGTAGTGAAGATTAATAGAGAAGATATTTAGTTGCTAGTCTGGCCTAATAATGCTTGAGTAAGATACATATGTTAACACAAATATAGAAATAATGTCCTATTAGGAGTACCTAGGAGTACCTATATGTCTTATATATTTTGAATTGACAATTGCTTTGTTGTTGTTTTTTCCTCTCAGAAGCTGTACATCAAATAATTACATTTCCCACAAGATATTTTGCCCTTATGTATTATTCATCAGAACTACTAAAAACAGGAGGTTTCCTTGAAATTTGTTGATGCTGTTTATTTGGTTTGGGTGTTGTTTTTTTTTTGTTTGTTTGTTTTTGTTTTTTTTTTGGTCACAAATACCAGTTTGAATTAGCTGATAAAAATTTTCAAGAGTTTGAAATAACCAAGAAATTTTGAATCAACTGAAAAATTTCTTTCTTAATGATGTAATGTACCAACATGGTTATAAACTTTTACTATAAATAATTATATGGCTAGTTAAGGAGAAAAGTAAATTGAAGCAAAAATAATAATAAAAAAAAATTCAACAAAACCCCACAGCATTATATACACACGTAAAGTGATGTACTACTCAGACAGCGAAGAGAATAATCAGCTGTTCCCTGCTGTGGTTAGAAAAGCCTTGACAGCTGCAAACCAATTATGGCCCCTGAAACCTTCACCAAACCCTAATCAAGAAAAGTGTTTGTTATTGTCTTCCAGAGTTTGCAAAGTAAATAACACGACTGAATGACTTGGAGGCAAGAAGGAAATATCCTATGTATAAAATCTCAGAACTGTTTTTGGGTGTGTTTGTATTCCTCTCACAAGATGGAGAATATTCTGGAGTATTAAATTAAGTGCTTTTCCCAGAGATTCCCTTAAGAAGTAATTCAGGCATGACATTTTCATCTCCCTTTCCTTCTTTTAGTAAACATTTAATTCTTTTTTCCGTGGAAAACTTTCATCACTCCCCACTTTACTCATCTGAGCCTACCCCACCCCTTGCAAATTCCTAAGTGAAACCATACCCGGAGCCAGAAATATTCATAGCACTTGTCAAGAATACTCAAAATCATGCAGAAAAAAAGCTCTCATTGATCAAACCTGATGAGTTTATTGCTGCAAATGTTTGCAGTGAGCTTCATTTAAAACTTGGATTAACCAGCTGCTGCATTTGGCTCCAAACATTCTACCCAAGGAAGGTGAAGTCAAGGAGTCTATGTGAATATGGGCTGGGAGCTCTGAATTCAGTATACTTAAAGATGAAATGAACATTAATGCATCATCTACTTTCTGTCGGCAAAACACAGACTTTGATTTCATATCTACAGGAAAGCTAGTGACTAAAACACAAGACTGAGACAAACTTCTTGACTACAAACTCATGTAAGGTTTAGTACACAAGAAGCTTTTCTACTGTTTTCTTTTCATGGACAAGGGATGTTTGTTCTGTTATTATATATTCCAAGCTTATCACTTCAGAGCATTAACCAAAATGTATCTTAACCTGTAGGGTTAAATTATTTTTGACACAATTAAGAAAAGCACAGATGTAATGAATAAATTTTTCATTAAATATTTCACATGCAATAAGCCAGATTGAATTGTTTGAGACACCCATTGTTAGTGGGAAAGCTTGGATAAATTTTTAGAACATTGCACCCTTACTTGATTTAAGCTGAAAGCAGGAGATGTCAATGAGCCAGCTTTCTTACATGTATTTCACAGGGATGTCTTCCTCTGTTTGTCCAGCTCCCCCTTTTAATTATTACAATCAGTCAAATTCAAAAATTAAAAAGGAAAATCTAGACAAAACATTTGAGTTTCACCTGATTTTGACATGGAATCACAAATTCTCCTTAGATTCATTCCAGTCTGAATGTGGCTTTCATTCAAAGATTATATAATTCTTATGATGGAAAGAAGATTCAATAATAAAATCTCAGGCTGATTTATGGTGGTTTTTGAAGTGGAAAGATGTATGACTTCTAGGGGTCAAATACCTCCATAAAGATTCTTAAATTTTTTCACATTTGACCTTGGAAATATTTTATGTTACCTTTTGTTTGTATTGGATATATATTGCAACATTTCAAAATTTTAACAGAGTAATCACGAACTGATGCAGATTTATCATACTCAACATTATCTGAACTGTTCTGATATTACAAAAACTTTGCAGGCACTTGGCAAAACTACTTCAAATTTCATACTGTCCTGCACAACTGTGAAGAAGCAGATCTGACACTAAACATTCTAGACAAGTAGATACAAACTGGTAATACCAGAACTAGAACCAAGATAATCCAGAGGATTTAATATCAAGTAGTATTTGTGGCATGCTTCAAGACATTTTTTCCCTAACCCAAGAGATTAGGAACTTGTCAGGACGCTTGACAGCAGTCATCCAGCAGTACTTGATTCTCATAAATCTGAAAGTGGGGGGAAGATTATTGAAAGGAATACTGAAGAGTGTGAAATAATGAGATATCTTTATCTTTGAACTGAGGATGTGTCCAGAGGAAACTTGAATCTGGAAACCAGAAACCTCCTGAAATTTGGATAGTAGTTGGATTTATATGTCACTCTCTTTAAAAATTTCTATACATATAACCTATTTTAAAAGTGCTAATAATTGGTGGTATTTAAGAAAAACATTCATTTATAAGACAGAATGCTCTCCTGGCTTCTGTGATACTCTCTGAAAGACAAAGCAAGCATTTGAAAAGGATGCAGATTATGAATCAACACCTGTTGCCAAAGAGACCGAGGATAAGAATTCTATTACATGTTCCTGAAGATCATGGCATCTGTCTTACTTTCTTGTTCCATAGCATCCACGGGAGTAATTTTTTTCTTCTTTCTAGAAAACACATAGCTGCCAGAACATTTCATTAGACTTAACTAACCATAATTCAGTATCAGGTAACATTTCATTTTAACTGCTGAAGAGAGAAACACAAATAGACATGCAGGTCTAGAATAATATGAAGTGTGGTTGCAAGCATAATCATTGTGTTTTTAACACTGACTATTGTAGAGGGAAATGTCCTTTCTGAAATAGTGTTTGTATGTTTCTTAGTCTTGAAACTTAGTCACTTCATTTCAGTCTCAGTGGAATGACACTTGTGGCCTTCGTAAATGTAAAACGAATAAGAGCATCAATCTTTTGTACCACTCTACCATCTTGAATCAAATATGACATATTTCATTTTTTCTCTGACAATATATTTTCATGGGATTTTTTAAGTTTCCCTCTACCAGACCTTATCAGATTCGTTCTCATCACTACTTTCCTTAGCAGAACATGCCAGAACAGCAAGGAAAAAGGTCACTTCACTAGATTCAGAAATGAGTGACTGTTGCAGGCCCTTCAGCTTTTCATTTTACTCTCTTAAGACCCATATGCGAAAGTTTCTTTGCTTTGAGTTTGTCAGTGGAAATAGAAGAACTTATCCATTGTGATGAATGACCCAGTAATTTGGAAGTTCAAAATTTCATGTAGAAGTAATGTATTTCTAAACTAAAATAGATCATGTTAGCAAAACGTATGCATATTGCATAAAAGGAAAATAGTAAACAAGAGAATGCTAACCAATCTGAGTAATGCATGTGTGATGGAAAGTTTTTTTCTAATTGATTCAGTTTTAGACATCCTTTGAAGTGTGTCTCCAAAATACTGATAACAAGAGACACTGGTAGATTGCTCATGATAAATATCTGCTGTTGTGCAATTTAAAACAAACTCCACTCAAAACAAATAAAAAGCACAAAACTTCAATGATAAGAATGGTTCATTTCAAATATACTGGGTCTGGATCTGCTGCTTTTGGTTAAAGCAAAAAATGCCAGCTATTTTTATTGGTGCTCGATGAATTTTTTACCCTAAAACTCAATTACAAGTTTGAAAATATTTTTTTTTTATGTATTCTCCATTTGATAAGTATTTATATTTTCCTACAAGAAATATTTGGCCTTCACTGTGGAGTTTTTTGTTATCCAAGCACCTTGTAGATAGAACACTTTGTCATGATAGAAGGGTTTACAACTTTTTTATTTTCCTTTCTCAATATCTAGAGTCTGACAAATCTACCAAACTCTCTGTTAATGCACTGATATGAAAATGTTATTTTCATTATGCTCAAATCTTCAGATTGTCTTGTTCTGATGACCGTACTAAGTAAGAAATCTAGAAGATAAACAAGGTAAGAAAGTTATTCATTCAGACGTTGATTTATTTTACTGTTAACTATTACTGAATCTCTCTTGGTTAATGATTCTTGAGGGACAAGAGGAAATCCTTTGTTTTTTAGAATTTAGAAACCTTTTGACTCAATTTATTTTTGTCCTGAATACTGCACCAAATTTCAATGCAAACATTCCTTTCAAAAAGTATATTGGAAATGAGATTGGAAGATTTGCTGAAATACGATGCAAAAATTTTCATCTTTAACATTTCAGGAACAAAACTGCAAAACAATAACAAACAGAACTAAAATTCCTATGAAATTGAAAATTCCTCAATTGAATTTAGGGCTTAATCTAGAGTTCATTATATATAATCATATGTATTCTGACTCTGTAAAGAACACAAAACTACCTTTTTTTAATTCTTCTTGAAAAAAATACAGAAAAACATGTAATGAATTTTGAAAGTTTTAAGATCAGGAGAATTTAACAAATGTTTTATATATATGTTTTTATATATGTATACATATACACAAAAAATATTTATATATGAATAATAATCAGGTATTTAGGCAATATTTTTTCACCAGCACTCCTGGAGCTATAGAAAGATATTCTGAATATTTAAATTCAACCTATATTTTGGGCTCCCAGATGCTATCGACTCTTATCCTTAGAAACAAGAGCTTCAGTTCCTTATCAGGCATAAAACTTGTCTGCAAAGTAAAAAAAGTTGATTGTCATTGCAATTTCATTATAAAGGAGTAATCATGAGAAGAATTACTAATCTGGAATAAAGTTATTTTAAAATAAAGTGTCCAGAGGAGAGTTGTTCTAGTCACACATGGAGGCAAGTGTTTGGGATCTTAAGCTAACAGTTACTTCTGAAAAATACAGTAACGCTGCAAACTCAGATGGGTGCTTTCGTAAAGCTGAAATTAATCCCACCATAACAAAAACAACATCAAGAAAAATGAATAGAAATGCTACATACCAAAAATCTTACACTAAACTTTTCAAGGCCCATGACAAAAATTATTTAAATTCATGAAATATCATGCTTTCATTGTCACAATAGCTTTATTCTATTGCCACAATAGCTTTATTCTATAGACACAACAAAAACTTTTTTTTCCTCTCTCCAAAATTAAATGACAACTGCAACAAAACAACCCAACTTTAAGTTAAATGGGACTGGATTTTTGTGATTGTTTCTCTGTCCAGCTTAATCTCATTTGAAAACCAGTAGTTGGTTTAGCCCAACTCTGACAATCCATTCATTTAAAATTAGAACAAATTTGAAAACAACTTAAACAGAAAATGTAGATATTCATAGCCCTGTTTAACCACATGGTTTCCTCTGAACCCTCTGTAAAGATTCAGGTAGAATTCTCTGGCTGTGCTGCTAAGCAAACACCATCTGTGTTATGGAGTGTGCCAAAAGCATCCATGTAGAATGTGGAATGAGTCTGCTGGCAAGTATTTTCATATCCTAGTAAACTACGTAACTATATCTGCTACAAAGCTGTTTAATTTTTCTTGGTGTTTTTTTTTTTTTTTTTTTTTTTTTTTAACATTCTTTTTTGGAGGAGTAGGTGATGGGGGGGGGGGGGGGGGCGGGAATGGAACAAGGACATAGCTGTATTGAAGCAAAATGAGACTGCTCTGTTGAAAAATTTCTGGTATCAAAATATGGAAATTTCCAGAAGCTCTCCTCAGTTTTCTGGATCTGCTGAACCAGAGCACTCTTTTCAAGCAACATCCAGAAGCAACTATGTGCCATGTATGAATTGATAATTCTTATCTATAATCCATTAAAATGGTCACGAAATACAGAGGGAGTCCCAATACACTTTCTATACTTTCTAATAGGCTAAACAGTGACCCAAATCTAATTTTATAGTTGATACTGAACTGAATAAAATATGAACTCTGCTGATTGAGTTTCACAGCAAGTTTCAATTCTGTCTTTATTTCCATCTAAACATTGTATGCATAGAATTGTGCTTTTAGTTGTTGTTAAATAAACACAAAAATGCATCAGTGTGCTTTACAAAGTAATTCATTTTCTGTTCTGCTTGTAATTAAAGTGGATGCCAAGGCAGAATGACACAAAGAAAACAATGTTGTCATACTACACTGGATGCTGGTAATACCATTTTAGGATGGAGATGTATGAAATAGAAGGATGTGCAGTATAGTGTTCATCTAATATTTTCCCTGTCTTGTTACTATCATCAAGAACCACAAATTCAGGGGTAACAATCCTGAATTGTGTGTATATGTACTGGAGTGCTTTTATAATTTATTTTTTTCTATGTACATATTTTTATGCTTGATTCTTCTTCCCTTTACATAATGTAAACACTGAATTGTTTTAAATTGTAAGTCAGAGTTAGCAGTTTATGTGAAGAAAAACAGCAAACAACATTACACATTTCTATCTTTAAAGCAGGGATTTATTTATTTTTTTTCCCCTCTTCAGGTTATTAAGAAACTCAGCTCATTTCTTCTCTGCACACCTATGTGATATGACAATCCAACTGAGTTGATTGGAAGGGCTAATGAAGGTGAAGTGGGAAGGAAATCCAGGTGAACAATTCAAAATACCAGCTCATTTTGCAAGTAGTTCACTAGAAATCAAATCACGTAGACATGGGGAGAAAGGAAAATAGGTGTACAATGAAATCCCAAAGGACTTAGACAAAAATGAGAAGAGACTGATACTAGGTTTAAATAGATGTTGTAGACCTAACATTAAACCTTTCATATGTTAATTTTCATTATCATCTGAAAAGGATTACCAGAGAAGGACTAGAGTAGAGGGGACCAAGGATGTTATTTGAGTTGGTGGACCAGGGAAACACCTACTTTCCTGTGTATGTGTGAAACAGAAGAGTTTCCTAAGATTGGCAAGTAAGTAAGCTCTGACAGATTGGGCAGAATCTCTGATTTGAAGAACACAGTGGCTACCCAACTGAAATACTCTGTAGTTATCTCTGCTTATGTATTTGTTTGTTTGTGGCGAGAGAGGTTTGAACTTTACAGTGGGAAATCAATTTTATTAAATTTGTAAAACCTGACAATACAGAACAGTATGTTTAAGTGTCTAATTTTACATGAAAATTCTCTCTATTGATTATCCTGTCATTAGTAATTTTCACTATACTTCATGAAAAACACATCACAAACCTAAATCCTTCACTTTTTAAATGATATGTTAACAAACCCAGCAGTGACCAATAACATTATGAAGTCTATTTTCACAGTGTTGATATGGGGGGAAGATTGCAGAAACCTGTTATAAACCAAGCTGTTTAAAGCTTTATTATTTCTATAATATTTGATGTGCAACTAGTAAAAAATGTTCTTGCACAAAGACTTAATGCTAAAACAAAATGAGCAGAAAAGTAAAAACAGGAAGCTATTTTTGTATGTTGCATTAACTATGAATTCTGAAGTTCTTATTCCTCATGAGAAATTACATAAAAGCATAAAAAAAGCTCTTTTTGCCTTAACAAAAGTTGTATTTCCTTCCAAATGAACATTGTCAAAGGTAGACTTCTAATGTATATTAAGAAATTATGTATAGATTAATGTGTGGGTTTATACACACACACACACACAAGGGTTGTTCCAAAACTAATGTCTCCTATTTTATTACATAGGCCTGCAGTGTCAGAGGCAGATGTCAGTGGTATGTCAAAAGCTTGAACACTCCTGCCAATATGCCAACATGTTGTTGCTGTATGGCAGCAGAGGGGCAGTCTGACAAACTGATATCAGACATAGGCATGTGCATTCAGGAAGATATTTCACCCATTGATATTCATTGATTCTTGCTGAAAGCTTATGAACAAAGAGTGGATGTGAATACAGTGGGTGGTGTGTTTCAGCAGTGATGACAGTGATGTAAGAGACAAGCTACCTACTGGACAGCCACACAGAGACACTACATCACAAAAAGAAGTGCCTTGATCAGCTCATCCACACAAATCAGCTAATGGTGGTAACTGTGTTGAAAAACAGTATTTTATAGATGAAAATTTGCTTTACCAAATAGTGTTATTGTGCTCTTTGTTGTTGTTTCTACAGAAATGAATATGGGACATTACTTTCAGAGCAACCCTCATATATTAACTTTTTATAATGGCTCTTTCCACACCACTCACTGTACAACCCCTATTAAAAAATGAAAAGAGCAAATGATACAAAACATTAGTAAATAGACTTATTTGTAAAGTGAGCAATTTGTAAAACGAGCCTTTGTTAGTTCATACGCAAAGCGGTAATCAATTTTCTCATTTTAAAGAAAGTGGAGTGTTATGATATTTTGGATACCACTAAGTTTGTGTAAAATGTACTAGTAGCCTCTGGGCTGGGAAACACTTAAGTGTGTCAAAGTAAACATAATTCATGCTAAAATAAAACATTTTCTATAATTACATCTGTTCTGCCACATTATGCTTTGCCACCTGCTTTACAAATATATTTCATGTGAGCTCAGCATTCATTATTAGTGGTAGCAATTCAAAAAATAAAATGCTTAGCTCTAAATTGCAACTAATTGTCATTGTAGAGGGGGAAAATAAAATATTAAACGGCTGCACCAGCTATAAATTCTTGTTAGCAGGTGCTCCAGTATAAAAGTATAAATGAAAAGTGGAGCATTGAAGTAATTTCCAGAAGTGGAAAAGGAATCTGACGTGACAGCGCAGTTGTCTGGATCTTGGTTAAAATATTATCTGTCTTCTTCCCTAACTGAAGATTTGACGCATTCCGGCAGCTGAGCTATGCTTGCAAATTTTTTTAAGGCAATAACATCTTGACTCAAAATCATCACATTCACATAACTGAAGAGAAATGTCTTGGGCCCAACTGACACTTTTATCATAAAAAGCAATCTGCATGTCTTTGTAGCTCCTCTATTCCTGGTCTGGTAACAGGAAACAATGAGATGTCCATGCTGAAGATGTTTACTGGAATGATCACACAGTGACTTTCACTCCAGATATCCAAAACTGAGAGCTAAAAAAAAATTTAAAAAAATTAAAAAAAAAAAAAAAAAAAAAAAAACAAAAACGAAAAAAAAAGCCACAAACAACAACAAAAAAACACACACACACACACACACAAAAAGCCATGCAACATTTAGAGGTTTATGCTTTAGAGGTGTTTTCTCTAAATGACATTTTCTTTCTTCCTCCAGGTACCCATTTTATCTAATTACTAGGCCTAGGTTCTAGATTCCTTTAAAACAGCCTATTATTAAATTAGAATAACATCACAATTCCCCTTCCTCCTGATATGTCACAGGCAGAAGCTTTTCTTTCCCTTCAAGTCAGTTTATCTGCTGTCCTGATTCTACAATTATTCCATACCATGACATCATGCAGCAGGCTGTTGAGTGCTGAAGCATAGTGCACTATGGAGCTGCACATCGTAGGTTCTGCAATTCTTGCGGTCTCAGCTATTCCTACTTGAGTTTCAGCTCTCCAAGAGGAAGACACACTGAGAAGGGACTGGCTCTCTCCTTGTTTCCAGTACTGAAGTGAGCACAACATCATAGTCAGAACTCACTCTTCCATTTGTTTATTACCTATAACTCCCTTTAATATCATTTGTAGTGAAGTTAAGTTATTTATCTCTGCTTATCTTAATTGGGTCATTTTTATTTTTTTTTCCCCCTTCTCCCTGAAAAGGGGACAGGAGGGTCAAAGGGTCCAGGGTGGTCTCCTTCCCCTCCCACCATGCATCAAACTGCAAATACATAGTATGAATTAATAAGTTCCACCCCCTACATGCTGCTGTTCAGTCATCTTTCTCAGCCAAACATCTAACAACTTACTACTCTAGGATGAAGTCTGAACACTAATTGTGTAATAATTTTCTAGACTCAAAATTATCATGTATTTCATCCCCACTGCTCTTTGAAATGATATTCTTCCCCCACACTTGTCATCTCACTAATAATACTGACCTATCATAAATGTCCATTTACACTTAGATTTCAAGTTACTTTAAATAGGGAGGTTCCATTTAAATCCAGGAAAAGCAGGCGCATGGAGAAACAAAGTGAAATACACACTGTTCCCATTCCTTTTTGCGTCATCTTTGTGTGTTTCCATACAATACTATAGACTATACAGTCTGGGAACCTAAGCAAGAAGTGAAATAGAGGTTGGTCCCTTATCTAGAGGTAGGATTATGTTTATGCTTGTGCCTTGCTGCAGTTTGCAGCTGACAGTGTCATTAGTAAATTTATCAAATCAAGCATAGGAAAGACATGCTGAAGGAACTGGCGGAGGTGATTGCTGAGCCGCTTTCCGTTATCTTTCAGCGCTCCTTGTTAACGGGTGAGGTCCCAGAAGACTGGAGGCTTGCCAATGTGACTCCCATTTACAAGAAAGGTTGTAAGGAGGATCCGGGGAACTACAGGCCTGTTAGCCTGACCTCGGTGCCAGGGAAGGTAATGGAACGGATTGTCTTGAGGGAGATCACGCAGCAGGTGTGGGATGACCAGGAGATCGGACCTAGCCAGCATGGGTTCGTGAAGGGCAGGTCCTGCTTGACCAATCTGATCTCCTTCTATGATCCTGTGACCCGTCTGATGGATGAAGGAAAGGCGGTTGATGTGGTCTACTTAGACTTCAGCAAAGCCTTTGACACTGTCTCCCATGCTATTCTCCTGCAAAAGCTGGCAGCCCGTGGCTTGGATGGGTACACTCTCGGCTGGGTAAGGAGCTGGCTGGAAGGCCGGGCCCAGAGAGTGGTGGTAAATGGAGTCAAATCCAGTTGGAGACCAGTCATGAGTGGTGTTCCCCAGGGGTCAGTGCTGGGGCCTGTCCTCTTCAACATCTTTATTGATGACTTGGATGAGGGCACTGAGTGAGCCCTCAGTAAGTTCACGGATGACACCAAATTGGCAGGGAGTGTCGATCTGCCTGAGGGTAGCGAGGCCCTGCAGAGGGATCTGGATAGACTGGTGAGCTGGGTCGAAGCCAATGGGATGAGGTTCAACAGGACCAAATGCCGGGTCCTGCACTTTGGCCACAACAACCCCAGGCAGCGCTATAGGCTTGGGTCAGAGTGGCTGGAGGACTGTATTGAGGAAACAGACCCGGGGGTACTGATTGATGCTCGGCTGAACATGAGCCGACAGTGTGCCCGGGTGGCCAAGAAGGCCAACAGCATCCTGGCTTGCATAAAAAACAGTGTTACTAGCAGGAACAGGGAGGTAACTGTCCCCCTGTACTTGAGGTGCGGCCGCACCTCAAGTACTGTGTTCAGTTTTGGGCCCCTCACTGCAAGAAAGATATTGAGGCCCTGGAACGTGTTCAGAGGAGGGCTACGAAGCTGGTGAGGGGTCTGGAGCACAGGCCTTATGAGGAGAGGTTGAGGGAGCTGGGATTGTTCAGCCTGGAGAAGAGGAGGCTCAGGGGAGACCTTATAGCTCTCTATAACTTCCTGAAGGGAGGTTGTGGTGAGCTGGGGGTCGGCCTCTTCTCTCGTGTAATCAGTGATAGAACTAGAGGGAATGGTTTCAAGCTGCGCCAGGGGAGGTTCAGGCTGGACATTAGGAAGTATTACTACTCGGAAAGGGTAGTCAGGCATTGGAATGCACTGCCCAGGGAGGTGGTGGAGTCACCAACCATGGGAGTGTTCAAGAAACGTTTGGATGTTGCGTTGAGGGGTATGATTTAGCTGGGAAGTATTGCTAATGGTTGGACTGGATGATCTTCTAGGTCTTTTCCAACCTCGATAATTCTGTGATTCTGTGATTCTGTGACATTTTAATTGTGACAACAGTTTTCTAAATATGAGTTTGAGATGACACCTTTACTCATAAGTGGCAAAACCGTTAGTGAATTATACAGGTTCTCCCAGCAGGCCTTTAACACAGTTACACCACCTCACACTGCAAGCAATCTTAATGTGCCACATACTTTACAGAAAAAAAAAAAAAAAAAAAAGGGAACTATTTTAAATATATATATATTTTAAAGAGTTTTAAAATGAATATTATAGAAACCAGATCTTTATTCCCCGCCTGTGAAGCCAGGTGTTTTATTTATTAAAAGAACCTGAAAGAGATGTATTTCAACACTTTAGAATGCCTAGTGTCTTAAAGTAATTCGTGAGTTTGAAACCCAAACTTGTGAAATACCAATACTATACCCAGGGACTACTTTCCAATCAGGAAAACATATTGCAGCTTCCCTCAATATAAAGAAATAATCTCAGTCTTCATGATTTATACTGATCTGAACAAAAAGTCTAATAGTGATTCAAGATCAGTTCAGTGTTTTCTTTCCTTTCTTTCCTTTTTTGTTGAGCATAATATTTTCCAAACAAAAGGAAGATATTTTTCCCCCTGCTCACCAATGGTATGTACTCATTGCAATACTAATGGTGTTGATTGCTTAGTACCATTTTTAAAAATGAGAGAAACTGTCTAGCTTTCTAGACTGAGGGTCCTCTTCTCCATACCAGCAAAAGATAAGCAATCAATATTCCCAGGCTTTTGTGTAGAGTCAATCCCACAGAGGACTCAAAAAGTCTTCAGGGCTACCAGGATGAGAAAGTCTGTTCAAGCCACCTGTGCTTACAGCAAGCTTTCCATTCTTCAAAGCCTTCTTGCATCTATTCAGCTACTGAAGTCATAATGAGCCAAATTTATCACTTAAGCTTTAATGTCCTACAGAAGTTTGGGTTTGATTGTTTGTTTGTTTGTTTGTTTGTTTTCCCTCCAGTAGCTTCACTAAAAATACCATTACCTATTTTTCCAGAAAGATTTTACCAGGAAGTAGGAAAAAGCAAGCTATTCTAATATTTATCACAGTATGACCAGTGACCTTGTTTTTGGAGCAGTCAATTTTGCTGGTAAATTTTAACTCCCCAACTGTTATCTCCTTAATTAATCTTGGGAAGTGGTGGCTGATATAGATTTGTAGGAATAACAACAGGCTTCGTTATCTTGAGCAGCAATAACGGTGTAACAGTCTAAATATGCTGCAAGTAGGTATTGGTTTTCTAGCTGGCTCTTAATGAGAATAGTGAAATGTATCAGAAGTTTTTTTAAATGTAGCACGAAATAGCATAGTGAAGAATTGAAATGCATCAGTGTTGTGCTACTTAATATTTTTCTTAAAAGGATCTGGATATCTTCACAGAAGGGATGCAAAATGCCACCAGCTTTAAGACATCAGACATTTTGAATGCTGCAGCAAAAAGTGATATCATTTTACTCGTAAAGAAGCAAAGCCACCTCTGATAGGCTCTAGGAAATACCAGGCAAAGTAACTGCAAGTAAGTCCACAGCCATATACAGAAAAATAAATGTAACTCACCCAGCTGGTGAAGGGGCTATCCAGCTGCGCAGCACTCCTTCTCAAATTGCAGCACAGGCCAAAAAGAAAGTACCTCTTCAGTGGCTGGCCCTTATACAAGCCAAGGGTGGCTTTACCCTAGGTCCACGTCTTTTGGCCACATGGGTAGCACAAGTACAAACAATTTGCCTTTTCTCCCTGAGCCAGCAACACCCCTCTAGTAGGTGCTCAATCACAAGCCCTGACCTAATAGTTCCCCTGCAGACGTTCATCTGGATCTATAGCTTGATTAAGCACTTCCCATCCCTTCTAACCAACGTTTGTTATTTTTGACACAAAACCTTTCTTGTTTCCTGTGTAGCTGTAAGATAAGCTGTTTTTTTTTTCTTTACAGAGTTGTGTTTTTTAATTTTATCCATTCTGCCCATCAGTTAATGGAGACTGGACATACTTTTTATCAAAATAATTTTAATGGTAACATTTGACCAAGGTAAAGTCCTTTGTGAGACCTCATAAATATTTACGAATCATTTCTACTCCTATACAGCACTTTTTGATTTGATTCTGTAACTGAACTACGAGGGAACATAACTCGGACTCCAGTTGCTTCTTATTCTCAGTCATTTTTAAGTAATCCAAATTTATTCATTTACAGGGCTTGATTTGCTGTAAGATATGAAAGTGGCAACCTCTTACAGAAAGCATTTCACTAGACTCTCTCTGACTCTGGCTCGGCTACTTTCGGCACTGTCAGTGTCTATACTTTGATGAGACCAGAAAGGTGGCAGTGTTTGAAATGTGGTTGCATGCACATGCTGTCAGTTGGCACAGTAAGAGTTTGTGGTTGTAACCATAAATTATTAGTTTTAGGATGACAAGCGAATTTTCCTATAGAACATAATGAGCTGTCTTGAGACTTTAAAGTTTTTCCAAAACATGTATTATTTTCTCCCATTATGATGAGACTTTTCAAGAATTCAGAGTAAATACAGTTGCACAAACTGAAGCACTCTTTGATCATTTTATTGTAATGGACCATTTATTGGCATTAATATGTGACAACTACGTAAGAATTCTTTTCATATTATCTGCAAGTCAGTTTTGAAGTTCAGTAGGAAGCAAATGTAACTGACAGGAAATAGATATCACAAGGTCTGCTCAACATAACATACTTATTCATTTGTTCATCTGGTGAATATGGAGGTGACACTAAATTTTTCCAGTCTGAGCTTTACGAAGAAGACAAGTTTTTGACATTCTTCTGTCAGAATCTGCTGTGAAAATTCCTAAGTGATTCAGGTTCTGCATTAATACGAAGTCCTCAGATTTTCCATGTTTGCATATGAAGAAGAATGTCAATTCCCAAATACATAAATTTGGAGTTATCCCTGCTCTGTGTCTATTGCCATATAACTAGGAATTCCTGAGGATAAGTATAATATGACATCAAAATCTTGAAAAGTGTGTACAGTAAAAACCGAGTACTAGTTCTGGTACCTTATCTTGCCTGTTCAGTTGCTGTATTATATGTGCTACAGTTTATTAGAAAATGATGATAGAGGTCCACTTTAGTGTGGGCCACAGCACATATGGAAAAGTACATACCTTGATTATAGAAACTGAAGGAAATAAATAAGCTACCAGAATAAAGAGACAATAATTCTGTGAAGAATGTAACAAATGTGTGTATTGTGTGTCCTGCAGGTAAATTATTAAAACTTTACTTCCTTTAGAGTAATACAAATTCAGGCCTTTCACTGCAGGTATATAGGCTCCCAAGATATGTGACTAACCTGGGATGTTCCATAAATAAAAGTGAAAACAATGTTCAAAATCATCTACTTCCTAGACAGTGAGGAACTTGGATATCAAGTGTGGGAATAGCAGAGACAGAGACTGAAAACTGGAGTAGCTAGAACAATCATTTAAAAGAAACAAACAAACAAAAAAAACAGTGGAATTTGATTCTAAGCATATTCTTCTCTAAATATATATTTTTCTCTCCAACACTGTGTACAAATGTCCAATAATGGTCCTAGTGATGCTGAGCAAGTAACTGTAAGGGTTCTGGATTTTTGAGTCAGAATTTGAGCCCGAGTTGAGAAGACTAAACCAAATCAATAACTTTGAGAAAATATGTTTTCTTTGTAATAAAAGGCCTTAGCTAACAAAATGAAAACCAGCTATTTATTTAATAATCTCCCTCACCATCCAGGATGGAGAAGGAGAAGAAGACATCAACATACATGGTATGGAGGATGAAAGAAATTATAATGCTTGATGTAGGAGGAAGAAAATAATGCGGCAATTATCTGTAACACATCAGTGACAATTGCATTCCACGCATTATGAATGAGCAACTGCAAATGTATGTGTAAATTACCTAAATTTAAAGTTTTCCTTCGTTCTCTATACTGTAAAACTTCAGTAAAATTTGTGAATAAAGGACAAAAATAAAAATGAAACTCTATCAATTTTATTTTAAATGATCAATGTTACATGGCAGATGTATAAGCAACTGGCTTGCATATGTGCAATTCTTTTGCAAAATACACACATGATTATGATCTAATGTACTGATGAAAGGGGATGCAGTTTGGTAGCAGTCTGCAATTTCAAGAGATAAAAATAAAGCTCAATAATTGCAATTGAATTTTCACATTTAATTTTTGAGATTCTGTTCTATTAAGGGAAGGGAAGGCCAGCGGTTATTATGAATTAGGGTGATGGGGAAGGGAAAGAGGGCGAAAGCAAAGATAGGAAAGGAGCAAAAATTACATAAAGTGGGGATAGTCACCACCAAGATCCAGCAGCGTCCCATTGCGTGGTGTTCCAATGGTCTGAGGCCAATACAGGAGCAAAAGTGCAGGAGAGAGCAGCAGCAGAGTGGCTGGCCTTAGGCAGCAAACAGGTACAGCGACAGCAAGTCTGGGAGAAACAGGCAGGTCTCAGATAGCTGACCCAGGAGAGTCCGTCAGCAGGCAGGCCTTTGGGATTCTGAGGTTCTGATCAAACTTAGTTGTGGGTCCCTTTTTTATCCTTCTTCTTCTGCCAACTTGGCATTCCTGGGCACTTTGGTTAAAGTCATGTGCAGGTATTCCTGGGCACTAAGGTATGGCTATCTCCCTCAAGATGAGCCATGAGCTCCCACAAAACACAGCTTTCTGGCCATTAAGCTGCTACTTATCTCTTGTTGCCCCTGGCCTGCAGATCTTCAGACAAAAGATTTCTCCAACTTTGACCAGGACTTGCCTGGACTTGTCTATCTGAGTTCCTCAGCAAGCTTTGAGGCAAAGGTGCAAAAAGAATAATCTCTTATTGTCTCCCTATCAAAAATTAGATTTAACAAACACTTTTAAAACTACAAACTGTCCAAAGATTTCCTCAAACAGCCTGATATCTCTTGAATATGAAGCTGAAGCATACCTTGGAATGAAAAAGGCTTTTTCTACTGACTTGCGGAACAAACTCTATAACCACGGATTAGTTCTAGAGCAGGTACATTTTATTTGGCCGGCCGGGTGCAGGGAGGATAACTCCTTCCTAGCCTGCACACCAAAAGCAGGCAAACATCCCTATTTCTAGGGGGAATACATGCATATTCATGGTACAAGGAGTGGTTATTGCAATTAATTCTAGAAATTCATTACAATATTCCACGCCTATTCTATGCCCCAAATTCCACCCCTAACTAATGACCCCATATCTTTCCCATTGTTTGTGCTCAACTACTCTTACAATTTTAACAATATAACAGATTAGCCTTTTATTCAATTCCCCTCTTTTCTATGTCCTAGAAAAATCTTTTCCTAAATTATTCTGTTATTAGACACATCCACATAAAATAAGGTAGCATACAGCATACAAGTATCCCAAGGAAAAGTAATCTCCAGGTTTTATATTATGACAAAGTCCATCCAATCCTTTTGTCCTTACACCCAAAGCCAATTTTTCTACTTCTTTTAACTGCCGTTGCAGGCCTATTATATATCCTGTCAAAGTCTCTTCACCTACTTGGTTTAAGGTGAAATTTTGAATCAATACTAACCACAGAGCATTTCCAGTTTTTGAAAAACAAATGCAAAATCTTGGGATTTCAGAGCTGTGAAATGTTGATATCACTTCTTCCTCAAAAAACTGTTCGTAACAGGAATGGCTAAGTCTGAGCACCCATTATTCTCTTTCTACACGCAATACTACATTGTTTCTCCTGAAACAGTTATGTTGTGTAAATTCCTGAACATGTGCAGCACAGGTATTCATATGCTTTGTGAAACAGTGAACACTGAGCTAATATCATAAGGGAAAGGAGGAGGTGAGGACAAAAAGGTGGCTTGAAGTTCTGTCTCTGTTCTGTCCTCCTTAGTAGTCTTACAGACCAGCAGTTCTACAAAGATACGCTTCACTAAATTGAACACAACATTGCAACTCATGGTATTGAATATTAAAGTCTTCAAAACAGATGGCATTGTACTAAATCTGTTTCAGATGTGAATTCCAGTTTGGAATGACGGTACCATCAGTCCAAGGTTCAAATTCTCATCAAGAGTAGTTTCGTTTACATCTAAGTGGTTTTTTACTGGTTTAGAATCAGCCCCCATTTTCAAGGTCTTGATGCATGATCCAAACTCATGTTCTGCCATTGTTATCATATCTGCCATGAAAGCAGATTAAGACAACCATCTAATGCAGTTTCTTAACTTTGTAGCAACATCTCTACCTAAAACTCTAATATGTACCAGCTTTCATATTTTTAAAAACTAATTTCCACCTCTTTATCCCACAGTGATTTAGACATACAATCTTTCAGAGACATTTCAGTGTCACTACATGTGCTCAGAAGTATGTTTTTTTAGGGCAGGTTTCATTTCTGTTATTATCATCTTCAGATTTCTCCATTTTGTTGGACGTCACAAGGAACACATGAAGGCTTTCTTTGGTATTGCTCAAATATTAGATATGTTGATTCATGTTTTGTTAATTTCAATCAACTACCATGATTTCATAATCAGTTGAATTTTCCTTTGGAAGGAGGCAACCTAGTTAATGCAGAAGAACTCTTTAGATGGCATCAAGGTGAGTGGTACAGCTGACCAAGCCAGAGTGAAGGGTGGAAAATGGCATAGAAGCAGTAGTGAGGAGAAGGATTTGCAGCTGTTGATGAAAGACTCAACGTGAGTCAGCAAAGTGCATAACTGCATCCGCAGTTGCCTCAAAAGAATTGTGACCAGCAGGTCAAGGGAGGTGATTCTGCCCCTCTGCTCTGCTCTCATGAGACCCCATCTGGAGGACTGCACCCAGTTCTGGGACCCCCAGTACAAGAAAGACGTTGATCTGTTGGAATGGGTCCAGAGGAGGGCCACAAAGATGATCAGAGGGCTGGAGCATCTCCCCTGTGAGGACAGGCTGAGTGAGTTGGGGCTCTTCAGCCTAGAGAAAAGGAGGCTTCAGGAGGACCTTATAGCAGCCTTTCAGTACCTGAAGGGGGCCTACAGGAAGGCTGGGAAGGGACTTATTATAAGGGCATCTAGCAATAGCATGAGGGAAAATGGCTTTAAACTGGAAGAAGGTAGATTTAAACTAGATATTAGGAAGAAATTGTTTACTGTGAAGATGATGAGACACTAGAAGAGGTTACCCAGAGAGACTGTGGATGCTCCCACTATGGATGCATCCAGTGCCAGGCTGGATGGGGCTTTGAGAAACCTGGTCTAGTGAGAGGTGTCCCTGTCTATAGCAGGAGGTTGGAACTAGATTATCTATGATTCTATGATTCAGACACTCTAAACATTCTATCTATTGTTTTGATCTGAAAATGACAATGGTAGGTGGAGTTTTCTGCTCAAAAATTTGATTCCCATGTTAACCTCTAAGATAAAATGCGTTGAATTTAACATTGTAGATTAAGTCAGCAAAACAGCAACAGTTTCTGAAACTGAGGGATTTTGTCCCCTGACATCTGTTCTTTTAAGATAACATCTCTCTTCTTTTGGCAGTGCTCGTAAGGAGACCTCCAGTGGTTACATGGACAAACTCATGCTGCAGCTGTTTTACTAAGTTTCTAAAATATGTATCAAAATTCAGAGTGAATTTGAAAGTGAAAGAGACAGTCAGATGTGTAGGAAATATCTCTTGAAGCCTACCTTTTAACAGCAGAATAAATAGAAAGCTTTTGAAAGGAAGCACTAGCAATGCTATTTCAATTTTATCACAGTAAAAAGTCTCTACACATTTTTTTTTCTTCGTACCCTGTTGCTAGCTGATCTATGAAAACTGTTCTTACAGTTACATTCTTTTTCATTAAAATAATTATTTCCCCTTAGATACCTAGTGCTTCATAAAGCAAAATACCGTATATAAGAATGGCTAACTCATGCTGATATCTTGAGAAAAATCAGACTTAAGTGTTAAAGCCAGAAGGCAATTAAACCAAGAATGATTAAGCGCACTTCAACAGCTTGCACAGTAAATGTAATGGCTCTGTCTACTCAGCAGTATGAATGGAAGGTTCACAACTTTATAAAAGCTCCAACTAATAAAAATCTCTTTTCAGAATTAAATATGCACATATATAATATATAGAATAGAAATGCTTTTTGCTGGTTTGAACACCACTAAATATTTGATCAGAGAAGGCAAAATGACCTTTTCCAGATATAAAACAGTTCTTAAGACCTTGAAAGATCACATTTTTTTTACAGTTCTCTACAGTCCCATGACTGCAGTACATGGCTGTGGACATTCCAATCACTTGAGAAGGTTTTTCAGTTGAACTAGCTCATTTAGATTCAACTTGGCAACAGAAAAGCTTAATCTTTCTAAACTATTGATTAAGGAGATCAAAGAGAATGCAAATGAATCCAAAAGAGAGCTTTGCTAACAAAATCTTCATCAATGTGATCGATAAAAAGGAATAATAATGAAATACCTGAAGCTTCATTTCTAGCTGTCTCTTTATGTTAATTTGTCTGTATTTATTTATTTATTTATTTTTCCTCTTCCAGTACTTGAAGCCCTCAGACCAATTATTATTTTTTTTTTTTTCCCCTGTAACTGGCATGTGTCATGACTAATACACAGGTGGTAATACAGTAATATTTTAGTTGGTGTAGAACAGTGCTTATACAGAGACAAGTAGCTTTCTGCTACTCATACTGCCCTGTCAGCAAGGAGGCTGGGGGTACACAAGGAGTCGTGAGCGGACAGAACTAGGGCAGCTGACACAAACTAGCCAAAGGGATATCTAATACCTTAAGATGTCATATGGCTCAACGATAAAACTTGGGGAAAAAAATGAGAAGATATTCGGAGTGATGGTATTTGTCTTCTCAAGAAACTGTTCTGTGTGATTCCTTTCCTGGGCATAACTGAACATCTTCCTGTTGATGAAAAGTAGGGAATAAATTCCTTGTTTTCTTTGCTTGTGTGTGCAGCTTTTGCTTTACTAGTATCTGTCTTTATATCAATCCACAAGTTCTCACACTTTTACCTGCCTGATTCTCCTACTCAATACCACCCTGGAGGGAGTAATTGGCTCCATTGTATTTAGATTCCTGACACAAAACAGCAAATAGTGGGAGAAATAAATGTAAAATAAATACTTAAAAGCTTGTAAAATTGGGCATAACAGTAATGAAAACTGAAAAGCCAGAATATGAAATCTGTTTTTCTACACAAATAAGATTGCCTGTACAATCTTCAGTAGGACTTTTATACAAGCATTCCGTGCAGAATTGTATGTTGAGTTGTAAAACTGAGGAAGTTTCCTGTCTCAGAGCACAAAAGAGATGATGCTTCTTAACAGCTATTGACTATACTGTTTTGTCATTTGTGATCTAAATGGATGATGCCCTTATTCTGCGTGATTATTCAGCACACTCGGGAGACAGGATTATTAATTTTCTACAGTACATAAGTATTTTGCAGAAATTAATTTTCATTTACAACAGCCTCATTATTCAGAGGAATTGAGGGGCAGACCAATTTGACATCCTACTCAATATGTATGGGATGTGCATCTTACTTTTCTGAGTATACTTATTACAAGGTATGTTCGAAGGGCAGATCAAGTCAATTTTATTTGCTTGAATAAGGACTGTGTGAAATCTAAAAACAACAGATAAATAGTTAGGGACTCTACTTCAAAAGTTTTGATTTTAAAAATAGATCATTTGCCTTTCCTGACACAGGAACTGTTTGGTAGATCATGTTTTTATTTCAGTGGTTACCATATGCTGTTTTCTGTAGTTGTAAGCAAGATCCAAGTCCTATGGCAGCAGCCTGCTTTGAAACACAGTTTCAATCCTTGAGTGTATTATATGCAAACATTTGCATATGTTAACTACTTAGTCCGCTATCCCTCTTTAGCAAACTTTATCCATCTCTATGCTACCAAATATCATGATGATCTTCTGCCTAGCAGTCCTCCCCCTCCCACTGCTTTTGTCATGGCTCCCTCTCTGTTAATCAGATTATGTGACTGGTTCTGGCAGAGGTTGCAAGGAAAAGCAGTAGAACATACATATATAATTGGAAAAAGCCTGGAAACTTCTAAGAATACATGTCCTTCCTGAATTCGGAATAAGAATAGCAAAATGAAAAATAGGTATAAATCAAGAATGACTTATTTACGGTCACTTCTGTCAGTTTATTAGATGAATTCAGATGAAAACTTAGTTGGCAGTTGTAGAGCAGAAGTTGAGAAGAAAAACTGGTAAAACTCCTAGTCACTGTATACAGGTGGTGGTTGTCACACAGCATTCTCTTATTCAGTTTTCCTTGAGAAATGTCACTAGGCATTGATAGGACAATGTGGCTGTCTATGATCTGGAACCAGCTTAGCCTCTGTACTAATATTACTTCAGAGGAAAGTCTAACTTCATATATGTAGACATATTCTTAGCTCAGATGATAACATGACCTTTACAACTATTAAGGATGGACTGAACTTTTGATTTTATTCTATTATATATATTTTTAATAACTTCAAATCACAGAATCACAGAATCACAGAACTGCAGGGGCTGGAAGGGAACTCTAGAAACCATAGAGTCCAGCCCCCCTGCAAAGCAGGCCCCCTAGAGCAGACAAATCTGTTTTGAAATATGCTTGGAAATTTTCTAACTCATAAAGTAGAAAAGTTCAAACTCATTTAAACTTTGGGATTTTAAAACACTGCTTTCATGTCTTAAAGATTTTGAAATCCCAAGCTATATCAGAACAACTAGATTCTGTTCTCAATAACATGTGCAGAGCCAAAATAACCCAGATGATATCATGGGGTAACTCCACAACAGAAGCTAACAGCACTGTATTTCCCTTTTACCATACAGGTCATGATGGTATTTCCATTCTGATTCAGCTCAGATCATTGTTCAAACTATGGCTCTCTGCAAAAGCTGTAAAATTTAGGATCATCAACCCATGACACAAACTTTTGCTGTCAGTAGTGTGTCCTGGCAGCCAAAAAGATCAATCATCCCTGGGATGAATCAAGAACAGCACTGCCAGCTGGTCAAGGGAATGGATTGTCCTCCTTTGCTCTGTGCTAATGCAGCTTCTCCTCAAATATTGTGTGCAGTTTTGGGTTCCACAATAGAAGAATGACATAAAACTTTTAGAGAAAATTCAAATGAGGGTGGCAAATGTGATGAAGTATCTAGAAGGCAAGACATGATGAGTACTTGAGGTCCCTTGGGTTGTTCATCCTGGAGATGAGAAGACTGAAGGAAGGCCACATGGCAGCCTTCAGCTCCTCACAGAAGAGCGGCAGGGCAGCACTGATCTCTCTGGTGACAGCAATAAGATGTGAGGGAATTGCATGTAGCTGCATAAGGAGGGGATCAGGTTAGGTATTAGGAAAAGGTTCTTTCTTGAGAGAGTGGTTGGGCACTGTATCAGGCTTCCCAGTGCAGCGGTCATGGCACCAAGCCTCCTGGAGATCAACAAGTGTTTGGACGACGCACTCAGAAACACGGTTTTATTATGAGAGATCTTCTGTGGAGCCAGGAGTTTGATTTGTTAATTCTTGTGGGACCCTTCCATCTCAGGTTAATTCTATGATTCTTAAATTATCTGGTGTCTGTAATACCATGCTACTTCTTTTGATTTCTGTTGTCTTCACTGCCACAAATTTTCCATACAAATCTATGAATTTTGAGTTTTGAGAGATTTCCCTCTGAATGATTTTAGACAAATCCTTTTGTTGTTGTCGTTTCCTGCCACAAGTTTGAATGCTCAACTTAGAAAACTTACCACCAAGTGGAAACAATTGCAGGTTGCAAACAGCCACTGACTTTCCAATTGTTTTGTCATTTATTTATTTGTCACATCTATGGCTGGTGTTACTTGTATTAATGTTTATTCTTATTTATATTTTAAAAAACCACCAACACAGTTGGTACTAATTATTATATTTGTCCAATATATATTATCCAATAAATCAACAGGTCTTTTGGTGCACTGGGACTGAACAGACAGAACAGTGATAAATACAGCTTTCAATAAAGCTTTCTCTATTATCAGGTACTACAGATTTCAGTCACAATTTGAAAACTTGAACAGTAACGCATACCATTTACTTTCTTCTTCTTGGTACTGAGAGACCAAATAGTAGCTAGTACACAACACAGCAGAGAATAAGTTTTGTGCCCCGTTACTGTTACAGATTTCTGAAGCAACATGCAATCCCTATAAACATTCCTTTTATAGCTTTTCATGGGTTCAGTGTAGGTTTTTGTCATTCTGAAAAGAACAAGTAAGGGCAGGTGCTGTGCGCTTTTCTTTCCATAGTTACACAGCTCTCCTTTAAAGGAACTGCATGACGATACATGGTAGTAGTGCTGTGAACACCTGGCAATTAATTAAAGCCATGAGGTACTGTTCGTGACATAAACCAGTCTCATACTAAGCTGCACAGAACTGAAAGCCCACATGCTACGACATTGCCTGCACTTCTTCTGCAGATAGTTCAGTGCAGTCATAGTCATTGAGACAGACTGATGTTTTCTACTCAGTGAATTATGGGAGAAGTTAACCTCATCTTGTGGTTTTTCATGTTTGCATGTTTGTCCAAGAAGGCCATGAACCTTGACTAGAGGCCTGTTACTTCAGTTTCTAGGCAGATTTTGGACTCATTACTAGCAGATATAACTCAAATGCTTCACATTCCATTCCATATCACTGACAGATAAAATCTTTACCTTGCAATTAGTGATGAATCAAAATACAATTTTACATTGTAAAAGGCACTAGTTGTACTAATGACTACTTCCCTGACAGTAATGTTTCACCTAATGTACTTTGATAGTTCAGTCATCATTACACAGCCTGCTAGTACATTGACTGTACTTGCTTTTCCGATCAATACATATGAATGATTATCTCATTTAAGGAAAAGAGCTGAAAATTCTAAAAAGCATATAAGGTGAAATACTATTAATTTTTTTTGTTTTGTTTTACTAATCCATAGCTTTCGTAATTTGCACATCTAAAAATGAATACTAACCTCTTTGCAAAGAAATATTTTGGACTGGAACCACTGTGACAAAAAAACACTACTACAGTCTTTTTCTTTTCAATAACTGGCTTCATCACTCTTTGTGCTACATACATTAGTAATGAAATTATACTTTACAAAATAAACTGATAAATAGCTAATGATGATCCATTATGTATAACATTTACATTTTGTTGATATATCATTATGTTGGTTTCTTCACATTGTAGTACACAAGTTATTCCTTTTTTTTTTGTTTATTGTTTCATTCATTAGGGAGTTAGCAGCAACTTCTCATAATATTGTAAAAGACAAAAACATTGGAGTATGCATCTGATACTGTTTTAAACAAAGTTTCTAGGACACTGCTTTCTTAGATTCATAGAATGATAGATATCCAGATAGTCATCTCGTAATTATAGTTTGAAGATATTTTGGAACATAATGTCACACATACACACACATAAATATTTACAAACTTCCATAGGGAAAATGTTTGTTTGTTTGTTTTTCTTGATTATCATCACAGCTAAAAATCTAACCAGTTATATTTATTCTTCTAAGATTTCTGTCAGAATCAGGAAGTCTAAGAAGTATTTAAGAAAATTGTTTTTATATATCTTAAGATACAAGCTCACCTTTGGAGTGCTTTTCTTATATTTTTATGACTAACTAAGTGGGAAAATCTACCCAAAACTGCTGAACACTCTACAGCCCCTTACAACTTTGTGGTCAGATGGATTTATTCTGCCTCTGTCAAGCTTACTGCTATCTATGTGAAATGTTGTAGGTCCACTTATCACCAGTTCCCAGGTGGACAATCTGCTGTTTAGACATATAAGAAACATTTTTTTGCTCTGACCACTCTGAATCTAAAGTGGACTACATATCATCAGCTGGCATAATAAGCTTATTTTTTTCTTTAAACATGTCTTTGTAGTGGAGGCAAAGTAATAAGCTGTTTGTCACTTGGAGATCTGTACAAAGATTAAACAATTCCTGGCATCTTCACGGAGTGAGATGAGTGCGCTCAAGTAAAACACATGTAAACATTTGATGACAAGCTTTGAAATAAACTTTAATAGGAGAAATGATCAGTTCTCAACCCAGAAGTTTTTAATAACTGTTCTCCACAGATAAACTGGCACACACTGGCTTGGATTCAGGGACAATGGTTGTAATCTGTCTGCCAAAAGCCCAGCAGGCTGCACAGAGCCTTCAGCGTCAATGGGAGAAAGAAATAGAAGTTAAATAAGCGCTACTAAATTTTCTGCTTTTTTTCCCCAGTGTTCTGTTTGTTTAAGCAGCAGGGTGGCTCCAGGTGGATATTAGTGTTCTTGTACAAGGCTTTCATAGAGTCTGATGTTCACAGCAACAGCTGAGTTCATTTACAATGCTGTTCTCTGAAATGCTCCCTGAATGAATTCCTAAAGACAGTAATTTACTGTCTGTGTTGTCTCTTACTATATTTCACCACCGAAGATGCCTATTTATATTTGATGACATGAGTATCCTTCCTTAAAGGTGACTGCACATTTTTAAACTGTGTAATAACTACAGAAAGGAAAGAAGAAAGAATTATAACTGATATGTCTTTTAATAATTGCTATGGATTCACTGTGTTGCATGTGTTGCAAACTAGGACACCGTCTTATTCCTGGATAGTGTGAATAGCAAACAATCTTGAAAGAAATGAGGGCAGCTTCTGGAGTGATCCCGCTCTATTCACTACCACCTTCTTTCCCATTTAATGTCAGCAAATATGTCACCTTGACAATTCACAATGAATTGGGTTTAAATCACTGAAGAATTAAAAAGTTAGCAATGTTTCTTAGTAACTTAAAAATTACCTGTTCCAGGATAGCATGAGGTAGCCAGACATTTTAGAAGAATTATTGACTTTCAAATTCAGGTATGAGGTAAGCACGCTATCATTCATTCAGTTTGCAGACAGAAAAAAGCCTGACAGAGTTGAACAGAGCCTACTAAATCTCATCTTTGTAACATTTGTGCTTTATATGCTTAAGCTGTGGAGAAAAGCATTCTATAAAACTATTAGTCATGACAATTTGCACATTTAATCAGATGGGTAGTTTTCTGATGCCAGAATGGGGGATCAATAATTTATTTGTTGCTCGGACTCTTAAATCAACATCTAGAAATAAAAGATAACCAGCTTCTGAGTCCCCAAGAGTCTCATATGAAAGTAAACAAATATTCTCTGCTCTGAGAAACTGAACAAAAGTTTGTTGAAATTACTGAGAGTATTTCCACTAATGCTGTTAGGTTTTGGATCATGTTTTTGAAAAGCTCTCCAATTTATCAGGAAACCCATCATCTCATTCCATATCTAAGTTAAAAATGTACATCCTAAGAGATCATAGTTAAAAATTCCAGTCCTCCTCCAGAAAAATCCAAAGTGTTATCCTAAGATTACACAACATCATGAACAGTAGGAAAATATACGAGAGGGACACAGCATCTAGCAGTTCCATAAAAATCCTCTCTTTTAATCCTTGTGACACAGATGCACATTCTAAACAGTAAGAAAATCAAATATTATTCCTCTTAATGTTTTGTCAGGCAATTTTTACAATACACATTTGGCCAACTCACAAATATAGCAAGCCATGTCCTTTGAATTGTGTATGGCTTGTACTGTGCTAAAAATGACAACAATTACAGAATTTAAATACATCTGCCAACAGAACAGATGGTCTTGTAGTTGGAGGACAATGAAAGAAAAAGAAGAAAAAAAAAAAGATATGTCCAAATGAAATGCTGAACTAAAAAGGAAATCTAAAATAAAAGACGATATATAGAACAAGAAATAATTTTATTAAAATAAATAAATAAATAAATTGGAATAGCAGAGTGTCCTGGTTTCAGCTGGAGCAAGGCTGATTTTCTTCACAGTGTCTGATATGATTCTACATTTGGCTTTGGGAGAAAAACTATGTTGGTAACAAAGTGATGTTTCAATTATTTCTAAGCAGTGTTGCACAGAACCAAGGACATTTCCACTTCTGGTACTGTCCTGCCAGTGAGGTGGGGATAAGGGGGCACAAGAAGCTGCGAGGGGACAGAACAAGAGCTGTCCAAAGGGATATGCCAAAACTTATGACATAATGTGAAAAATCTTTAAAAATTGAGGTGAGTTAGGCAGGAGAGCAGTTGCCTTGGCTGGCTAGGAGTCATTTGGTGGGTGGTGAGCAATTGCATTGTATATCACTTGTGAATATATATTAAATCATTATCATTATTATTCTTATTTTCATTTTCCCTTCCTTTTCTGTCTTAGTAAATAGTTTTTGTCTCAACCCACAAGTTCTGTTTTACTGTGGTTTTTTTCCTATTCTCTCCCCTGTCCCACTGGGAGTGGGGAGTGATCAAATGACTGTGTGTTGCTGAGCTGCCTGCTGGGTTAAACCGCAACACAGAGGAAGGAAAGAGACTGAAATGGACTTGAAATTCTTTCTCAGGAAAGCACATGAATTAGGTGTGCCTGCTTCCATCACATTAAATTATGTATAGCCCTTTGCCCTCTTCTGGTTAGAGCAGTTCAGAGTTATACTTATGCGGTTCATTTTGTCTCATGTCACTGATGATGTTAATGTTTCAGTTGCTGAATGCGTATGTGGATATCTGTAATATGGCAAGTTTATTTTTAGAAATAGATCTTAGAGTATAAACATTGCTTAAGTCATTTAAAAAAAAACAACAAAAAAGTAAAATTAATATAGTTATCATAGTCCTAAACATGATCTTGAATAGCTGAAATGCTAAACACATGCTTAGTTCCTTTACATTTTTTTTTAATCATAGTAGCTAACTATGATTTAGGTAACATGCCTACTAATACTGATATTTGCAAAAGCATGAATGGTTTATGAATTCCAATCACATCTCCACTGCCACAGATAAATATACTGAACAAAAAGGTATTTCTTCTCCATTCAGCTTACAGTAAAGGAAGAAAACAGATGTCTGTGTGTACGTGAAGAGCAAGATATGGTAAAAGCTGTATGATGTAACACTGAAGTATTTGAAGACAGAACTCATTTTTAAGAGATGCAAGTAGAAGAGTTTGAAAACTGTGAATATGATTGGTCACATTACAACCTCAATTACATGTGTATAGTATTTGAGAATTTCAGTGATGTTGAATTTGCTTCACAGACTTTTTCATTATTATTACTAGTTTTTTGAAAGATCAAATATTTATTCGCTCACATGACATGAGCATATTGAAAACCTGAACCTGATCTGCCTACAATTTCCGTTTAACCTTGTTGGAATCCTGTATTCTTACCACTGGCCACACAATAAATCCAGAAGTCCTTCTGTGTATTTATATATACTTATATGTGCATATGCATGCATATATACATTATTAGAACACTGAAGATATTATATGCTCACAGCAGTGACTCTAGCAACTGAAGTACACTAGAGTGCAAATTAAAAGATAACAACCCTTACCTATTTTTCTTTCTTCCTCAAACATCCAAAATTGCTCTTGGAGCCGATGAAGCTCAGTATAATTGTTTTAGATTGAGTTTTGATTTGGTTTACATATGTAGTCAGACTGTATTTATTGTATACCGAATATATACTTCTTGAAATACAACACATTTATAACTCATAATCGCTTTCTCTGCACCCATATTTTCCACAGTAATGTGTATGTGATACCTATCACATGTCATGATCTCATTCATTCCTTCTGGAGGCTTATACAGGCATTAAGAGAGTTAAAAGTATTTAATTCTGTTGACTGAAATTAACTTGATATTTGCAAATCTGCTTACTTTGGAAAATAATTATTAACTAACTTGTTTATCTACTGGAGTCTTAAGCATATATTTTTATTCTTTTTAAAGAACAACTATGTCTCTTAAAGGTCAAGTGTTAATTGATTAATGGCATTGATTTGTCACTAGTAGTCACTTCATTTTTGTTATGGGTTGAGTTTAAAAGCTGTGATAAAATGTAGTTTAAGTATGCCATTTATTATTTGTCTCTTAGTGATTGAATATTATAAATGATAATTATTTAATCATTAAAAATATTAATCAGTGGCCAGCTAAACAATAGCCCTAAATTGGTTTAAGACCAATGACCAGGTGGCCACTGAACAGAAAAATTCTGTTCGGTTTAAGAGCTGACTTTAGATTTTGCTGTCAAGTACTCACTGTTAACTTCAACTCCCTGTTTGCTGCTGAAAGCTCAGTGAAGATCTGGCATTTCACCAAAATCAGCCCTCTGGAGCACTGGAATCAGGCCTTTTACTCAGCAAATGCCTTCATTGTTTCAAACTCCAAGAGTTCCACGCTGACCAGGAAATTTTTTTTCACACTGTCACAAGACCTTCTATTTTCAAATACATATGCCAGTAGCTCCCTCTAAGTTAGCTGATCCATGTGACAATTCAAAGTTATTCTGTAAAGGCAACAAAGATCATTGACACTATGTGAAATTGATTATTTCACCATTAAGTATCTTAAATATTCCAACCATATAATCATTCCTATCCTTGATGAAGCACACTCCCTGCTTTGAACTGGTGTATTTTCTTTGGTGAATACTGGAAAATGCATTTCCAGTGGTGAATGTATGCCAGTATAACTGGAAATTATCTTGTCAAGTTGGCATTGTAGACTCAAGACTTACTGACTTACTGTAGTTTAGTGGCCAATGAATTGTTTTTCTGGAAGGCAGTTATGTTCTCACCTTTATTACAAAATAATATCTGATCTATGTATATCTCAGTTTACTCTAAAACAAAGCCTTTTTATAGTGATGTTACTGAAACATTCTATCGTAATAGTATGTTCCTGAGTTAAAAAACATTTCACAATGTACATAGTTATCATATTGATAAGCACAGTAGAACTAATGCTAGTGTTATCTGTGCTTTAGCTAATTAAATTTTTCTGCATGTACCAAACTGCAATATTTTACACTATAACATAGAGATGATCATTTTTAGGAAAGGAGCACCCTGGACAGTCAGGCTGCAATGTGCTGCTACTTTGTGTTTCAGTTTAATTTTGCAGAGGGAAAATTTAAATCATAATGGACAGTCTAAAATCTCCAAATCACCAATCACAGAATCATAGAATAACCCCCCAAGTTGGAAAGGATCTATGAAGATCATTGACTTCAAGTCCTGGCTCCACATACATAGTACAACCTGAGGGTTAAACAGTGTATCTAGTTGCATTGTTCAAACACTTCTTGAACTCTGGCATCTTGGTGCTGTGATCACTGCCCTGAGGAGCCTGTTCCAGTGTCCAACTGCCCTCACAATGAAAAATCTTTTCCTACCATCCAACTGGAGTTTCCTCTTACACAGCTCCAAGGCATTCCCTTGAGTCCCATTGCTGTCACTAGAGAGATTAGTGCTAACCACCACACTCACCCTCAAGAGGAAGTTGTGAAGAGTCACATGGGGTCACCCCTCCAGTGTGATCTTCTCTAAGCGGACCAAGCCAAGTTTTATCAGATGCCCTTCATAAGTCATGCCCTCTGGACCTTTCACTGCCATTGTTGCTCTCCTTCAGATACATTCTGATATTTTTTTGTTCATTGTTTCTTTTTTTTTGCTTGTATTTTAGCTTGTTTCATTTGGCTTGTGTGTTTTTTTGTTTCTTTTGGCTTTGTTTTTGTTTTTAGTTTCTAATAAGAAAGAGTTTTCTTACTCAAAACTCAATTTAGAAAACCCCAAAATTAAGAAAATAGGAAACCTAAGGTTCAAGTCATTTCTACTGACTGTGGATTTTAACCTGATTAACTAGATTATTAATTATTATTAAGATATTTTCTTTTATCTTTATAAGTATCTTCATTGTCTGTAAAAACAAGCAGGGTTTTTTTCCCCTTCCATTTCAATTTACTGAATCATTCTTTCACCTTTGTCACTTAATCTCTGTATTTAAAACAATACATTGAATAATAGAATAATCAGGAGTTTTGTGCATGTGATGTAACAATATTTTATGGTGTCTTTAGAGAGCCATTGACCACATGAGTTTGGTTCCTTACCATATACAAGCCAAATTCAAAGCCAGCATTCAGCATCTTTGAAAGACAGATACCACTAATTCTGATTCCTTTTTCTTTTCTTTTCTTTTCTTTTCTTTTCTTTTCTTTTTTTTTTTTTTTTTTTTTTTTTTTGTTCGTCTGCCTTTTGTTCACATAGAACTGTGGATACAACAATGGATTCTGTCTCTCTGGACTAGAAGAGAACATAGACTAAATAGGTCTAATTTTCTTGGAGAAAGTTATGGGTGTAAATACAAGCAAATACAAAAGATTACTGATTTCATG
The DNA here is from genome assembly GCA_030625065.1 of Alectoris magna. Classification (NCBI taxonomy): domain Eukaryota; kingdom Metazoa; phylum Chordata; class Aves; order Galliformes; family Phasianidae; genus Alectoris; species Alectoris magna. Next base: position 18,204,219 of record CM060565.1, read on the forward strand.
TACTGTATTGACAAGGAATCTGTTTATGCATATCAGGTATGCAGTGCATAACTTCCAAACAAAAACTGTCTAAGGTAATTTATGCTGCATTTGGTTCTAGTGAAGAACTGTGGGAGAAATTTTGTCTGGTTTGCAATTATTATTGATGACACCAATTATTAAAAAAACAGAAATAAATTAGATTACATTTTTCAAATTTTTCTGCACTGCATTTTAGCTGACTAAAATGATAATTCCTAAAAGCAGATACAGGAAAAGACAGAGACTCGTTTGGCATAGATATTTTGATATGTACTAAATGAGACTGTGATGTGAGTCTATTTTAAGTGGTAATATGGTCAGAGCCTGGAATATATGCAGGCATGACACTGATACCATAAAGTACCATAGAAAATATTGTTTTCATATAATGAAATAGGAATTAAACAACGAATTTTGCTAATAATATTTTCAAATTTAGGAGAGCAAGTAAGGGCAGTAACAGCACAGAATTCTAAAATACAAAACTCAGTGGTTTGCAGATGACCTTATGTCTGCTACACATTCTAACATGCCCCTGTGGACAACAACAAATGATTCTCCAGCTAAAGGCTTATATGTTCCACACAATATATCGGCTTTTCAGGAATCCATGCCGACTATAGACTACTCCTGACTCTCTTAGATAAATGATCTCCTGATGTCCCTGGTTTAAGATAATCAGTGGGATGAAACACTAGAGAATTCTGCACTGATATGTATCTTTAAATCCAAGGAATTTTCCAGCCAATGTAAATTTTAAGGTGATGATAAAAATAATCGGCATTCAGAATAAATTATTCATAAAGTAAGTTTTAAAACAGAGTTCAATATTTAAAATATTGAACTGAGAAAATTAAATATTTGAAGTGAATATAATGCGGGAGTAGTAGGATTCTAATAACAATACAATGACAAATAGTGTTGGAGAGGTTAAAGATCATTTACTTGAATATGTTCAATGACAGCAATAAACACAGTTAATTATTAGCTTTGCTAAACAGGTAAATCTTTAGTAAGTTCGAATTAAAAAAAAAAGATCAAACAGGTGAACAGGATACTGAGCTGTAGCCCCCTTTTGGTTTGCTTAGAGTTAATAATACAGCATATGAGAACCACAAAAAAGTCCCACTAGTACAAATATGTGATTAAGCTTTTGAACCTTTGACAGGAATTCCAGAAGAGCTATACATGTATAAAATAGAGGTGATGAATTATTAACAAAACAAAGCCAATCCCTGAGAAAATATGTAGCTAAAGGGAATGAGCTAAAGAGGATCCAGTTCCAAGCCAGTACTGTCTCACTTGTCAGTTGGACTGTATTTTTTACTCTTTTGATCATAAAGGTTCATATCTGAACTCCTAGCTGAGTACCTTATAACGTTCCACTGTTTTCAGTTTCTAGAGGAAGAAATGTAGGTACATATTTTTCATGGACGGGGACAAAAAACATAGCGACGAACGGTCTTTTCCTAATGTCCAAACTGAATCTTCCCTGTTATGACTTGAAGCCATTCTCTCTAGTCCTGTTACTAAGTATGTAGGAGAAGAGGCCAACTTTCACCTCGCCACGACCTCCTTTCAAGTAGTTGTAGAGTGGTAAGGTCTCATAAGACTTGTGCTCCAGACTCCTCATCAGCTTAATTGCTCTTCTCTGGACACACTCCAGGACCTCAATGTTTTTCTTGTAGTGAGAGTCCCAAAACTGAACACAGCACTTCAGGTTCAGCCTCACCAGGACTGAGTACAGAGGGACAATCACTTTCCAGCTCCTGTCAGTAACACTATTTCTGATACAAGCCAGAATATCATTTGCCTTCTTTTCTACCTGGGCACACAGCTGGCTCATGCTCAGTTGAGCGCTGACCAACACCCCCAGGTCCATTTCTTCCACACAGTCTTCTAGCCACTGTACCCTAAGCCTGGTGCTGCCTGGAGTTGTTGTGACCAAAGTGTAGGACCTGGCACTTGGTCTTGTTGAACTTCATCTCGTTGACTTTGGCCCAGTGATCCAACCTGCCCGCATTCCTCTGTAGGGCTTTCCTACCCCCCAGGCAGATTGACATTTCCTCCCAGCTTTGAGTCATCTGCAAACTTTCTGAGGGTGCACTCAATGCCCTCATCCAGGTCATCAATAAAGATATTAGACAGGATAGGTCCCACTACTGATCCCTGGGGAACACCACTCACCAGCTGGATTTAACTCCTTTCACCACCACTCCCTGGGCTGGGCCATCCAGCCAGTTGTTTACTCGGCAAAGAGTGGACTTACTTATTCATGCCATGGGCTGACAGCTTTTCTGGGAGAATACTGTGGGAGACAGTGTCAAAGGCTTTGTCATACTTGCACATAATGGCACGAACATATTTAGGTTTAATGCTCTAAAGTAGCATGTAAACATGGCTTCTGGCACCTATGGAAAAAATAAAAACTTCAGAACTCTTCAAAAATACCAACTCGTAGGGGAAATCAGTTGGTATTTGGTATTACACTCCACAAATGAACTCACAAAAAAAATTTATTAGAGAGATTGATGATGTTCCTATACCCAGATTCACAGAGTAACCTCACACTGATTTTGCAGGAAAATCTGTAAAATTTGCTTACTCATAAGCTTTTTATAAAAGCTTTATGAAACTTAAAGGACTGGACTGGCACAGAGTTCAGAGAGCTGAGACTGTTCTCAGACACAAAAGTGTGGACAAAATTAGAAGCATGCTTGGAGAAAGACGAGTCAACTGGAGACAGATTCAGAATCAAAACCGTTCAGATATCTGCAGAAAAACTGGAATAAGCTGCACAAAGCTAGACTTGAAGATCTGACTGTCTTATATGGAGTGAAGAATCTCTTACAAGCCAAGAATCGGGACAATGTAAAGCTTTTTAGAAATGCAGCGTGGAATGAATCTTTTCATCTGAATAAAAAAATTCATCAAAGTATGAAAGGTTAAGGCCATGATTTACACTAGCAGAGTTTAATGTTGGATATCAGCAAGAATTTGTTCTCAGAAAGGATGGTACAGCACTGGAACAGGCTACCCAGGAAGGTGATGGAATCACCATCAGTGGAGGTTTTCAAGGAAAGGGTAGATGTAGCACTGAGGGACACGATTTAGTAGGCATGGTGGTGATGGGCTGATGGTTTGACTAGATGAACTTAGAAGACTTTTCCAAGCTTCATGATTTTATGATTCTGTGTTTCAGATATCTATACTACATGAGCTTATACGAATAATAGGAAGGGTCATGTAAACTAATATAGGTCAAAAAACCAAACAGCAATAATAGCTACTACAAGGATAGAAAAAAACTTTCATCATTACTGTGAAAATCAGTATGATGGCATTCATGTTTCTGTTCTCACAGGAATAGCTATAATGAAGATGACCATGCCCCCAAATTTTGTGCAGACCATTTCTCTTGATGCCTGGCATGACAGATAATTTTATATTCTTTGATAATGTTGTAGTCCCACTGTGAAAATACTGATGTTCTTGCAAAAAAAGAAAAAGAAAGAAAGAAAAAAGAAAGTTAAGTAAACCAGTACATTTGGGCTGAATTTTAAATGTGCAATTTTTTCTGCCTCAGCATTCTTGATAGTACAAAGGACAAAAGGATGAATAATACAGAGAATGACCATAACCATAAGTGCTTACGAAGGAAAAATAAAGACAAAAATCTAACAGAGAAACCCTAAGAGGGTTTTTTTGCCTGTCTAAACTTGTCTACATAAATCATCTTAATATTGTAGTTTTATATGAAATATAAGTGCCATAATAACATTTCTATCACTTTGTACAAACTTAGGGCTCTGGATTAATTTTGAGAAACAGCTATATTAAAAAATATGACTTTACATATGTGTTAGCAGAATTAAGTTTGCCATTGTTTTTGAATTTTGTGCATCTGTAGAATTCTCACCCTTATGAGTCAGAGAATCACAGAATCATTTCAGTTGGAAAAGACCTTTAAAGATAATCTAGTCCAATTCCCCTATTATGAACAGGTGCATCTACAGCTAAATCAGGGTTCTCAGAACCCTGTCCAGCCTGACCTTGAATGTCTCCAAGGTTCATCCACCAACTCACCGAGCAATCTGTTCCGGTTCTTCACTATCCTTATCATAAATATTTTTTTTTGTTTTATCCAATCTAAATTTCTCCTCTTTTAGTTTAAAACTTTTTCCCCTTGTACTATCATAGCAGACCCTGCTAAAGCATCTGTCCCCTTCTTTCCTACAGCCCTCCAGTAGACAACGAAAGGCCACTATAAAGTTTCATGGAAGTGTTCTCTTCTCTAGGCTGAAACCCTAGCTCTTTCAGCCTATCCTCACAGTGGACGTGTTCCATCTCTCAGATCATTTCTGTGACCCTCCTTTGAAGGTTAGATTGCATGCATGTCCATGTCTGCCCTTTACTGAGGACTCCACATCTGGACACAGTACTCCAGGTGATGTCTCATTAGCACAGAGTACAGGGGCAGGATCACCTCCCACAGCCACACTTCTGTAGATGCTGCTGAGGATATGGTTGGTTTTCTGGGCTGCAAGGGCACATTGCTAGCTCAAGTCCAGCGCGCCATGCAGCAGAACACTTCGGCAGGGCTATGGCCAATCTATCTTCTGTCCCACAGGTGGTATTAATATTGGGGGTTGCCATTACCCATGTGCACTTGAATTTGTTGAACCTCATGAGGTTCTCCTGGGCCCACTGCTTGGGCCTGCCTAAAGGATCAGTGAAAAACTTTTCAGACTTTCTGTGGTATGCTTGATATGCTGGAGCCTGTCTAGGTCTCCCTGAATTGCTTCCCATCCCTTGGGCATGTCAACCACACCACGCTGCTTGGTGTCATCCGCAAATCTGCTGAGGGTGTACTTGATCTGACTGTTGATGTCAATAATGAAGATATTAAAGAGCTCTGCTCCCAGTACTTACCCCTGAAGGACAGCAATCAAAACTGTTCTCCAACTGGATACTGAGCCATTGACCACCACTCTATGGTTATGATCTCACAACCAGTTCCTGGTCCACCAAACAGTCCACCCATCAAATTCATATCTTTCCAGTTTGGCAAGAAGGATGTTATGGGGGGCCATATCGAAGGCCTTTCTGAAGTCCAGATAGATGACATCAGTGTGTCTTCACTTGTCCACTGATGCACTTATACCATAACAGAAGGCCACTAGGTTGGTCAGGCAGGAATTGCCCTTGGTGAAACCATGCTGGTTATCTTGTTTCACCTTTCTCTCTTCTATGTGCCTTAGCATAGCTTCCAGGAGGATCTGTTCCATCATCTTCCCCAGCACAGATGAAAGGTTGACAAGCTGGAAGTTTCCTGAGTCTTCCTTTCCACCCTTCTTAAAAGTGGGTACAATATTACCTTTTTTCCTGTTTTTAGGGACTTCACCTGAATGCCATGACATTTGAAATATCATTGAGGATGGCTCAGTAACTGCATCAGCCCTTCAATACACTGGGATGAATCTTGTTGGGACCCTCAGACTTATGCATGTTCAAGTTCCTCAGGTGGTTGTGAATCTGATCTTTGCTTACAGTGGGAGGGACAGTACTTCCCAAGTCCCCATCCTCCTACCCATTCACTCAAGGAAATTTACCAGTGTTGTTATGCTGTTGCATAATTAAAATATGCTGTTTATACAGCATGTTTCCTGACATTTCCTCAGACTGTGTCCCACACACTTGCACATGGTCCATATGTTTAAAACTCACAAAGAATTCATTTTGTTTTTTACTGAGATAGATACAAAAAAAAATTTCTGATTCATTTATATGAAACGTATTGTCAGAATTATTTTCCAAATGGACTCACATGGAAAAGCCTTCTAGCTCTCAATTAGCATGCAGGCATTTGACTTCAACAGTATTGTACAGCCTTTACAAGATGGCTATATTTATGCATTCTAAGGAAAAGAAACAATTCTTTTGTTGTTGTTGTTGTTGTCATCCCAGGTTATAAAGTTAATATAATTAACACAAACTAGTGTTTGTATGACTCACATAATGAATCAGAGCCCTGCAGGCAAAATTGATGAAATTCAGTCCCCAAGGTGCCTTTTAATACATTATGTAACAACATACAGTATATGTGAAACTTGAAATGTGACAGAAAGTTTTGGTCAATATAAATGTCAATTTTTAGGAATTTTTTTGAAACAAGTTATCAGAGTTTTAACTTCCACAATAAATGGGCTTGAGTGTGCCCTCAGCAAGTTTGTCAATCACATCCAGCTGAGTGGTGCAGTTGACACATTAGAAGGAAGGGATGCCGTCCAGAGAAACATCGACAAACTTGAAAGGTGGGCCCGTGTGAATCTACTGAGGTTCAACATAGCAAAGTGCAAGGTTTTGCACTTGGGTTGGAGTAATCATCTCAGATACATATACAGACTGGCATAACTCCTTGAGAGCAGCCCTGCGGAGAAGGACATAACGGTCCGGGTGGGTGAAAAACTGCACACGAGCCAGCAGTGTACTCTTGCAGCTAGGAAGGCCAATGGTAGCCTGGGCTCCATCAGAAGAGGGCTGGCCAGCAGGGGCAGAGAGGTGATTTTCTCTCTCTACTCTGACCTCATGAGGCCCCATCTGGAGTACCGCATCCAGGTCTGGGACACCCAATACAGGAAAGATGTGGAGCTGCTGGAGAAGATCCAAAGGAGGACCACAAAGATGACCAAAGGGCTGGAGTACCTCCCCTATGAAGACAGGCTGAGAGAGATGGGCTTTTTCAGTCTGGAGAAAAGAAGGCTGCAAGAAGACCTTATTACAGCCTTCCAGTATTTAAAAGGGGATTTTAAAAAGGAGGGGAATTAACTTTTTATAAGAGTAGCCAGTGACAGGACAATGGGGGAATGGTTTTCAGCTCAAGAAGGGAAGGTATAAATTAGATGTCAGGATCCCACCTTTGCAGAGAGAGTGGTGAGAGAGAGGCTGACCAGAAAGATCAGGGATGCCCCATCCCTGGAGGTGTTCAAGACCAGTATGGATGGGACCCTGGGCAACCTGGTCCAGTACCAGATCTGGAAGTTGGTGGCCCTGCCTGTAGCAAGGGTACTGGAACTTTGATCCACCTCAATACAGAAAGGACACTGAGGTACTGGAGCAGGTACAAAGAAGGGCAACAGTGTTTGTGAAGGGCTTGGAGAACTTGCCCTGTGAGGAGTGACTAAATGTACTGGGACTGTTTAGTCAGGGGAAGAGGAGGCTGAGGGGAGACCTTATCTCATCAAATACCTGAAAGGTGATTGCAGTGAGAGTGGGGGTAGTCTCTTCTCACTGGTAATAGGTGACAGGATGTGGGGAAATGGCCTCAAGTTGTGCTGGGGGAGGTTTAGGTTAGATATCAGGAAAAACTTGACAGAAAGGGTTGTTAACCATTGGAATAGGCTCCCCAGGGAGGTGGTTGAGTCAATGTCCCTGAATGTGTTTAACATCCATTTGGATGTGGTGTCTGGGGACATGATTTAGTGGAGGGTTGTTAGAGTTAGGCTAGTATGGTTAGGTTGCAGTTGCACTTGATGATCTTGAAGGTCTTTTCCAATCTGAACAGTTCTACTATTCTGCGATTCTATGATTCTGTCCTTGGGGTACCTTCCAGCCCAACTCATTCTATGATTCTGTTTCTAAAATCCTTCTAACTGCAATTGCATTTTTTTTTCATCAGCTTTTTACCAAGTGACATTCTTCTGCTTTTCACACTTACCAGTCTTTGCTGTAGTATTAAGATAGGGTGCCTAAGAGAAAGTGTCATATTTTTATCCTGTAGAATTACAACTTTACAGTGCCCAAATCTCAGTATTCTGACGTGAATGTAGAAAAATATGATAGCATGCATGTTCTCTGCTTAAAGTTTTATGATTTAGCTGAGGTGGAAATATCTCAAGATATGCAGTGATGTTTTGTACAGCAAAGGTACTTGAAGTCTAAAGAAGATCCAGGACTTTCTTTCAGGATGGATTTTCTCTTAACCCTTAATTAATATCTCCCGTAAGGGTCAAAGAAAAATAAAATGAAATATATAGTCCAGAGTGTACTTTTGTAAAGGTATTGGTTCTAGTAGGAAGGACTTAACCTGAGAATAGGCCTCAATATTAATTAAATAAAAAAAATAACTTTGAGGTAGCTTTTCCATTTTTTTATTAGCGCATTCAAATAGCAAAACTGTGGATGAACCGCAGACTTTTAAATTCTTAATTTTATTCTTTTGTTTCATATGAAATTTATGTATTATATATGGAGTTTTGCCTGTATTTTTATATAGATACAGATATATAGGTATAGCTATTCTAAAAATGCAATGATCAGTGATAAATTTGCCTTTGTTCACACCTTTCTTGGTGAAGGACACCGCTGAATAAAGTAGAAATTAGCTAATATTGTAAGAGCTTTCTCCTGTCCTCATTTTTTTGGACTGCTGTTGTCTCTGAAAAATATTTACTTCTCTGAAATAATGTTGAATGTTGAATTGTTCTCTTTAATGGCATCTTTAATAATTCCTGTTCTGGTGGAAGTTATGTCAAAATACAAGCAACTAAGAATTTGTCAGGAGACAAAATCAGTCAGATAATATTAAAAACAGGATTGTATGAAATTTTTTGCTGCATACATACGGCTTAAAGTTCAATACGAATATCAGATGGGCAAACTTTGCAATTCTTTCTTTTTGTATACTATAAAATACTTTTCATCTCTGTAAATTTTGTATTCCTTAGTACGTTCTTTCTTCTCCTGTGTCATATATGAATGTCATATATGTGTCATATATGAATCCTTTTCAAAAGGACCCAGCATCAGTCCAGTGCAGTTTCTTTTGGTCTGCTACAACCCTGTCAGTAATCTTAATGCCAGAAAATAAACTAATGACAGTTTAAGAAATTCCTACCTATGAAATGTTAGTTTGTTTATAAAAGAAAGAAACAGTGAATGGTTGATTATTTTGCTGTTAGGACTACTTTACTATCAGTTTTACTCTAATAAATCAAAGTTCTGACTCTTAGTTTGGTAGCTAATTTATTATTCTGTTGCTTATATTTTTGGTATTCATGAGAAAAAAGAAAAAAGAAGCTAATAAAAATACATGGATCAATAAATGACCAGCATTAAATAAGTACAAGTAATGTTAGGCTGAATTGTAAAAGCTGACTATATTCAGGAAACATGTCATTGATTCCTTTTCTTCAGAAACCTTTTTGTTGGTTAGACAAGTAAGCAGGGCAAGTGACACGGTCATTTCATTTTATTCCATTTTCATAGGCTTTTATGCATTTCCACATCAGAGACTTGCAGCTTCTAGTATTTCACAATAACCCATGGTAGAACTCAATGTTTTATACACTGACACTCCTTTCAAAGGAAGCAAGAGTGATGTAGTCAAATGCTTAGCCTGAAGCAAAGCTTAACTGTTAGTTAGGTAGCAATGAGAACTGCTGAAGAATCCAGTTTTGGAATAAATTAATGTTTTGCTGTTGTTGTTCTGTAGTAGTGCCAGGTAGCAGGTTGGCAAAGGGTCAGACAATTGCCTGTTGGGGTCAAATAATGCCAATTAACAATTCTACGCAGTATCTACTTCCTAGATCTGTTACTAGATCTCTTCACTGCAATGCACAGAAACCAACAAGAGCTAGAGAAAACCATTTGTCCTCTTGCCACTTTTTTTTTTTTTTTTTTTTAACAAACACATACACCCAAAAAATGAAATAATCAAAACAGAAGCTCCTTTCACAGCTGAGCAATCAGCTCAGCAACCAGGTATTATTGCAGTACTTGAACAACACATCCAGTTTTTCTAATCTAGGAAATCAAGTGGAAAGTGAAAGAAAACAACTACTTCAAATATGCTCTGAAGAGAATCTCTAGAATTGAGCGAACTTGTTGCTTTCTGAATTTGTCCTTGTACTGCTTCTTGCAGTAAGAAAAAGTAAAAGTGTTTTCTTTTATATGAAAGAAAAATGGCTTTTCCCTTGTTTCCAGATATTAAAATTAAGAAATACAGCTGGCTGACTTTGACTTTTTACATAAAAACAGCAGTAGACAAACCACCTCCACTCTTTACAGTAAAAACTTACTGGAAATATCCAGCATGGTTAGGGGCTATATTTGTTATTACTATTATTGATTATTATTATTATTATTATTTTATCGAAGTATCACCCTGGTTTTCCTTGGAATTATTCCTCCATCCTCCACTTTGTACTGGCTCAAGTGCTACATAATGCACATAGTAAGAATCAAGACTTCCTGCAGCTTGTTCTTCCTGCTATTAATCATAGAGAAGTAACACCTTGGGCAGGTAAAAATAAAACACCCACTCTTTCCTAGTTGGGAATTCAGCTGGTCTATATCTTCATCTGATCACATGATAGATAATTATTCACCTCTGTTCTGAATGTTTTACATTTGCTTTTGTATAGAAAAAAATAATAATAAATACCACTCCATGAATCTTAAATGAATTGATTTAATTAAAATTGAATTAAATTTAAATTTAATTAAAATAATACTGGATAAGTTCTGTCAATTCTAAACGTTCATACACTTCTCGCTACTTACTTATATAAATATGGAATAAAATTCAGAGCAAACTCCTTTAGAAGTTAGAAGGTGCTGCCAGCATACTCACCATCTTACCTTTCCTGTAATCTGCATGTCCAGCAGCATATATGTCCCATATATTTTTTGTACTTCACTGATGGTCTTGTGCATGCATACAAATTTTTCATCGCTTTGTATTAAGATAGTCAAATATGCAGCAATATTTTCTATGACTTTTTTTAGATAAATCAACTGTTTACTTATAATTACATCTGAAAATGTCTCAGTGAACTCACGATAGAGAACGTAAAAATACTTTAAATGATTCAATTAATTTTTATCACTAATCCATGCATTAGAATTTGAAGTGATTATTTGATAGAGATAAGTATAAAAATAAATAGCCAGAGAGAATCTGCAATAACCAAATAATCGATTAATAAATTAATCATCCTACATGCATTTAATTAATCAGATAGATTTGACAGAACAAAACAGAGACTTAATATAAATGGAGATGATAGTTTAGTCACTAAAAATAGCCAGCTGTTCTTTTGAAAGATTAAATCTTTGCTATAAATATAATTATTTTCTCTTTCTCTGTGCTTTGATAAAACAACAAGGGAAGTGAAGTATGAACACATGCCTCTTGTTAGATGGAGAAGATTTAAGCTGATTTTAAACTTACACTTTTTAGGACTTGTTTTTATGAGAAATATATCAGCTTGGGGATCTATTACTATCATGTAATAGTCAGTAATTACTTGCAAAGAGACTGCGTAAAAATGATAGACTGGCTAACTTTTTATTAAAGAATTTACAAGTAGATCCATTCATGTTCTCTGTACCACTGTACCAGCTTCTTCGGGCTCATACCTATCTTCCAGATAAGTACTTAAAAGCTTTAGCTAGTTTCATTTTCTGCCTTGCTTTACTTTTTTTTTTTTTTTTAATGAATTTAACTCCTGATTTCTTACTAGCAAGTGTCTCAGAATTTCCTCCCTGTAAAATAGTTTTAATATTCAGTGTGGTCATCACTACTCAATCTTAGAATCTTACAATTTCTAACTTTTCAACTTGCAAAGTATTATTTATTGGAGTTAGATAACAGGATCCATATTATCAAACTGCTTAAATACCATGCTGCAAGATTAACTATTTAATGATTTCTGTTTCTGTTCCATGGTGCTTGCCTCTACCTTAGATGTAGCAATACACAACTGTCACTCAGAAGGCCAAATCCATCTTCCACTTCTCAGACAATCTCCCTTTTGCCTGTTTTCCATCGCAGAGCCCAGGCTGGTCTCCATTCTACCTAATTTATTTATTTAATTTATGGTTGGATTACTTTTTACCCTGTCAATAAACCTATTCCTTTACAAAATTCTACTATTTTTCTATGAGGCAGCTCAAAATATTGCTCTGGTCTAAAATTCATATCCTTAATACAAAAATTTCCTTTTTCTCTACCCAGGAGTAATAATACAGGCAGTAATACAGGCAGCTGTTATCTTATTCTTTGTTTACTGTTCATATTCATTCTGCTGAAAAGACATTTACCATTAGTTTTGTCTCTGAGGGAAACCATATTGTCCTCTACCAGCACTGTATTCTCTCCTTCTGCTATTGTGCTTTTTTTTCTTCAGAAATCTCATACGCAACATTGGTTTTATGGTAAGGAATCATTGCAATTATCAGAGTCTCAGAAGACATTGCATTGACCTGTAATTTCTTCAGATCTGTGCTGAGAAAACATGTTAAGGTTTTCGATTATTCATTGGAGTGAGTGGTCTTACAATCCTTGTAAGTTATGTCATATGAAAACTTCTGAGGTGAAAGAGATGGCTGGGAATCAGTACTGGTGATGTCAGTATATCAGTCAGATAGAAAAACCCCTAAGATGAAACAAGAGAAATTAAGGAAGGATGTAGGCAAGACAGTCAATTCACAAGGAATTGCAGAGGCAGTTACAGAGCCTATGTACATAATATAATAGTAATATATACAGTATATATTACTATATATCTATATTTTTATTTAATACAAGGTAACAAACAGAACTCTACATAACGAAGCATGCAATGAAGGAAAAGGCCTTCCAGAAAGCAATAGACATTTCAGGAGCAATGAAAAAAATACAAATATTGTTCACACAAACTTCCTTTTTTCATGTTTTTATGGGCTAGAGAAAAAGCACACACACACAAATAAACAACACTCAGAGTTCTAACAAACTCATGGATAAATTCCAAATATACATCCTGTAATATAATTTTCCTGATTGTGTGACTTGTAGCTGCCATTACCATTGAGGGATTGGTGGTGGTGGTTGCTGTTTTTGTTGTTGTAGGGGTTTTTTTTTTTAGATTCAAAAATTTAAAAAATGGTAATTTTCTGATTAAAAGAATGTATACATCCCCTGTAAAATACTGTATCTGTTCACAAAGTACACTCAAAGGAATGTAAAGCTGCCACAGTGTTGCTGCTCAGTAAGATCTCCCCCTTGTTCCCATAACAAGCTGCCCAAGGCGCTGGAAAGACAAAGTAGGAGGAAAGTATGCTCAGACTTTTGAGCGCAAGGACCTTTCACAGTGCACAGTATTTTTAAGTATACATTCCCACCATTTCAAGTGTAAGTGGAAAGCTCTGAAGCACTTAATGCTGACTCGTGTAGGAGACATATTAAGTCTGAACACGTTGAGCATCAAACACACTAAAAAAAAGTGAAGGTGTAAAAAATCCTGTAGAAAATAACAAAATAACACAGATAAATAAGCATCAATTTATTTTTATTTTTATTTTTTGTAATATACAATCCTTTTTTGGTTCCATACTACACAGAAGAAGCACAGCTGAGGCTCAGCTGCTTTTTCTTGCCAATTTTGGTGTGCTTTGCTGTTCTTGTTCTTATGTCCATTTCTCAGCTTGTGAACTATGGACAGACTATCACACCTGTGCCTGGCAAAGTCAAACCTTACTATTTATATCCATCACTGAATAAATAATAGTCCTCATTGAGAAGACATTTATGTATTGCTTGTTTTGAGGTGCTGAAATGTTTCGAATTCATGTTGGATCTGGATCAGAAAGCTTGTCTCTGCTCCAAAATAAATGATTAATTTCAGAATGGAAAAGTGAGCTAATAGAAGAATTGTTACAAAACTTCACAATTCAGGCTCCACAGCATATTAGAATAGAAATAATTTGTAGTTAATTTAGTTGCTTCACCAAATGAGAGATTGTTTCTCTCTTATATATCTTCCTTCAGACATGGGAGTGCTGATATCTTGGGGAAGGGGAAGAGGCAAGTAGAGAAAAATAAATTGAAGAGCAGTCCAGAATATCCAGCCTACAAACCCCAAAATAAATTTCTTACTGTTTTTGTGAAACAGAACAAACAAGTGCCTGAACAGTATCTGTGATGTGTTCCATACAGTAGCATATTTATTATGATTAGTTTCAGAGAATTTTCTTGCACTCATTACCAAATATATATCAACCAATAACACCACTAATTTTAAAGTCTGAGAGTGAGACTTTCTGCAATGATTTAATTTTCAAAATACCTTGCAAACAGGCTGCTGTCTAAGTAGCTGTTACTTTGAACATTATATAACTTCTGTTCTTGTTGTATGTTGATATACACTTGCAAACTTGCTCCTCATTGCTAAAATTTTGAATACATAAGTTATTTACTGGTTCTAATGTGGAAGCATAGAAATCTCCACAAGATTCTTAAATAAATGAAGATATAGTTTCTCGAAAAGCCTGGGGGTAAATACATGAAGAAGAGGTGAAGGGGCAAATAAGATGTAAATATCGAAATGAAAATATCACTGTTATGTATAGCACAGAAAGGCAAGGCCCACTGGTTAATTCTGATGGTTACTTATCTGCTGGGAGTGAAGAAAATAGAAAATATAAAATACAGCTCATCATCTATGACCAAATTACAATTGTCTGGAATAATTTATATTTAAAGCAGGGGCCACAGAGCCACAGTGAATTTGCTTAGATAAACACACAGTCACACATGTGCTCAGATCTGTTTGCTGTGGGATATGATATGGCATTCTTCTATTGTGTCTGTTTGTAAAATGAGTTAAATTAAGCTTGAAATTGCATGAGAGAAGTCTGGCTCAGAGAAATTTTGTAAGTGTCTGGACAAGAAGATGGTAATGGAACATAGTACACTTCATACTGGAGAACAGTATTGATCAGCACATATTCCACACTGAGTGAATAGGAGTTGTCTTGCGCTATATATAAATCGTACCACTTACAAAATAGGCTATATTAGGGGAAAAAATAAAGTACTTGTTGTCTGACTTCCACTATAAAATGATATAATTTCTGTCTGCTTATTAATTTAAACCTTTTTTTCATTGATTTCATCCTGTTTTCATAGATTTCCCTGTATTCTTACTCCCCACAACAGAGAAATTTTATTACACATAGTTGCTTCAAATGTTGATTCATGATAAAATTTCTTATATGTATCATCTCAGAAGTCATATTCAATTTTTCACCTAAAATTCAGCCACAAATACAGAGATGGAATCCCTTTCCACAGTTTACCTTCTTAAATACCTTAAATACGCCTTAAATATTCTTAAATACGCCTTAATCTGCATATCATTTTTGGGGCGTCCAGAGCGAGCAAAGCCTTTGCACATTCACACATCATGAAGCATGACATAAGACTCTGATCTAAAGGGCAGAATTATTTTTATTTTTATTATTTTAATTCTCAGATATTACTCTGTGTTGGACTTAGTTGGAAATTCTCATAGAGAGATGGCTGAGACAATTTGATCACAAGAGAATAAATAGTCTGAAACATTCTACCTTGCATTTTATTAACAAGGCAACCTAGGCTATTTGCTGTTGACACAGTTCAGAATAGATGATAAATATCAACATATTCCACTAAATCAAAATTCCAACCTGAGGTAAAGTTATAGATTTTATTTAATCTTGAACTGCATAACTCATTCTCATGCTTTATATCACAAGCAATTGGAAAGCTGAATTTCAGCTGGCTATGAACCCATTGAACTGAAAATCATAATCAGAAAATTAAAATCCTTCTGATGGAGTTAACATTTTACACTACTTGGGAACTAATTACTTTGGGCATGCCAAACATATAGACCAATCTCTTCCAGATTACTTGTTTTAAACTGCTGTTTGTAGAATTTAAAAATGAATTAAAATTCTCTGTACAGATTAGTTACCTACCTTTCTTCATTTTTATTGGTAGTAAAATAAACATGCAGGCATGAAACTAAAAACATTTTTATAATACTTCCCTATGAATAATGCTACTGGTTGTACTGTGGTCAGACATGTCTCTATATCTTCACATTGCTAGCCCTCAATCTTAGTCACATTTTCTTTTTTTTTTTTTTTTCTGTCATTTCTACAAACACAATTTCAATAGCTGGCTTATGAATAGACCTCCAATTACTGAAACTATATATATATATATAAAACAAAAAAATACATACCATAGAACTCAAGTGGCAAAACTTCTGAGTCAAAAAACAGTGTAAGACTGGAGCTATACTGCACTGACTTTATTGTCATTTTTCCTACTAACTGTGGACATTACTCCTTTGACAACCACATGACTTCAGTAAAAATACTGTGTTGAGGAGAAATATGCAGGAGGAAGGAAGAAAATGATAAAAAAAAATCAGACATTTGAATTACACTGAATAATTATTGATGGTAAAAATACAAATATGTAGTGCATAGAGTTTATGAAAAAGTAAGTTTATGAAAAACTTACTCATATGTTTATGAAAAAAATCATAGAAATTTTGAATAAGAAATGTTCAAATATATTTACAGTGTAGTACTGACTTGATGCAATAAAGCATTAAGTAAATTCTGGAAATAGAATAAAAGGACATAATATTTTTTATTGCCAAAATTTCTGAAGGCTTATGAGCTCCTAATTATTATCCTAAGCAGAAGGAATAGTGGAAGTAGAATCCTCAGGAGCCTGCCATTAACATGATTTTTTTAGTGTCCCTTTAGCAATAACAGATTTTAAACGCTTCTTCAAATTCAGCAATCCAGAGCAGAGTCTTTCTTCCTATGAATTACAGTAACTTTATAATGAGATACACAATCTGTGTAATCTGTTGTTATAAACAGTTGTTCTGGTTGCAAATCCCTTACTTTTTCCATGAAATAATAAACGGAATGCATAGTGGAAGAAGGAAACACAAACTTTCCTGAGTCTCAGGTACTTTGTGATCAAACACACATTTTCTGCCCTTTATTTCTGGCATTCTTGATATGTTCAGATGTTCATATAAGCTGAAATAGGCAGTGTGTCTGAACAGTAATTTAGTTTGTTTGATCACAATAAGAAAACAAAGAAGTGAGGAAAAAGATGTCCACAACTATAGTAACCAATCTTTTTCTCAGCTAACTTCGAATGTCTCCAAAGTGGATACTTATAAAACACATTTCTGTACTTCACTACCCGCACTATCCAAAAGCAGAAGCAAAAGAGTTCTTCTCTTGCATTTGGCTAAAAGAATATATACAAAAATGGGATTACAGTTATGTATCCGCTACATAAGTCACCTCTAAATTAACACCTCTTTATTTCCACCGGAACTACGATACAAAGGGCAAAAGAAAACTATTTGATAGAGCAAATTCTCAAACAAAAAACACTATTTTTCAACATATCTGCCACCACTACCTGTGCATTTTAACCAGCAGTTATTGAGAGCCTACATGTTATGCTTTTTAAAATCTGCTTGAGATGTGCACGGCTGTCTGGAAAGTGGAGGTCTTTCATGTTCCTTCTTGTACTGCTTAAATGCACCTCACTGTCCTCACATCCACTGGTTGGTCCCTATAAAACATTCAACAAGCATTCATTGTCAGCAGGTGCAATTTTTTCCACATGGAGAAATTCAATTACACACCTTTGTTTCATCTGTACTTCCATGACAGACACATTCCTGTTAGACTGCCCCTCTGCTACCATCTGTCACATAGTAACAAAATATAATAGGAAATTAGTGGGAAGGTTCAACCTCTATTGACATACTACCACAATCTGCCTCTGACACTGTGAGCCCACATCTTAAACTGGGAGGCATTACTTTTGGAGCAGCACTTGTTTATCTTTCAGTGAATAGCAGTAGGATCTCATTAGAAAAATTCTAAAAGAAAAGTAGTAGAAAGTGAATTGAAATATAATGCTATGACTTAAAGTTCTGATGCTAGCTGTCTCCTTCACAGTCTTTTAGGTCCTTCACTCAGTTGTGCTATGCTTGATACAGCATGAAATGGAAGCAATTCAATCATAGTATTACGATTATTGAACACTGAACCAGAATGTTGTATATTATAAAAGTTATTATTTGTTTTCTTTCTTCCCAAGTCTCTTTCTATAATTAGTTGAACATATAGAAGGTGATACTAAGAACTGTGAAAGGAAAATTGCTATGAGATAAAAAAAACTAATAGATGTAATCCTTGTGGTAACTGGACAAAAAAAAATATGCCCTTTGTTAAAAAAAATGAACAATAACTCTTATGAGAATGATGTCTGATATGGAGATCATAAGAGGTAGAAGTGCATCAAGGAAACTCAGTCTAAACAAGCATATTATCAAAACCTCATGCATCATACCTCCACTCATCCAATTCTGTGGTCCTTACACAACTTTAAACTTTACTTCTGACTTTGAAATTCTTTTTCCTTGAGGAGACATCACTAATTTTTTTTTTTTTTTTCCCCCATGCAAAGCTGTACTTTATGTGGTTTATAAAGCTACTTTTCAGTTCATACTTTTTGTAACATTTCATCAGTCTGCCTTTAAAACCCAAAAAACAAGAAAATGCTTTGGAATAACAGTAAAATATATATTGCTTAGGTTTGACTGGTTTCTTCTACAGATTAAATTAAATATCATTATTTGGAAAGCATCTTTTATCAGAGATTGACAGAAGGGATTTGATCAGTGTTCTTTGCCCAAAGGGACTGTACCCAGTGACCCAGGTCTCTTATGCTCAGCTATTTATAGAATGGAATTGTCATGCTTTTTATCTTATAAAATGAGCAAGTACTGCATGAGATCTATGTTTTACATTCATTTACATGACTGATAAATTGCACTATTACTTGATTATCTCCCATTACTTCACTGTCCTAGTAAGCCACCTACACATATCCAGTCAATAATTTCAGACACTGGCCATATTAAAACCAGCCTCATGTTGGAGATAATGAAGATTCTTAAAAAGTGAGTGGAGCATATCTGTGGGAAACAAGCAGCTGCTTTGATAGATCACTCAATGGCTACGATCAAAGACTTGTGTTAATGATAATGAAAAATAGATTAATCAAAGCTTTATTTAAGCTCTATATTTGCAAAAATATCATCTCATTAATTTCTACTGAGGGGAGAAATGAGTGAAGAGAGGAAGAGAAGAAAGAGTACTGGGGGAGAGGGGGAAGGGGAGAAATGACAGAGAATGACAGTGAACCTATACATGGGGACCAGAAGACAGTAAGGCAGAAACTTTCCATAACAGAGTTCAAAGCTAGTAAGATATTCTAGCCAATATGGAGCTCTTAAAATTGTACATTAGAAAGGTAGACTGCAGTGCATCTTTTAGTGAAATGACTTCATTTCAACATTCAGACTAAAAATATTAGTCTGCTCCCCTTAAGAAGTATCACCAAAGGGAAGCAAATAGAATGTCTTTGCAGCAGAAGCCACAGAAGCCACCAGCTTCCCTCACTGGTTCTTGCATTTCAAAACTGTTACATAATTGAGAGATACATACTTCATTCCTCAGAGAGATGGGGGTGTTATATTACAGAAGAGACTGGAGCTGATGGTTTTGCAGAGATCTGGAGACTCAAGGACTGGATTTTGGGTAAATTTCAGAAAAACTACCGAGGCCCATCACCAGTAATCTTGTTTACTCCCACACCCAGGAGTGTAGGCCTAGAGGAGAGTCTGTATTTGAACTGTTTATGAACTGCATATCATTGGAGAGACAGTTGCTGGCCTATGTTTCAGACAGCCCTCTGAGTAGAAGTTTCAGTCAGAAAGCAACTCAAGGAAATTCATGCATTAAAACTAAGCCTCTTCCATTTCCATTTAGAATGGATGAGGGGAAATCCATCCCTACTTTTTCTTCAAGTAAGAAGGCTTTCTCAATCTCTGTGACATACTCAACATTACATACATATAATAAGTGTGATACTTCCAGGAAACTATATTTAACAGACTAAGTTCTGACAAACATTAACCAGTTTGCTTCTTTCTACTTGAATCTTGACTAACAAGACCAACACCAAAAATATCTTGCCTGATCTAGATGACAATGTAATGTCAATGTAAAAATCAATGTAAAATATATGATATGAAATCTATGATCTATCAATGTAAAATCTAGATAGACAATGGAGCCCAAAGGCCTCAAAGCCAGGTGAGTACAGTGATACAATTTCAGCATGTAAGAAGAAAGTACAGCCAGTACTTCTTCATTATAGGTTTTAATACAGGAACAGCTATGCTAACATTACAAAGCTTGAAAGAGAAAGTGAAAACTTCGTGTTTCTTAAATCACTAATTCTAAAAGTTAATATCTTAAAAAAAACAACAATAATAATAAAAATAATCATAGGAGGTGGACTACAGTAGATTTTTTTTTTTCCAGTGGATTTTTTTTTTGAGTGGATAATGAAAGTTGGCTAGCAATTTAAATAGCTAAACTGGTTAAAAACTTAGGTCATGTTGTGCAACTCCCAGTAATTCAAGGAGCATTCTTTTCCAGAAAATTATGAAGATGTCAAAAGAGAAAAGTTCTCAATGTGTGGTGCATTGATCCATATTTTAACAGAATCATCATCAGTACTGTTTTGGGTTGTGTTTGATGCTAATTTTGATGGTTTTATCTCCTTTAGAGAAAGCAAGAGTAGCAACAATAAAGGACATATGGTAAATATAGAAATCCAAACTCAAAAGAACTAGTACCAGTTTTATTATATAGAGGAGGTTGCTTTTAAATCCAGCAGGCAAATGAAGACAACACTCAGTAGCAATACCCATTTTATTAATTAATAGTTTTGGCTAGGGCAGGTTTGCAGTTGAAGCTACTACATTCTTGAAGAAGAATAAGCTTTATAAATGGATGAGTTCTACAAAATCTTTTCACTACAAAATACTACTTAAGAGATTGAATTATGCCTAAACAAACAAAATAAGTGATAATACTGACCCACATAATGCAGCATTCCAATAAATTATTTTGCTTATCCACTTGACCTTCCATTTTCAATCAATGTGATCACAGATGGAGTGCTCATTTCCTATTTCCTTCATCTGACTATGGATTTGTTCATGAATTCAACATTAATTAACATGCTATCAGACATTTGACTGAGATACAGACCTAAGTCAGAGATTCTTCGTAAGTATCTGGAATATGAAGGCCTCAACATTCAGAGCACTGATGGTTTTCTTTTGTTTATGATAAAGATAGTATATAATCACTGGAAGGTTTGCTCTACCATCTATAGTGTCAAGGAAATTAAAATCAGTATTTACACATTCTCAGAAATATTGTATGTTACTGGCAACCTTCCAATGTCATTTACAGAGCTACCAAAAGTGTTTTGGTTGGGTTTGATTTGGTTTAGTTTGCTTTTCTGCTCTTCAGATTTTTGAGCTCTTAAGCAATCAGGAAGGAAATTTCAAAAGTAAATACCTTCCTTTCCAAGAGTCAATTAACAGTCAATATTAGATACTTAAATCCACATTTAAGGATTTGAATATGGCTGACCTTGTTTTCAGAAATGCTAAGGATAAACAGCTCTCAGTAGCAGCAGTGTAAATAGCTCAAAATGAAACAAATAAAACTACCAAAGCAATGTACTAAGTCTTTGTACAAAACACTGCTTCCTTTGCAATCATTCTCATGAAAAGAAAATGGAAGATTTTCTGTTAGCTGCATAAGTACGTACTCTTTGCAAGACACCAGTACACTTAGAAACCAGGTGGAATGTTCCATTTGGCCTGTATTCACTAGCCTTGAAAACATGAAACTTTTAATGTAGTAAGAAAGCCATTAGAAAGGCATAACACAGATGGAAAGAGCAGTCCACAGTTCTGTTAAGTCACATTAAGGTCAGTATGATTCTATTGCTCCTATGACCTTACACAAGGCAAGATATACAGGTTTGGATATCTATACAGATTAAAAACAAATGAACAAACAAACAAAAAACCAACTGTATTTCAGTCAGAAGCATATGCAAATGATTGGAGGTTAATCACAGGCCATGAAGCTGTTCAATTGTTTTTAAGAATGTATACGTAAGTGTGAAAACTAAAGTGAAACACCAGTCTAAGAAGACACAAATTTCTGATAAGTTATCAAGTAAGGAAAAAAAATCCTCTTTTTATTTTTAACTAAATCGTAAATTCTATTCAATGCAAGGAGATAGAAACTGCATTTATGCAATTTTGTACAGGGAACACTTATTATTAATATGTTTCAGAAAATTCTTTGCTTTACATATCTAAATTTTAGGCCT
The DNA here is from genome assembly GCA_030625065.1 of Alectoris magna. Classification (NCBI taxonomy): domain Eukaryota; kingdom Metazoa; phylum Chordata; class Aves; order Galliformes; family Phasianidae; genus Alectoris; species Alectoris magna. The sequence continues at coordinate 18,226,372 of CM060565.1, forward strand.
CAACTTCATATTATCTGTTAACACTTACAAATTACCCAAGTTAATAGTGACAGATGCCAGAGAATCATCTTCTCTGGAAAACATAACACTTCTGATACTGAAATAGGATTATAATTTTAATATTGTTCAATCCAATAAAAGACAGACAACTGTTAGTAGAATAAAGAAAATAACTAGATGAAGGGGAAAAAGAACTAATTTTAATTTGTTTGTAATTTTATATATTTATAGAATGTGTATTTTTTAAACAATGAACAAAGCTGGCTATATTAGAGTGTGTTTCCATGTATAGGTCACACTACAAAAAATACTTTGTCAAAATATTTCTAGCACAACCATTTGATGACAATGACAGTATTTCACGGGAATATTTGCTTTCAAGTCAGGGACAGAAGAAATAGATGTTCCTACCCTGCCTATAATGCAGCATTAAGCTGCTTGAAATGCATTTTTAGTCAGTCAACAGTAAGAATTTAAGAAAACTTCAAGAAGAAAAGAGTAAGCAAAATATCAAGAGACTTGCATCTTCAGTGATGTCTGAAGCTCAGCTGTTTGTACAGGAATCCTAGAGAAGGAAAAGACTATTGTGTGCACCTTCCTATCTTAGATGTGTTGCTGTAGACGCTGCCCACGTAGATATCCTGCTTTTATGTATAGTCAAATGTAGAGTAGGTTTAATCTTAACTGATTGACATTACGTGTTACTGTATTTACCCAGAGTATATTCTGAACAATCTCAAAGAAAGAGTCTAAAGCATTAGCCTAATTCTGATTAGTGGCCTTCTTTAGATAGAGTTCAGGAAGTTAATACAAGAGCAAACATCTTGCCTACGGTGGTAAGGAGCTGACCTCAGAGACTGATTTTTTTCAATAATTGATTTGTTTCAACAACTAATATTCAACATGAAATAAGGGGCTTTTATGCAATTTATTATGCTACTATAGTCTCTTTGAGATTCTAAAGTAAAAGCTTCAAAAATAATTTAATTCTTTGATCAATTTTTTGGACTTTCTATTACTTCAGTTATTTAGTCAGGCAGATTTTAAATCTAAACTAGACTTTTCATCTGGGTCAGCTCTTTGAACACACAATCTGTTTTGTTGGGATTGCCTGTGTTCACAGTATTTCCCCGATCCATCCTTATTATCCACTGTCTCAGCAACTGAATAAGCATTTTAGAAGTCTAGGTAACAGTTTAATATCAGACAATTATTTTCACTGACTGTTCATTTCAGTGAAGTAATAATTTCAGAATTTTTTTACTGTATGCCTTCTATCTTTCTATAGATAGAACATAGGGCAGAGTGAATTTGAGATGTGTAACTATCAAATAAGAAAGTTTTAAATGTGAGACAATATTTTTTGGGGAAAAAAGGAAACCATATAGCCACAGTCAACACCATAAAAATGGCATAAATTAACATTAAGCTTTATAATTGCTTTACAATTTAGAAGCCTTTATAAAAACAGTACGCCCTTATAATATCGCTGAAACAGTATTTCTGAAAACAGATGCTTTCTCTACTGCCATCTGTGATAAGACTTTTCATACTCCAGCCTTTTTATTTGCTTTGAAGCCAAAATAAATAAAACCAAAAAAGTATACTGAAAAGCATTGATAAAATAAATCAGTTCATTTATTTTCATTCCACATCATTTTCCCATGTCAGTAAGTAACATATTGATCTTATTTTTAACAATAAGATTATGATAATTTCATTTCATTAGCAATACAAAACAGTGGCCAAGTCCTGCCTGGAGGGACTGCTTAATGGACAGAGAGGCCTCTCATTGAGGAGCTGTGAGGACTTTTCAGACACTTCCCATGGGAATGCAACCAACTCCATGACCAGGGAGGCCCTGAAAAGAACCCTGGGGGTTGACAATGACCAAAAATGACAATTATTCACAATCAAGAAAGCTTAATTAGGGAAAATGGTCTGTCTCTCTGTTTCAGATTTTTGCCAGAAGAACTTACTGAACATGTTAGCACATGTTCTACATTTTCATAGAATATCCTGAATTGAAAGGGACCCACAAGGATGATTGATTTTAACTCTTGACTCCACGCAGGACCACCCAAAATTCAAACCATATTTTTGAGGGCGCTGTTCAAATCATTCCTCAGTTTTGTCATGATTGGTGCCATGGCCACTGTTCTAGGGAGTCCATTTTGGTGCCTGACCACTCCCGGTGAAGAACTTTTCCTAATACCGAGCCTGTTCCTCCCTTGATATTGTTACATGCTGTTCCCTTGAGTTTTATTACTGTCACCAGAGAGAAGAAATCTGCACCTTACATAGCTGGTGACCCTGCCCACGGCAGGAGGATTGAAACTAAATTATCACTGGCATCCTTTTCAACCCAAGCCATTCCATGATCCCCTTCTCACCATGTGAGGAATCTGTAGGCTGCCATGACACTTCCCCTGGATCTCCTCTTCTCTAGGCTGAATAAACCAAGGAACTTCAGTTGCTCTTCATAAGTGTTGTCATTTAGACCCTTTATAGACTTTAATATTGCTCCAGCTGTTTTGACTTTCTTGTACTACAGTGCACAAATCTATACGCTGCTCAGGATGAGGCCATACTAGTGCAGAACAGAGCAAGACGATCCCTTCCCTAAAACAGCTAGCAGTGCTGTGCCTGATGTCTTCCTCAGTATTGTTGCCCCTTTTTACTGCCCAGTCACACTGCTGACTCACATTCAGCTTTGTGTCAACCACAACCCACAGATCCCTTTCCACTGAGTCGCTCTCCATGTCTCACCCCCCAGGCTGTTTGTACGTCCAGGGTTTTCCTGTTCCAAGTGCAAAATCCAACACTTGCTCTTGTTAAACTTCATGAGATATTTTTCAGTAACTCCCAGAATAATCTTCATAATTTTCCAGGCACTGAAGTGAGACTGACAGGCAAATAGTTACCAAGATCTTCCTTCTTGCCCTTCTTGAAGGCTGGGACAATATTTGCCAGCTCCCACTTAACTAGGACCTCTTCAGATTCCCAAGTCTGTTTTGACTTTAGCAGTCAAAATTTTCTCATTGTCTTGTGAAATACAAAGTCCTTTTTTAGTCTAGAGGTGCTTTCAAATGTGCTCAGATCTGCTACATATAAGCAGGTAACATAGTAGAACATTCAGCACAGTCACAAACAGATTGATATATATAAATATCACACTTACACTGACTCTGCATTAGTTTGTCTTGACAAATATTGCTGATAATTAACCTTGTTAAACTTGCTTTTATAATCTTAATGAAAAATTTAACAAGCTCTGATGGGTATTGGATCACCATAGATAAAAGTTATTTTGTACTACAAGACTGAGTTTTATTACTTATTTTTTCTTCATCATCCTTTGCTTTTTTCACAATGATTTCTTATTTGAAATGAGGACAAAGGAAGCAATAAGAAAGAGAATAACAATAAGCTTGTACATCAATGGGAGATGATCAGACATTTGAGAGAGAAAATAAGAGAATCTGCCCAGGATTAATGAGCTTAATGGTTCATAACACTAGGACTAAACATAAAGTTTATTTCTGTTCTTCCAAGTTCTTTTTGCAATCTACTAAGTATGACACTGCAATGTACTCTGATTTAGTAATCATTTTATGTCTAGGACACTACAGTGTCCCTAAGTCTCTTCATGACTGGGAAACCATTGTGTCTCTGAGCCTTTTTACTTTGTTAAAGAGAAAAATAATTGCTCTAAAACAACATGGTAAGAAGACTATCAGAAATTAGAGGCTGTAAAATACATCATTTCTTACAAAATTGCTATTTTTTCTTTCAAAACTTTACAATAGGTAGAAAAACATTACTATCTGTAAAAACATTTTAGAGCACTATTAGAGCTTAGATCAAGTTTTCCCCGCACATGCATTTTCTAAATAAACTCTGATACATTCAATTCACTTCTTTAGGTTTCTTTTAATTCCTCTGTAAGTTGTGTCATAATTAAAAATATTTTCTTCTAGAAATTTTTAAAATTAAAGCCTTCAATGTGTGTTTATGACACACATTGTGTGTCCGCCTAATTATTTGTGTGTCTGAATTATTATGTTAATATAATTTGACTATTAGGAATGATTTTGTTGTTTATTTACAGTCAGTAAGATAGAATAGCAATTCTACCTGCTGGCTATGCTATCTAAAAGAACAGAAAATCGTGGGCTTCTTTGGACAGATGAATAAGGCTATACTTGGCAAAGCTTGCATACAAGTACTCCAATACGTTTCGTGCTACACAGACATCATTCTTACAATAAATAAGACAGAATACTTTCTACTTCAAAAGCACTCTAAAGTACATCAGCTTAATTCAAGCTTTTCTATATGGGAATACTAATCAGAACAAATAGGAGTATTTATAAAAAGTAGAAAAAAAAACAACAACAATCTTTACTCTTAACAAAACAGTTCTTTCTTCCGAGGAAAGCCTGATATTAGAGCCTTATTAGAGCATTAGTGTCATATTAGTATGCATGGGTGTATAATTGTAACTATACAAGGTTCTAATAGATGAATAACCAGAGGTTACAGAGGAATAACTCACCAACACTGAGGCTTACAGCTAAGATAGATGCTCACCACAAGGAACTCCACACAAGAGCAATCTCCAAAAGAGATACTGCCTTAGTGGTGGTCAGTCCTTAAATGAGATCTAGGAGAGGTGGAGTCAAGCTCCACCCCTTCAGGGAGCACAGCTGAATTACCTTCACCTGTGCTCCCGCAGCTGAACCATTACTTGCCTCAGATGGTTAATCAGAGGTTCAGGCTGTGATTAACAGTTTCCCATACAATGGGTCTATCACAGCAATTGTATATCTGTAAGTATATGTTATGTATATTTGCCTGTGAGACAGTGTGTGTTCATATATATACATTTCATATATACATTTCACAATGTATATATACATATATATACACAATGTATATATACACACAATTCATATATACATTTACTTGTTTATGTATATATTGACACATTTATTTGATGAATTGTCTTAGTTACAAGAGATAGAAAACTTAATTTTCACTTTCAGAAATCTTTTGTAACTTTATAAAATGTACCACTAAAATTTTCCACAATCAGTAGATAGAAATTCTTCTCCATTAAATAAATTATCTCCCTGTTTTTTTTATTTGTTATTGTTTATTTTTTTGAATGTATTGACGTTAAAATTGTCAATGGCCAAAGACAAAGTAGTAAGAAAACTCAGCCTGTTTTGTGTGGATATATTTTAATGAAACAACGATAGTATAAGAAAAATGATAGCAAGCTTTGAAACATATTAGATAGGATCCAGCTAAGATTATTAAAGAAAGTGCAGAAGAATAAGGTTAAAGGCAGGAAAAAAAAAAAGTCATGATCAAAAGTTGATTCTATTTTTCTAGATATAAATGAGATATTTATGGGAACTTACATGTTTCTCGGTGTGTGAAGTTTTTCAGGTAGAGCAGAAACATAAGGTGGAGAAAACAATTCCAATATATTTAAAGGTATTTCCTCCTTGTCTCAAACTATTTGGCTGAGTCTAAAATAACACTAATGCAAATACCATGAGAAAAATGTTTTCCTACAATACACAATGCTTTCAGAATGGAGAAACTTTATATAATCCAAAAAATATGAATTCTATTTCCAAGTTGAATTGATTTCTGAATCAAGGAGATTCAGGAAAGTATGCCTTCATTGCTTTTAACATAAACAAGAGTGCATGAATACCAACAGTTCCCAAGGCATTTCAGTGGAGATATGTTGGCACTCACTCAGATTTATCTGATATTGAATGGGCATACAAATACTCAGATAGACCCAGAGTAAGAGAGCATATGGACTTGCTGCAGTTAGAGTAGATTAAAACTGGGCAGATTGTCATTTACAAAAATAAATGTGATAACGCTGGTGGAAACAAACAAACAAACAAACAAAAACAACTACAGGGAAAGTCAGGCACTTGAACAGGAAGAAGGAGACAGGTAGACTGATAGAGTGAGACCTGTACAGGGAAGGATATTCTCAGAGAGTGCTAAGGAATAAGATCCACCAGTTGACAATCTCTGCCCTAGAACATATGGATGCAGAATTGAATTCCTGCCTCTGATTTATGCATCTTGCATATGCATACAGATTTCTGAAACTGAGTTAATAATTTTAAGAGAAAAGTATAAAATGTGAATTTAGCACAATGAGAGGAATCGTTACTTGATCTCTTTGTAGGAAAAGCAACTTGATAAATCCCACTAGAAAAGTAAACAAAAATACGAGGTCTTCTCTTCGTGGCTCTCTTCCCCTTCACCTCTCCTCGCTGCTGCCTATCCTGACTGCCAGCATTGTCCACCAAAAATGTAAATGGTTTACGGGCTGGTTCGGCCTGGTTCCGTGGCCAGTGGGGCGGAGGGATTTCGCAAAATCCGCGCTTCCGGAAAAGAGAAACAGGGGACCCCAAAATAATTAAAGAAAAGAACAGCAGCAACGATATGAGGAGAAACAAACTAATTTACTAAATATTGTATTTGAATGCAAGACAACACACTATAATACAATATAATTAGAATTGAAGCTAATAAATCAAATATAATGAGAGAGTATCTGAAAGCTGTAGGCCTTACAGTAATACTGTAATACTGAAGAAAAAAAGCCAAAGCCACCAGCAGTTTGTTTGAACTTTGAGGCCTAGACATTTAAGCCTCTGGAATCGTTAGCCCCTAACAGCAGTTATAAGCCCAAGCAAAAGAATTTGTTTGAAATTGCACCATTAAATAGACACATCTACCACTGAGAAGGATGCTCTTATTACATTTGCTTAGAATTGCTCTGAGTAATGATGCTAGAGAGGTAACACTTAGACAACAGGGAAACAAAAACAAGAAAGTTGAGGGGAATAATAAAAATAACAGATGGAAAAACATAGATTTCTCGTAACAAATAACTCCCAAAAATATGCATCAGAAAAAGCTAGAAGCGTAGCAAGTTTCACAGGATTCACTTATGTGAGCCAATATATTACATAGGATTATAAGAGCTTTGTTTCCTGCAGGCTGTGGTAATTTATACATCTTTGATTTTCATTAAAAAGAGGAGAGACTGTATTTTGACTACAATAAAGCATAAAAGCTGAAGAATTGCTACTGGGAATTTGTAGTCAGTGGAGAATGGTAGTGCACTCTTCAAACACAAGGTCTAGACACTGAAATTTAAGTTTCTTTAATTCTCATTGCAGTACCAAAGCAAAAATTGAGAGGCATTTTCAAAGATGTCTAAATGCACTCAAACCTCTTAATATGATTTTGTGTCCACAGCCTTAGTGTCTTTTGAAAATCTTCTAGAAAACTAGTGGAAGTCAGAATGGCCTTGGGGTTTGTTGCTTTTGTCTCTTGTGTATTCTTTTGTAAATAGGGTTCTTTGATCCCACATATACTGGGGATGGTTTGGGGCAGCAGAGGGGAGGTGAGTTAGGGAAAATAAGATCATTATTGTAAGTTGGGGAAAAAAATTAAAGATTCACAATGCTTGATTCCAACAAATATTAAAATACAATGCAAACTCAGCTTCTTATCCACAGTTTTGATCCAAATACTCCTCAGTTTTGCAGGGTTGATTTCCAGTAACTCCTCCGTTTTGTACATGATTTATTTATAATGAATTATTTCATAAATAGATAATTATGAAGGCAAAGGGAGAAACTGTTGTATTGATAGCATTTATTAAGTTAATTTATGCATTTATTTATTTATTCCCTGGCCAAATTTTCAGATTTGTTTTGTGGTCTACTTTAAGATTCTTTTCTCCACGGTGACTTTGATGTCTCTGGGAATAAAATTACTCCTGCCTTTGTTAAAGTTCATTATATGCTCAACACGAGAAACTAAGGATGTTTCCCACCCCTCTTTTGATACAGATATCTATCTCTTTGAAAGTGTGTTTGAAAGGCATTTAGATTCAGTTAAGAATTCAGTTCAGAAAGTGTTTAGATTCACTATACATTGTGAATGGCCAGTTCTTTCTGCACATCCTAATACATGCATATATGCAGATGATAACTGGGGTAGTTGCTATTTCTTTTTGTTTTAATGTAGAGAACAAATAGATTGATTAATGAGGTTTTTCAAAGTAATACAGGAAAACTCTCCATTGCATAATGGGGACAGAAAGGGAAGACAACTATTGTGAGCACAAGAAATCCATCCTGTTACTTTTCTTCCTCTCCACAAGCACACAAAAAGATTTGATTATGTGAAGGAATAAAGATAAACAAAAGCATATTTCTACTTTATTTTTGAAGTGAAATGCAGACATAATGTTTCTTAATAAATTTGAATCACATTTATCCATCACAAGATATCATGTACACCTTAGTTTGCCCTTAGTATCATAGAATCATAGGATCATTTGAGTCGGAAGAGACCCGTAAAAGCCATCCAGTCCATTACCCTTGCAATGCCGTTTATCCTCAAACCATACAGAATCAACAGTTATTCATTTCACATAGGCTTTCTTTGTTTTAACAGGTCTATTGATTCTGTATTTTTTTCTCTATGTAGTCAAGTTCATACACCTTATCAATGGAGTTTTATCAAGTCCTTAACTTCCAAAAATCCTAAAAACAGAATTTCTTAGAGTATAGGCTCTGTAAGTTGTATTACTGAAAAGAGGGCAAAGTCTGAGAAAAGCTATCTTGAGAGACAAGAATTTTATGAGTTATCATAAATCACTGTACTTGTTTCCTTGTCAGAGTGCTGTTTTTTTGCTCATTAGTACAATTTTCACTGGGTGATTTAATCACTCATATGCAGAGGAGGTTTGTTTTTCTGTGTGTCTAGGTATGGCTCATTAATGGCTCATTTCCTAGCATTGTTTGCCAACTTTAATTCAGTCACTTATCCTAGTATAACCAAATAGTAGATGGAATACATTTTTCTTAATTTGCTTTATAATCATTGCTCAGCTTATGGCAACAGCAAAGAATGCAAAAGATATTGGCCCTAGCTGTCTATTTCAAGCAAATACGTTAGTATCCAGTGAATTTTGTTTAACATATAGCAAACCAAAGTAAGCATGGGATACATTCACATACAGTTGATGAAGAGCAGCAGCTATTTAGGTTGCTAACCCCTCTGATTCTTTTAAGTATTTTGTTTAAATATTTATTCTGGAAATAAGAATTTTAACCTAAATCCTTAGTAACTACTCTAAAAGTCAAACTAATTAATAATTCTACTTATTCTTTTCTTCTCTACAGCCTATTTGTTCATGTCAGGAAAACAGAATTAAATATATCAGGGAAACTGAAAATTCCCTATCACATTTAATATTTTCCTGTGGACGTGAAGTCAGAACCTCTCAGAGAGAACAAGTTTTCACACCCCAGGACAAGAAATCAGTAAAATAATAACTGGTTGATGCCGCATCTCCATTCTTCTTACACTTAAGAAGAGAACAGGCAGATGCTTGCAATCTGGGGGAGAAGAACTTTCTTAAAACAGTGAATAAGCTACCGTAGTCTACAAAGCAGTTATATTAATACATTCACTTTTGACATTATCCTTTTGACAGTTATTGGCATTTCACTGTCTTAGTAAGCTGTCTTTCCTGTCTCCAGATTTTAGATGCTTCATTACTCCTAGGAATGATGTTAAGAAATAATCACCTCATTCACACAAATAGGTTCTAGGAATCAAAGTGACCAGAGATTTGTTGCTCCAGTAATCAGTCTTGCGGGACTTTATTATTTTCTGAATCTACTCAGACTCTGTGACTATGTTGAGAGAGAACAGCTCTTTCCCACTTTTCAGAAGTAAACATGAATCAGAATAAAAACGAAAAAGATTGCAAGGTGACTTGATGTCTTCGGTGCCATATAAGTATGTTATTTCAACATTTACCAGATTTACTCAAGAGGGCAATAATAAGACAGAAGACAATTTTGACAGCACTTACCACATATCCTAGTTATTAATTTCTTGAAGTCTTAGAAAGAAACATAAAATAGACTGACTGTTTCCCCTCATTGGGACTTAGAGCATCAAGAAGTCTTCAAATAAGGAGATAAATAATCCTTTTGGTATGCACTTTCTAAAGAGAGAATAATTTGCTTTTCTATGAGTTTATATATCTAATTTGTGACAGTCCAAAAATATTTGTGGTTTATGTATTGTTACTGTTATTGCTGTCACTATCACTATTACTATTGCTATTGCAAGTACAGTTCCTTCTAGATTTATTTGAATTATTGTTATCTTATCTTAGTATTTATTCATGAATGGGGATCTTGTTTTCTTATTTTCATTTTCTGATTTAAGGCTGAGACTTTATTTTTTCATCTTGAAAACATCAGGAATTCACTTGTTCTCAGCCTATGAAAAAGTGAGGATTTCCAAATGCTTCTGCTTTAGGTCTCTGAGATGAAACTGCCTCTTTCCTCTCTTCTTGTAGACACATTCATTAATGCATACTTACATAACCGAAAACAAACAAATAAAAAGAAAAAACATTCAAAGAATGTTTAAGGTGGCTAAGAAAAATGAACGAAAAGAAATGTTAGTTGAAGATGAAAGGTACCATATGTCCTCCAAAGCCTTGGTACAATGCGGGTCCACCTATAAAGCTTTCTTAATGCAGCCTGTTGTGTCTAGGTATTGAAGGACATATGGTGCATCTCACCCTGAACTGTGAATTTCCTGAAACAGCTGTAATGTTCTTTTAATGTTTTTCTAGATAATGATACATTCACAGTGTATTCTATTTAGCCATTTTCCCTGAATTGTTAAAAGGGTCCATCTTCTATATCAGTCTGTAGAAAAGTTGTAAGAGTGTATCATTCATCTTCTGATTGCAAATTTTGTCTTTTTCACAGAAATTATTACACACAGGCTTGAAGTTTTTGGTCACTGTGCACAGTGAGACATCCATTTAAGGTTGCTGCCTTCTGATAAGATTAGGAATGGGAGCAATACACAGACAGGCACAGAGTTAATCAGGAAATTATCTCTTTGTTTTTACAGTTTTACATTTCATTTTCCTATTCTTATTTTTGCAAGATAATTGGGGAAAATTGCATGGGCATATACGGGCCAGATAGACCCAAGGTGATATTTGTGTATGTATGGTATGGAACTTACTCTCCTATAGTTGTAATTATTTTATGTAGCCCCCTCCTGTGATATGTCAACCTTTACATAGGCAACAGTATAATTAATTCTTTATCTCACCGTTGAATGGTAAATTATAATTTTTTAATTGTTATTACGATCAGGTACTGTCAGTGTGAGAATTATTGTATAAACATATTCAAGAATATAGATCAAATAAGAGATGTTTTACCTGCATGACTATCCTGTTTTTGTTATTTAAATAAAATAACTTTTCAGATTAAAAAGCTTTTAAAAAATAACAATGTGCAATCTAAATAAAATCAATTTTCTCATAAAAGGCATATTATTTGAACACTTTTCTTGGTATTCTTTAGGATAATCATGATGGATGATAAACTTTAGGTTAATAAACTTAAGCAGAATATTATTATTCTTTACATATTGCTATTTCATTCCCCTTTTGTTATCATACACTTTATGCAAAGGAGACAGAGTATTTTACCAGTCATTAATCTCTTCATCATTTCTGCAGAGTAATATATTGAAAAAATACATTTTTTGCATGGTAAACCAGAGCAATTAGGCATTAAAGTGGTTTAGAGAGATTGGTGCTGTACTTACAGATTCATTTCATCTTCTGTTTTCTGTACATTTAGATTAGGTACTCAATCGCAACAACTAAACATAACCAAGAAGAAATAAATAATCATATCCCTCATTGTATTTTTATAAACGGAACATTTATTTATAGAATCATAGAATAGAATCACAGAATGTTTTGGGTTGGAAGGCACCTTTAAGATCACCTAGTTCCAGCGCCCCTGCTACAGGCAGGGACACCACCTCCCTCTAGAACTCAAAATCCCATCCCACCTGGATTGTTATTTAAATATATTTAATTACCTGATCACTGACATTCTAGACTATCATGTGAATGAGCTCAAATGTACAAAAATGAACTGCACATTTCTGAAGAGATCTGTTTCCAGAGATGCAGAGGTAAACAATATTGCATATATATTTGTTAACTTTGACCTCAAAATTGAAAATATTGTGAATGACGATAGTCTAGTCGGTTGTTGTTTTGGTTTGGTTTGGTTTGGTTTGGTTTTTCCTCCACAGATCATACTCCAGATCACCCCAGTCACGCCCAGTGTGCTGGTGTGAAAGCTGATGTGGCCATTTTCCCAGGCTCGTTTAATTAAGATTAGTTTGACTCTGTCAGTTCTTACACAGATGCTGATTTCTTACTCAGAGCTCACTTCTGCCCATTCAAATTTCAAATCAATCATATCCTGTCAAATACCGCAGTTCTGTCCAAGCCCTCGACTTTCACATTACAAAGCAGATCCACCCCCTCATTTAATTTTACCTTCCTATTCTCTTCCCTCTTGTATGCTTCAACATTTTCTTGATGCCTGAGGAGTGAAGTTTCAAGGTCCTCCCACATTTTTAGGAGCATGTACTGCACTGAGGAGGAGAAGGTGATGGAGAGAAAAGATTAAAATACATCAGAGCTTTCCTACAGCAGAAATGACTTGGTGCTTCTTTCCCTGAGGAAGGGAAATAAAATGGGTGGGTGGTCAAATAAGCTTATCTTGCACCTCCCAGATGAGACCAGAATTTGTAAAGATATTGGAATTTACTGTGTTTGTATCACCATATTCAGTCCTGACAAAATACACTTTATGAATCTTACCACATCACAGAAAATATAAGCTGTACTCATCCATTTTTCAACACCAGTAGAAGGAACAAGGCAACCTTCAGTGTAAAGATTCTGATAACATCAAACAGTTAGATCCCAGTCTAACATACTGTACCTGTTATAAAATAAATTTAATGTTATCATTGTTTCAGAAAAAATAAAATAAAATAGAAGGTTATTTAAATAAAGGCATGATCTTCAAGTGGTCTGGTTTTTGGATGTATACTTCATGGTTTATAATATTTATGATTTAAAATACCCTACTACTAATGTGTTAATTACTGTCACTAGAAAACCACTCAATTTTATTCAAGGAGAAAAAAAAAAAATCACAAGTAAGTGTTGACTACACAAATATTTCTTTCTTTTTTTTTTTTTCTTTTTTAATTATTTGTATTCCATGTTCCTCACATTGATGTAGGAGAACAACTTAAGAGAAAATGAATGCAAATGAATCACTTTCTTTTTGCTCGGAGTAGAGAAACCATATTATGCATCTGTCCTCTGAAACTTACACTCTAATTACACTCTAATTCTATTAGTAATTTAAATCTTTAACTATATACCTAAAAATATAGACTCTTGTAAACTAAGAAACTAAAAAAATATATAGGAAGTTGATCCAGAAAAACATGATTCAAGCTGAAGCTGTTTAAGCATCTTATTTGAATGCAAATCTTTTGACTTGGATTTAATTGATTGTTTGCCATATTCTGTACTTACACCTCCAATCAATATATGAGAACTTGCAAAAAAAATTCTACAGTTCTATTCTTTCTCCTTCATTTGTCCAACATGTACCAGCATTCTAGCACGATGCTTCTTCAGTAATAAGAAGAGAGAACGAAAAGATAAACCTTCCTATACCTCATAGGAAAATACCATCCTTCTCAACTAGCCTGTGTAAAACCTCTTGTAGTATATGGTTCTTAGAATCATATTGTAGAACTGAAACAAGTCTAAAATGGTTCTGAAGCCGGATGAATCTCAGAAATTTCCATGCGTTCTTTACTAGTAATAAGCTGGTTATTTTCTCTAAAATAAATGCAAGAATTTTATTTTTTTTTTCATCCCCATTTTCGTTTTAAAATGATAAAATCTTTAATCAGACATTTATTTGCTCGAAAAGGTTCACATGTGTAAACTTTTTAAAATTGTTTTCAAACATCAAAATTAAAGAAAAAAATGGGCCTACTGATGAAAAAAAAAGGACATCCACAAATTACTACTGCCATCTATTGGCAATACTTGGGAACTACAAATTATTATAATTCACAACAGGTTAAATTAATTAATTTAAGCCATAACATCCTACCAGATGAGTGACTTTAAAAGCAAATAAGATATTACTGAAGTCACTTGATAGACAGAACTTCTGGAAGAATCTTCAGCAGCAGATCTGGGCATGCTTGGAGGTGTTAATGCCTAACTTTTGAGAGCTGAAAGGATATTCTGTATTTTCCAGTGAGTTACCTTAATGAACAGCCTGGAGCTAACGCTCTCTAAAATATATGGTTTTCACCATCTAAGAAGTTTTTTAAGTGCCTAAAGTTCTTCTAATAATCAGTTTCCTTCCAACTGCGTTCTGCATCTTGAAGCCCTCTCTTTGAGGTCCAAACATTTTCAATCAGGTGAGTAAAGGCTCTTTGTTTGACAGCTCAAACAACCTTCTTGTGCAGGAATAAGGAGAGCAGTAAGGAGAGCAGAGTGCAGTGGGGCCAGGTTCAGATCCTCTCATGGCAGGGTTTGCACATACAACTATTCTCACTGGAGACTGTGGTGGGTTTTTTTGCCCTACCAAGTATGCCTTCTTCTGAGAGTATTCAATTTCTCCTCCCACTGAAGATGACAGACAATAAATCAAAAGCAGAGAACATTAGCAGGACACCTGTGCATTTGGCTATGAGATGTGGACCCCGGTTTGCAACTTTCTAGAATGGTTTGGGTTGGAAGGGACATTTAAGCCATCTAATTCCAAACCCCCTACTGTAGGCAGAGACACCTTCCACTAGATCAGGTTGTTCAAAGCCCCATCCAGCCTGGTCTTGAACGTCTCCAGGGTATTATTCTCTGGACATTTGGTAAAATTGCTTTTCATTGCATTAAAGTAATTCATGTTAGATAAATCTAGTCTAAGCTTCTGTTTACTGTAATTGAGAAAAAATCAGGAGATAAGAATGTCAGTCCATATATATTTTTAACACTAAAATACTTTCAATTAAGCAGTATTTATCTAATGAAATGCTGAAGATTTCTTCATGCCCTTTGTCTTATTACTGTTTGGTGAAGGCATTTTCTATAATGCTGTGTAAACTGAATATTTGGTTGGGTGTATTTGTGCAGGCTAGTACAAATGTTATGTCTCTGATAATGAAAGAACAAATTTTTGAACAAAGTATAGAACAAGAAATCTGAAACATTGTCTCTCTCTCTATTTTAAACCTACAGTTTTCTCTTCTGCCTACTCCTAAAGCAATTTTTGAAGCACTTCATTGTGTTTCAGAGAGGCACTTACAATTTCCATCATTCAAATTGTCCAAGCAATAGTTTAAAAGCAACACTTTTTGTACTTGTTGGACTGAAGGTATTGAAAAGCATAGAAACTGCAATTTCTCCATCCAGTGGATGACATTGAAAGAGGTGGGGAATTCAGCCCACTGTTAAAATCTTACACTTTTTTTTTTTTTTTAATATCTAGATATTCATCATTCAAGACTCTAACTGTGATCATGTTTGCTGTAGTCATGGTTAACAAAATGTTCAACCATGTTCTGTTATGATGTAAAGTCAGTCTTTTTCACTGCTTATGAACTCTAAATGAGTTATAAAAAAAATCATCTTCCCACTTTGTTTCTTGTCTTTCACTGATAACCCAGAGATTTTACTGGTAAGACTGTGTTGTGACTTAAGGTAGCTTAGTACAGCTACACTGAGGAGATGACCTTGAAAATAGAAGTGCTTACCCTAAAAATATTTTACTCTCAGAGAGTCATCAAAAGAAAGAGTTTCCTTTCAGCACAATGAGAAGACTTTATCATTGTCACCAAAAGTAAGACTAGTATTATCCTTATGAGATTACTAATGATGTGTTCCTTTTCTGGAATATAGGATACAGTATTTTTTTAAGGTAAGTGCACACACATTGAATTTAATATTCTTTCCTTTACCCGCACCCTTCTGAAATAAAAGCCACATGGCAAAAATCATTTATTTCTCACAAAGCATTTGTGCTAACATTGCCTTCTGTTGGCATGGGACTAGTAATGTAAGTGCAGGTGTAACAGGGAGGTTCCTAGAGTGATTTGTTGCCTCATAACACAGTGTGCTCCAGGATTTGTAGTCTCACAGGGCATGCTGAGAAAGGGATGGCTGCAACCATGTAGGTATATTAAAGAGAGCTTTAAACTGACCCAGTCAGGGACTGAATACAGAGCAGAGATCTGCTGAAGCCCAGAGTTTGATAAAGGCAAATTTTTAAACCTGTGGTGAATTTCCTATTGCAAGAACTATGTCAGTCTGACAGAACACCCCAGATCGGTCCTCACAAGAGCAGAATACAGGGGGACAATCCCATCCCTCTCCCTGCTGGCCACCCTTCTGTTAATACAGACCAGGATATTGTTGGCCTTCTGGGCTATGAGGGCACACTGCTGGCTCATGTTCAGCTTCCATCCACCAGAACCCCCCGGTCCTTCACGACAGGGCTTCTCTCAGTGATTTATTCTCCCAGTTTGCACGCATATCTGGAAGAGTATGACCCAAGAGAAGCTCAAGGTGTTGTTGGACTGCAACAGGTTCTCATAGACCCATTTTGCAAGACTGTTTAGGTCCCTCTGGATATCATCCATTTCTTCTATTCCATCAGTTGCATTGATTAACATGTTGAAGAGCACCCCTCCCAAGAAAGACCCCTGGAGGACACTACTCATAATAAGCCTCCATCTGGACATAGAGCCATTGACCACAACCCTCTGTCTGCAACCATCCAACCAATTCTTTATCCACCAAATAATCTAGCCTTCAAATCCATATTTTTCCAGTCATAGTGTAATCATATAATCAAAGGATTCCACAGTCAGTGGTTTGGTTAATCAGTATTTTCAAATTTGAGATGGAATATTTTTAAATCTTCTGTTTCAAGGATTCAGGTTGTTCCTAACTTGACATTTCAGTAAAATTTTAGATTTTCCCACTTCTGAAAGGAAATGTCCAAAAGCGTTGGGAATATGTATATGCATGCCCAATGGAGATGTTGTGGTACACCATACAATAAACAGCTTGGAAACTCACAAATAAGGAAAATTTAGTATTTTAGATCATGTTTTAAATTTTTATCTTCAAACATTTTAAAGCAATCTACTTTCTAGAATTCATTTTTTATGAATTGTGAGATATTAGTAGCTCATTTTGAAGAAGAAATTAAATATGATAACTGGAAGGGTGAGACAACAGCCCTATCCTCACATATTTGGTTATGGCAATATTCCCAGAGTTCATTCGATTCAGGTAGTTATAGTGTATATGTAATACAAATAAGAAATTGTAACTTAAGAAAAACGAGTGTCAGGAGATTAGAAATGAAACTAAAGCTCCTGTTGGAAGGAAGATAAATCAAAAGAGCAATAGGATTTTTTTCTATTTAAAAATAAAATAAAAATGACAGTAAAAAAATATGGCAATAGCAGTAGATAAGCTGAATAAGCAGGTAAAGAGCTACAGATCCCAGGTGGATTCTCTGCTTATCTTCATTCTCGATTTAGTATATTACATTATGCACTACAAAAGAAAAGGTGATCAAATTCATTTTCAGTATATGCCAAGATATATAACAATATGAATTCATTTGCTAACTGTCGGTTTACCTCCTTCCTGAGCTGCAGTACCTCTGTGTTATTTCAGTTTTCTTAGACTCTTTTGAGCAGAAACTGTTAATCTTTTTGAATACATTCTAGTTTATGCTGCTATTTTTTGTGAAGGTTATGTGAGGCCAGCAGACTGAGGATCTAAACTTCTAGACCCACATTTGCTTGCTTTTTATAAAATATAACATTCAAAAGATAAGATCACTACAGTAACTCCTTGCAGCACATCTTTGTTTTCTGTATAAGCTTCACCAGAACAAAACTGTGTAATTTTTCTCATCCCAAGGACACTGCACTTTTATTGATTTACTTATGGAAATAATTCATGTGATTCACCATCAACAAAACAAAAAAGAAAGCAATCACCAAGACGTAAATTTGACAGATAGCAGTCCATGGCTTTCTGACATGATGTCAACAGTTTATGGGCTGGTTCGACCCAGTTCCATGACTAGCAGGGCTGAAGGACCTGCAGATCTTCTCTCCAGGAAAGGGAAACAGGGAAAAAAGGGTAGAGAGATGGGCCCAAAAACAAAACAGAACAGTTGCGATGATCTTAGGAGAAACAAACTATTTAACTAAATAAGATATTGGAATGCAAGATTACACACTTTAATATATTATAATACAATATAATTAGAGTTGAAGCTAATTAGTCAAATAAAATGACAGTGTTTGAAAATTGATGGCCTTACTTTCATGCTGAGGTGAAACGTGCAGGCTGGGCAAGCAGAAGAGAAGAGAGAAAGGTCCTGTGACTTTGCCAAGTATTTTATCTCCTTTCTGAATGCAAAGTCCCCTGGGGTATGTAGTACTTGTTCTCTTCCAGGGCAGGTACCCAGAACTGGAGCATTAACTCTTTAACTCCCAGTGTACTACATGATGTTATGATGTGGAATATCAAGAACAAAGACTCATAAAACCATGACATATTATAGCACTAAGATGTTCACAGAGTTGTGAATTATGAAACTGCTTTCTAAAGGTGAGTGAAATTGAACAATTTTGTAAAGTGTGTTGTGGTGGAAGCGCACTGAAAAGCCCACACATGCTAGATATCTAGTGAATGGAAAGCAGATATTTCTTGTGTGTCATAATACTATGTTATGTATGAATGGAGCGGACTTATGAAAAGCTTCATAATACATACTGGTACCAGAAATTGGATCCGAATGCAAAAACAGCAAGAGATGCAAAAAACTGAAATCTTTCAATAATATTTCAGTTTTGACTGGGAATAGAGGCAACCAAAAATACATGAATAGCTCAGATAGACTTTGATTCTGTCTTAAGAGTGAAGTCTACATAAAGTATGCTCACAGTGGCAGGCAAATTAAAAAAATTAAAAAGTAATAGTAGATCCTTATAAAATTTCAGCTTTTTTTTCCCCTGTTTTTGTTTTCCTTCTTTTTTTTCAGGATCAAAACTTTCTCATCATCTTCTTTCTTCCCTCCTCTTGTTTTCCCAATTCATCTTCCCTTTCCTTACCGTAGCAAAAATCTTCAAATCAAGACTATAAATCAAATATAAACTAACTATTTAGATTTCTTATAAACAATTATTTTCAATCCTGACATTCAAGAATTATCAGAAAAACATAAAATGCTTTTTTTTCTGTTATCCTTAGTCACAATTTCTTGTAATGAACTCTGGTTAGGACCCTTAACTTTTAAAATTAGTGGGTATAGGTTTTGATACTTGATACTTTTTAAAGAATTTTTTAGAATAATAAAAGTAATAATAAAAAAGAAGACAAAAATTGTTTCAGATTATCAACATATTTCAAATCAGAATGAGTCTTTATAATTCCCAATTCATCAAAATAGATGAAGTAAGAAAACTATTACTGATTCATTCAGACTGGCATATGACAACTCATTTCATGCCAGCTGAGTTATAGGTACTGATGTATACAAAATTGTGTATCAAAACTTTCCCCTAAGTCCTAGATATGTTGACTGTCTGCCATGCCGTGTATTCAGAGATGTAATTTATTTGGCTACCTATCAATATCTGGCCCCAAATTTGAGGATACCATGAAGACATTCATGGATGCTTAAAATGGGATGAATTCTGGCTGCATCTCTCCTAATGTACTGATATAGATGTTTATCTACTTTGCTGAATGCTGAATATTTTCCAGACTTTTCATGTTAGCAAGTAATGAATAATAAAGAAGTCTTTTATTCAGTAATGGCTTTGTATGATAAAATCACTTGATAAAGCAAGGAATTTCAGAAGGTGAGGGAGCCCTTAGGTTTAAAACTAAAGAACCAGACATGAACATATCAAGTACCTAAATGTTTCATTGCTCTTATGGGGGAGAATGGCTAGTAACTGACTGTCTTAGTAGAATTCAGTATTGAAAAACCATTATATAACAAGAAAGAGCTATTTAGTGTAAGTCTGGGCATTGTAAGTACAGAATAAAATTTCTAACAAGACAGTTGCTAGTTATTAATAACAGAGATGAAAAGCTGGTGATTCTTCCAAGCATGAAAATCACTGAAAGCATTACATGCGCATGGAATGTCCAAGGGAAACCTATTTCAGAATTATCTATTAGGTTTGGAAGTGCACTGAATTTCTAGATTGTAAATAATGTTTCAATTATGGTTTAAACATCAAAAACTTTTTAATACTCTTAGTAAATCTACTTTGATGTGCTTTTCTCTATTCTTTTCACCACTGTTTTGTTCTGTGGAGAAAAGGAATACTGTTTTGACTGAAAATTTACAGAACATTCAAAAAGAAAGTTTTAGCATTTAAGCAAACTCTGATGAATGATTCAAATAAAAGGCTAATCTTACATCTGCATTTGAATTGCTTATGTTAAAAAAAAAAAATGCTGCTTGTGTTGCCACTGCTGCTATTCGGTCCTGCAAAAGCAGCTGTCTGTTACCCACCCTTCTGCATACAATTAAAATTGCTATATTTTAGAAAGACTTTATCATCTTCTACTACATCAATTCAGAGTAAAATTCACATTTAGTATAAACAAGCTAAAGACAATGAGTGTTATACTAGCAGTGATCTGCACTTCCATCATTAAGACAGACTTTATCATTATGTGTTTTTACATAATCAGACCAATCCTAAAATCAGCTTGTTTTAGTTTATGTTTAGCCCCTTGGGTACTTAAAACTGCATTGTCAAAGGATCTGTGAATCAATGTGTCACTCTAGAATCAGGCTTTATTTTCTTGCTGTTCATGTTGTTCTTGTTGTTTCTCACTTAAGGTCTTAGAAATGGAATCTTTCCCAGTAAAATCTTTGTACTGTACTGATGTTCTTTTAAATTGTTTGACTCTTACGGTCCGTATATTTATCCTACATTTCTCTATAAAGTGTCTGTCATTTTGTCACATATGGACAGTTGTTTTGAAAAATAAAGATTACAGAAGATTTACTTCTGAATGGAAAATATGTCAAGTGTTAAAGCAATGATAAAATCTTATAATTGCAGGGTATTTTCTCCAGAGATCTCATCAAACATTAAAAATATTTATTTATTAGAGAATAAATAATGTTTTCTATAAAGGTATTATTTTACATGATAATGAAAAAACGTCTGTGGAATTATTGCTCATCCAAGACTTCACACTACATCAGTAATGTAGTCAACAAATAATTATACATCCCATTGTAGCTACTGCAAAAGAAAACAGAATGAAATACTACCTTCTTCATTTTAAAGGGATTACATTTTCACATGAGAATGAATGACTTCCTCTTCTGCTTTTATTCATTTCAAACTGTCAGATAAACGTATCAGCTTTGACATGGTGGGATATAGATGTATTTTGGCTTACCTTAAATCTAACTAAACCCTAGACTGAGAAAAGTTGCAATCCAGACTTTCTACTGAAAGAAGCAGGTGACTATGTGATCCTGAGAGTTTCCTCAGAGATAGAAGTTCTGCTGTCACTGTCAGTGGGCTAAATCTACAATTTGCTTACACGGTATTATGAGACAGAATGAGACACAGTGTCTTCTACTGTGGCTAGTTGGATTGCAGATCAAGAAGTATGAATTTATACTTGTTACCTGTTGCCTTGCACCTGGCAACCCATGTTCTTTTAGCTCTGCACCTGTGCTGGACTATTGGGTTAAACCTACCCGGGCCAAAGAACTGCACGTGAATACGAATATGGTGAGCAGAAAAATGGCGTTTATTGCGTCGTGCGATTTACCTATATACCTATCCTACTTTGTCTACGCCCCTTATGCATACATTAACCTTTTGACACCGAGCAAGGGGAAAGTCCTACCATGTCACATCCCGAATCCTCGCTGTCGCCTACTACAACATTACCTAAAGGTATATCAGACAGATTATTGTTCATGTTAATATTTATTCCGAGATGCAGAAGCACTAGCTAGTACCTTGTATAACATACACCTCTGTGGTATAAATATGAATTATACTAAGGTGAGAATAAATTTTCTTTAACAGAAATACTTATTTTTTTTTCTGAAAATAGATTGGTTTTCTCTACCACAACATATCTGACAAATAAAGAAATTTGATGGGTCAAGAACATAATTTTATATGTCTTTGTCATCAAATTATTTACACTTTGTGCAAATATATGAAATAGAATGGATTAATAGTATGCTACTACATGTGCTCAAGTCAAGTGACAAGAACCACTGGAAAATGTTTTCTGAAGCAATCCTTCCATTTGGCACTGTGGCTGAACTAATAATGGATTCAAAACAATTTTTAAAGACAGGCAGTGACCATAATTTGGATCAAATACAGAATTTTCTTTATGAGAATTATTTTATTCAGTCAGAGGCAATTCTAACATATCTCAGATCAGATTATAGATAATATCTGGTATTCATGGATCTGATGCTTGTCTTCCAAACATTTGAAAAATGTTAAGAATTACGTGTATCACTAAACATCCTATTAAAGCTGAATTTACATTGAGAATCTTAAAGATGTTTTGGATCCAGATTCATCTGTATTAGCAACAGTGTAAGAATCCTTGGCAACTTGGAAGTACATAATCATCATAAGCTTTCTGCATGTGCCAATGTGAGCGAGAAAGGTATTTTGAGAAGCCAAGAGCCAAGTCAAGGTATCATGCTCTGTGATAATTTTACTAATAATTTTAAATAAAATAAGACTTTCTTTCTGCAATGCCCAAGATTGTCTCACCACTTATAAGAGATAAAGCCCTGTAAAACGAACGAATAGAATATAAATGTAGGAAAAGCTAAAACACCTTCGTTTTCTTTACATGTCTGTTATCAAGTAGACATAGTTATAAATAAGATCCATCTATCACTGTAGTGTATATTATGAGCTCACTCAGTTAAACTGAGGTGAGTTTGGATTCAAAACATCAGTAGAAATTTACTTAATTTCAAAGGTATTGCTATAGCTCATAGCTTCTGGATGGGCTATGGCCCAATGAAGCAAAAACTACTGGTGTTGTCAGGTCTTGGATTATTCTGTAAAGAAAGAAGGTCAGTCTAGATTTCTGTTTTGAAGACTTATTTAACACAAAGATTAACTCTAATTCTTCTAGTTAAGAAGAGTTATTCTGTTCATTCCCAAATTAATAGTTTTCTGTCTATATACCTATGAACCTAAACAGAATTAATTAACAACCTGACCAGTTTCTCAGAAACAGAGGTCAAGTGTCATCTCAAATTGCTTTTTACAGTTTATCTTTCTCTCATAATTCAATTAGCAGTGGGTAAACTTCAGAAAAGCTTAAACTCACATCCTAAACACTGTATACTTACCTACACAGTCTGTCCATCTGAATATGTACAACTAGGCTTCATTGTGAGATATAGATACTACTGTAGCTCTTGTAATGCATAAATAAGAAAAGTGTTTTCATCATACCATTTTGTAAATTGTTCAATCAGCACAATCAGAAATGTGTTTCTATGCAAAGAGACGGCATTTCACATGAATAAGGTCATCAGCATAAAACTATTTTTTCAACATGCAGAATTCTGCATTTCATTTTTCCCAATGCTTTAGTTACTTATTTTCTCACAAGCTAAAGAAAGTTTGATGTCCAAAAAATATCCAGGATGTGTGAAATTTTTCTATGCTGGAAATTATTATTGCTATGTTTTATCAAACAGTAACCAGAATATGCCATGATTAGGCTGGTATTCAGAAGAAAATAAAGGATGGAATAAACTACCAAGTGAGTTTAAAGTGAAAATATGTTAAACAGTGATGTTAGACTAGTTCTTTCTTTTTTCCTTCATTTTTCAAAATGAGTTAATTTCAGTATAAATGCATACTATATTGCCAATTCATTCTAGTCTTTTTCTCGGAATGCATCTTGTGATCTATGTTTCCTGAGTTCTTGTTCTGGAGCCACTGAATCTTTATATGTTCATACAAAGTATGAGCGGAGAATCAAACTCAGTGATACACCAGCATCCATGTGATAGCAGACGAATTTTCTCAAGATCATCCTACATTTTTCATCTTATATCCATAGATGACTTAAGAATCACTATGCAGGTGCTGGGTCTAATTGAAATTGCAGATACACAACAAGCCCAACATCGGAAATTCCTTCTGCAAAGTGTCTTTGTATTACATTGATTATGGAATCAGTTATACCAGGGTTGTTACTAGGAGTGTGGTAAGCCTGACAAATGAAAAATCCTCCTGTTTTGCAATATCCTGCTTTGGTTACATAGAAATTCTTCAGAAAATACTTCAGAAAATCCACGAGCTGAACTCAGTCTCCAGGCTATCACTTCTGCCTATCATCACGGGATTTAGCCTTCTGCCAAGAATGGAACTGAGTCACTTTTCTTAGGAATGGTAAGCATTACACAGAAACTTTGAGCTTAAACTTTTGTGTCTTGAGAATTACTTTTCTTTCCTCTAACATGCAAAAATACCTAGTAAGCTTACCGTGTGCAATATTTGTAAATGCTGTTTTACACCATGAAAGAATAGTGACACAATTCTGTTGACGCACTTCAATTCTGAAATTTAGCACACCTTTATTTTCTAGTTCTCCTTCTACATGAAGAAAAATTTGCCAGTTAATACAGATGATGTATTTTTTCTAACATGAACCAGAGATTACTGTGAGGTAGCCAAAACTATTTTCAGTTATGCAGTAAACAGGCTTTGAATCTAATTCCTTGAGATACTTCAGCTAAGCTGCTGCTTCATTTACCTCCCTTCAGTAGGACCAAATACTTCTCTAAAACAAACTCTTTCTGCTAAGCATCTGTGGCAGTCTGCTTGGCAGCTGTACACATAATTTGGGTCACTGTGTTGGAATTTGAGCATATACGTATATATTCTGTGCCACCTCTGACACTATTATGTCATGAATTGCCTGCACAAATGAATACATGATGATAGTGATTTATTCTGATAAAAGAGTCTGTATGACCTGAAAGTAATTTTTTTACAGTAAGGGCACAATATATAATTAAGAACATTTATGAGCTTGAGACCTGTTCCTACACTTTTTTTCTGTATTTTCTCAAAACTGTACCCTTAATGACCTCTCTCCTAATTGAAAAAATGGAAATTCCCTGTAGATATTGTTTAAACTATATCATCAGCACAGAAGATATACAGACAACATAAAACAGAAAGAGTAGAATTACCATGTAATAGATCTCAGCTGGTATAAACCAGTGTTACTGTGATTTGCATCACAGGAGAAGTTGGAGTAATCTTCCTTTAACAGAATTCAGGAATCCCCAAATGCAAGAAGTAAAAGTCAAAAAATCTATCTCTTGATCAGAATTTTATAAAACTTACATACAGTTCAGCATAGCTAACAAGAAATATAAATTACGTAAATCTAGTGAAGAAATTCTGTTAAGAAATCTTACAGGGATATGAGCACATCAGCCAATTACGTAGACCTCATAAACTCCATTGACAGTATTTACCTCTGCTTTTGCTGTAGTTTAGTTACTAGTCAGCGTAAAATGAATTTAATTTGCTAGATCATACTGGTACCATTTACTGTTAAGATTTCATGGCTTTATGGGAACATCACACATCAGTGATCACAGATACTCGTATATTATTGAGATTCCTGCTACACCAGTTGTGGCTGTCTTTCAGCATTTTTAACATTATATTAATAGTGTTTAAAACTTCTCTGGAAAGAAAGAGAAAATTAAGAGTGATAAGACCCACAGATGAAGCTTTTTCAGATTTCAGGACAGATGTAGTTGTGCGAATTTTACTTTTGCTCTTATTTAATATAGACCCTTGCCAGTATTGGTTTTGACCTGCTTTAATAACTGAGTAACCAGGTCTCTGATGTGTAGAGGGTATGATGACCCTCTTTCAGATGAACAGTTATGAAGAATCACCATACAGTCTAGTAAAAAAAAAAAAAAAGAATTCAGAGTAAAATGAAAATGAATTCTTTTTTGCTTTCTTGAATGTGAATAATTGGTTAGAACATAAAATTAAGGGTACGTACTTCCAGTTTCTAAAATAAATATATTATAAATACATAAGCAATTTTTTTAAACTATCAGCATATATACCTTTGTATGTTTTGGAAAGATGCAGATACAATGCAGATTTCCTTTCTTGGTCTTTTATGACTTATTCTTGAACTTGGGTGAACTGCTCTGGGGTGAAAAGATTGAACTAAGTTCATTTAGGGCCTCATTTGATGAAAGGCAGAAGATTGTGATCAACAGCATATGGGATTAGGGTTGGGGGAGAAGTTGACATTTTTATGGAATAATGGTGATTAGTAATACTGAACCTTTCAAAATTGTCTGTGAACAGCTCTGCAGCTAAGACTTCTTGGTGTTCATAGATTTATAATCTATGGACAGAAACAGAACAGAAGCTTTCATCACCAGGATATCTCATTTCAAGAAAACTTTACCAAACAGTTGAAAAATCTGCACTTCCTGAGAGCAGAAGTGAAAGAGGTTCCTCAGTCATTTTTATTCTTACACTGTTCCCTGAAGAACCTGGAGGCTCAGGAGGTCACACATTAGCACTTGCAACAAAATCAACAAAAGACTACCAATACTTTATTCAAATAATACAATAAGAAACTCCACAATTGATCAGATATTGGAGGAGTCACACTTCTACAAATTTTCTTTTAATTGGATTTCTTAAAGTGCACTTCCATTATTTACACTCTTGGTTGAAGAATCAGAAATACACCAACGGTATATAACCCAGAAGCTACAAGCATTACAATCTATGAAAAAATTCTTTCCGAGAAACTACTCAAAATATTTTCTATACTAAGGAAACTTGATAGGACTGTAAAGACTGGAGCCTGTATCTGAAATTTCTTTCTCAAATACATAATTTAAAGTAATAAAGTCTGTCAGTCTGTGACTGAAGAAAATGATGCATATGTCCACCTTAGCAGAAGAAGCACAATAAGAGCACAGCCTGAAGAACTAGTGTTGAGAATCTCACATTTCAAATTTTTTTGTTTTGTTTAGTATGGAGATGATTTCACATTTATCCTTGTTTGGTCCCATAAACGAGAAGTCCACTTGTAGCAGGAAGGAACTAGGAGATCTAGAAATCACAGCTTCTAGAAACTCAGTTCTTTCATACTGGGCTCACTCCAATATATGAACTAAGACAATTAAGAAAACTGAGTTTCACTCTGGAAGAGCAGTTCTACTGACATCCACGCAGACACATTTTATGCCTCTCAAAATGTACCTGTGCAAATGGTTGGTTACATCTACTCAATGAATGGGGAACTGAAAGAGAGGATTATGAGAGGTAAGTGAAAGAAAAGGGGACTAGAAGTCTGAGATGGCAAACATGATGGGCAAAATATTACAGAAATGAAGGGCTTGTGACAGAATGATCACACGTCTAGTACCCTTTAGAAAGCAGTATCAGAAAAGAAAGATTCTCAAAGTGAAAGTCCCTCCTAGGCTGTACAGCATAGAAATTTGAATCAAAGTACTTGTTCAACTATGAGGATGTTGCTTGTACATATATATATATATTTGCATTTTTTGCACTACTTTTGCTTTTTATTTTAGTTACTATTTATTTGATTCAAAGTGATTAAGCATCTTTCTCTTTAATGTTTTCAGATCTGAATATGATCCTTCTAATACTAAATATGCTATGCTTAAATAAGCAAAATCCATACTAATAGAATTGCAGACTTAAAAAAAAGAATTAGTGATTTTTTAAGATAGTTACTTGCAGCACACTCCAAGAATAAAGTGATATTTTCACTGTTGTGCTAGTTTCTTGCTAGAATATGCTGGCATTGGTTTAACATACAGTGTCAAATTTTCGGAGTTGATACAAACTGCCAATTCAAACTCTCTTTTCCCTTAGCTTTTCTTTTATTCCACCTCCAAAGAATAATCTTTCATGAGGACTTTAGGGACTGAGTCATTGTTCAGAATCTAAAACACAAGGCAGAGCAGTAATGATAATGAATGTACTTTCGGATAAGATATGCCAATTTGAAAGATCTCAAGTCTCTTTGTAGGCTTTCTACATATTATTACATAGTGTTATGTGCTGTCTTATTACTGATTTGATTTGTTATCTTTATTATCACTTCATACCAGCATCTCAGCTTTAAAGCATGTTTAATACTACAAGTTATCAGTTCTTAACTAAAGTCAAATCAGTATTCAAAAAATATAGGCTCCTTTCAGTTGTTCCATTCCTGCATTTAAGATAGGAACAGTCGTGATAGGACATCATGACCTCTACATCCTTTATGTCTTGAGGACAGAGAATATCTATAGCAAAGGCAATAAAATTTTCACAGATACTAAAAATGCCTCCTAAAACATAATTTTCAGAGAGGGAGCCTCTTTGCAAGACTTTGAGAATTCAGAACAATAGTTTGCCAGTTTCATTGCCCTTCTCTGGACACACTCCAGGGCCAGGGCCTCAGTGTCTTTCCTGTAGTGAGGGGCCCAAAATTTAACACAGTACTTGAGGTGCGGCCTCACCACTGCTGAGTAAAGAGGTACAATCACTTCCCTGCTTCTGCTAGCAACAGCTTTTCTGATACAAGCCAGAATGCTATTGGTCTTCTTGACCACCTGGGCAAACTTCTGGCTCATGTTTAGCCGAGCATTGACTATACCCCCAGGTTTCCCCTACACAGTCTTCTAGCCACTCTGCCCCAAGACTGCAGTTGTGGCCAAAGTGCGGGACCTGGCACTTGGTATAGTTGAACCTCATCTCATTGGCTTCAGCTCAGTGATCAAGCCTGTCCAGATCCCTCTGAAGGGCCTTGCTACCCCTGGGCAGATAGACACTTCCAACCAACTTGGTAAAGATGGCCATCAATAAAGATGACCTGGATGAGGGCACTGAGTGCACCCTCAGTAAGTTTGCAGATGACACCAAGCTGGCATGAAGTGTTGATACCCCCAGGCATGATCTGCCTGGGGGTAGAAAGACCCTACAGAAGGATCTGGACAGGCTGGATAGCTGGGCTGAAGCCAGTGGGAAGAGGTTCAACAAGACCAAATGCCAGCTCCTGCACCTCGGCCATAACATCCTCAGGCAACTCTGCAAGCTTGGGGCAGAGTGGCTGGTAGACAATGTAGAGGAAATGGACGTGGGGGTATTGATTGATTCTCAGCAGAATGTGAGCCAGCCATGTGCCCAGGTGGCCAAGAAGGCCAGTGACATGCTGGCTTGCATCAGAGACAGTGTTTCCAGCAGGAACAGCAAAGTAGTTCTCCTGCTGCACTCAGCACTTGTGAGGCCGCACCTCGAGTACTGTGTCCAGTTTTGGGCCTCTCACTGCAAGTAAGATGGAGTGTGTTCAAAGAAGGGCAACAAGGCTGGTGATGGGTCTGGAGTACAGGCATTATGAGGTGCAGCTGAAGGAGCTGGGACTGTTCAGTCTGGAGGAGGCTCAAGGGAGACCTTACTACTCTCTATAACTATGTGATGGGAGGCTGTAGTGAGCTGGGTGTTGGCCTCTTCTCTCATGTTACTATTGATAGGACTAGAGGGAATGGCTTCAAGCTGTGCCCAGGGAGATTCAGGCTGGGCATTAGGAAATACTACTTCCCTGAGAGAGTAATCAGGCAGTGGAATGGGCTGCCCAGGGAGGTGGTGGATTTGCTGATCCTGGTGGTGTTCAAGGAACATTTGGATGTTGAGTTGAAGGACCTGGTTTAGTGAGAACTATTGGTGATAGGTGGATGGTTGGATTGGGTGATCCTGTGGATCTTTTCCAACCTTAGTGATTCTATGATTCCATAATTCTATGATTTTATACTGAAAAGGACAGGCCCCGCTACTGACCCCTGCAGAATACCACTCATGACTGGTTGCCAACTGGATTTTACTCCATTTACCACCACTCTCTGGGTCCTGCCCTCCAGTCTGTTCTTTACCCAACTAAGAGTGTCCAAGAGTGTCCGAAGTACCTGTCCAAGCCATGGGCTGCCAGCTTCTCTCCTTGTGGGAGATGGTGTCGAAGGCTTTGCTGAAGTCAAGGTAGAGAACGTCAACAGTCTTTCCCTTATCCACCAGGCAGGTCACTAGATCATAGAAGGAGAACAGGTTACTCAAGCAGGACCTGCCCTTCACAAACCCATGCTGGCTGTAGTATCTATCGAAATTGAAACTGGTTCATGAAAATAAGATTATCAATCATGACCCTGGAGAAAATTGTTACACAATTTTTAAGAAGAAATGCAATGATTATATACATTATTTTTAAAGTCCTTAAAACAAATCTCTTTTTAATTCTTTTTAGATTTTGGAAGAAAACACAATAAACAATTCTGGGAAATAATGTCCCTCTTTCAGTGCTAAAAATATCAAGTACATTAAAATGGTACATTTTTGAAATGTAATGAAAAATGGATCAAGTAGAAACTAAAAAAAAAAAAAAAATATATAGAGAAAGTTTTATACCTTAATCTTAATATCTGAATTTGAAGTTCTATTCTTTTAAATGAAGTATATTTGATGGCTCACTGTGTAAACTGAACTATTTTACAATAATTTGCACTGGAGTTGTGACATTCTCTTTACAATTTGAAATGTGGAGGCAGCACATCTGACAAGGGACATATAATTCTAACACCTCAGTGAACATTCAACCACTTATCATCACCACTTCCTTTGAACGTTACATCCTTTCTGTACAAGGAAATATCTGAGGTTTTTCCCAAAGGTCTGTTTCATTATCTTAGATTGCTAAATTCTGTCGCCAACACTCTGGAGCACTGATATTGACATGTGGCAGGAAAATGAACATGAAACACACTGACGAAACTCAATACTCACTTAAGTCATATTAATGAACCAAAGTATTCTTTCATTTTACATGACGACTTTTTTTGGCAAAACATGAAACATTGTGAAGATGCTCTTTTAGTACCCTAAAGTCTGGTGTAAAGTTTACTATGTCTAACTTAGATACTTAAATATTCTGTCACCATGTTTTAGCTGAGTCCTTTTAATTTAATGTCTTTTATTTTCCATTAGTCACAGTAGGTTGAAAATTATTATTCTATACATTTTAGAAGCATGCAGCAAAGACGTGGGGAAGACTAGAACCACAAAGGATTTAGGTGTAGCAGTTTTGACATACCAACTCCCTGTTCCTTTAAAGTTATTCATCAGTATAATCCCCAGTCATCAATTAATGAGTAGGGCTCGCTATACATTGAACTGTGCAAAAAAAAGTGGAAAATGTAAATGCCAAAACATGACATAGGCAAGCCAGCAAATAGGGACTATTGGAGAAGGCTTTGGATAGATATACCCTTCATTAGTGTTTGATCTAAGGGTTCTTAGAACTCTGAGACACACAGAACAGGAGAACTACATTTTTCTAATGTGTGTCTACAGCAGTTAAGTTGAGGATATTCTGTTTCCTTAATTTGGATTTTTTAATTTTTCTCACAGATAGGAAGTCTAAAATCTTAAATCTTCATTTACAACTTACAAAAACAGAATGAATAAACATGCTCTTTGATCTGTGTATGCATGCATAGACTTCTTTATTTGAATCTCAAATCCAGATGAAACATCTATGGCATGATTTCTAACAAGATTTTAGAAATAATTATTCCATGACAATATGTAGGCAAAAAACAGAAGGGAAATATGTAAATGAATTGAATCTATTAGTTTTTTCCAAGTCTAGTCCTATATTATCGTGACTGAAGTAGTGACCTTTAACAAGAATAGAAGTATCATCTTATGGCATAGAAATACTACATTAAGTAGTTAATGCTTCACTTTCTTATAGTCTGACTTGAAGCAAATTTTAGGAATGCCTTTTTGAAATAAAGAAATAAACTCCTTTTTTCTTCTGTGTTTTACCATCTGTTCCCAGATAAAACTAAGGAAGAGCTACAGTATTTCTATGTTTTTAACATCTTGACCTTTTCAGATTAATGTCAAAAGTATCGGCATAAATTTTTGACAGCATAATGAAGAAAATATATCAGTACACCAGAGGCAACACTGTGTATATGTACTTTCCAGTACCATGCACAATCAAACATGTGAGGAATGTGTACAGGCAAATGGATTTTCCCTTACTTATCCTAAAGAAACTGAGCTAATCTGGATTTTTCTTTTTAAACAGAGTACTCTTAAGATCTTAAAAGAGAAGAATGCAAGAAAAACTTTATGAAAGGGAAACTAATTTGCTTCATAATCTTTAAAAGTGGAAAGCATGGATATATATATTGAGAACATAAAATCTATCTGCACTTAGTTTTAAAACAGTTTAGATTTAAAATTTCACACCTTTGAAAAACAAAAAATCCCTTATAATAACTTATGTTTTTCTTATCCACTGCACTGTAAAAAAGGAATGTTAATTACTTTATTTTTTCTTTCAGTGTAAGGAAAGTCTTAATTTCATCTACCTTGAAAATATGCCCAGACCACAAGTACTTAAAAGCAAGGGAACACATGCAAGTCAAAAAAGAATGAAAGGGAGACTTCCAAAATCTGTAATTTTCCTTACTTTGTTCTTTGCAAATGAAATATAATGCATCATGGATATTATCATCCACTGACATCAGTAAGAGGTACTTGAAGATCTATCTGTAGCACATATATTTCCTATTCTTAAATCTACTGTAGCTAAAAGAAAGATTCTCATTTGCTTTAGCAGCAAATAACAAAATAAGAAAATAATTCTCAAAACTTAAATTTCAGTTTGTTCTTTTTTTTTTCCCACTCTTTCCATTCAGAAATTATTCTATTCAACGTGACATCATAAATTCCAACTGAATATTTAAGTGAAAATCAAGAGTTTCCATTCAAAAATAAAGGAATTAACATCACCCACAGTCAAACAGATTTGGCTATCCTAATAGCCAAATCTCCTAATCATATTGCCAAGAAACTACAGTGGAAATCTAAAGACAAGGATTCTGATATTTTGTCTTCAATGTTTTGTCTTCAGTTACTCATTTTAAAGACCACTGTGAAAATAATATGTTCTTTAGTTGTGTCCAGAAAAAAGATTTTCCTTAAAAAAAATTGTAATTCCTCAACAAACACTCGTATTTATAGTATGGTGCACGGGTATTTACCAAAACTGCAACATAAGTCCATCTGGGATGAGAACTGGTTGTCATAGCCTTTTTTCTAGAAATATCTTTGTTTTCTACTGGAAGGAATCTGGACAGTGTGGTGAGGGAAACATTTTCCATTTCAAATATTTTGCTGTTGTAGATGGTGAACAAAACAGCACCCTAGGATCAAGATATGCTTGCAGCAGATCTTCCCAGCTGCTTAGTTTAGACTGAGCCTCTATGAGTTAGTTCAAAATGTACTTAAGTCAATGGCAAGGTTTTCTTTCAACTGTGGTGGGCTTTTGGAGCACACCTTAAATTTACATTAACAATAATATGAGACTCTTCAAGTGAGATCAAAAGACGAATTTTATGATCATAGAATCATAGAATAACTGAGGTTGGAAAAGACCTCAAAGATCATCAAGTCCAACCACAGCCTAACCATAGTACCCTAACTCTAACAACTCTCTGCTAAATCATATCTCCGAGCACCACATCCAAATGGCTCTTAAACACATCCAGGGATGGTGACTCAACCACCTCCCTGGGGAGCCTATTCCAATGTTTAACTACACTTTCTGTAAAAAAATGTCTCCTAACATCCGACCTAAACTTAACTTGGCGCAGCTTGAGGCCATTTCCTCCCATCCTGTCACCTGTCACCAGTGAGAAGAGACTTGCCCCGATCTCACTGTAAGCACCTTTCAGATACTGGAAGAGAGAAATAAGGTCTCCCCTCATTCTCCTTTTCCCCAGACTAAGCAGCTGCAGCTCCCTCAGCCTCTCCTCATCGGGCTGATTTTCCAAGCACTTCAGAAGCCTCGTTGGCCTTCTCTGAACCTGCTCCAGTACCTCCATATCTTTTTTGTACTGTGGTGCCCAAAACTGAACACAGTACTCGAGGTGAGGCCTCACCAGTGCCGAGTACAGGGGCAGGATGACTTTGCTGGTCCTGCTCACCACGCCATTCCTGATACAAGCCAGGATGCCATTGGCCTTCTTGGCCACCTGGGCACACTGCTGGCTCATATTCAGCCGACTGTCCATCAGCACACCAAGGTCTCTTTCCATCAGGCAGCTTTCGAAATAACAATTATGTAGACATACACAGGCATGCATTCCTGCCCACTCAACAGAATTTCTTCAAAGAGATTAGGCACAAATGAACAGAATTGGGAATAATTTGAACTGGTTTGACATGAAAACTCCAGAAAGTTATAAATTTGAGATAATCCAAATGAAATACGGAAATAAAATTTAGTTGAAAGTTTACAATACAGGACACGATTAACAAAGTGTAATGTAGTTTTCAAGTAAAATATGCTGAGGTAACACATGATAGCTAACAAAGCAGAGGTTTTTTTTTTACCAGGTTTCTGTGATTTACCTTTGTTTGAAACTATGTGATTACTTCCAGCTCTTCCATTACCAAATACAAAGTAATACTTTCAAAAGATGCATCATATTTCTTACAAAACAGAAAATTTGGAATGACTGACACAGGTGTTCATAAAATAGTGAATGTGTATTTCTCAAGTTTTTCAAGAAAGACCTAATCTTTGGTGAATCTGATCTGGAGTTGTCTCTTTAAGCTGAGGTAATGTTTTCATAGGTATTCTAGTAACATGAGAGATTTATGTAGTTCTTTATTTGCTCTGATCAAAATTTCATTTTTTAAATGTTGTCAGTTTTCTTGGCTGGCCAACTCAAGTCTTCTCTAGTGGTAGAGAAGTTATGGTTGTCAAGGGATCTTTCTGTAGTGACAGTATAATTATTTTTTGTCCATTATTGTTGACAGGGATGATTTCTGCCCTGTAAATGTAGCATTCCTTCCTCACTTACTTTCACTGAGTGTATGCTGTGATGGAAGAAGATAAATCTGAATCATAGTCACTGCTACATGTTCATGTGTTTTTAAGTCATGATCATATTCCTTGAGCTTTTTTCCACAGATCTGTCTGAATACCATACAGACTGCAGTAAGTGGCACATAACATGCTGTATATTTCAACAAGATACTTCTCAACACATCCTCATAGTGCTTTGAAACCTTTGCTGACTGCATTAGGAGCAAGATTTTCTTAATATTCACAAGTAGTTTATTATTCAAGACCACTATAATTTTCCTGTAAC
The DNA here is from genome assembly GCA_030625065.1 of Alectoris magna. Lineage (NCBI taxonomy): Eukaryota > Metazoa > Chordata > Aves > Galliformes > Phasianidae > Alectoris > Alectoris magna. The sequence continues at coordinate 18,261,699 of CM060565.1, forward strand.
TGTTGAGAATACTGCTGAGAAATAATATTCTTAGCTGTTAAGGATTAACTTTGGTTTTAACATGAATAGTTTGACTTCAGAATTCCAAAATATGTTAATCCAGTATGAGGATTACATGCACAAAGATGCAGTCTCTTTGTTGAAGAATTTGGTGGGGTTTGTGCCAATAAAAGAGAGCCTTAGCCTCCTACCATCCACTCTGTCTCCTGTAGGTTGTAGCTAAGTCATATAGCATGGTTTCCTAATGCTTCTGCTGTGGGAGTTTTGACACTGAGAAGTGATATGTGGGAGGTGTTCTTGTCAGACACTCTCTGTGATAGTCTTAATTTTAAACCAACTTGTCTTACCATTTGTCTTTACTATAGACCTATGCTGTTTTGAAGAGGCAAACAAGCAATCTTTGCTATCTATCTACTATTATGCTTCTATTTCAAGACTATGCTTCTTTAGATAAAGTTGCATTTAAGAAGATTATATCTGTGCTGAATTTATTTCTGGCCTCTGAGAAGAGTTCATGGGATGAATAAGGGTGATACATTTCTTAGATCCGATGAGCTGTTTCTCAGTTTGTCAGATCTGCTCATAATCTGAATGATAAAAAAAATCAAACAAATTCTCTCTTGTGATAACCCACTCTTACCACTGCCTGAAGTATATATGTATCTAAATACATTTACTATTCACAGATCACTTGAATTTTTTTGTTAGCTGTGCAGAACAAGTGCTTTCTGGAAAAAAAAAAAAGAAAAAAAGACTTAAAGAATCATCAAGAACTATGACACTAATCAATGTTTTCCTTTAGAATTGTCATAAATAATTTTGTTTCATATGATCAGAATGTTTTACAATAGGAACATAAAACATTATTCAGAATGAGTTTCCTGCTGCACTTCAAGGGTATGTATAGATTTGCCAAGTAGTAACTGCTTCCTGCATAACAGTTTTCTATCTTGGACAAAAGTACTGTAATATATCTGTGATTGGGTTCATGCTATTCCTTGAAAGTTTACTAACCAAGAAGTAAAGCAAATTCACCACTGCTTTACTGTACAAAGCGGAGCATTTTTGGCCTGTAGCCTTGTCACTTATTAGGGTAATCCTCTGTCAGATGTGATGTCAGAGATTTTTCACAGTATCCGTGTGTAGTGTTTCAGCTATATATATATGCATGCATATACACATTTGAATCCAACTGCAGTTTTGAGTACCAACGCAGCAGTAGTAGAAGCCTGTGGGGGCTTGATGAAACAGGTAATGTTTAGAGCATGTTTTTCTTCTCTGTTTTCTAGACAGGTGTGAGTAATAACACAAACTGGCATAAACACTTTACCCATGAGAATTGATTGCTTCGCCTTATATCCTCAGATAGTATAAATAGCATGAGTCAATATTGTAGTGCCAATTTACATAAATTTCTATGCAGAATTTGGCTAAATGACAACACATAAGGATATGATAACATTCTGCAAATATTTGAAGGCCACAAACACCAAGCAGGGGAAGAAATGATCCAGGGTGGAATAAGGAGACATAATTAGGAGCAATGGCAGGAAATTAAGGGAGGAAAAATTAGACTGAATATCAGAAAAAAAAAAATCTGACACTGAGATGTATTAGACTGTGGAAAATAAGTCTCCCAAAGGACATTCCATTGGTCAAGATGTTTAGACTGGACAACATACTAATACAAGTACTGCAAGGACTAATTTTATAATGTCTGGTGCATAGACTAGAAACTTTTAGTGGGATAAGAAGAGTTCTGAGTATCAGAAAAACAAATAAGTAAGCTTTTTTTTTTTTTTTACATTTACCAAATGCACAGAATTTTATCTTTTACATATGTGCACTTATATCTACTCATACAAATATATATACACATTCTGTTTTATTTCTGAAAATTAATTTTTTTTAAATAAAATTGAATTTCCTTGAAAAATGCATCTCTTCTATTTAATGATAATGGAAAATTTCTTCTACTCATTTAGCTATTAAATGCAAATTGCTACAATTGATACTATTTAAGTAAAATCTTTTAAATTCAGGTTCACAGTTTTTGTTCATAATGGGAAAAAATAATCTACTTAATTTGTTTTGATGTAGAGAGTTTTCATCTGTATCTCTGTTAAAGAACTGTAATGCCTAGTGTATCTTTTTGAATATCTTTTGTGGATACTGACTTCCTTTATGTAGGTGGTCTTCAACCATGGGAATTAGTGATTCCAAGTTAAATACTTGCAAGACTGATAACAGAAATACACTTCAAGGTAACATTTTCAAAATTCTTTATCATTAGATATTTTAAGACAAATCAGTGTTTAAGGTTGGTATATTTCTAATATTATCTTAGTTAAACATCAGTGACCTGAACAAAAACTGCTCTGAGAGAAGTTTATTTCCTTTTGATGCCATGGGGTTATATGTGGTTAAGTGAAATCCAAGTAGAAATTTTGTTCCACAAAACTCAGAAAGTATATTTGATTTCTGAGTATCTAGAAGGAAACAAAAATATGGAAACCAGCTGCATCTAAGAAGGAATCTGTTCAAGCAAAGGCGGCATTGAGTAAACAGCTTCATGACCATAGATAGATAGATGATATTGATGCAGGAAATATAAAAGAGGAACTTTCATGCTTCAAGTTCACAACAGAGAAATTCAGCTACCTGTCACAAAAGATGCAAATCTAATTAAGACTGCTGGAAATACACTGCTAAAAAACTCTTCTTGTACACTGAGGAACACATAGAATGACTAGTCATTGGGAAAATTTCAATAGCTAATGCTTTGTAATTCATGTTTTAATTTCTATTTTCTTTTAAATTCACAGCTACACAAATTCAGATGTGTACTATAGCCAAAATGAATTTGTTTTTAATTCATTTTTCATCAGTCTATTAGACTGAGAGTTGACCTGTAGCTGACATTACAATTTGAGAAGATGTAAAGAGAACACATAGATGCTTTAGACACATTTCCTGTCTAATACTGATGTAATTTTTCAGAGGGGGGGAGGCCGGGGGGGGGGGGGGGGGAACTGGAAAAATCACACCATCTCCAGATGACATTTCTCTATAACCATTCTGGACAATGCTTCCAGCATTGTGGGATCCTACTAGCAAAATATTACCTCAACATGCATTCTACGGGACTTTACATTCACCAAATGAGCACCTTTCAGAATGAAAAGTATATTACTCTTTTAACTTACAAGAGAGTAAGCAGCCTCAATATGCTGCTTACAGCAGTACAGGTAATGGCACAGTATTAGCATAAGAAGTTCAATTCTTACACTGTCACAAACCTAATTTCACCAAAATCCACCATCAATGAAGTTTATAGTACAAACTCAACTCCAGGAAATGTGCAATTGGAAACTCCCATAATCCAAATTATTGAGATTCCAAGAGAATGACAAGCTAACTTCCAAAGGAAATGAAACTGAAGCTTAGTGCAGTTCAACTGTGTTTTGACAACATGTAGAGTTTAGATCTTTGTGGGAGTTTTTTGCCTTAATGACTTTTGAAATCTTTGAGTTGTCATTGCTAGCAATAGTACGAGGAAAAAAATTCAAAGCAAGATAAGTCAAATTAGTGTATTGAGAACAGAGAGGATCACACCTATATCTTTATTTTATTATTTTGATTCTATCTGGAGTAGAAAGCTCTGTGAGTTTTTATAGTATAATTCCTTTCTAACTTGAAATATTTTTTATTTATAATTCCTTTCCTACTTGAAATACTTTTTATTTACCTTTAGATGACACACAATACACAGTCAATGAAAAATATTGAAATTAACCAGCACCCAGTTAAAATATGAGATTTACTAGCGAGTCTCATCATAAATCATTGAGACATGCAGACATTAGAGCTTGCTCTAGAAATTATGATGTCTGAAATTAATGTATTGTATTATTTTCTTTAATTCAGAGCTTGGTATCTGCAAAAAAAAAAATAAATAAAATTAGACGGATTGTAAATATATATTGAGTGAGCGTGATACACTTTCCATTTCACCTATCAGTGCAGTCCTTATGCTAGAACATTTTCACAGAGCAAGAGTGGGATTGGGCAATCAGCTGAACTATTTCCTGTCTTTACTTCACTGCACTGGCAATTTTATGTTAAAAAGATCACAATCCTTTGAAGGTACCTTGGTATCTAATATCTAATGTCCTTTCTTTGTTATTCTGAGTTCCTGAATTGAGCCATTTTCAAAGTTTAAAGGAATCAGAAAAAACACATGAATGCACAAACACTTTTCAAAAAGACAGTGATAAATAAAGATCTGCAGCTGCTATAGTGTAGGATGTTATGAATCAAATGAGCCTGAATGGGTTAGCTCTTGAGAAACTGCAGTCTATCATGCAGTTTTTTAGGAACACCTGGTGACTGACTGTTTGGCAAGACTTGAGCTGTTGTTCAGTGACAGCAGATGGTTTGTCTTAATAAACAAATGACAATGAAAGTTGTTGAAATTTGCTTTCTCTTCTGTTTTCAAATGTCTCATAAGGAGTCTATGAGGAACTGAAAATTTTAGAAATGTCCCAGTCAGCTGGGCTTAAAAAACTATATATATTATCTGCTATAATGTTAATTCTTAAAGCATCTATTTACACACTAAGAAGGTTTGAAACGTTTTTGTGTTGGAGCAAAAGTGTGTTGCATAAAGCTACTCTGACTTTCTAAGTATAACACAACGAACCATAATGTGGAAATCATACAAAATTTGCCTTCAGTATCCCCAGTTATATTTCTTAATATATTTCACTTCTACTACAGTAGTACCTGAATAAAGCTGTATGTTCTCGAGTAGTCATACAATATGCTGCAGAACTTACTACATTAGGCAAAGTTGCTATCCAGCATTTTGGCTTTTGCTTCTTTTCTATATGGATTTATTTATCTATTTAACCTTTGACATTCAATCAAAAAAACTTGAACCCGCTGTGATGAAGTGTCATCAGACTGAGTTTCCAAACTCAGCTTTAAGAGGCATGACATTCCAAGATCCCGTCGCTCAAAATGCCACAAACTGTAATACCACACTGACAGAACTTGGCATAATTCCAACTTATTATAGAATTCAGCACTTAAAAGAAGGAAACAACCATTGTGTGGCAGCAAGACATCTGACACTTTTTGTTTTCTTTGCTGGGAAATTCCTGTCGAGGTTTTTCTTTTACATATAGGTATGCTGTTGACAAGGCAGTGACAGTTACAAATGCAGTAGCAACCCACTTCTTTTTCCTTGGGGAAAACAAGAAACTTCTGTTTGAAGAGCACACACTCCTGGAATAAGGTATTGGTCTGTGTCTTCCTACAACAATTTCTACTTTTTGACCTTTCAACCCATTTCCTTTACTGCAGAGATATAGCTATTTTAAATTTTCTTCTCATATATATTCCTTTATTTTACTTCTTTTTGGAGTTATCGAAGTCTTAAAGTAGAACTATTTTAGCTGAAATTTTCTTCCTTTGAAGCCTGACGGATTCTATACCTTCTACAACTCATCACAGAGTGGGAATATCTGCTTTCCAAAGATCCTCCTCCAAAGAGAAAGGGAAATACTTTAATTCAAAAACAGTGTAACAGACTGGAAGGGATCCAAATGAGAACCACAGTGATGACAAGAGGGCAGTATACCCTACCCTTTGGGAAGATACTGAATGAGTTACTTCAACACAGTAAAAGCTGAATTATTCAATAGTCAAATTTATCTCATTTCTGTTTGAAAATGTGGAACTAAACAGATGCAAATCCAAAAATCTATCAGTTCCTCAGTTGTGAATGTTACAGAAAAAGAAAAAGGGAGTAATTATTCAATATGTGTAGTCATTAGACATGGGAAATATCTACTGCATTTATCTTTTGTTTAATTTTAAAGGATCATATTCCCTTTTTCAATCTTCCTTCTCTGTAGTTCCATGCCATGTTTCTTTGCTTTTCAACATGCGAATAAAACTGACAGAAAATGTGGAAAAATGATTGCTTGAAAGTGAGAATGCCTCAGTCTTCAGAGCGTTACTCTTATTTTTATATAGGAAAAAATAAATGTTTCTAATTCTACTTTGTCTAATTATTCAATATTCCACATTCATGTTTCATTTATTCTTAATTTAAAAAACAAACAAACAAACAAACAAAAAAAAACAACAAAGAAAACAGATGAGAAATCAATTTGCATTTCTCATATATTCTATACATATATTCTAATTTGATAGGTGAAACATACACAATATCAAGGCACTTTAACTAGTTAAATTTTTTATCAAAATTCTTTTCAATATGGCTATCAAAGTTTGATATTAAGAACATTTAAAATGATTTGGGAATGCATCCTTAATTTTTAACATAGCCAGACTTTTAAATTGTGTGTTACAAAAAGCCTTAATAGGACGAAAGTGTAATTTTAGATTTGAAATATATATATGAATTTTCAGGCCTACTATTGGGCATCCAAAAGGAATATTCTGATTTTTCCTGAAGAGCAATAACTATGACGTCTTGTCAGCCAGCAATCTTTGATGCTTTGGTCTTTGATGCTTTTTAAAGGGAACAAGTTCCTTTGAGTAAATATAAAAGTACAATCCCTCTTACTTCATCTTACATAAATAAAAATTCCAGCAGTTCCTTGAACGTCATCAGTTAATCGGTTAAAAATATGGTACACTAGAAGTACTCATTCATCTTTCTATTTCATTTGAATAGGACTCACCTACCAAGTTACCAAGTTGTACTTATTTGTCATGGAAACCACTCAAAAAAAAAAAAAAAAAAAAAAAAAAGATGAAAATTCTAAGTATATTTTTAAAACGAAGTTTAATATTTTACTCTAGGTGTTTATTAGGCTTGTGTAAATTAAGGAATTTTATTTATTGAAATTATATTTAAGTCTTTAATTCACAATAAAAATAAGATACATTAGAGACCTTAAATATCCATAGTTCAATTCCACTACTGAAGATTCCTTCATGAGTCTCTTAATATTTCACAAAATATTAATCTATTCTAAATAGTCTCCTATTCCCAGTTAATCTGAATCGATTAGACTGCACTGTTTGTTTTTTTTTTCAAATTACTTTCCTAATCACTGATAGTAGTGTATAACAGTTGCAGTCATTGACTGCTGTGGATTGTAATAGAATTCATCTTTGCACTGGTAACTCCAGTAAAACTACTTACGTTATTAGAATTTGTGCTCCAACATCACTGAGTTGTGAAAATAGTGGAAAAGTATTGATATCTATGTGTACATGTATCTGCTTTACCTCCACAGTATTATTTATTATGTTGTGTTTGGTACCATCTAGCAAGCAGTATTTGTCGTAGCAGAAGATTCCATTGTGACAGATTCTGTGCAAGGACAGAAAAGTCTCTCCACAAATAAGGGAGATGAGAAGGAGAAAAGAAGGAATTATTGGAAAGCAGAATGTCTTTGTTTAGCGTGAAATATAGTATTCTCAGTATAGCAGCTCAGTTTGTTTTTCTTTTTTTTCCCCCTAAAGTATTACAGCAACAAGTTTTAAAGAAGGGATTTTGAGGAGTATGAAAGTCGCCTTTTCAGAGAATTTGCAGTGTAACAGATAGCACAAGATGTGTTCTGTTAGTAAATGCTCTTCTCTGACCTAGAAATGGCCTAGACGATTCAGAAAATCTTTTCTATCTTTAACTTTCTTTTAATATTCTTTTGCATCTCTGTTATGTTAAATGACTTTTAAGGGAATACTGATTAGAATTCTTATACAATTTAATTAGCAACAATAAAATAAAATTGTCACAACACATACATTTTAATCAATTAATTCAATCTGCCATCTATTTTGAAATGTACAAAAATTTCCTGTCTTATTATTTTTTTTCTAACTACTAGCAGAAACCACGTAAAATTGATCCCCAGAAAAGATGGAGGGGAAAACTTGAGCCAGAATATTAGTGAGCCCCTGTGGATCATGGATATACATCTTTATTGATACATTTATATACTGAGAATTTAATTGCCAGCCTTAATTCCTTTACAAGGGGAAAAAATACTGAAACTTCAGTAGATTCTTGGACATGAGGTCTGTTTGTTCAAGAGTGCTACTACATTATTGATGAAGTTATGCATTTTCTTAATGAAGGATAAGAAATCTAAACCAGACATACAAAAACATTCTTCTGTCTTTTATCAAGGTGGGTGTCCATGGCTCTTTGAACCTTGAGCTTTAGAAATAACAAGCTCAGTAATGCAGTTGTAATGTGCAGCTTTTTGTGAGACTTCAATTGCTATACCATTATCAAGAAAAAGAGCAGTAAAAAGACAGTTTAAAAAGAAAACAAAGTTGTAATGTTAGCATACCTGTTATTTATCATCTCTCTTGTGTGCAAAGGCATAGAACCTTGTGTCTTGCTGTGTAGAAACTTAAATATTAAACTGTAGGTTCTTTAAACTGCTGATGAAGCAGATGTTGTATTGTCTCTTCTCAGCAGTATATCAGCATATGCAACAAGAATTTCATTAACTGTTGATAATAATTTGACACTTTTTAAAATCTGCTTTGGGTTCTGAATCTCCATGAACGAAAATGGGTGATCTAATTGTGATGCAATTAGGAGCATGTAGACCTTTTCCTCAACCTTGGGTCTTGTTTTAAACTGGAACCAAATGTGAGCTAAACTTGTCTTGGACGCAGTTAGCTGTTTTGAAAGAGTCTTTTTCAGCTTTTAGAATAACAGTTCAATCTGAAAGTAGTGGTAGAAATTCCATGAAAAAATACAATTACTGGGGAAATGTGTTCCAAGTTTGAGGTCACAAAAGTAGCTGATAGGCATCCAAAACAGATCAAAATGCCTCCTCCTTTTAGATTTCTTCATTATTAGCATGAAAACAGATTTTATTTCCCAAGTTCTCTCTTGGATAAAGATTACTAGGAGAGCTGGATAAAACACTTCTTTCTTAACTTCAGGAATTTATTTCCCATAGTAACTTCAACAAAAATAAACTATGGTTCAATGACACTCAAAAGAAGTGAAACTGTTATTTCCTGAGAGAATTCTTTTTGTTCAGTTAACCAATTAAAAGTTAATTTCTGTTATTAACTCTCCTAATGCCCTGCTCACCATTTTACGATAATAATTTCACTGTTAGATTAACAATTATTTCTTCAGATTAAAAAAAAAATAAGTAAAAGAAGAAACTAGAGTTTCATGTCCAAAGTCACTACATGACATTTTTCACTATGTTTTATATATGAAGATATCTTCATAATACATAACACTCTTACCTGAAACTATTTTAAATATTTTATGTAATGAGACATCCTGCAGGTACGGTACTCCATTTCGTGGTAAAATGCTACCAGTCTAATACAAGAAAAAGAAATGATCACTATCCCAGCGTAACAAAAGAGAGATGTGAACGCTAAAGATTACCTTGTAGTATTCTTTCACTGAATCTGACGAGAGGTATTCTGGTAGTTGCTGGACGGCAAAAGGTGAATGAAAATTGCTCAGTGGCTTAAAAACAGATTCAGAAGAAAAGCAAGAAACTGAATGCAAATACATTACACTTCAAATCAATACTTTAAAATGCAAGATTTACTGTCTCCTATTGGCCAATATGTTAATTTTTAGTTTAACTAAGGTTACTTTAGAAGCATAGAGTAATATTCTATTTCTGGCATAATCTATAATTGAAAATTTTATTTGAAAGAGAAATTTGTGAAAGAGTCAAGAGGAATTGGAAGAGCTGCGTAAATTTAAAGGAGAAATTAATGAAGATTCCACAGCAGTCAGAGTAGAAGAATCAGGATCTGCAGGCTCAGAAAATGCTAGCTTATCTAGAGATAGCCCTGTCTCTACAACATGCACAAAGTTATCTCAGATCCTGATGTCAAAAATACTTACATTTTATTTTCACTTAAACATCTCTAATTTCACTGTCCCCTAAGTACTCCAGTTGTGATTAAATGTATGCATGAAATCACTTTTGCAGGATGTGTATATCAAGACAAGGCAGTTTCTGTTAGCTTTTAAGAAAAAAAAAACAAAAAAAACCTTCACTTTCAAAACAGGTAGCCTAGTAGTATCAAAAAGTCAAACGTTCATACTCTGTCACCATATTGTCTGTACACATTAATCTGAATGTAAAACATTCCTATTTAAGTACAGAGAAAGCCAAGATTTGCACATCACAAATAGATCTGGTTGTTTTGTGTTACACAGAAAAAGATGAAGTTGAAAATGAAGCAAAATATAATTTCAGTTTTACTTTTACTTAAAAAGATATTAAGACTTTGTATTGGTAATGTCTGGGGTCAGATAACTAGAAGCAAAAATGTACTGTTAATCTTCTACATTCCCTGTGGTTCATCATTCACAACTTTGTGATACTAGATTTCTCCAATTAAATGAGATATATCATTTTAGATATTTCTGGCCACATCTTCTCTGCTGGTGCAAATTAGCATCAAATCATCTAAGAATATTGTTTATATAAACAGAAGATCTGACATTAACTTTTAGCTCCTGAAATGAGCACAATTTTGACATCATGGTTGTTGGTTGTTTTTTTTTTGTGCAGATGAAATTAGAAGATAAAAAATGAACATTTTCTTGTTTTCAGTGCTATAGTGGACAGATGAAAATATAATTTTCTTTCATTTAAAATTCAATTTGAATAAATAAATCTTACATCACTCAATCTTTTTTAAGGAATAACAAGAAGACTTGTGGAAGAAATGCAGACATTATAAACAGATTTATACATATATTTATATATAAATATAATAATATGGTTTTGTTGTTATTGTTGTTTTTTTGAAGCCTCACTTAGTGCCTAAAGGACCACATAGTCATAATAGTCCAGTTAAGGATCTGTGGGGTGATATCAATTGTTAATTGCTACGTACTGGGGACAGGTTTTCAGCAATGTACACTTCCCCATGGTTTTTCCATTTCTTTTGGACTTTAGAGAAAGGCAAGAAGTAGTATGATGATCCACGATTTCCAAGAGGAAATTCTAAGAATTTAGACTTTTCTGATTTCTTACAGGTGTGCACTACAGTTACCAAGGTTGAAGATCATCCTTTACTCACTCAGTGCTGGGCAGCCTGTTGCCCAGAACATTATGACTCATCTTTGTCTTTTTGATATCTTCTACATTGTCAAGTTTTTCGGGTTCCAATGAACTATTTCATGAAATATCCAAAGAACATCTGGCTGGATGGCCGGGCCCAAAGAGTTGTGGTCAATGGAGTTGAATCCAGTTGGCGGCCGATCACGAGCGGTGTCCCCCAAGGCTCAGTGCTGGGGCCGCTTCTGTTTAACATCTTCATTGATGACCTTGACGAGGGGATTGAGTGCACCCTCAGTAAGTTTGCAGACGACACCAAGCTGGGAGGGAGTGTTGATCTGCCAGAGGGGAGAAGGGCACTGCAGAGGGACCTGGATAGACTGGATTGATGGGCCAAGGTTAACGGCATGAGTTTCAATAGGGCCAAGTGTCGGGTCCTGCATTTTGGCCACAACAACCCCAGGCAACCCTACAGGCTTGGCAAGGCGTGGCTGGAAAGCTGCCTGATGGAAAGGGACCTTGGTGTGCTGATGGACAGTCGGCTGAATATGAGCCAGCAGTGTGCCCTGGCAGCCAAGAAGGCCAATGGCATCCTGGCTTGTATCAGGAATGGGGTGGTGAGCAGGACTAGGGAAGTCATCCTGCCCTTGTACTCGGCATTGGTGAGGCCTCACCTTGAGTACTGTGTTCAGTTTTGGGCACCTCAGTACAGAAAGGATGTGGAGGTACTGGAGCCGGTCCAGAGAAGGGCAACGAGGCTAGTGAAGGGCTTGGAAAATCAGCCCGATGAGGAGAGGCTGAGGGAGCTGCAGCTGCTTAGTCTGGGGAAGAGGCAGCTGAGGGGAGACCTTATTACTCTCTTCCAGTACCTGAAAGGTGCTTACCTTGAGATCAGGGCTGGTCTCTTCTCAATGGTGACAGGTGACAAGATGAGGGGAAATGGCCTCAAGTTGTGCCAAGGTAGGTCTAGGTTGGACGTTAGGAAACACTTCTTTACAGAAAGGGTGGTTAAACATTGGAATAGGCTCCCCAGGGAGGTGGTTGAGTCACCATCCCTGGATGTGTTTAAGAGCCATTTGGATGTGGTGCTCGGAGATATGATTTAGCAGAGAGTTGTTAGAGTTAGGGTACTATGGTTAGGCTGCGGTTGGACTTGATGATCCTTGAGGTCCCTTCCAACCTGAGTGATTCTATGATTCTATTATTCTATTTGATCTAAGCCATGAAAACAGAAGTTCATGCTAATTTCTCTGGCATTTTGTTAATCTGTCAACCACTGGAGAGATTCACTGACCTAAGATGTAAACAAACAAATAAAACAAACAGACAACAAAAACAAACCACTGTTTCTGATCATATTTATACTAAACAAAAATTGAAATATGTCACATTTGTGCAACTAGAAAAAAGAGTGGACTAATATCATGACGCTTATTATGAGAGGATTGAAAGGCCAATGATAAATAGAACTATATTATGCCATGAAATAGAAGATAAATTCCTTTCATTACAAACTAACTAGTACACAGCACATGGGACACTCATAACAGCACCAAGATAACATTGAAAGAAACATTGAAGAAAGAATGAAGTAATCTCCCATTTGCATTTTTAGAATGTATTTGCTAATGACAGCAGGTCATGGAAAGAGGAATGAAAGTAAATAGCATGGTTGCAAACATGATGCAGATAAAATAGTAAGCCAGTGAAAGAAATGAATAGACTGTAAACAGAGAGAAAGGGAGAGTTTGTAGCAAGTAGCTCAAAACCATGGTTAGAACATACTTCTCAAAACTGTAGGGAGACTCTGAGAACCCAGACAACCTTGGAGTTGCTTCATATGGAGCAGCTCTTACATGCTAAAGACTATTCTAACGTCCATGCTAGCAAAATTCAGTGCTATCACATGTGGCATGTCATTGATATATTTGTGGCTTATGAAAGAATTTGTATATAGGGATAGAATGTGTTCCTTATTCCTTCTCTAGATTACTATGTTGGGTAGACACTTCCAGTTATTTCTGTCTTTGATTTTTTATACACCAATATCTTTTTTCCTCAAACTATATCAGCTGGTTTATGTTTTGTTATAATAATGAATGAAAGCGCTTGCTTATGACACTATAGATCTACATTTTTTAAGAAGAATGCCATTTCTCATATTCTACACTTCAAATCAAAAACATTTCCTAATGTTTCACATGAAAGAAAAATGACAAAAAAAAAAAAATCTTTTTAGATATATCTTTTTTATCTTTATCTTTAAAATTTTTTTTTTTTTTTTTAATTTATCTTTATATAGCTTTGCTTCAGCTCCAGCACATGATCAGGAAATTCTTCACAAAGTCTGTTCTCCTTTTTCTGCTTTCCTAATAAATAGTATAAAAATACATTTTAATTTTTGTTTATTCTGTTAAATAGCACCTGAATAGAAATCAAAGTAAGGATTCAATTAAAATAATCCCAGAAACAAAATCTTCAAATCAGGATTTAATTACATAAAATCTGGGATAATTTGGGAAATCTTTAATGTAAGCTTTTCTTAATATATTCTCTCTTCAAGGTTTATTTTTTCCCTTTTTCATTTATTTTTCTTTTCAGAAAAAAAAAAAATTGTTGGAATCACTGTATCACTGAATAATACTTAAAAACGCATAACACATACACTTTTTGTACAGTATTTTTTCTAGCAAACACAGATTTGAGGTAGCATATTTGTAGTAAATCTAATAAATCACCTGAGTAGGATTACAGCATGAGTAATTGGTTAATGGTGTATTTATTTTCACGCTTTTGGATCACCCTCAGAGATATTTCTGATGAGTTCTGAATCTCTAAAAACATTTCTCTACAGGGGAGAATTTTATATATATATGTATATATGCATATACATATATATAAAGAATTCTTGCTAATTACTTTTATTTAAATTCATTTCTGAAGTAATCAGTCTGTCTTGAAGTCTTACTGCAGTTTCAAGAAATGATGAATTTGACATTCTCTGGTGCCTTGAATTCTCCCTTTGAGCCAAGAAAGGTGATGGGAAAAGGAAATAAATTCCCAAAATCCAGAGTTTATGAAACATGCACTATCAAAAACATATGTGGTGCATACAAAGATCTCAGCCAGTGCCCTCTGGAAGTTCATGACTATTACTGAGTAAAATTGTTGTTTGCAGGGAAAAGAATAAACTTAGCATACCGAAAGCAGAGTTCTCTGTAAATGAAAAAGATAGCAGATGCAGATGAAATTCTATTTCTAGGCAAGTAGTGATTCTCATTAATTCAGATAAAAAATTACACTATAGAAGAAGCATAAAAGTATGATTTATTTATTTACTTACTTTTTTTTATTTTTAAAGACATAAGAAGAGGAAGAAAAAGGGAAAGGAAGGGAATACAACTATGCCTTCTGGAGAAAATATTTAAAAAGTATATGTCTTCAGAATCAATATGCAGCTAGTTTCAAGTTAATACTAATAAGTTAGAGGAAAAAAAAAATTAGAAAATAATTTAGAAAAAAAGCCCTGTCTTTAGGATCACGAAATTAAGATGCAGAATTACTGTTTCCATTAATCAGCTCTCTTAAGATGTTAGCTTTGGAGTATTTTATTGGAATGTATGATTTTAATTAAGACATGAGTGTTTGCTGCAGATTTTAGTTGTGAATAAGCAGCAGAATTTTTAGAAAGTGAACTACTCTTTCCAATGTGATTTGATGACACATGTAAAAATTAATTTCTTTTCCCTTCATAAAGGTTAAAGGAATCCATACTGGATTAGGTTAATTTGAAATTGATAATGAACTTACTGATTTTTATTTAGTTCCCTGTTGAAAAAAATCCACCTTGTCCATCTTGTCTGTCTTTCTAGGTAGTTTGAATTGTGTGATGAGTTACTGGAATGGCATTTGATGTTAATGGAGATTTAAGAGAGTTGTATATTTTTGCTTGTTTGGGGAGAGGGGGAAAAGGGTGGATTGGCATAGAATGATCAGCTGATGAAATGTTAATCACAAATATAAAAAGGCATTTTCCATTTACTTGAATAAAACCAGCAATCAAGCAATTTATATGGACAAATGAGATTGCAGCCTGGGTTGTAAAGATGAGATAATCCTTTACAATTGGAAAGAATCAAAAACCGTGTGTGGCCTGGAATACAAGGTTTGTGAGAACAGGACTGGGGTCAGATTTTAAAGGAATTTTAATTTGTATTATTGCAGGGAAAATGTGTGTTTATTAGAAACTACATGAAAGTAGCAAAATGTCCAATGGAACAAAGAAAAAGTGAACAGCTTCATTATTTTAAACTTTTTACTAAGTGTGTAAAATACCTGATGGGAATAATGCTGGAGATCTTAAATTACTTTATCACACAGAGAATTAAGCTGGCAAAAAAAAAAAAAAAAAAAAAAAAAAAAAATTATATAGCAACATACAATCCTTAACCTCTAAAATCTACCTCAGTAATATTGTTTATATTGTTTATAGAATCATAGAATCATTTGAGTTGGAAGGGATTGGAAGGAACCCAACTCCTCTGCAGTGAACAGGGACGCCTCCAGCTAGATCAGTTTGATCAGAGCCTGGCCCAGCCTGATTTTGAATGTCTCCAAGGGCGGATCATCCGCCACCTCCCTGGGCAACCTATTCCAGTGCCTCATCACCCTTACTATAAAAACATTTTTCTTGTATCCAAACTAAATCTCTTTAAGTTTGAAATCATGCTCCCTTCCCATGGCCTGTTAGAACAGACCCTGACCTCTTCTTTCTTATAAAGAAAGGGGGCTCTTTAGACTCTCAAAGGCTGCTCCCAGGTCTCCCCACAGCCTTCTCTTCTCTAAGCTGAATAGCCCTAGCTCTCTCATACTGTCGTAGGGGAGATGTTCCATCCCTTGTATTCTTTTTGTGGCCCTCCTATGGATATGCTCCAACAGGTCCATGTGTCTCTTATACTGAGAACTCCACAACTGGACATGGTACTCCAGGTGAGGTCTCACCAGCACAGTTTAGTAAGGGCAGGATCACAGCCTTTACCTACTGGCCACACATATTGTAGCAAACAAAGATAAAGGCTGAATCTATTGAAACTCTTGAGTTTTCTGTGCCACAGATGTTGCAGCCACTTTTACACATCCAAGAAATATATTTAGAAATTCCCATGCTGCACACCAGGTTTCATTTGTTATTAGTAGATGATACTCTGCATTCAGAAGTATTATCAACTGGCTGCTTTTTTGGCAATTTTATATTTGCTACCCCTTTTGCAATATAAAGCTGGGCTTACATGAAAAGACTACAAAATTATTTCGAATTTTGAGGTATATATTATTTATAATTTTGAAATAAATGTCTCATTTTGCAATATACACTGTCATTTTCTTGTACTTTCATATCTTTTAGATTTTAACAAAAAACATTCAACCCACCACGTTACTTTCATGAGAAAAAGACTGGCTGCTAAATGCATGATTTGGAAAATTTACAAATCCCAAGGAATATTTTGCATAATTAATTTATAATTAAATAAGAAAATTTACATGTCTGCTTAATAACAAACTACACATGTCTTCACAGGCACACACATTTGAACATAGATTGAAATAATTTTATCAATAATCACTGTGTTTTACTCACCAACTGGCAGAAGCTCACGTGATGTGTCATACCTGTGGTATGCTCTAGTGGTTTAGTTTGTGTCACATATGCATTGAATGCTAACTGTATCACACCAGAAGACGGCCATAAAATTATACTTTATATCTACTCTGGCTGAAACTGCAATTCCTATATACTTAAACATTCCCTACTCCTTCCTCAGCCAAATAAGAGCTGTGGTTCACCTGTTCTGATTTATGGGGGGAGGCTGTACATTTGTACTTCTAAATATCTTGTTGGATTGACAAACAATGTATAGAATTTCCACTCTTTTATTCTGTTTGTTTGTTTGTTCTTTTTGGTGGCTTTTTCTTCCCTTAGAATCCAGTCAAAGGTTAACAGTGATTTTTGCAGAAAATAAATTTGGTCTGTGATCCCCAAAAACACTGTGAAATGTAATCAGCCTATGATAGTGAGACAGACCTTATAAATCATTTGCAGCAAGAAGTTAAGTATTCATAGTATTAAAGCCTGATAGGCCATTTTGTGTGGGTTGTCATGCTGCATGTTTATCTTTACAGAGATAACTCTCTAAAGAATGACTAGTAAAGAATAAAATATTCCAACAATCTATGTAATCAGATCTATTGCTTATGTGTTCCAAGATTTGTGTAGGCAGACAAAAAGTAATAGAAGGAACTAAAGATGCTTATGTCTCTTGAGTTAGGAAAGGTGAAATGGAGAGGGAAAGGGAAAGAGGAATGGGAAGAGAAGAAAGTTACACTTTGAATGATTGAGATAAGCACTGAAACCATGAGTAAAGATTTTTCTTTCCTTCCTTATGCTAAATTCAGTGACATCAGGTGCTAGGCAGATGCACCTCCCTATGTTGCTAAAGAGCTGTAATCAGTGCACAAACTGACATTCTTATGCATTGCCATCAAGCTTTCAAAGATTCTGTGTCATTCTCCCAAGCAGAGAAAGAAGACATTTGTACAAGTAGCTTTTAAATTCCCAAGGAGTTGATGGCCATCATAATATTATCAAGGAATTAGTGTAAGTGGTGCTCAATCAGACACTTCTTACTTTGAGAGCTGGTTTATCCTAGGCTTAGGGAATCACAAATGTCAGGAGTGTGTTATAGTATAGCTTTTCTGAACTATGTCCTGTGTTTATTTGTATTGCACATCTGTTAACTTTCAAAAGCAAAAGTAAAAAGACAATTCCATGTAGTAAAAAGTGTGAGAAAAACTCAGAAGCACCATTCCTCTTTTCACAGACAAAAAATTACTAGAGCACAGTTGTCATTTTTCATTATTGAGAACATACAGCAGCTTATTTTCACCAAGGCTAATTGATTTTCACAGCTGGTGCATGAAAGGCTAAAAATGATGTGAAATTTGAAGTGGACACTTGTCTAGCCCCTAAAGCTTCCGGTACCTGTGAAAACAACAAAAAAGTATTTGGAACTGATGTTTAAAATACTTAATGATCTGTTCATGCTCCAATTAAACAAGAACAAGTATGCTTTAATTTAGGAATATAAGTAAGTTTTCCTGTGTCACATATTCACTAAGAGGATTAATAAGGCTTTGTACTATGTGGCATAATTGTCTATAAAGTGCAACATCTTATACGGGAGGCAAGTTTTATTATTTGTCACAAATAAAAACAGATCATATAGATGAGAAATCTGCTACAACTGACCCATAATCAAGGGAAGGGTTTGTCCAAAGAAGTAAATACCTTTCAACTGAGAAAGGGATTAATCAAGTACTTCTGAAAAAGTCATTCCTTCACAGCCCATAATCTTGTACAGTATGTCAGGTTCCCTCATGTGTGGTTAATCTTCCTGACCACTGATAAACACATATTCAGACTGTTGGGGTTTCAGCATGTACCCCAATCTATTACTGAATGCTAAATAATTTTCTTGATTGTTATTAATTACATAAAATCAATTTTCTCTTGATCTATTTTGAAAGAAGAAGGGTAATACTGAAACTGCCAAGCTGTAAATATGTTAGGACTTCCGATGAACATCTTTAAGCAAGGTCCCATCTACACATAACTCACTAGTAAATATCTTGCCCTTTCCCCTTTGGAAGTTCATTAATGTGTCTCAACATGAAGTGTTTCCTACATAGAATCTTATTTTCCATAAGCACTTAATATATCAATATATAAACATATATCACGTGAACCTCTGAGAGTGCTCTTTTACTATAGCATATTGAGACCAAACATAATTGATGATTTTAGGTGAAAAAATATTTTGAAATATTTTAAAAGAAGATATGTTAAGAAAATGTCTCTGTACCAAATTTTTAATAGCAGTAATATTTGGATTTTGAGAAGTAGATGTATTTTGTCCTGTGAGTCTGGGAACTGCTCAGAATAACATATGCGGAAATAAATGAGATTTGATGAGAATTCATCTTTTGACAAATCACTGTCCAGAGACAAATTAGAGGAAGTCTGTCAATATTTAAGCAATTGGCTTGAAAAACATCTGGTACTCAAGATATACCAGTGATTTTGTCACAGAAATGTAACATGAATTGGCTATATGCACTGATCTGCACAGATGTTCTGCCTTCATGTGTTAGAAATTCAGATGTTCCTAGACTAATCACTTGTTTTTTTTCCATTGTAGGTAAATAGGTAAAGGTTCCTAAAGTAGCTTACTCTCTACTGTAAGGTCCTTCACAGCTGCCTTTTCTTTCTCTTAGACTAAAGCATCAGATGTAGTTTGATGGTGGTCATGTCAGGAATTTTGAACAGTGACATAAAATTGGGATTTAAACTGAATTATTCCTCCTGGGACCAAAAGAGTACATGTGTGAGATTGGCTCTGTGCTGGCTGGACTGACACAAGGTCCAGTGCAAAACAGATTTCCAGGTGAAAATGAGGAAACTGACTGCACAATTTACAATAAATTGGCTTTATGAAATAGGAGCCAACCATATTGACGTTTGTAACAAGAAATCTAGGAATAGAAGGAATGGCCTCAAGATGTGCCTGGGGAGGTTCAGGTTGGATATTAGGAAAAATTTCTTCTCTGAAATAGTAGTCAGGCACTGGAATGGGCTTCCCAGGGAAGTGTTTGTGTCACCATCCCTGGAGGTGTTTAAATGATTTATTAAGATACATGGTTTAATGGGGAAATATTGGTGGTAGATGGACAGTTGGACTGGATAATCTTGAAGGTCTTTTCCAACCTTGCTGATTCTATGTACTCATTCTACACTGCCGGGTTCACCTGATACACATCCTACTTGATCTCAAATAATGATCAGCAGCATACTGAAGCGCTGGATACAGGTATCACAAATACCTGTTGCTATGGGGGATGTGGAAAAAGTCTGAGACGCTCATCTAGATTAAAGAGAGAGAAAGGAGAAATAGTAACCTCCTTATCAGAGAGACAGTTTTACCACAAGCAAGCAGTTTTTTTTTTCTCCAATAGAGAGTAGGAGGGATAAAAAAAAAAACCAACTTGGAAAACATTTATACACAAAACAGCAATGAAGTAACATTATTTTTGATAAGGTTGTATTGGGTGGGAAAGGTGAATATGAGATTGTATATGTTTTGAAAATATAAGGCTTAGAATAATAAATTACTGACTTCCTCTTCTCAACAAAGCCATGCCTTTCTCTCACGCTCTATTTCCTTTCAGCTAATAAACTCTAATGAAATACCAGTGTTTTTATATTTCTGTGTTGTACAGATGTCCCTTCTCACTTTGACTCCTTTTTGTGACTAATTTCTCTCTCTGATTATACAGTTATGGGAAAGTTGCACTTAACCTTGTTTCATAACTTGCATTTTCCTCTTTCTCCCTGTCTATGAAAACATTATTTATTAACTAACACTTAAGAGATATTACACAAATAATTTAAAAAAGGTAGAGTCTTCTATGCACTGTCTCAATTAAAATGCCAGACACGAGTTATTCACAAGAACACAAAGTGAAAGCCTATTGACAACTGGAGGTCCAATAAATATGTCTACAATTTTGATTCCTACCTATCAACATTTTCTAAGGATAGTTCAGTTAGAGACACTTCCTTGAAAGCAGATGATGGCTAATAGAATTTCACACATTCCACTAATCTGTGTACTCCATGTAGATACAGAAGTGTAATAAAGTCTGCTGGAAGAAAAATCCATTTAGCATTATTTTAAAATATGGAGAAGGAATGCATAGAGAGAAGTTGGACTTGATTATACTTGTGAATCCCTTTAAACTTGGGATATTCTCTGATCCTATGAATAAGTAAGTGATCTGTAGTAGATACTTTCTATTGTCATATTTGAGAGTATCAACACTAACATATTTGTAGCTGCAGATAACAAGACAACTGAGCTTGATGATACGTTTTCTCAAGCGCACATGCATGTATGTGCATGAATATGAATGCTAACACACATTTCAAAGGAGTTTGCTCTGAACAGCACCATTATAATTGAGATAGACCTTTTCAGTAATATAAATTTGAAACAGATGGTTTTGTGAATGATCTTGGCACAAGTTGTACTTTTCCGTACATGAAGGCTAAGGGTCTGACTCTCTAAGAGTGACACTGAGAGAGCCAGATGGAAACCATACCTAAAGCTACTTATGTAGATCTGAATTTAAGTGTTACACATGGAGAAATTTCACTTGAAGTTGTTTTCACTTAGTGAATTGATGTGCCATGTGTGATTTCTCAACCTTCTGAGAGCTAAAAAATGTACCAAGAAGAGGTTGTGTAGGTCTAGTGAAGACTGCAAACTGTTCAAATTGTACTTTTATATATATATATACATAAAGAAAAATGTTGTGTGACAGTTTGATGTATTTTTCAGCTGCTTACACCGTTTTCGCTTGTGTGGCTAAAAATCTTTTGTTTCCCAGCTCTGCATACCTTGTTTGTCTCATCACATGGACATTTGTCCCTTGGGAGATTTAGAAGAAATTCTTATTTTGTAACTGCTCTTTAGGAAGAAAGTAAGTTAGAGTTACTTCCTGGCCCCGAGATTGTCTCTTTGCGAAACAAGGTATTTCCAGTCAGTGTTTTCTGTTGTTAGAACATACACAAGAATCTTCATTTTCTATTTCAGTACTACAACTGCTCCAGATTTGCCTTATTTTCATTGACATACACACAAAGTTCATGCTACATTAAAGGGCAATTCCAAAGCAGTCTGAAGCTGAAGACCCTCTGTATCTTTCCCATATTACATTAGTGTGTTTATGTCATAGGCAGTCTGTAAATGGCCTGCTAATGTGCCTGGCAATTAATTAAGATGTTGGAAATCTAAAGTGTGTGGGGTATCACAGCCTCTAAAGAATAGCCTTTGGCTACGCTCCAGATGCAGAAGCTGTGCTCAAAGAATTGCAGTGTGAAAGGAACTGGAAGTTCTTTTCATTAAGGTTATCTACAAGCCTATAATTAATAATAATAATAATAAAGTTAATTGTTATTCTGGGGAAAGTTCTAACTCCAAAGGCATAGATAGCTTAGAACATCTTGTAATTAAGTTGTTCTGGTGAAGGCACCAGAGAATATTAAAAATAATGATAATAATCAGCCAACACCACCACTTGGCAGAAGTGGCAAAATAGGAAGTGGAGGAAAGCAGTCAGAAAGTCTGTATTACTCGGGGTTTTTTTTTTCTTCTTTTTTTTTTTTTCCTTTTCCTTCTGTTTTTTTTTTTCTTTTTTTTTTTTCCAACTGGTGATTATTCCTTCTAGATCTCTTACTATATGTGAGAGCATAAGGCAAAGTCTAAAATTTACTGACCCTGAAAATAAAGTACCATTAGTACAAGGAAGAATTACCTTCTTACAGAGTAAAATTCCTCCAACAGTTCTGCTTCAACAGAGCATATGATAAATGCATATTTTCATCTTTTTAGAACCTACTACTCAACTGAATGATGAATCTTTGCTAAATTCAGATCATCCAGACTCCAGGGACAGAGGTGTTACTGATTTCATATAGCTGTAACTCAAGTACAAACATATTAATTGTTTATATTCAGTAAACCCAGCCTCCCTTTACAGCCCCCCTTTATGTATATATACATATATGAAAAAAGTAGATAGATTACAGAGCATCATTGATTTGAATTACTTCCCCAAAATGCATGGATTATTGTAATTATGACAGACATTAAATCAAATATAAAAAATTGGGTTCTCTGTAATTTTAAAGATTACATTTTCTTCCTTCACTGGTAATCTGGGAAGACTTAATATATTCAGTTGTTAATTTTATTTCATTGTAAAAACAGTTCTCTCAAATCAGGTGGACTGGGAAATCAGAAGACTTGTTAATATACACTTCTAAATAAATACATCCCTTTCTTCTATTCTCCCCCCCCCACCCAGTGAATGTGTATAATAGCATCCAAACTTAGTGCAGGACAATAGAAATTATCATTTATTAGGGAAGGAGGAAGAGCATACCCTTTCTATTCTGGTATGTTTCAAAGCAAGAAATGAAAAGTTCAACTCTCTTAAACATCTTATCTGAATTTGGATGGATCTAAGGTAATCTGGGAATCTAACTTGCAAAAAACTGTATACAGAAGGATTACATGAGAAAATTGCAGCAAGAAGTACAACCAGCATAAGAATATATAGAGAATGAATCTCTGTTGCTGTAATTAAAATGTAATATATTCTAAGCATTGTATGAAAACAGCTGAATCATGGCCTGAACCACTGATTGATTGCCTTAGACAAGCACTGAGTCAGCCGTGGGAACACAGGTGAAGGCAATTCATCTGTGTGACCAGAAGGGGTGGAGCCTGGCTCCACCTCTGCTTGACCTCAGTTGAGGTCTGACTGCCACTGAGAAGGGATTACTTTCTGGAGATCACTCCCTTTGGAATTTTTCTGTGAGCCTAGGATACGGGTGAGCATTTCTGTTTGTTTTCAATTATCCCTTTCCAACCGTGATAATTTTTTGGTTGTACGATCTGTAAAAGACCAGCCTAATCACACCACTGTATATTTGTTGATTGTATAAGTATAAACATCTCTTTAAATAGTTATGTCAGGTCATTAAGAGAGCACCTGATTTTGATCTAATATGTTCCCAGAAAGCAGATGGCACCCTGACAGTTTGGCAATAGGCCAATGAAATCTGCTGTCGCCTCCACGTTATTGCTATTAGATTACCTTCAGTAAGGGAGATAGCACAGGACAGATGGTAACTAATTCTGGACAGGTCAAAAAGAATTGCTGTGAAAGGAAAAGAGAAGTGCTCTGGACATTTGGGTTCCAGGTTTCAGTTTCTCAATACCTTCTGATCCTTGGAAGGAAAAATTACTAAATACTTATGCCTCTCCTTAGCCACATGTAAACAGAACATGTCACAATCCACTTTATAGCTTGCGGGTCTTGAATATCTCCAGAGAAGGAGACTCCACAACACCCTTGGGCAGTCTGTTCTGGTGCTCTGTCACCCTCACCATAAATAAGTTCTTGCTCACTTTCGTGAGGAACTTAATACTAGTTAATATTACAGGTTTGGGCTTTTTGTTGTTGTTGTTTGTCTAGTTAAGCATCTTTTAGTACTTCCCCTTACATCTAACTTCTGTTGTAACGTTTTCCTAAACTTCTTCCTGAAATCTAATATTTTCCACTTCTCCTTATTACACCATCTGTTTCAATTTCGCTGTCACTGGTTTACTGAGGAAAGGACAAGACTGTTAGCTATGAACTTTAAATGTTACTGTCTCCTAAATATAACACAAAGAAGTTTCTTCTTTCCTCGGCTTCTTGCTGTATAATGCCTGGCTGACTCACTTTTTTTTCTTCATCAGGTGGGAAAAAAAAAAAACCCTAGTTACTTTTAAACAGCAAGATTGGATTTTACGTAACTACATATGAGCTGCCATGGTTTTTGTCCTAATAACAGAAACCCACAACAGAGCGGCTTCTTAGAGCAGCTTCTTACAGAGGATGTATCTAAACTAATTTCAAGCTTCTTTCAATCATGCAGCTGTTGACACAGTAAGAATAATCACGCAAAGCATCACTCCAATCTTCATTTAAGCACATATACTACAGAATCACAGAATCGTAGGGGTTGGAAGGGACCTCCAGAGATCAGCGAGTCCAACCCCCCTGCCAAAGCAGGTTCCCTACACCAGGTTGCACAGGTAGGCGTCCAGGCGGGTCTTGAATATCTCCAGAGAAGGAGACTCCACAACCCCACTGGGCAGCCTGTTCCAGTGCTCCGTCACCCTCACTGTAAAGAAGTTCTTGTGGATGTTCGTGTAGAACTTCCTATGCTCCAGTTTCTGGTTGTTTCCCCTTGTCCTGTCTCCACACACTGCTGAAAAGAGTCTGGCCTCGCCACTTTGCCCCCCACACCTCAGATATTTATAGACCTGGATCAGGTCCCCTCTCAGTCTTCTACAATCAAATGAGTTCTTGAAATTCCACAGAGAAGTGGGGGTATATTTTAAAACTTCTATTTTAGAAAGGTTTTATCCTCATAAAAATGTGAGTGAATGCTTTTGATAGTGAGAGAAATCATAAAAGTCTGAGGAAAAATGAACCTAAAATACAGGACTAAAGAGAACTACCTATACTCATTTCATTTAAAAAAAAAAAAGACCAGTGTGGTTAAAACAGGGGAAAGCATACCTGTGCAATTCTTCTCATCTATAGGCTACCAGGTTGACACCTGGAGCACCTCGGGGGCATGACATTTAATTGTTTCTCACAGGTACATCTTCAGTGCTTTTCAATTTATTTCTATTTTTTTTCCTGTGCCTCTGTATTGTTCATAGCTGTTCTTTTTGGATTGTTTGCTTTTGTTAAAGATAAAACCAAGAATTAAGAAAAATTGAAAAATACAACAGAAAGAATGTAAAAGTACAGAACATGTTGGGAATAAAATAAAAATTTGTGTTCAAACACTGTAAATCCGAGAATTGAAATGTCATTCCTTATTATGAAAAAAAAAAAACCTCTGAAAAAAAGTATTTTAAAATAAGACAAATCCATTCTCATCTCAATGATTTACATTTTTACTAAAAAAAAAAAAAACAAACCTGCAAATAAACACCTAAATTCAGAATAAAAAATAATTTAGAAAAAGTTCCAGTAAATCTGAAAGTATAAGTGAAAGTATTTAGGATATAATATTCAAGAAATACAACGTACTTTATTAGGGAAATGATTCATTTCCACCATATTGTCATATATGCTGAGACAATGCTTTTGATTTATTATCTTTGCTGAACATAGTGACTTGATAAGAAAAGTGAATAATCGTTATGGATCAGTTCAAACAGAGCAGTAGGAAATGGCACTATGAAGGACATAATCCAATATCTGTCTATATAACTCACTGAAGTTCTCTCTACCTCAACACATGTTGGTTAGATCATTAAACATGCTTGTTTTCACAACTGTTATGATATTTATCTAAATGTTCAGGGCTAAAAGCTGCGGTGAATATGTTATCATATACTTTTTTTTTTTTTTATTTACAAATATCAGAAAGAATGCTCAATGCAGACATTCTTTTTTTTTAATCTGAAGTTGTTCAAAACAAAATTTTCAAATTTCCTAATTGCTTAGTCTAAGTCATAGAGGATAAAATTAAAAGGTTCTTCAAGAAGAAATCTGATCTGGTATTCCTCATGGAAAAGCTAAATACACATAAATCATTCCTGTCTCCACAGGAAGGCCATGAAGGTGATCAAAGGGCTGGAGCACATCACCTGTGAAGAAAGACTGAGTTATTTGTACTTGTTCAGCCTAGAAAAAGAGAAAGCTACAGGGAGACACTATTGCAGTTTCCAGTATTTAAAAGGAGTTTATAGTCAGGGCTTTTTACATGGTCTGTTAGTAATAGAAAAAGTTTTTAAATAAAAATGGATATTTAGATTAGACGTTAGTAGGAAATCTTTCACAAAGAGTGTGTTGAGACACAGGAACTTGTTGCCCAGGGAAGTTGTCAGTGTCCCATCTCTAGAGGCGTTCATGGCCAGGTTGGACAGGATGCTTGGCAGCCTGATCTAGTGGTTGGCAACACTGCCCCTGGCAGCAGGTTGAAACCAGATGATCTTTAAGGTCCCCTCCCTTCATTCTATCTGCAATTCTATGATTTCATGATTATCCTAAATATCTGGACTAATTTATGCAATTTATGTAAATACTTTTCTATATTTTTTATCTAAAAAAATAATTATTGTAATACTTAAATCATATAGATTAAATTCAGTTAAAAGATCTATTTTCAAAAATTGTTTTAACTTGAAAATGTATATTTAAAAAAACAATTAAATATAGTTACAGCTTTTAGAGACATGAAGATAATCTTGCTTAAACATTCACAATACCTTATCTTTCCTAATCCTCCAAAGGACTCCTGTAATGATAGATGGCTACAAGCTCTTCAGAAAGGATAGACAAGAAAGGAAGGGTGGTGGTGTAGCCCTTTATGTTAAAGACTGTTTTGAAGCTGAAGAACTTGGGGTTGGGTATGATGAAGTTGAGTGTCTGTGGGAAAGGATCAGGGGAAAGACCTGTAGGGGTGACATCTTGGTGGGGGTCTGTTATAGACCGCCTAATCAGGATGAAGAGATGGATGAGGCATTCTATGAGCAGCTTACGGAAGTTGCACGTTCGCCAACACTCGTTCTTTTGGGAGACTTCAACTTCCCTGATATATGTTGGAAATATAATATGGCGCAGAGGAAGCAGTCTAAGAGGTTTCTGGAGTGTGTAGAAGATAGCTTCCTTATGCAGCTGGTACGGGAGCCTACCAGGAGTGGTGCCCTGCTAGTCCTGCTCTTTACTAACAGTGAAGGACTGGTGAGTGATGTGAAGGTTGGGGACTGTCTTGGGCAGAGCGACCACAAAATTCTAGAATTCTCTGTTCTTGGAGATGTCAGAAGGGTGACTAGTAAAACTGCTCTCTTGAACTTCCGGAGGGCAGACTTTGACCTGTTCAGAACGCTTGTTGCAGGGGTCTCTTGGGAGTCACTCCTGAAGGGTAAAGGCGTTCAGGAAGCCTGGATGCTCCTCAAGATGGAAATCTTAAAGGCACAAGAACAGGCTGTCTCTGAATGCCGCAAGGCGAGCCGTAGGGGAAGAAGACCGATGTGGATGAATCAGGATCTATTGTTGAGACTCCGGAAGAAAAAGAGAGTCTATGTCCTCTGGAAGCAGGGACAGGCTACTTGGGGAGATTATAAGGAAGTTGCAAAGGTATGCAGAGAGGAAGTTAGGAAGGCAAAGGCCCAACTCGAATTTAGGTTGGCCACGACAGTAAAAGAGAATAAAAAATCTTTTTACAAATGTATCAATGGTAAGAGGAGAACCAAGGAAAACATCCACACCTTACTTGATGCAGCGGGGAATGTGACCACTGAGGATAAGGCAAAGGCTGAGGTCCTCAATGCCTTTAATGGGCAGAACAATTATCCTCAGGACACCTTATGCCCTGACCTGAATGTCTGGGATAGAGTGCAGAATACACCCCCAGTGATTCAGGTGGAGACAGTTAAAGAGCTCCTCCTCCACCTGGACTGCCACAAGTCCATGGGACCGGATGGGCTTCACCCTCGGGTGCTGAGGGAGCTGGCAGAGGTAATTGCTGAGCCTCTCTCAGCCATCTACCAGCGCTCCTGGTTAACTGCAGAGGTGCCAGAGGATTGGAGGCTTGCTGATGTGATTCCCATCTACAAGAAGGGTCGTAAAGAGGATCCGGGGAACTACAGGCCTGTTAGCCTGACCTCGGTACTGGGGAAAGTTATGGAGCAAATCATCTTGGGTGAGATCACATGGCATGTGCGTGGCATCCAGGGGATCAGGCCTAGCCAGCATGGATTCACAAAAGGCAGGTCATACTTGACCAACCTCATCTCCTTCTATGACTGGGTGACCAGACTGGTAGATGAGGGAAAGGCGGTTGATGTAGTCTACCTTGACTTCAGCAAAGCCTTTGACACGGTCTCTCACAGTATTCTCCTGAGGAAACTAGCTGCTCATGGCCTTGACAGGTATACCCTTCTTTGGGTAAGGAACTGGCTAGAGGGTCGTGCCCAGCGGGTAGTGGTTAATGGAGTTAGGTCCAGCTGGCGACCTGTTACAAGTGGTGTCCCCCAGGGGTCAGTTCTAGGGCCCATCTTGTTTAACATCTTCATTGATGTCCTGGATGAGGGGATTGAGTGTACCCTCAGTAAGTTTGCAGATGACACCAAGTTGGGAGGTGGTGTTGATCTGCCTGAGGGTAGGGAGGCCCTTCAGAGGGATCTAGATAGGCTGAATTACTGGGCTGAGGTGAATGGGATAAATGAATGGGTTCAACAAGGCCAAGTGCCGGGTCCTGCACTTCGGCCACAATAACCCCATGCAGCGCTATAGGCTTGGGGATGAGTGGCTGGATGACTGTGAGGAGGAAAGGGACCTGGGGGTGTTGGTTGATGCTCGGCTGAACATGAGCCGACAGTGTGCCCAGGTGGCCGAGAAGGCCAACGGCATTCTGGCCTGTCTTAGAAACAGTGTGGCCAGTAGGGGCAGAGAGGTAATCATCCCTCTGTACTCAGCTCTGGTGAGGCCACATCTCGAGTATTGTGTTCAGTTTTGGGCTCCTCACTACAAGAAAGACATCAAAACCCTGGAACATATCCAGAGAAGGGCAACGAAACTGGTGAGGGGTCTGGAGCACAAGTCTTATGAGGAACGGCTCAGGGAACTGGGATTGTTTAGCCTGGAGAGGAGGAGGCTCAGGGGAGACCTCATAGCAATCTACAACTTCCTGAAGGGAGGATGTGATGAGGAGGGGCTTGGCCTCTTCTCCCAGGCAACAAACAGGACCCAAGGAAATGGCCTCAAGTTGTACCAGAGGAGGTTTAGATTAGACATGAGGAAAAACTTTTTCTCTCAGAGAGTTGTCAGGCACTGGAATGGCCTGCCCAGGGAGGTAGTGGAGTCGCCATCCCTGGCAGTGTTCAAGAGGGGTCTGGATAAGGAGCTAAGATATATGGTTTAGTGGTTTTTCAGTAGCTATGGTATTGAGAGGACGGTTGGACTAGATGATCTTGTAGGTCCTTTCCAACCTTGTGATTCTATGATTCTATGTAACTGTATGATTGTCATTTACTCTACTAGGGTATAGACACAAGATTGATCTGCTACTCCAGTTTTTATATCCTATGAATCTCTGTTGTCACTTGTTAATCCTGATCTGAAACATTCCATTTTTTCCACTCACTGCACTCGTTATCAGAAAAGTCTTATCGAGCAAACTGCCTGTTAGATTTACAGTACTAACAATTATCAAAAAGATACAAACAGGGTCATCAAATTATGATGGTTCCTAATTCAACTGACTTGTAAAATGCAACAAATGTGGGTTTTAGCTTATTTGCGGAAGTTTATCTTAGTTATATCTCTGTCTAGCTGTGTTCTCTGTGGGAAAGGGAAAAGCATATTTTCAACCTGACTTATTCACAAAGTCAAATTTAACTGAAAACTAGGTAAAATCTGATTCTTACGTTACTCGTTTGTTCATTTAGTTTTACGTATTTCTTCACCTGCTAATGTGTTTCTAAAAGCTCTAAAATACTTTGTCTGCATTGGGGTTTTATTTCAAGGTATCTAACTCAAGAATATACATTTTTATATTTCTTCATTAGTGTTATGAGTCTAGACTGATTAGATTTAAAGGTAATACTACTATTTATTTAGACAAATAAATGTTTAATTTGAAACGGGTAAGAGAATAAGGAAAACAATGAGAGAATAAAAGTCTGATCTTTATAGACAAGAATGTAACTTCCAAGTTCAGTTAAAGCATATGTTTTAAAGACACGGGCTTTATGACAAAACGTGTAACTGTTAACAACAGGAAGCAGACTGCTTTTGATACATACTCTCTGGGATGCTCAGACTACAAACTGCAGATCTCAGCAAAGCTGTACATTTTGGGCAAAGAAATAAACTTTTCTTACCCTGGGAGATCAACTCCTAGTCCTACAGCAAAAAAGACGAAACTTGACTAGTTCATCTGTGACAACTGTGGGCCAACAGCAATTGTATCTGGAAGTCTGAAGTGTGAACATTGAGTTATTTCAACTGTCAGTAGTATTTCAAGGAAATTACAGTAGGCTGCTTTGGATTAACACTGTAAATTGCTCACTATAGCAGGAAGAGGAGAAACGTGCTGTCTCTTTCTCTTCCCTCATGCTAGACTGTTCCCAAAAACAATGCATCAGTTTCCTGTAATTTCACAAATTGAGATTAAAAAATATCAGTTGTCTGTAAGTACTCTCTTCAGAAAAAAATATGAATCTTCCTTTCCTTATTAGCAAAGAATACTACATTATACCAATAGTTGACCACGCAATAGGCATTAAAAGTAGCACCAACCTATTAATCTTTGGCTGTGCCAGGCCACATCAACTCAGCATTGCTAAATTTCCAATTGCTTAAGTGTAGGCAGTAGCATGAAGTTTGATGCTAGCTTTATTGAGACATCATAAAATCCCCTGAAATTATAGTATAGGCTTAGTTTCTCATTTACTTTTGATGTATACTGAACTGATTTCATTTAAGTAAGTACATAGCTTAAAAAAAAAAAAAAAAAAAGTTTACACATCTATATGTATACAATTACTATAAATTAATACTTTAGTAGTACATTGAAACTTCAGATGAATTAAGCAACATAATGAATGCTCTTTTCAGTGAATATTTTCTACACAATGAGAAGAAATAGAATTATTCTTCATCTTTGTGTAAGAATACTGAGTAGAAGAGAGATTAAACAGTCTGCCTGAAATATAAAAATATGCATGTGATACGTAGGGGAGAATTCAGTCATGTAATTTAAGATTATCTGCCTTTTTACAAAGAAGATACAGAAAGCATGATTATATTTCATAGAGAAAAGATAAAGTGTAGCCTGAGCTTTGTTTATTGACTAAAGGTTGTCTCAGGTGAGTGAATCTTGCATATACATTTATAAATAAGCCAATCATCAAATTTGGTTTTATGTAAGATTAATTGCTTACATTACTGTTCCTTCTTTAACTTTCATAGATATGATCAAAAATCATTTAGTAATTTCCCCCAAATAAATTGGCTTTCTTGACATTTAAGAATGATGTTCATGTTAGAAACTGGTAAGAGATGGCTTCTTCTCCATAATTTCATAACAATATAGATACAGGTTTTGACCTTTGTCTAACATGAAATGGAATATCTTCTCAAGGGAAACCGTGGAATCCTAATATCTGAAGATAATTCAAGATGTGGGAAGGAAACTTTCACTAGTTAATAATGTTGGACAGTGAGTTTAAACACAGTTTTTTGTACTCTAATTTATGCGTAGTATGGACGGAGACAGTCAATGTCCAGCTGCAAAGTGGTAATGGCAAATAAAAATGGCAAAGTGCTTTTTTCAAGCATCAAAATTTAGTGGGTAAAATACCAGTAAACTGATTAAACAGCAGCGAAGGCCAATGATAATACTTTACGGTGCACATTTGCTCAGCATAAATATGTCATAGAGGATAGCTACAGACAGAGGATTCATAGAATGAAAGTTTATTTTAGGTACAACACTGAAGTTGCAAGATTTACTGCAGCAGAATAATTTTAATGATCTTTAGCTGACAATTCTACTTCAATTAACAAAACATTCAGTGTTCTTCTCTTTCTCCTTCATCTCCCTTTCCCCTCCTTTATATTCCCAGGATATTTAATGCTTTAGTTAGTGGCCTGGTGAGCATATGTTCTTGGTTAAGGACCATTGTTTATGAAATTGTTACAGGTTTCAGATTTCTATGTGGCAAGCAGAACACCCAGGCCCCTGGCTGGTAGCAATTGTGGCCATTCAGAGGTAAGTAAACATTAGAGTGAGAAATTTATGAGTCTGCAGTTCAGCTGCGTGCTACATTTCTCAACTTGGATTTTTTTTCCCACTTTGTGTATATGAATAGATTGCTTGACTTCAAATACAGCTGAGTAGTACCTGTTTGTAGGTGGAAACGAACATCTGGAAATAATAACCACTTCGCTATAAGTCTCAAAGAATATTCAAATTTAAACTGAGAATGTTGTTCTAAGAAAATTGCTCAGAGCACCTCATCCAGAGCAAGTAACTGGGATGAAAGAAATGCAGTGGAAGGAAACATGATTAGATGAGTGCAGTACAGTATTTCAGTTGCTTAATATGTAAAAAGCAATGAAAAAGAAAATCCCTGATCACACAAAATTTCTATGAAAATTAAGGCTGGTAATCAGAACTATAAATTATAATTAAAAAAAACACACACACACCACACACACGGAGGAAATGATGTTCTTCCTTTGCCAAGCTGTGTATTTTCAAGTATTGAAAAACAATGTGGGGAATATTCATATGATAATAAGTTCATTGTCCTTCATTTTTGAGGTGTGTCTTATTCTGCATTGAAGGGAAGAAATACGTATTACCACAGTTCTCTAAACCTCTCCTGTCACTTTTCCCTCCCTAAACATACTGCACATTTTAAACTTAGCTGTCCTAAATGAGACTGGAAAAATGACTAGCTTTCATAAGCATGCATAAAAATGGGCCAGCAGATAGATATTTCATCATCATTGGCAGAAAAATTATTCTCTAATATGCACATATATATAACAAAGGTGACTGAAGGGAACTACACAGTCAGGTTAGCCATTATTTAAGCTTGTTTCTGGGTTAAAGGTTTGAATTCAAGAAACATCTCATGGGTTTTTTTCTGAAAAGTTCTTATAACTACTTTATTTAGAACATACTCTTAGCATTCTACGCTTATCTATAGTGTTAATCTTTTCCTGTTCTTCAGCTTATTTCCTGAAATACATACTCAGAAACAGAGAAAGAAAAGGTATTGTCTACAATTAATACATTTATCAAGTCCCTTAGATAGCTGGCCCTAGTCATTGTCCTGTGTTGCTTATGTTACGTCCATGAAAAGTCAGAATTTGAGATTATTTATTTTGGGGAATTTGGATATCCTAGTACAGATAACTGGTTAAAATGCATAATGAAATTTCAAAGTAGAAACAATTACATTAGTGCATTAAAAGGACACAAATCATAATTAAAACATTTGCTCTATTATAGAAATAGATGAAATAGATTCACCAGTTTCATTTCTAAATTCTGGAATTTAATAAAAGTGCTCTCAAAGCAATATTTTAGTCTGAAAACAAAGAATCCCAAATAACTAACAGTTGCTTATGTCCTGATCTCAGCTGTGATAGTGTTAATAGCACACCAATGTTTTGGCTGCTGTTGAGGAACAGGAGCACAGGCAGGACCAAATCAAGTAGGTGGGAAGAGCCAATGACTTTATGGCATGGCATCAGGGGTATGGGCAGAAACAGGACAGGTGGCCTGAAGGAAGAAATTGTTATTCCGTATCATGCAATATCATACAGAAAGCCATAAGGTCATGGGAGTTTAGCAGATGAGATTTTGTACTGTTAGTGGGGGTGTTGGTTAGCCAACAGTTGTACTGTTTGCTCATCAGCTGATGGAAAGTAATTTTACTGTAAACATATATGTATTGTTTTAATTATATTTTTGTTTTTATCTTTTCTGTCATAATAAATTGTTTTTATTTCAATTTATGAGTTCTGTATTGCTTCCAATTTAATTCCTCATCCAATTTCAGGTGGAAGCAAGAGAACATTTGTGTAATATTGAACTGCCTGCTAGGCTTAACTGTAACAGGGCAATACCTAAATTATAATTCAAATAACTAGTATGCTGTTTATGAAGACTTATTCTGCTCATATTTCAAATCAAACTATAAAAGCAAAGAATAAAACACATAATCTCAGAGACTTATAGTTCTAGCATTAAAAAAAAAACAGTAAGCATACTCTTCATGTATAATTTGTAGTTGATAATGTCCATGAAATTTCTATTTACCAGTAGAAAGTCAGCTTAAATTTGCAGCGTGACTGTATAAGTTCATTTGATGATGTGATTAGAAAACTGGTTTCTGTTCATTCCTAATGAAAGTTCACATGGATTTTTGTTGATATGTCCGTATTTGTTGTTACAAACTATGTTTATTAAACTCTGTATTTTAACTTTGCTATTAATGGTAACAAGACAGAAGAAGCTCAAGAAAGCAACCTGAGAAAAAGATGTAGCTTAGCTTTGATACATCTCTAGATGTATAGCAGTACACCATGAATAAGTCCTCTGCTCCCTATTGCATTCTGAAGAATGGTTAACATTGTCTTGAATCATGACCTTAATGGTGAAGGGTGAAAGGCTGCTCTTTTCTTATTATCCTCTTCTTATTCCAGATCTCAAGGTTGAGTCAAGACTGATCAGCACAGCTATTGATCCTCCTAACAAAGTGATGGAAGAGTGGCTTCCATCCTGTTTTCCTTTTATTGGACTACAGATGCTGAGGAAGACAGAGAGAGTAACTGCAAATTAACTCTTCTACTTAAATGGGCTGTGGACAACCCATCTAGGGAACAACTGAAATTTTACTGTTCCTGAACAAATAAGTACTCCAAATTTCACAGACAAGTTACTTTTTAAAAATTGTTTTGTTAGCTTACTTTGATGTACGTAGTACCTTATTTATCCATGAACAAAACAAGTATGTAATATAAACAGTAACAACAAAATCAGTACTTTGACTTCTTATCTGCAAAAGACCTGATAAATCTCTTGGCCTAGACAGCTAACAAAAGATTCCTTGTTCAGAAATATACTGTCCAAGCCCAATGAAGTTTAATGACAAATGAAAAAGGATATAGTGGATATAGTTACAACAGCATCGGTACAATTCAAAAGGAAATTAGTTTCATGCTAGGCAAAGTTTTTTACATGCATGCCTCACTTTAGTACACAGAAGTACTCCAGAAACATATTACAGATGAATATTAATATTTAAAAAATAATTGTGTTTCAGGGAATTGTTACTAATAATTTTCAAAAAGGAACTCTATAAAAATGCTCCACTCAATTTTGAAAAAAATAACATGGCAATGCATTTATGAGTTTCCTTTTTTTATTTAGGGCTGGAGAAACAGGAAGTTCTAAGTTATTCATAGTGCGGTGAAAGAAGTTTGTTTTTATTTAAATATCAGTGTCGACAAGAGGATAAAGTTAACACATTTACTTTACAGGAGATCTGGCTGTTGTGTAGGAAATCTTTATCCTTTCTCTACCAGCCTTAGCTTTGACAAAGTTGATGGATTGGGTTATAAGCTCTTCTGTGACGTACATAACTGAGAAAGCAGCATATTGATATGCAATGTAATTTTTGTTTCTTATTCCTTCCCAATTAAGCCTAACAGTATATCATACTCAAATAATCTACTTGGCACTGCATAACACTGAAAAGGATAAATGCTCTTTACCTCAATTAAGTAATTTTGTAGTTGCTTTAATGTAGATATCTGAACTGAAATAACATTTCTACATGTGTGATTGTGTACATTTGTAAGTCCACAGTGTTATCATAAGTTTATTACTTGTCACTGTGAATAGCTAAAAGAGCAAAGCCCTTTTAGTTCTGTCTTCTCCAGAACTTTAACGTAATGGACCAGAAAAGTGCCTGATCCTTAGCATTCTTTATTGGTAATATCCTTTCTTTCTGAGATTTTTTCCTGAGATTCTGAGGCCAACCAAAAGGTAGCTGTTTTCACTTACTCCTTACGCAGGCACAACTTTAATTTACCTTAATGGGAGTTTTACTTGATCTGATTCTCTGACACCTATATCACTCAGATGAGTAGATTGCTGAGGAGACGTTTGTAATGGCTTATAAAGCTGTCAAAAGCCCAAATGACACTGATGCTATCACAAGGAGAGCTTTTGTGCAGCAGTTATTTTATTTAGGCTATTGTCTGTTTCTAAGTGTGTTAACTCTTTCTATTTCCTATATACATGAGTGAATCACATTTCCATTGTCTGTATTTTCTCCCTTTTTGCTGCAGTGTATGTATTTGTGTTCCTGCTTTCTGTTTTCGCTTGTCATCGAAAACAAAGCAATGTTGTCATCAGATGATTCAAAATCCCTCACTACAACAAGATCCTCACACTGGACCCATTTAAAGTTAGCAAGTTAACTTAACCTGTCAGCCTTAAATGGAGACCTTCTCTTTAGGAGTCTGTAAAGTGGAATATAAATTCAGCTTAAAGTTCTGTAGTAAATAGTATACAAATATATTAAATGATTACAGTCTTCCTTGTCTTTAAGTACTAATTAGAAAGTCAAAAGGAAGGATAAACAAACTCCTTTGATAAATCATGGTTTAGACAAACCGTTACTCATTTCTTCTGAAAAGAAGACAGTGAAATCTATGATGAAAATCTGTAATGACTTACAGAAGTTACAGAATGAACTATTGAATGTTTAGTCTTCAGAAGAAATGAATATTGTGCATACTGTATATTTTTCCAGGTACTTGTTACTTATGGTAATCCAGTGAACGCGTGGGAGTTCTGACAGTCAACATATAGCCTAATTAGAGACTGTCTAAAAATATATATTGATTTTTCAATGAAATCTTTTTTGGTAATACAAATTCCATAGAAAATATGAATGGAAAAATAAGTTACCCTTCTCTCTTTTACTTATATAAGTTTTTCCTAATATTAAAATTAAAAAAAAAAAATCACTGTTTTTTAAATCTAAACTTTGGTGTGTTGGAGAAAAAAACCACACACAAATACAACAAAAATCAACCAACAAATCAAAACAAAAAGTAGATGTATAAAATTCTATTTAGCAGTGTCTAACATATCCTAAGTAGAGAAAGATTAGTAAGAGGAAATAAAAATACTGAATAAAGATTGAATGCAGCTTCTGAAATATGTTGTTGTTGTTGTTTTTTTCCAGTGGTAAACTAGCGCTAAACATCTTGTGACACAAAAATCTGAATCTTTTAAACTTACAGTATTGATTCTAAATGCATTTGTCCAATTATAGCTATTTTTTGAACTTCTAAACATGACTATATAATTTCATTATGGAGATCTGGTGATGATGACAAATTTGCAGGCTTCACTTCTAAAGTCAGTTGAGTCAAATGCACATTGAAAGAAGTCTGCTGCTTTCCAGTGTGTATTTCCAGTTTAAACATGTATGTTATCATAACAGAGGAAATAAATATTTTAAAGAAGGGAGAAATTCAGCAATCTGTTGTTTGTTTTTTTCACAGCTTCTTACAGTGTGCACTCCGTAACCAAATGCTACAGAGAATAGAAATGCTTTGCAAAGGCTGTATTTATATGCACCATTTTTTCTCCGCAACTAAGTGCGTTTCAGTGGTTTTAGTGCATGGTATTACCAAATGCAAAAATGCAATGCCTTATTTTTAAGCTCACTTTGTATGTTAAATGAAATTATGCACATAAATTCAATAACATGCTGTATTTTTCGGAAGCTATTGAAAAATTTGATGCTTTGTTCCTTTTACTTTCAGTAATCATTATATTATTCCGTACTAAAAGTATGGTGCAAATGAAGAATGGTGTCAGAGGTTGAAGACTTTAATTCATTCATTATTTCATAGGAAATAACAGGCTTCCCACCCTTTTGAACTAAGCAGAAATGACAGTGCTCACTGATGGGTGACTTTAAACTTTTGAAGTATTCTACAGCTTTATAAACTGATTTAAAAATTACTCATTTCAGAAAATTATGTTTATGCAATATGCCATTGAAATAAATAAGGAGAAAAGGATATTTTCATTTTTGTATAAGTATTCCTAAGCATTTTTTCAAATATAGCCATATCTGGCGTCACAAGCAAATGACAACATAATGCTATCCATTGGGGTTTTAATTGTCATGCCAGACAATTTTTGAAATGATAATAGCCCAGAACTTATGCTGAGAAATTTTCATGAATTTATTGTTGAGTAAAGTTTTAAATCTAAATGATTCAGCATCCTTGAAAAAATCATATATTTCAACAGCAGGTAGAATAATCTGGTCTGCAAAATCAGAAGTGTATACTAAACTTGAATAAGCTTTTATTTTATAAAACATGCTATGTTTTTAGTTATCTATTTTCTAGCTTTTGACACATGGAAATTCATACAGAAGCAGGAAAGAAAAAGAATTTTGTAGCATAGCAACTTCAGTGTGATATTTCTGATCAAATAGAATGCGTGACAAAAGATCAAAATAGTCTGGTTTTGATTGGGTACTATTCAGTCACAATTTGTTTTATAGAGTAATAAATTCAGAAGATATATTTGGACAAGCATGTAGATCAAGATCTTGCATGGAGTTATTATTCTTACACAATTAATAACCATCCTTATTTAAGAGAAATTATTAAACTCAACAAGGAAAATTCAACATTTCCTTTACTTTCAGCACAAGAACAAAGCACTGATAATTTTGTGATTAATTGCTTCATTGTTGTCAGAAGAGAAAGAATTAAAAATTAATGTTTGAGAGAAAAAAATGTTGAAAATACTGCAGCTATTTATTAACATAAAGAGGAAACTGGAAAAAAAAAAAAAAGATGTTTATTGTATTGATCTTACTATGTTGTACTTTTAAAAACCTGTGAGTGAGTGTCAGTGTAGTGTGTTAATATGCGTACTATCCTCAGGAACATTTCTTTCTTAGGGTTTCTGTTCCACAGTTCTAATCACTGTGTTCTCCGTGTTGGTTTTTTTATTTGTTTTTTTGTTTTGTTTTGTCATTCCATAAACAAGAGACTGTATGTCAACTTGGGTAATAGAACTAAGTAAATTCAGGGCAGTTTATAACAGTATACATCTCTTCGACAAAGAAACGTGAGAGCAAATTCACATCTTCTATCAAAACAACCTTTCACGTTGCCATAGGAATATCATACTCTGAAATACAAGTCAGTAAATATCTGTGATTTGTAAGGTATTACAATTCACCTGCAAATTGCATATAAATGCTCCAACTTAGTTACTCTTGTCTTCACAGTCATATATACCAGAGGGTAGTATAAATTGTTATGGTTTGATTTAAAAGTAATGTAAGTAGTGTGAGGTGAGAGAGAGAACACTTCTTTTTCCACCAAGTCCTGTTTGCATCCATGGAAATAAATTTAACTGTTCAACACAAGATTCCCCAGTTAATATAACTATTTGAACTTGAGCCCTATGTAAAGGGAAGAGGAAGCTTCTGGACCTTATTCCCAATAACTTAAAAGATATTTTTGTGTTTTACAAAAAATTATTCATACTTCCAGAAGTTCCATGATTATTTTTCTTATATTATGTATTTTTGAATCAGTGTTTTTCTTTAAGTGATAGACAGGATTAGTGAGTTAAAATTTTGGAAAAAAAAATAGTATTTTCAAATATTGGCTAAAACAAACTAACATAAAACTGAGAATAATTTTTTTGTATGTGTGAAAATAATATATTGACCAAAAAGCAAGTTAAGTGACTCTCTTTAGGTTAGAATAGTAAAAGTAAAAGCAAGTACTCTGAGCAATAATGCTCAGTGAGAGAAAGAATAACTGTTTCTAACATGGAAGCTCTTTCCTTAATCTTTACTTTACTGTACTTGTTTATTGTCTACAAATCCCCATGTGTGAATATTAAAGAAATGTCCTTTTTAGTCTCAACTACTTCTTGTTTTCAACAAAAGAATCTTAGTCTTTAAAGAGCTGTGGTAAATCCTGTATGCAAGAGTAGTATTTACCTAGTATTGTGAATTGCCTGGATTGGTTTTGAGCAAGTCAATTGGGTAAATTTTCTCAACTGTCCTCTTGAAATCCTGACCATTTCATCTCATATTTGAAAGTTTTCTTCTTAATATTACTAAAAATTACTGTGGGCCAGGAAATCTTAGTCATCATTTTTATAGCATTCCAAACTGGACAAAATAAAATCAGGAAATATACGTAAGAAGGAAAGTTTGTTCAGGAAAGTGTTAGAGCTGGCCATAATTCAAATAATGTAGTTACTAAAATTAAGCCTAACTAACTTCAAAAAAAATGTAGACAAATTAAAGGACTGGTATTTCTGGAAGAACAAGGAATTTTTATTGAAAAGATCAATGTAAGTATCATACATTTCGAATGTAAATTTTTGTTATTTTTAAGTCTTACCTGGTATAGTAGCAAAGGAAGAAACAGCATACTTGTTAAAGAA
Organism: Alectoris magna; assembly: GCA_030625065.1. Lineage (NCBI taxonomy): Eukaryota > Metazoa > Chordata > Aves > Galliformes > Phasianidae > Alectoris > Alectoris magna. Next base: position 18,302,484 of record CM060565.1, read on the forward strand.
TGTGTGTACTCTCACATCTTTGTAAATTTAATAGTTTCCTTTAATTATTAAAAGGGGTGGCAGTTTCTTTATGTGAGAGCTGTATCTTAGATACCACCTAAACTTTTTATGGTTTTATCATAATTATGCTACAGTGATAAAACAGCTTTTGTAACCTATTGACCTCATATAACTTTCATAAGTTTTTCCGCTTCAATAGCTACTGAAATCTGTTTTCTAAATTAGACAGACTATATTTCCTTTATTTGATAAAAATAGCACAGCCTCAGACTCCATGTGCTCAGGCACATTTGAGATCTAGTTTTCTTCACCCTTCAGACTTATGTCAGGAGGTGATAAGATTTGTGATTAAACAGCAATATCTAGCATGGTTCAACAGAAGTGGCTTTTATTTCGATACTAGTTTTCTGAACAACAAGGGACTATGTCATTTTGTACTAGGGTTGTTTTCTACCTGTATGTCCATACATAAAAAGAAAGGTAGAATAAAGAAGATAAAGAACTTATACTTCAGCATACATTAGGATGAGATAACAAACAGATCTACTGAGTCTATGAACAGAATTTCTACATTTTTCTTTATTAAAAGACTATGTCACTTTAAATGAAGGCTTGCAACAAAACCATAATAGAACTCAGTGTTTAACAATAGCAGATGTACAGCCAGACCTCATAAAAATCTATTCTGACTTATACGTTTAGTTTAACTGAAATTGAATAATTTTGTAATTTTCTGTGATTCTCATATTTGTGTCCTCATAAGCATCTTTTGATTGTGTGGGTTGACAGAGGCCTGGACAAAGGCGCATAATTTCCTCAGTAAATGTAGATTCAGCCTATGTTCTCCAGAAGTATCAAACTCACATGCAAGCAACACAATATAACCATACAGTATTTTATGAGAAATCCCAAACAGGAATATGTCAGTTCTATCAGCAGGAGCCTAAAAAATATTTAGAGGTTGGATTTAGAACAATGTTAGAGGGCTAGAATTATAAAAGTAGAACTTCCAAAAAATGTTTTCACTCATTCAGTTTCCTTTTGTTGTTACAAGTTTGTTGCCTATCTCTATCTTTTTCTTAGGGTTTTATCCATCTTAGTTTGAACTTCTTAGGACTGAAAATCTACACTTGAGCTCTAGAGCAAACTTATTTCTACAATACTTCAATAATCCTTTGCATTACAGCTTTCTGAGAAGTTGTTGATAGAAGAGCAGAGGTAAAAACAAAGTGAAAAAGACAGTAATTAGCACTTCACAGAGATCACAAAATTTATCAGTTAGTTCTCTATTTCTCCTCTGGGTCCCTAATAAAAAAGATGAATGAAACTAGTTCCAGCACCTGTCCTACTGGACTGCACTGTATACTCTTCTTCATCCTGAAAAGTAATAGTTAAATCCTATCCTTTCCTTTTTTACTCTTAACCTGATTTCTGCAAATAATAAAAAGGTTTGGTTTTGTTTTTTTTCGTTTTTTTTTTTTTGTTTTTTTTTTTAGACTCAGCCATCTTACTGTAGATGGCAAGTTTGTAGTGATTGTTCTGTAACTCCTGTGGCTATAGCTAGATTTTCAGGTCTTGTAGTTACCTTACTTAAAAAAAAAACAGAAAGAAAGAAAGAAAGAAAGTGTGAAATTAATTAATTACTTAGTAAAGTTCTCCTCCTATCTGGAAAATGAAAGCTCACATTCTGAATTTTTTCCAACATGTTTTCTCATTTATGCATGGTCATATTACCCAATAACACCTCTTGAAATAAGTTCTCCTTGCACTCCGCATGACCAAATTCAGAGCAGAATCTTTTCCTAAGACTTTGTGCTCAATAAATAAATCATTAATCATACCTAAAATGTGTATATTTGCATCTTAGCCTATTCAGACACTTATCAGATTTCTAGACAGGTAATCAGAACCTCACATTTTTTTTAAACCTCCCAAATTTTGAACTTTAGAATCATAGAATCACCAAGGTTTGAAAAGACCAGCAGTATCATGCAGTTAAACCATCCACCTACCACTGATATTTCCTCACCAAACCATGTCCCTTAGTAGAATATCTAAACCTTGCTTGAATAGCTCCAGGGATGGTGACTTCACCACTTCCCCAAGCAGCCCATTCCAGTGTGTCACCACTCTTTGGGAGTAGAAATTGTTCTTAATGTTCAATCTGAATCTTCCCCGATGCAACTTGAAGCCTTTCCCTGTAGCCCTTTCGCTACACAGGAGAAGAGGCTGACCCCCACCTGATTACAACCTCCTTTCAGGTAGTTGTAGAGAGTAATAAGGTCTCTCTTGAGCCTGCTCTTCTTCAGACTAAACAAACTCAGTTCCCTCAGCTGCTCCTCATAAGATTTGTGCACCAGACACCTCATCAGCTTCATTGCCCTTCTCTGAACATGCTCCAGGGCTTTGATGTCTTTTAGTGAGACGCCTCAAACTGAACACAGTGTTGGAAGTGTGGCCTCACCAATGAGGAGTACAGAGGAATGATCTCTTCCTTATTCCTTCTGGCAACACTGTTTCTGATCCAAGCCAGGATGCCACTGGCCTTCTTGACCACCTGAGCATGCTGCTGGCTCATGTTCAGCCAAGTGTTGACCAACACTCCCAGGTCCATAGTCTGTGCATAGGTGAAAGAGTTCAGAATCTTGGTGCTAAGGTGTAGTGTCACAAATTCTGTCTAGATAGTACTTTCTCTGCTGTTTTAAGAATGTGATCTTAAGGTACATGAACACAGGTTCAAGCAAAGCTATTAAAAAGCTTTGACCATCAATTTTAACTTATCTACATTCTCATTGCTCCTATGGGTAGCCTAATAGAAAGGCTTTGCCTCTGTTTTTGTGTTCCACTACTACTTCCTAGACAGAAGTAAAGGTTAAGTCTAACCTACACATTCTTCTTCAAGCCCATAAATAAAACCTCGTAAATTTATCCCAACTATAGCACACCCACATGTGATATCAAAAGAGTGCATGAATGTATGCTCATAAACAAGTACACAGTGGGAATCTGAAGTAGCTGTAGTAGTTATAGGACAAAAACCAACTCCTATTCAGTGTACGCATGCAAGTATAATTTTTAGTCACATTTAAGAGCAGGTTTATATATCCAGAAAAAAAATTAAAGGGGAAAAAGTCCTCAAATCCCTTACTTGTTTACCAATTTTATGAAATGCCAGCCTCTCTTAATTATTACTGTATGCCAGACTGAGACAGAAATGTCAGCTAGCCAGCATAAAATGGAAAACAAGATTATACCATTTCCTCATAACACTGCCAAGGTCTGATGCTGAAGGAATGCATTTCATGAACATTGGCTCTGCAACTGTTGTATGTGACAATCCTTTAGGAACGTTGTATTACTGAAATGCAAACATTTTTACTTCTCCCTTTCTACCTTCCATTTTTTTCAACTCTGTTCTAACATCTGCATGCCACAGTGTGCATGCTCTGAACCTGTTTTTTTCTGTGTCCGGCATTTGTTTTGCATTTTGGATTTTTTTTTTTCTTATTTTTGAAAGGAGAAAAATTATGCTAAATATTTTTTTGTAGAAACATTTCTTGGGGGAAAAAAACAAAACAAAACAAAAAAACAACAGATGAACAAATGAACAAAAAGGAGAGGAAATCTATTTATTTGAGAATTGCTGGCATTTATATTAGATTGCAGAATTCCTGTCTGAAATTTGCAGCTGGAATTTTCTGAAGAAAAAGCAAAGGTATGAGATGCTGGCTAGCCATTTAGAAAAGAGATACACTGATTTGCCCTTTGGAAGCAAAATAAACAAATACGAGGGAGATCACTTCAGCATTTTACCCTTCAAGAGAAAAAACAAGATACGAATGTTACAATAAAATTATAATGGCTGTCAGAAATGTAGTGCCATCAACCTTTTTCAGTAACAGAATAATGAAACATACTGGAGAGGGAAGGCTCAAAGGGAACAACTGAAACAAGCAATGCCTTTACTACAAAATAGCTTGATCTGTGATCAGTGGCGATATGTTCCCAAAGCTTTTTTTTCTTCTCTATTCTGCTGCCTCTGAAGACTCACAATCATGCACAGCACACAATTGGCAAGAACAAACTGCTGAGGTAGCGGGAGAACAAACCAATGTTAGGCTTTCAGAAATGGCACAATTCCAGTTTGTTTTCACTGTTTCTGTTGAGCTATTTGTGAGAAGCTGAAGCCAAAAATGAGAAGTACCTGTTCACCTCTTATTCTGCTCCTTCTCCTTGTTGACTGACAATCTCATGAAATAACTTTGAATACAGGCTTTGTCATTTGAAAGCCAATTTTCATCCCATTTAGGGATTTAAAAGTACATTGTTCAAGCATGCAGATTACACTTATGTATTTTGCCAGTTTCTGCATCTAGCAGAAGTAATGAACATTACTATTGATATTAATTCATTTATTTTGATGTATTTATTTGAAATACCTGCCTCTGGATTTAAGCATGTTTAGAGTAATTAAAATGTGCAATCATCAACATGGAAATTTGCACAAAACATAAACACATTCATAACTGTCCAGATAAAAATAATTTTCTGTGTAGTGATTCTCCCCATCTGAATATTGAGACATCAACTCTATTTTTGTAATGCACCTTCTCAACTAATATTAACCATCAGATTTTTCATGAGCTGCCATGTTGCAGGGCTCTCTGAGTGGTGGTTGTTAAACAGGTTGCTCTTGTATACAGAAAGTTTTAAATTCAATTGACCACCTGTTGTCATAGAAGTGTCATCATAGATGCCTTAGGCCCGTAAAAGATTATTGATGTGAACTGACTGACATGTCTAAGGTGATTTTTCCAGTGGCAGTCAGGGTTCGGCTGGGGAAATTTCGCAAGTAATCTCCAGTGGTGATAGGCAAGCTGATGTGAAAGAGACAGAATTAAGCCCAGATTAACTGAGAGTTTACCTTGGCAGCATTTCCACTAGTAACTTAAGTGCAGTTTGAAATTGCTATAATTTGAGAACAAAAGTGACCATGTTTCATTTTATTATACGCTCTCCAGGTCTTAAGAAAGCATCTCCAAGGTTATTAGATGAGTAGCTAGGCAAGAGAGAACAGTGAAGCTGAGCTCTCATTTGATCTGAACTCATGACGAAGGTCTGAGCACAGATTAAGTCAGACCTGGAGGTGAGGGCTGGTGGCTACCAGCACAGCCTTTTCAGTGTTTTCAAGTTCATGCACAGCCCTACATTTTTACACTCAGAACTACTTTGCATGTCAATTTTCAGAGACGAAAGCATTTGATATACTAATATTAAAATGAACATTCTACCACACCATAAATCCTTTTGCTTTCAGGGCCAGCACTGATAAATTTACTATGAAATATACACAGAGTAATGAACAGTGTAGTGTGTTGCCTGGTTTCCGAGGGCCTGGCTAACGGGGAAGAATGCCTCATGTTGCTTTTAACTTCCAACCCCCGGCTGTATAGAGGCAGAAATTCAAAATTAAAAATAACCTCTCAACTGATTCCTTGCATAATTGCTATCTTGTTTTGTTAATACTGTGGCTGAATTATAACTTGCTGAAGCCCTGGAGATTTGCATGCTGCTTTATCAGCCTGAATTTGCATTGACATGCTTTTCAGTCAAGTGAGTAACTAAATCCCATAGCCTTGAGTGAGCCTGGCAGTATTTGCATAGAAAAATCACAGGGAGATTAGGGAGAATGACTATAGACTATCTCCATAAATAGATTCAATGATGGAAATTTTGTTCATCTCAAAAATACTGCTGAATTTCATTGACTGAATATAGCTGACATATCAGCAACGATTTGAAAAAGCCATGCAATAAAAATGGGCACAGACAACCAAATCTCTACTACAATGCCAGGCAGAATCCATGAGAGGGGCTGAAAACGTGAAATCTCATTGAACCTCATACATGAACAGACTACAGCAGTCATTTCACATCAAATGTTACTCATTGTTTCCTATTCATGGTCCAGTGGAATTACAGCTTTTCATTATTGTGGAGCAGGTCTATACACAGAATAAACTTCTACATTTCCACAAAGTATGTGGATTTTATCAATGAGGGGTATTTTTTTTTCCAATTTTTTTTCCCCTTAAAAAGAAGCAGTTCTTTTTATAAAGATTTCATTCTAGCTGTTAAAGAGGCTGATGCAATGCCAAACTATTTCTTTTCAATTTTTTTTTTCCCCCATTTATTATAAAATATTTGGAAAAACATTTTGAGTTAACAATACATTTATATGTTTTATTCCTAATACCTTGTTATCACCAGATGACATATGAGAAATCTCCTCCCTTGTGCTTTTCTCTTTCCAGTTCTCTGCATGGCATCTTCTAAGACCTCATTCATCACTGTGAAGGCTATGAAAGGATAGCTGCCTAGTACCCCAAAGTCTTGTCTGCTGTGGTGGTGTAGTGCCTAATCTGTCCCCTGATAAAGAAAAGGCTACATATACTCTCATCAGCCTGTCAGCAAGCACTTCTCTCTTAATAGTTTGTTCAATCCTCACCCCACCTCTACTCCAACTGTCAGCTTTCTGAAAGTGTTTCATTTTGAAAAAAGCCCTAGGTGTAGTTATTATAACCATGCATTCTTTATGCACAGCCATATGTGGAATATATATTTGCGTGCATGTGTACACATCTACATGACTCAAATAAAGTGAAGAAAACGTTCTGCATCCTTTGTCCTAAAAAAAATAAAAAATAAAATAAAAAAAAATCAGTACTGCCCACCAAATTATAACCAATCTTAAGGGCATTTGCAATTAAAAAAAAAAAAAAAATCACAATCTTCCTGCTTTATTTTTCAAGGAAGCAATATCTTGCTGGGTAGAGACTGCACTCCTCTTGAGCTGTCACTGGTTGTTGGAAACGGGGAGCTGATTTTTTTTTTTTGTTATTTGTTATTGCTTTGTAGCGCTTCTATCCCATTAGAAAACACTGTCATTGCCTTCTTTTACCATATACCATGTGACAGGTGGCAGCAGAGAGACAGCGTGACGTAATGGCATCTGACATGAAAGTGCATATGAAGCAAAAGTGTGGAGTTCAATTTCTCCATACAGAAAGAAATTGCACCTATTAACATTCATTGATGCTTGCTGGATGTTTCTGAAGATCAAATAATGGATGTGTGAACAGTGAGTCTGTGGGCAGTGTGTTTCAGCAATGATGACACTAATGGTAGTGGCTATGTTGAAAAATATTGTTTTGTAGCTGAGAATTTGTCCTGTTAAACAGTGTTATTTGTACCTGTTTCATTCTCTATGGAAATAAATAGGAGGCATTATTTTTGGTGTGACCTACATAGATGTCTGAAAGATTCTTTGATTTGAGGCCAAGTATACAATAGATCCCTTACATTTTATCCAGTGTTTATCCAGACAAATTTCTTTCTGAACTTGCTTTTTTTTTTTCACTTCTCATCTGTGCCAAAAATATCCTCAGACCGTGGAAGAATCAAATCCTGCAACCTTTCAGCACCTCTATAGTGAGTTTTGCCCTCACAGCCCAGAAAGCCAACTGCATCCTGGGTTATGTAAAAAAAAATACAAAACATGGCCTGCAGGTTGAGGGAGGTAATCCAGCCCCTCTACTCTGCACTGATAAGACCTCATCTGGAGTATTGTGTCCAGTTCTGGGCCCATTAATTCAAGGACAGGGAACTGCTTAAGATTGTCCAGAGCCACAAAGATTATTAAGGGAGTGGAGCATCTCCCTTATGAGGAAAGGAGGAGGAAGCTGGGTTTCTAGCATTGGGAAAGTGGACACTGAGGTGTGACCTCATTAATGTTTATAAAAATATAAAGGGTGAGTGTTGGAAGGATGGAGCCAAGCTCTTCTCAGTGACATCCAATGATGGGACAGTGCATCTGATTGGTGCAAGCTGGAACACAGGAGGTTTCACATAAATATGAAGAAAAAAAAATCTTATTCATAGTGAGAGTAACAGAACATTGGAACAGGCTGCCCAGAGAGGTTGTGAGGTCTCCTTATCTAGAGATAATCAAAACCTGCATGGATGCGTTCCTATGCGACATAATCTAGGTGTCTGTGCTCCAGCAGGGGGACTGGACTAGACGATCTTTTGAGGTTCCTTCCAATTCGTGACAGTCTGCGATAAACCTTTGACAAACTTAAATGAGATGTAAAATAATTTCCAACAAAGAAGGAAAGTAAAATTTCAAGCATATATTAAAAATTACGTAAATTATTTACCATTTCAAGATTTCATTCTAATCAGTAAACAGAAAGAGTGAGAGAAATAATTAAATTGTCTATTTCCCATATAATTTTGGAAACAAATTTCAAAACAAATCTACACAACTAAAAGCTTTCATCAGAAGCAGAATAAAGAAGAAACTCCTTACATATTTTATCAGTTCCTTATCTGCAATGCTATAACATGTTGGAAAGAAGAGCAATCATAATGGGGTGGCAAAGTCCTGAGCCACAGCAAATGAGTGCAAGCCCAAACACAGCAGCTTTGGATACAGAAATAAAGGAAGAAAATTTACTTACTCAGGTAAGCAGAAACGTCCAAAAAGATTCTTGTGCCTCCACTACCAGCCTTTAAATGAGGTCTGGGAAGGGGTGGATCCTGGCTCCACCCCTTCCAATCACTCAGGTGCATTGCATGCACATGAGCTTCTGTGTCAGCCATGCCTTCCCACCAGGTGCTCAATCACTGTTTCAGGACTTGCCTTAGCATTTACACTACACTTATCCAAGATTCACCCTTATTCTTCAAAAACGTATGAGCATTAAGTTTTTCTTAAGATCACAAAAAAGAAAATATCAATATTTTGTAAGTATTAAAAATAAGAGAAGTAAATTAAAAAAAAAAAAAAAAAACATAAATCAAACCAGGTATATGTATGTGTAGCTAATGTGTGAAAATATATCTGTGATTGCTGTGTTCAAAAAATTTATATGATATTTTTCTAATACGGCAATGGAAATTTAGGTATGGGGCAATTATACAAATGTGATAAACACACTGATAGCCTCTTAGTTCTCTGTGTAGCTCCTATGTACTGCCATAGGAGCTTGGAAAGAGAAAATTCCTAGAAATAGAAGAAGCTGAACAAATAGACCAAGCTAGTAATAATGAAGCGAGGGGCTTTTGTGGGGAGATTTGTAAATGAAATTGAATTCAAATAATGAGTTAATAAACAACAAGCTGTGTGACAAAGATGAGTTCAAAACCCAGAGCTTTTTCCAAGTGTGGAAAATCTTCTTATGGACGTAGTTGGTTGTAGCCCAGAGAATCAAGACACTATTAGCTGGTTTATCCTGGCTTCAGCCTAATTCTTAGTCTAATAGTGCATACTACAGAACAGTACAGAAATTCGGGTGTCCGCAACTTTAAGGACTTTGGTTTCCATGAATTTGAATCATTAAGGTATCAAGAGACAGACGATCTTGTAGTACCTAAAGTAGAAATGCAGAATAGAAGTTAGTCAAGCAATGCATTGATGGGCTCGCGCTCTTTTGTGAGACAGATAATTTGGAGGAGATGCTGAGACCATTTATCTACGCTCTAGACATCTATGACAAAACTATAGCACAGGAACCACATAAATAACTGTCGTATTTTAGGAAACGTCAGGGTTTTGTTGCTCTTCTCAGTTGAATAACTGAGTTTCCTTGCTGTGAAAGTTAGTATTTGAAGTAGCCTGAGGCAGTGAAAATTTTCCTTTGCATATGATCAATTAATCTAAAGAAATACTAGAAAACTGTTTTGATGACAGTTTTTGTCTATTCTTACAATGGAACTTCTAAAATAGAATGAACATACAAATTTTAGGAAGTTTCTCAAGACTTCACTATAGTTTGCCTGTTCCCTATGTCTGGTATAGGGTCAATCTGGTTCAGGAGAATCCTAACAACCTAACTTGGAACTGTGCAAGGTATCCTGACAGAAAGACAATGATGTATATTCTGTTCTTGGTTTCACAAATCTGGTGCTGGCTGCACACATTACCAAAATGACTAGAGTATAATTTTAGACTTAAGTTTGTGAAGTCATTACTATATAGTTAGGACAGTATGTAGTATCCAAGCTATACAGGATCTTAGTCCAAGGCTGAAAATATAGAAAATATAGTTCATTTCATCACACTTGCATCATCATGCAGAGCATCAAGTAGGAAGAAAAAGTAATAGAGATGAAAAGGATTTTTCCTCAACTCACTAGATAGTGATGTGTCTATAACAGAAGAATAAGGGTTTAGCTTACGTCCCAGTTCTGTACAGAGATGAAAGCAAAATGTGACAATATTTCAAAGGAGCTATGCTCATGTTTGTGTTGGGGTGTGATTTGCAATGTAAGCCCACATCAGAAAGGTATGTAATCAGTTTAGGAAAAATTCAGTGGCTTTTGTTTTCGTATAGCTGTAATTATACAAGGCATACTAGATTGATAGCCAGAGGTTATAGAGGAATAACTCACCAATGCTAAGGCTCACAGTTAAGATGGATGCCCACTAACTCTAAGGCTCACTACAAGGAAATCCACACAGGAGCAGTCTCCAAAAGAGATGCTGCCTTAGTGGTGGTCAGTCCTTAAATGGGATCTAGGAGAGGTGGAGTCAAGCTCCACCCCTTCCAGGAGCACAGTTGAATTACCTTCACCTGTGCTCCCGCAGCTGACCCACCACTTGCCTCATATGGTTAATCAGAGGTTCAGGCTGTGATTAACAGTTTCCCATACACTTTTACAGAAAGTCAAATCAGATAATCCATGTTTAATTTCTGATGTGACTTTCAACCGTACGCACTGATATGCAAATATTTGTAATCCATGAAAATATGGAGAACAATTATTATGAAATCTACTGAACTGGCACTTGAATTAATTAGCTTTAAAGTTAGATTTCCTAAACTCCCTTATCAGTTGTGCTCCTCTACATCCCTTCTGAAAATGATCAAAATCCTGCTGTATAATATGACCTTTCAGCTTTGCAACTAACTGCTAGCTGGGAGGTGGGTAGAAAATGGTCTAATGAGGCTCAGATAGAAAGGGTTAAAGATTTTTTCCAAGTGTTATTAAAAAAATAATATAAATGTTGAAGAAATAAGGCTTTTGAAACTCAGTAAATTCATGGTCCATTCAATGTCAATTTTTAATTATTCATATACAGTGGGTAACGGGAAGGGAACTTGTTTACTGAGAACATGATTTTCTTCATTCCTCCATCTGAAATCCACCACCGAAAAATGACTAACCCCTGGTGATAGGCTTAATTTTTTTTTTTCTTTATGACTACATTGTATCATTTTGTACCTTTAAGATGTATTTTCTTAGTATGATCTAGTTAGCTATATTATAGTATAGCAATTTTAATGATTTAACCATAACCATAACCATCAGTGTTTCATATAGGAAAATAATATTTATACAATTTACTCAAGAAAGATAAGAGAAAAAATAAAGGTTTTCAAAATGCTGAAGTGTTGATGGTAGGAAAAAAAAAAAAGATCACGCTTAAGATATTTCTTCCTCTTAACATTTCTGAGTGAAAGGTTTTCTCAAAGCTTTTATTTTTATTTATTTTTCTGTTTGCTTGCTTTACTTCTTCCTAAAATATGTCAAGTATCTTAGTTCTTAAGTCCACATGTGTGTATAATATTAAAATTTCTGAAATTACTAAGATCAATGTTCTAAATTGCTTAGTTACGATTCTGAGTCATAGAACTTAACAGGCTTAAAAGGTCAACTTTAGTGTAATATACTGGAAATACAGAATAATTCCCCTCTTATGGCAACTATTTCCTGGCAAGATCTCATGCTACCAACCTTTAAGGAAATTCTGTTTTTATCCACTAAATAGACCTTATGGTCCCTACAGGAGGAATCAATCTGCTTTTTTTTTTTATTAAATCACAATCTGCTACAAGTTGGGGGATAATTCTGTCCATGTGCAGGAGAGTCTTGGTAAAGAATTTCTAAATGTACCAGCCAGGAAATTTTCAAAAATGTAGTGTTTTAAAAAAACAACACAACCAAGGATTTAGTGAACAGAGGAGAAAGAAATATGGTGGGTGCTAAGCAGATGTCTGCACAGAGATGAGTGTCAGAAAACTCTGAGACTGAAAACCCATGTTGGATTTCTGACCCAATTAGATGGTTAAAGCACCTATGGATATGGTGTCTGGAATATCTATCAGCACTGTAGTGAAAGGCAAAGGGGAGCATTAGGACAGATACCATCGCAGCTAAATTCACCAGCTAAGGAAACAGAGATTGTTCCCCACTTGCCACCAGAAAACTGCATTTGTTTTTCTAAATGACATACAAGATCTTATGTATGTAACAGAAATCTTTGCCTTAGTATCCAAGTGCAGCACAGGGGAGCTGAGAACAAGTTGTCCTCGAGGAGGACATCCATAGGAGCAGTGATACAGTGCTTGTGATTGGTGGAATCAGTTCCATCCGGAGAGAGGATCAACTGGGAGAACTTTTTAGTTGTTCTAATGTACTTTTTTTCCTGTATCTTTTATGTTTGCCATCAGTCACACTAGCACAGAGGATTTTCTTGTGACCTCACTTACGGTCTAGTCAGGGTATGTCTGACACTACGAAGAATCTAGAAACTGGATGAACAAACAGGTGTCTTTTCTCCTATCTCATTTAGAAGATGTTTGCTGTCTTTCAAAAACACTGTTTAACTTAAAGAGGGCTCTCAAGGAAAAGTTAAAAAATAGAAATATTTTTCATGTCCTTCTAGATAAAGAAATGAAATAAACTCATGTGATGGTCCCTTTCTCAAAGAGTTGATATAAGGGTAGTTTGCTTGTATATAGGAATGCTGAGTGTGAATAGTTCTCCTTGTCTTGGAGAATGACTAATCGCTAATAACTCTGACCAGAATTAAGCTGTTCCCACCTTTTCTGGGGACACATACAGAGAAGATATTTATAATCATCTAAGCATTTACTCCCACAAACCAAGTGGCTTCGTTATTATTAGATCAAATTTAACTCTTTGGATTTTTTCATGGAGAGGGAAGGTTGATTTTCAAACAAGATCTTGACTAAAATATCCAAAATTTCCAGGGTAAAGAGAAACATATGCCTAGAATCTTGGTAACCTGTAGCTACACCTTATGAATCATTTTCATACTGTTCTGTGCTATTAGCTGGACAGCCAGAGATTATTGGTCTGATTCAATAATTCAGTAGTTATGAAAATCGTATTATTTTAGATTTTTAAATTATTATTGCTATAGAAATAATTCACATTGTAATGAGAGTTAGCTCTTAAAAATGTTTGAGAGTTTAGTAAAACAATACCTATTGCTTGAAACTTATATGTATAATTTCATAGTGTAGATGTTATGTACAGATTATACGCATAATATTGATCCTCAACACGAAGGAAATAATATTAAAGCACAGATATATGTACCTACATTAAATCTAGTGAAAGAATAACAATTTAATTGCAGATTCTTAAAATGACTTATTTTCCTATTCCACATCTGTTAAAACATTCTAAAGGTGATTCTTCAGTTTGAAAAAAAAAAAAAATCCCATGCATAAACATACTACGTTTAAAACAATTAATTATGTAATTATATGATTCAAATATTTAATGAAGTACTGTTTATTTCATGATGAGCCTAAATAGTATTCTAGCCTGATAGAGTTTCTAGATATGTATCTTAATGTAACATTACTTTTACTATTTAATCTACTAGAAAAAATTAAAAGCAGTTATCATTACTATAGTATATAATAGTTAACTTTTCAGATTACTGACTTTTGTTTATTTAAAACCCTAGTATTACCCCTGAAGCAAAACAAAAGAAAAAATCCAGTCAATAATTTTGTATCTATTTATTTGATTCTGCTGGTTTTCATATATGTTTGCTTCATTTTTTGAAGGCTGGAAAAGTCTGAAAGCAGAGTCTAATGAATTTAATAAAGTCACTTAGATGATTTAATGGACTTGGCACAGGGTGACTTCTCCCCGTTAACATTTAACTAGAGGCTGTTTTTACCAAATCTGTTTGGACTTTCAGTCTAGTCTGCAAATAGGCAAAAGCACATGCAAAAATCCATCCAGCTGCTTAGTGGGATGAAGTTCTCCTCTCTGATTGCTACTGTGATTATAAAGGGAAATTGCACTTGGTAGAATTAGATGACTCAGATGCTCACTCTAACCAGGTGATTCTCCTGTGCTTTCCTCCCACAGACACATTGTTCTATTCGAATATTTGTTAAATGTTTTCTGAGCCTAAGGTGGAAAGATATGCATGTCTTTATCAAGGCACTGAAACAAAAAAATCCACCCTTTTCATTTTCTCCAAATAACAATAGATTTTTGAGCTGGTTTCTTTTCTTCCTTTTTTATTTTTTGTTGTTTTGTTTTGTTATATTTTTTAAATTTTCTACCCCACAGACAGAATCCTATACATCCCATTGCTCTCCATAATTAACATAACAATATCACACCTTGAAAGAATGCAATAAAGTCTATCTTGAGACCAGAAGAAAATACTGTTCATGTGCCATAGATGAAACATTAAATGTAGAAAAACTTTTTTTTCCCCAGGCATTTGCTACATGTATATACTGTCATTGAATCTTTTTATTGCAGCTAAACTACTCTCAAACAATGCTGAAAACATTGGATTATGTCCTATTAGAACAGATCAGACTTTTCCAGACCCCAATGTAAATATAATAATATGTAAATATATATATGTAATATGGGGAATATAAATCATAGAATCATAGAATCACCAAGGTTGGAAGACCTACAAGATCATCCAGTCCAACCGTTCACCTATCACCAATAGCTCCCACTAAACCATGTCCCTCAACACAACATTCCTTGAACACCCCCAGGGTCGGTGACTCCACCACCTCCCTGGACAGCCCATCCCAGTTCCTGACCACCCTTTCTGAGAAGTAATATTTCCTAATGTCCAGCCTGAATCTTCCCTGCTGCAGCTTGAAACCATTCCCTCTCGTCCTATCACTAATGAAACGAGAGAAGAGGCCGACCCAAAGCTCACTACAACCTCCTTTCAGGAAGTTATAGAGAGCAATAATGTCTCCCCTGAGCCTTCTCTTCTCCAGACTGAACATTCCCAGCTCCTTCAGCCTCTCCTCATATGGCCTGTGCTCCAGACCCCTCACCAGCTTTGTTGTCCTTCTTTGAACACGTTCCAGGGCCTTGATGTCTTTCTTGCAGTGAGGGGCCCAAAACTGGACACAGTACTCTAGGTGCAGTCTCACAAGTGGTGAGTACAGAGGGACAATCACATCTCTGCTCCTGCTGGCAACACTGTTTCTGATGCAAGCCAGGATGCCCTTGGCCTTCTTGGCCACCTGGGCACACTGTTGGCTCATGTTCAGCTGAGCATTAATCAATACCCCCAGGTCCATTTCCTCTACACAGTCTTTCAGCCACTACGCCCCAAGCCTGTAGCATAACCAGGGGTTGTTGTAGCCGAAGTGCAGTACGCAGCATTTGGTCTTGTTGAATCTCATCCCATTGGCTTCATGTAAATATGTAAAAGGGGAAAAACACTCAAAAAATTAGATCATGGCTGAATTTACTTGGCATACTAACTGCACAACAAAAACTTGTGACACTGAATTGGACCTCTTCTGGATGCAAATCTGCTAAATATCACATAGTTCTGTCTCCAGAAGGCAGAAATGCTTTGATCACCTGCAGTGACTTAAAAAACTCTTAGAATATCTGTGTGTAAGAGAATACATAATTTCACAGACAAAGCTCCCTACTTCCACACTGATGTTGGCCATATCCTGTATGGTTTAAGTCTGCATCCTAACAGAACAACTTCTGTTAAACTGTAGGGAATCCACTAGTTTGATAATGCTGCAATTTAAAATAACAAGGGTTATATTAAATTGCAGTGGTATTGCGAATTTCACAACTAAACTGAGAAAGAGAAGATTAACTCTATCATGATAATTAGGTGGAGTAGTTTTCATATTTGGATACTACAGATTTCAGCAGAAAGACATCTTTTAACTCCTGAAGCCAAGTGAGTTTCAACAGGGGAGGGTGGTAGCACCAAACATATGCCTTATAGGATACACAGGAACTAATCTCTTGTTTGATTTTACATCATGAGAAAAAAAGAATTCGATATTTAATCAAATTGATTTGGAGTAAGTTTCACCTTAAATTTCACCAGAAATGTTTATATCCCAAAATATGATGTCTTTTATAGTAATATATGACAGTCTTTTTTAGTACACTGCTTCCTTATTTAATGTCTGACAACTTGCAATTCTACAGCAGTTTTAATGCAGGTCATTTAATTCTCAAGGTATTCTGCTGTGTTTTAAACCTGCAAGCAGCTGAACACCACACAGCTTTCCACTCATTTTCCTCCATAGGTTGAGTTAAAAACTATTTGCTAAGATGAAAGAGGAAGAGAGAAATAGTAGTAATAATAATAATTATATATATATATATATGCATACGTATGTATATATATATGCATACATATGTATATATATAAACAAGTGGTGCACAAGCAATTACTCACCAACTGCTTCTTTGGAAATCTTAGGTCAGCTGTCCTGGTTCTGTCCACTCCCAGCTCCTTGTGCCCCTCAGCCCCTTTGCTGGCAGGGCAGTATGAGAAGCTGAAAAACTGAAATGCCCCTGGTTGTCTCTACAGCACCTCTTAGCAACAACTAAAACATCATGTTATCAACCATTTTTCTTCTAAAGCCAAAAGATACCATTATACCAGACACTATGAAGAAAATCAGCCCTGTCTTAGCTAAAACCAGGACATGCTCAAAAATTGATTTGAAATTTATGAGTGTTAAAACTGTGTAGCAAAAATATTTTCCTCTGTGTTTATAAATGATCATAAATTAGGCTGTAGTTATCTAGCTACAGAACATACAGATTCCAAAAGTAGTGTCAGTGTACTGGATTAGACATCGAGTCCTGATTGAACTATTCCATATGAATAAAGATTATTATGCTGGCTAACTAAGATTCTAGAAACTTCAACATTCAAAATTATGAAAGGAAGATGTGTATTAAGTCCTTCTTTTAACTACTAGCAATTGCTTTTATGGACATTGATTTCCCTACATAATGTTATTACATCCTGATGTCTTAAAGGAATGTATTTAGAAGGTAAATAATTAACCTGCAAACAGACTACCTTGTGTCATTGACTCTATACAGATGTTAATTTAATAAATGTGTGTTGAATCTAGAGAAATAAATAAATAATATGAATGAATTATATAACACTACTTGGTAAAGACTGTAGAAGCATAAAAGGATGCTATAAAGAAGAAAGATTAATTATACTTAATCTTCAAGGAAGACAGAACAAGAAATAATTGCCTCAAGCTTCAGCAGGAAAAATGTAGGCTAAATATTAGGACAACAGTTTTACTGCTGAAAGAATCGTTAAACAATAGAATAAGCTGTCAAAACAATAGAATAAGCTGTCAAAGAAGGTTTTGTAACTGCCATAATTCAGATTACTAATGGCTAGAACAGATGTCCAGCCATCAATGATAGCTTACCAATAGCAACATCCAGTTCTGTCATGATATAGATATTAGTGTCTACTAGACAGATTGTGCAGCTAATATATTGGCCGTTATTGAGTGAAACAGATCTTTCTATCCAAGAGATTATTGGATTTGTGAAATTTCTCAGAGAAAACTTGGTATATGAATGAATGAATGAAGTAATCAGTTAAAGGCTTGGTAGCCCAAGCTCCCTGGTATCCCAGGGTTTTCTGAATATCACTGGTTTCTTTATTAAATACAGACATTTGTACCTGACAGCATGACAGCAATTTTTCTGACGCTATCTCTATTGCAGTTGTGTTAGTACCATGTTTGTGAAACATTATGAGAGTTAAGTAAGTACATAATTTTGTAGCCATTAAACATTACATAAACATCTGTAATAAAATTACTTGGCCTCGGTACAAATAATTCCCAATAGATATTTCAGTTATATGTACTGCAATACATTTCTATTAATTTTACCTATAGTAAAGTAGAGGCTGATAACACTTAGTTTAGTTTTGTTTTGTTTTGTTTTCTTGTATAAAGTCTTTGGAAACAGTAACTAAGTCAGGGATTTGGTAGTTAAAACCTGAGGAACTCTTCTTTTTCAAGCTGTTTAGTATTTACATACTATATAATCTGCAGAATAATAAGAAGGAATAAATTAGCAGTACTGAATTTATTAGAAAATTGTTTTCAAGCACCCGACACCAATTGTTACACCAAATCACCAATTATACCTTCAAACTATTGTCAATAATGTCACTTAATTGCATGCTGGGTTATTAAATTCAATCCAAATGATAAAATGTGAATTTGAGATTGATTAGTTTATTACATAAATGCATGAGCTAGTTACTTAATATTGATTAGCAAGGTTTCATTAAGTGAAGAAAAATTGCTATGTTAATCCAAGAACTTCTCTCTTTATTCTCCAATTACATAAAATACTATGTAGTTTCAACACTACACATTGCATTGACCTTCATCAGAAATTTTACTCATAAAACTCAAAAGTCCAGAAAAAGGATGATTCATGAATAAAAGTTTGGCTGTTGGATGTAGAGTGTATAAGCATGCTGGAAATGGTTCAGTCATCATTTGTAAGCCTGTTCTTTTACTAGAAGTGCGATCTAAAGAACTTAAGTGGAACTGTGGATTTTAGGTGCCTACCTTGATAACTATGATCTTGATAAAAAGTTTTCTTCAGTATACATTTATTCCTGGAAAGCAGTTGAGTGCCATAGGATTTTATTTTAAGTTCTTAAGATGCTCATTTTTTATTTCAGCATGCATAGAAATGCTTCTACTTTGACAGATTAAGAATATTGTCCTTAAATATAGGCTTAGCCTGATCAAAGTAGAGAAATCAGGCAGAGCTGCTCATATGTTTCTGGTAGATCTTAGCAGATCTAGTTACATTCTGCTTAAAGTTACATTGGTATCTGGTGTTTAAATCTTAGGAAACCCTTTAAACTTCTTTGAGCTGACTGCTGGTGATTGTGTGCATATTTAAATGAATTAGGGTGATGTGCTTGAGGAATTTTCTGAAGTAAGTTTGAAAGCTTGTATCCTTCTCAGCCTGCATTGCTGCAACTTTCTAAAGAAAATCATTCTAGAAAACATGTCTGTTGCCTGCGATATTTGGGGAAATGTATGTCTGAAATGAATGCTGCAGAATAATACAAGAAAATAGGTTTGGATTCATTTGGATCATTGCCAGTGCAAGCGTTTATCAAAAACCTCATTCTGGTTGCCCACACTTATTTATAAAAAGACCAAGAAATAATATTATATATCTCACTGTGCTATTAAAGTAAGTTTGATATTAAATGTTTGTAATTAATATTTCATTATTCAGCTGCTTGGAAAGAACAATTCATTAATGCAAGTCAGAAATATATTTGTGGTACAAAAACAATTAAACAAAACACTGCCAAACAAAAAGCAACTAAATAACAACAACAGCAAAAGACCAAACGTGTTTAATAAATTATTGCTTACAAACCATTTAACATCAGCAGGTCAGAGGGAGTTCATCAAGCTCTGAAGAATCAGAAGAAACAAAGTATAGTAAACTAAATCATAAGGACTTACTGAGAATTTTAGTGGAAAAACATAATGGGATCATTTGGTATTCTCATAGGATCAAATGGGAAATGATGAGCTTTTGGTTTTGATTTTATTTTTATACAGAAAGAAAACAGCTAGCAGGGATGGAAAGCATAAAAGTTTAAAGCTATGAGCCTTATCAGCATGGCTGTAAGATGTTCTGTTTATTTACTCCACCTCCCAAAAAACTGAATCCTACTTAGGTTTCTTTTTCAGCATTTTGTTGTTTGAAGACATGGAGAAATATGATAAGGGGATTTGTTTCTTTATTATTATGTTGTTTTACTAAATTTACTGTATCCAGTCCTGGGTTTTTCAGTTCAAGAAAGACAGGGAACTTCTAGAGAGAGTTCAGTGGACGGCCACAAAGATCATGAGGGGCCTGAAGTATCTCCCTGATGAGGAAAGGCTGAGAGACCTGAGACTGTTCAGCCTGGAGAAGTTTGAAAGGGCATCTTATCAATGCTTGTAAGTATCTGAAGGGCAGAAGTGAAAAGGATGGGGACAGGCCCTTTTCAGTGCTGCACAAGGTGCAACAGGCATGAAAGAGAACACAGGAAGTTTCATGCATAAAGATTTGTTTACTTTGAGGTTGACAGAGTTGACACTGGAACAGACTCCCCAGAGAGGCTGTGAAGTCTCCTTCTCAAGATAGTCAAGAAGTGTCTGGAAATTTTCCCATGCAACCTGCTCTAGGGAACGTGCTTTAGCGTGGGGGTTGGATTAGATGACCACCGTAGGTCCCCCTGACACATAATATTTGTGATTCTGTGAAAATTCG
Organism: Alectoris magna; assembly: GCA_030625065.1. Taxonomy (NCBI): domain Eukaryota; kingdom Metazoa; phylum Chordata; class Aves; order Galliformes; family Phasianidae; genus Alectoris; species Alectoris magna. The sequence goes on from CM060565.1 coordinate 18,322,920, forward strand.
TTTTGTATTTGGAGAAAGTTACAGTACCTACTCTACTCCTCCAGGAGATAACCCAGTTTATTCATTGCTGCATATTTATCTCTTTCAGTATGCACATCAACTGAGTTGTATGTTTCTTTATTTTATATTTTTTCTTTGAGAGAGAATACATAATTTTTCTTTGATGCTTGTTGGATGCTCTCAAGTATCCTAGTGCACATCTCATGTTATGTCTTCATATTAAGAATGAACTTGAAGGAGAAGAGTTAAGAAATCAGCGTGGGCTGGCTGATGTGAGGGTGCAAGTGTTTGTACTTGTAAAATTCTTTAAGGTATGATGTCTCATGTGAATGGCATCTAGGTGAGAACATGATACCAAGGTTCTTGGCATTTGAAATACAATAGAAGGCAACTGAAAGACAGAACAGATTTCTCTAAGTTTTAAAAGCAGAATAATATTTCATATCTATTTAAGACATGAAGACAGAGTATACAGAAAAAAATAGGTAAAATTTGTACAGTCTTGGATCATGTATACAACTGAGAAAAAATGTAATAAGGTGTTGAATGTTACTAACTAGATCCTTCTGAGGTTTTGTGAATTGGACTGATAATCCGAACCCCATATAAATAAATCTTCGCCTTTCAATAGCAGTATCACAAGTACTATTACAATTCTCCTTTGGTACGATACTGTCAAGGAAATATCAATGACAATTGAGAATAGAGTTTTTTCTGTATCATTTAGATCTCATCTGAAGCACATTTTCAATGAAAGCAAAGCCACAGTAGCCTTGAATAGGGGAAAAAATGATGTTAGAATAAATAACCCTATAGAGTATATGAATTTTACTGCCTTACTTTAGGTATGTATATGAGAAGGTTATTTCTAAATTATGGAATATGTGAATACTTTAAATAAACACATGAATTGAACACTTATAAAGAGAAGACTGTTTGCCAAGAAAATAAAATATTTGAAATTCATCCTGTACAAATACGTGTGGGTTTAAATTCCTTTGCTTTTGAACTGAGACATATGTTACCCTTTGTAATTCACACTATACTCATACTATACCTGCTAAAGACATCCTTTCTCTGGCTGCTTTTTAAACTGCTATGTGGCCTTGGACAACCTCTCATTGTACCAGTACAGTACCGGAAAGTACTATAGATGGCCAAAGGAAACTAAAGCCCAAGAATTTATTTTATTCTATGACCAAATTTGATTGCTGTTATTGAAGCTGAATAGTCTCTTATGTGGAAATTACTCCCCCTGGATTCCTGCTATGGAATCCTCTCTGCTTCAAAATCAGTGACAGCAATCTGCTGGATTTTAATGAAAGCTGTATTCCACAAGCATTATATATTTGAAGAAAAAGAAACAATGTTTAAAAGCCCAGTGAATAATACTTTTTTCTTGATGAGTGAAGAAAATTTCTAATTGCTAGTTTTTAAGCCTGTCCAATAATTTTAACTTTTAAAATGCTGTTACAAAAAATGAATATCCCCGCATTTTTGGACAGTTAATATTACAGTAATTCTTGGTTGCATGCTCAAAATAGTGGGGACATTTCTACTAATCTTTCCATAACCTCCTGCAGCCTGTGTTGATTTCAACTTTGACCACTTATCACCACTGGATGACCACTCTGAGGTCATCCTAATATCTTTTCAAAGTATTTTCTTCAGAGAGCACACAGGGGCAAAACAGAAAAATTCTAATTTTGTGTCAAAACACCTTTCCTTTCTCTAAAGAACAATGCTCTCTAAACACATCTCTAAAAAATGAAACTGTCTTCCAAAAGGAAATGTTTGCAAAGATGATAAAAAATTGAAACACTAAACTTTTTCATTATGAATTGTGCCCAGATGAGTTCAACTTCTTGACAGATTGTTTGTTGTAGAATTTTTTGTTTGCTTGTTTGTTTTAGGGAAAGCAGAGAAAATTGAACTCTGGTTTTCCATGGCTGTTCACACATGGTAAAATAATATGGTTCCATTACAAAATTGATCTTGTTGTACTACAATAGAATAAATTTTAGCAAATTAGACTAATGAACTTTCATCTGTATTCTTAGCAAATACTTACAGATAACTAGAACAAAGTCTACCTGGAATATTGTTTATATAAGGAGGTTTCTCCAAATCTGAGCTGAAATAGCAAGTTGAAGATGCTGACATATCTTCATCAAAACAAAGAGTTTAACTGTTATTTCAGAAACCATGAACAGTAACACACAGGAAGATGATAGAAACAGAATGAGTTTGTTTGAAAACTTGAGTATAGCAGAATGAGTAGTTTGTCCTTGATTCTTCAGGTTAGCTGTACATATGTTTAATCATACATCTTCTTAGAATCATAGAATTCTTAGGGTTGGAAAAGGCCACTAAGATCACCTAGTCCAACTGCTGACACATCGCCACCATGTCTACTAAACTATGTCCCCAAGTGCAACATCCACCTTAATGATTCTATTATTGTATGACTCTGCTAGTGCAGAATTTTATGCAGAATTTTATGAGCATGGCATGCAGACTCTTGTTTATTGCTGTCAAAAATACATAGACAATAGTGATGACTGTACTGAAAAATAGTGTTTGGTAGCTGAGAATTTGCTCTAACAATGTTCTTGTGCTTTTTGTATCTGTTGTAGTTTACATGGAAAAAAATAGGAGACATTACTTCCAGGGAGACCTACATATTTTCCTGGGGCCTGCATGTTGCACTCAAAAAAATCTATACCAGCAGAAAGTCATAGATTCATTAAGGTAGATGTAGCACTTTCCCATCTAATCTGTAATATTCTATAAAGAGTGTTCACTCTGTATCATTGTTTTTGAAATGCTGTAAAATAATCTCTACAGCTTCTACAAATGAGAGGCATTGGTAAAAGATAGGGGTGAGACAAGAGGGGGAAAAAAGGCAGAAAATCCCTAAAAAATGAAAACTATATTTAATTTTTGAGCGATGGGAAGAGAAACTCAAGATGTCCTGTCAATTTCATAGTTATATAGGGATAAGCAAAATGTTTTCTGTGATTAGATTTTACTCTCCTCCTGAATCAGAGCATGGAAATGCATCACAGTGCTATTGCAATTATATCCAGCCAATTTCCAATTTCCTGTTTTTGAAATCCTTCCACTTAACACTAAGTCCCTAAATTTTCCTTCCATGTCTGGACTGTTAGCTGCTCAAACTACAGTCCTAAATTTTGCAAAACTTCCAATTCAGATTTTGCTTTGGCAGCTAAATTTTTCCCTAATCTGGCTCATAGCAAAACCCAGTTTTGACCTAATAGAGAAATGCTAGATCAGTGTTGCTCCACCTTTGGTTTAGTTTCACTCTCTGTCATGGTTTTATGGTCATCAGTATTCCACACTATAACATCATGTAGTGCACTGGGAATTAAAGTGTTAATGTCCCAGTTCAACATACTAAAGAGAAGGAACTACATTCCCCAGAAGACTGTTCGCTGTTCTGATATCATTCTCGCACAGGTGGGAACGCATATAAGGTGCTGTCGGGTCATCTGACCTTCCTTTCGCTTTCCTTCATCGCTTTTCTCCTTCGTCTCTCCTTGCTGCTGCCCATCCCAACTGCGCGTGCTGCTTCAGCATTACTGTAAGGCCTACAGCTTTTTTTTTTTTTTCCGGATACTCTCTCTCATTATATTTAGTAAATTAATTTGTTCCCCCTCAGATCATTGCTGCTGTTCTTTTCTTTAATTATTTAGGGGTCCCCTGTTTCCCTTTTCTGGAGGCATGGACTTTGTGAAGTCCTTACGCCCCACTAGTCACAGAATCGGGCCGAACCAGCCCGTAAACTGTTGACACTCTCTGTTACAGACTATTTTATTCTGTCATCTCAGGAATCTTGTTTATTAGACAGAATTCTAAAGGGTAACCTAAATTTCACTCCTGTTCTGATGATTCTAAAAGAGACTGTGACTTCAGAAGTTTTAAAGATAATACTCTGAGAAATAGATGAAAAGATAAAGAAATAAGCAACTCAAGGAAAAACATTTCCAAGATGATTTAAAAAATGAACATAGTCACCACATTCATAGTGCTGTGAGAAAGAGCATTTGCATCATAAAGAAGAGAGATGGATCTGAAACATACAATAAGAAACAGATGGAGATGAAGATTTGCACATGTAAGTGAAAGAGACTTTTCTTTCCTCAATGTTTAGTCAGAACGAGGGTCCCCATTAACATCTTTTATGGGGTGAGAGGACTGGAAGATTCGAAAAAAAAACACAACAGTGAAAATGTCCAGCTTTGAACTGATTGTGTCTTTTAGTGACATAAACACCAGCATCTTATAAGTTGATTTATTTCTGATACTTATTTCCTATGACCAGTGAACTTAAAGATGGAAGCTGATAGATACACAAGCCTTTTATTCAGATTGTGAAGAAAGGGTGGGAAATTCCTTGAGAGTATCTACTGGCTTTCTCTGTCAGTTTTTACTAACCATGACAGGAAATCAAGTCCTAAAACACAGAATGGGAAGTTCAGTTTTCGTGATCTGGACTCTTTCTCGTGAGATTTTCAGATAGTTCTGATTATGCAGGTGATCTTGAGGATCCCAACACCTCTTTTTATTCTATGTACTTTCCCTGAACTACCTGACATTATCAGAGCATCACAATAGCATATTATCAAATAAGCCATTGGCAAAGCTCAAGACTCAGATAGGTATAAGTAAGTTTTCAACAGATATCTGAGGTGAAAGCTTGATTCATAACTGAAGCTTGACTTTCTGCAGTCTGAGAAAGCGGGGGCTCTTTAGCCTGGGGAATAGAAGTCTGTGAGGTGACCTAACAGTGTCCTCTCTGTATCTAAAGGGGAGGCACAGGAAAGAAGGGGACAGACTCTTTATCAGAGTCTGTGGTGACCGAACAAGGGGAAGTGGTCTCAAGTTCAAAGAGAGTAGATTTATGTTAGATGTAAGTAAAAAATCTTTTACAGTGAGGGTGATTAGGCACTGGAAAAAGTTGTCCAGAGATGTGGTTGATGCCCCATCCTTGGAAACTATCAAGTCAAGGTTGGATAATCTGATCTAGCTGTGGTGTCCCTGTTCATTGCAGGGGAATTGGACTACATTGCTTTAGATGTCCCTTTTAACTCTAAGGATTCTATGATTCTTCTGCATTTCTCTGAACCTCCCTCCAGATTTTGCAGAGCCTTGCTACTTTTTATTATTAGCCACATTGATGTTGTTGCTATTACTGAATCTATTTACAGTTTATCATCAGGTTTAAAACTTAAGCATCTCACCTATTAGATGAGTAAAATGTTTTAATGTGTATTTTACTGGACTCTGTAATATGCAAAGTTCACAGAAGTGATGACAACACAGATAGGACTTGTACAGATTATTATCTTAGATCTTAAAAACCTGATATATCACAAGCCTCATAATAAGGAATTTTGCTTTTGGAGAAGTGTTCAACTACCATGTTCTGCTGTGAAATCATACCTGTATTTAGAAAACACTGCAGAGGAATTTATATAACTTATTCAAGCACATACCTTTTCAAACACATCTTTGTATAACCAATGTTTCTTTATATGGGTAACATATTGACAACGAAATGCAAATAATAAGTAAAAGCAAGCTCTAAATCCAGAGTAAAGGCAGCAAAATAACTGATCATTTGTAACTATTTTATCTACTAAAACAGTTATCTACCATTTCAGCTTGTCTAATCCCAATAGGATCAGTGAATAGAATTGCAAGCCTGGAGAGTGACAGACTTTCAAAACAGTTTTGAATTAAACGTATGTTCTGCAAAATAAACAAAAGAAGAATCCTCAGTGATCAAAATCTGGATGACCTTGCGTCAGAGGAAAAAGAACTGTTCATTCTCTGATGTGTAACGCTGCAATTAAAGTTCTCATCCTGTTTTTTTAAATTTCAAGTACTAGAAAAGTGCTAACATGATCATTTGAATATATGTTTATAGTCAGGTCAAAAGAAAACAAATGGGTGATGTCTCTAGAAATACATACTTCCCTTTCCATTTGATAGGACATAACATATAAAGAGTGAGAAATTAATTGATAGAGTCAGACAGACAGAAAACTCTTGGAAGAATGCACTTTCTGATGATATTACTGTGAAGTACAAATAAATACATGAAATAAACAATATTTATCATTTCTCATTGGGAAGATTGCTTTATTTTTCAACTCTGCAGTCAATGGCTAAAAGTCTCTTCACATTTCTAAGAAACAATGCTGACTTAGTAATGTGTAGTAATGCAATTCCTGTCAAATATTTTGGTACCTAGAAAATTAAGATTTATTTTGAGGTCAATTTCAGACAACAATACTCCGAAGTCACCTTTCTACTGTCTATACTGCTAACTGCTAGCTAAAATCAAAGCCATAATTATGTGATACCAGGAGTCATACTCTCTTCTTTAGCATCTTATGATGTTGCTTCTTTGTGAATCAGTCTATAACGGATACTGGGACAAAAGCCAGCAAATTTGTTTGGCTGAGACAGAGATTAAAAAAATTACTACAGTAATTGGGTGGGACTATGAAAGGTCTTTTAGCCCTGATGTCAATTATTTCAAGAGCTTATTGCTTAAGAGTACACTACATATTACAATAATAATATTTTAAAGACAATCAGTGAAAAATTAAATATCCAAGAAATAACATCTTTGAACAGGCTTTTTGATGTTTGTTGTTTTTCACTGTTTTTTTTTTTTTGTTTTTTTTTTTTTAATATTATTTTCATGTTGTTACTTACTGGAAAAAGAATACCGTATACAAGAAGCATGTTTTTTAGTATAAGGGACTAAAAATTTCTGAAATTATCTATTGTTATAGAAAGTATTTTTAGAATAGTCCTGTATAACAGTAGGTTTAGGTCTTCAGTAGAAGAAGACACATACAGGGTGTCAGTTAAACAGTGATAAGGGTGCTTGTACACAACGTTGTACACAATAACCTATAAAAGAAGTCAAGCACTGGTGTCATTGCATGCTGGATTATTAGGATCCCCTAATAACCAAAAATGTTATTAAAATAGATTTAAAACAAACTAATAAACGAACAAAAAAACTGGAAAGGGAGTTTAAATTATCAGTAATGTAACTTGTTTTGAGAGAAGTGGGGTGGTTGGGGAGAGGTATTTATTTTGGAAAAAGATGTAGATTTTGACAGAGATGTCAGATGTCAAAATCCATATAAAGTCACTTAGGACACATATTTTTCAGCAAAGCCTGCTTTCTCATGCCATCTCACTCCACCTCAAAACCTCTATGGAAAATAAAAAAAAGAAACTGAATGTTGATATTGGAAGAAAGTAAACCCCTGAGAGATTAAACAATAGATTTTTATATGTGTATCAGCTATAATCATCTGTATTATTTTTTATTTTAGGTGCTGGAGAAGATTCTGCAAATTGCAGAAAATGTTACTGAAACTTAAATATTTGTTTGTATGCATAGTATGAACATAGAATACTGAGAAAGTATAATGGAGCCACCCTGAAAATGACTCAGAATATTTTATTGTGTGAATAATCACAAAAGCTATTATAAGGTAAGGCTTTTCTTTTCTTTCTAAAGAATTCATTACTCTGTCAGAGGCAGACTTAGCCTTTAAGGAATTACTTCATAAACTTAATTAAACACATTAATCCTTTAAAAGACAAATTAATGTTCTAAGTGATTGGTGCAGTCAAGAGAGTTGAACTATAAATTCTGCTAAGCAGATGTATTCCATCTTTTTTTTTTTTTCCTTTTTAATTCTCTTGCTTTGATTCATGTTTTCTTAATCATTTAAAATACTGATATTGATATTGAAATGTTGATTGAATATTGATATATTGGCAATGCTATGTTTGATTATATTTTTTAGAATTTAAAAAATGAGATTTGGGGGACAACTGTAATTATTAGAAGTTGCATTTGGAATATTAGTTGTGTCCTTCTGTCTTTTTTTTTTTTTATAATTACAAAGTAGGATGGACAATGTAAAGTTCTGAATATTTTAATTTTACACAGAAATGCTTGAAATACTGGATTCAGGTTGAATTGGATTGTTAAATACCATCTTTTTGTTGGATAACATTAATTGATTGAAAATATAATTGTTTTAAAGAATGCACTTTTCCCATGTCTTGTGTCCAAGTACAAGAAAACAAAATTTAAGAGAACTAATTTATCTTATCCATATATATATATATATACATACATATATATATATATATTTTAAAGAAAACTTTTTACATAAAGTTTGAAATAAAGTAATGTTGTTCCTTCAGGTGTGTAAGTCAATAGCACAAGCTTTAAGAGCAGTGCATAGTTTGTATTTGTTATTTATTTTGTGATCTAGTCCCTTGTTTCAAGCCAGTATTTTAAGTATATTCAACTTCAGATGTGCAAGCAGGAGAGTAGAGATTCTTATTTTTTCAACACATGCTTAATAAATTACATTTACTATATAATGATAATTAATAAATATTATTAATTTAAATAACTAAGTAGAAATGAATATGACACCAGTGAAAGAGAGGAGCTGCGTAGAAAAACTTCTTAGGCTTTTAGATGGAAGGAGGCAATGGGTAAAATGAAGACAAAATCTGTTACTGGAAATTTGATATTGATGATGAGATGGTGCCCTTTTCTATGAAGATGGAGATTTAACGAAGTTTATATTTATCCCTTAATAATGTCCACCAATAAATACAGTAGTACTAACGCTTTAACATCTTAATAATTGTCACGCTAAATTAACAAGTTGATAGTATGTCAGTTTATGATTTGGAGACCTTTTGTCATTGCTGGCCTCCACGAAGATTGAGCTGTCTCCCATGTTCCCTTAGAGTGAGTCAAGACTATTTATTCATTCCCTTGATTAGAAGGTTTCCCTGAAGCCAAATACAAGAGGCCTCTATAATAAATGCAGGACTCATGAGCTTTGTTTTGCTTTCTGGATTTAGTGCTAAACATTAAAAGGAATTGGAAATTGATTTTTGTACAGGGAGTAGTGCCAGATAAAACAATAGGCCAGTGAATGTACTTCAAGAAAGCTCTGTGACTGTGAGATGCCAGAGACATAGCTGAGGTTTAGCACTGCTGCTATTGAGGTGTTGGGAACATTATTATATTGTCTCATCAACTGTTGAGTTAACACCTGAGAATTTTTATTTTTTTTAATTAATTTTAGCCTGTAAAGTATACACTTCAGTTAAAAGAAAAAAAAAAAAAAAGGTAAATGACCTGTTTGTAACTAATAATCACTTTCACTTTTTCCGACACTGACAGAATACTTAACCATAAAATTGCATTTGGGCTGTGGCATCATGGCTCAAAGGACTCACATATACACAAAGGTGGATGGGGAAAAAATAAAGTATAATCAGCTTATTAATTCAGATTCTTTTCTGGGGTCCTGTTCTTTCACTGTCTCATAACCTGATGTAAAAGTACCTCACTAAGTGATTTGTCACAGCCTATCATCTCCTCCTCTCATTCCTGTTGTGGGATGGGGTGCTTTCATGTCTAGCAGAGGAAGCAGAAGGTTTTAGTAACAACTGACAAATTGCCTGATAATGTGGGTAATAAATGTAGTCAATAGTAACTTCGCTGTGCTGCAATTTACATGTCAAACTTAAAAAGATTTCTTGCCTATAGTCTGAGACTTAGAAGCACATCAAATCACATCTGCTAATGGAGTCTTTGCTAAAAAGTATCTAAAGTTGATAAATCAGTAAGTAAAACTATTATCTTCTGGATATTTGTTTGAAAAGAAGGCAATTTATGGAATGGCAATGCTTTGAGAAAGAGGAAAGCAGAACTGACTTGCACTGAGCCTTCAAAAATAAGCATGTATATTCGTAAATCGCCAGTAGGAATGTGTTGCCTATGTACATGCATGCATGCAGAGATCCTAATTGGGCCTTGGAGGCTACATGATAAGTAGTGAAAATTTGGGTAAAATTCGTTATGATGGCATCTCTTTGATCATTCCTCTAGCATGATCTTATGTGTTGTGAAGTCAGTTTTCCCCAACCATATTTAAATTTTTTTACCTATTGAAATGGCAGTGTTTTAAAGAGGTATTGACATCTATGTTTGGACACTACCTATTCAACACGAAAACCGACTCTCTCAGATTTTTCAGCTCAGGCTATGTTTTTATTTATATGTACTTTAATGTACGACAGTAATCGCAGATGTAAATATGGAGTTTAATATAAAGAATTAGGAGATTATTTCAAATATGTTAAGGTTTTTTTCTCTTACATTTTATCTAGACAAATTTTAGAAATTAGGATTTTTAATAACATTTTTCAGAAGAGTTTAAGTGACATATATCTACTTCTGATCTCTAATATATCCTCTTTAACAAAAAAAAATTTGCGTATAGCATTAATGATTTATTATTCATTAGGAAGTCGACCAATATACATTATCACAGAATCACAGAATCACAGAATTATCGAGGTTGGAAAAGACCTAGAAGATCATCCAGTCCAACCATTACCAATACTTCCCAGCTAAATCATTATGATTGCTTTTAACAAAGGTTATGAGATTTTCACTGAAATTAATCTTACATTTTCCTTAAGTAGGGATCTGTAAGTTTTGATCATGCTTTCTTTAAATTTATGGCAATGATTCTGGTGTAATGTTAAAGTATTTCTGGATAATTCTGGAAAAAAAAAAAAGTCTCTTGACTAGAAATTTTATAACAGTACGTAAGTGATAGCATAGATAAATAGCTAAAATGTTCATGCATTCTTTTTATACTCCAGGTATTTTTAACCATCATTGCACCTATGCTATGTGAGCACCCTCTTTGCAAAAAGGAGTACCTATTTCAGGTAACCTAGGGCACATGCTAAAGAGAGAGTGAAGAACTGGTGCTGGACTCAACTTGTGGGTGTACAGGAGGTGGATGTAAACATAAAGTGAGGAGCATGCAAGGGTATAGGATGGATAGTAAGAACTAGAAAGTACAATGGCTTGTTGAGCTCTTGGCCTATAATTTGAAAACAGAACAGGGACTGCAATTGGAAACAATAATGTGGTTTGGCTTCAGCACTAATCAAGATTTTTTTTTCCTGAAGTATCCATTTTGGCAAAGGAAACTATTTTCTGTCTCTAGCTACTTACACAAAAGTACCTCTAAAAATGCACTGCCTTCCAAAAAAGGTATTCTAAATATTTTCTGGTGTTATCAGAAAGACTTTAGAAATTTGCTGTCTTTTCCTGACTTCATAGGAAAGTGATGATAAAACTAAGTTATACAAATTGACCAGCGTCAGATAATTCTTTTCATTTTTCGATTAATGAATGAGAAGGAATTTGTTCCCAAGGTTGATTTAACACCCTTCATGCTTATTAAATGCAAATATTCTATGTCATTATCTTCATCATTATGAAATTCAAGCTGATAAAAAACTGCTCAAGATTGTCTTGCTACCTGTTCAAAATCATCTTTGAGAAAACATCATCTCACAATACTTACTGTTGATTCTTTCAAAGGAAATAAACACGTGCCTTCATATCTTTGTTTAAACAGCTGCTGATTAACATGATAAAATTCTGCTAAGTTGCTAAGGAGAGGGAAAAAGGAAATATGAGTCAAAGCCTTTGACCCTTAAGATGCTGCTTCAAATTCAGCCTCCCTGGTAACTGGCTGAAAGTCGTTATCTCCTAATGACTGTTCAGCTTATGTAAACTTTGCTGTATGCATCTCAGCCTGAGTTCCTCATAAGTAAACACCCACAGCAAAATTAAGCCCTGCTTCATCTTCTACAAAGGTCAAATGCATAACAAATCATGGAGATAAAAATCCACTGTCAACCATAAAAATACTTCTAGGCAATGATTTGACACTGTGCTGAAGAAAATAGGGTAAAACTGCACCAAATGTATAAAACATGGTCTGTAGTAAAACTAACACTATAAAAATTCAGTGCTTAGATTATCAGAGCACTATCTTACATTAACATCATTTGGATTTTTTTATATTTGGTAGAAATAATCAATTGCTTAACTCAGCTTCTTTTATATGTATTTGAATGAGACAAATAAATTTACCAAATGTATGGTAAAACAATGAGTGGTTTTCCAAATCTATTAATAAATACTGTTGAAAATAACATTCTAGATTCCTGACATCCATTTTTTGACGTTTTACTCCCATTCAGAAAAAAAAATAACAACTTTTCTTGTAAAGCTATGAACAGCCATCATTAGCACTAAACTTTGAATAGGCCTTTCTTAATATGCACTTAATCGTGGTTAAAAACACATGACGATAAATACGAAATTTCAAATGGATATATCATAAAAGTAAAAAAAAAAAAAAACAACAAACCATTCACTCTAGATGAGAAGGACTAATTCTGAGGTAACAAAAACAGAATTGAAACACTGATGGTTCATTTTCTCCTGCAATGACCCACCTATTGCTTTATTTGCATCTATAAACTACACTGAATAGTGGGGAAGTACTCTGTAAAAAACTTCTAAATCTCCCAATTCTTCAGCACGCTTAAAATGAAAATGCTAGTGCTTCACTTTAAAAATGAAACTTCATCCATTGTTTCATCCATTGTTCGGGAGACATTTCAGTTGTTTCATCAACATTCTGTGCTTTATTTTTCTGCTCTGTATAGCTGCATCCTACTTCCTCTGGTTTGTTCCATGCTTCCATTTTGCATCCTCTGGAAATAGAAATTAATACAAATGAGAATATATTTATTTATTTATTTGTTTGTTTTTGTAGGATGTCATGTTCTCCTTAAGCAGCTGAATTTTGGAGGACAAAGAATAGAGAAACATTATATAGGACGTTGTATAGATATATATATGTTCTATAGGTATAGGACATAGAATATAGAAATGTTGTCAGGGCCTGCAGGGATGCGACAAGGATGGCTAAAGCCCACCTGGAATTGAATCTGGCAAAAGTGATAAAGGATAATGAAAAAGGCTTTTTAAAGTATGTTAACAGTAAAAGGAAGACTAGGGAGAATGTGGGTCCCCTACTAAGTGAGGGGGGTATTCTGGTAATGGGGGATGCTGAGAAGGCGGAGATACTGAACGCCTTCTTTGCTTCTGTCTTCAGTGAAGAAGCTCTCCCTCAGGAATCCCAGACCCTGGAAGATTTCCCTTTAGTCAGGGAAGAGGTGGTCCATGAGTGCCTAGGAAGCACCAATGTTCATAAATCCCGGGACCCGATGGGGTGCATCTGTGATGTTGTCACTGGCTGGGTGGAGAGCAGTGGATGTAGTCTACCTTGACTTCAGCAATGCATTTGATACTCTCTCCAATGACATCCTTATAACAAAGCTGAGGAAGTGTGGGATAGATGAGTGGACAGTGAGGTGGGTTGAGAACTGGCTGACTGGCAGAGCACAGAGGATCGTCATTGGTGGTGCAGAGTCCGGTTGGAGACCTGTAACTAGCAGTGTTCCTCGGGAGTCGGTGCTGGGTCTGGTCTTGTTCAACATCTTCATCAGTGATCTTGACGAGGAAATAGTGGCCACCCTCAGCAAGTTTGCTGATGATACGAAGTTGGGAGGATTGGCTGACACGCCTGAAGGCTGTGCTGCCATTCAGCAAGATCTGGACAGGCTGGAGAGCTGGGCGGTAAGAAACCAGATGAGGTTTAACAAAAGCAAGTGTAGAGTCTTGCACCTAGGGAGGAATAATTGCATGCACCAGTACAGGTTGGGGGATGACCTGCTGGACAGGAGCTCTGCAGAGAGGGACCTGGGTGTCCTGGTGGACAACAGGTTGGCCATGAGCCAGCAGTGTACCCTCATGGCCAAAAAGGCCAATGGCATTCTGGGGTGCATAAAAAGAGCATGGCCAGAAGGTCAAGGGAGGTGATCCTCCCCCTCTACTCTGCCCTGGTAAGGCCTCATCTGGAGTACTGAGTCCAGTTCTGGGCTCCCCAGTACAAAAAAGACAGGGATCTCTTGGAAAGAGTCCAGCGGAGAGCCACAAAGATGGTGAAGGGCCTGGAGCATCTCCCCTGTGAAGAAAGGCTAAAAGTGAACTGGGTCTGTTTAGCCTTGAGAAAAGAAGACTGAGAGGGGACCTGATCCAGGTCTATAAATATCTGAGGTGTGGGGGGCAAAGTGGCGAGGCCAGACTCTTTTTAGCAGTGTGTGGAGACAGGACAAGGGGAAACGGACAGAAACTGGAGCATAGGAAGTTCCGCATGAATGTGCGCAAGAACTTCTTTAGGGTGAGGGTGATGGAGCACTTCTCTAAGAGTGAGAGGAGCACAGTCTCCTTCTCTATAGATATTCAAGACCTGCCTGGATGCCTACCTGTGTGACCTGGTGTAGGGAACCTGCTTTGGCAGAGGGATTGGACTCGCTGATCCCTTCCAACCTCTACAATTCTGTGATTCTGTGATTCTGTGACATACATAAAGAAAACCTAAGATCAGGGGGCCTAGCAACTCAGCTGTGCCAACACGGTTGTTCCACTTGTTATTGCCATAAATGCTGGTGAGTTTGGGAATGAAGTAATTAAAGATATCTGCTGAATAACAGGAAGGAATTGCAGGAGTAAGTAAAGAGGGGTGCTGACTAAGAAATTAGTACTTAAGAAACACAAAACAAAATTGCTGCAATTTGCAATCCATAGACCAAGCCAGTGGGTTTTTGACCTCACCATTAATTTTAGTAGTTAATATCAGAGATATCAAAGACAAGTACCAGTGAAAACTCTGTGTCCTTGTACACTTTTTATCACCTTAAAATGTCCATTTTACAAAATAGACAAATATTCAGAGTCATTTCAAAAACTTCATGGAGCAAAAAGCTGTTTGATGATGTCAAGTAGGAAAATGACTTCTGTTACATTGAAAAAATAAGGTAAAAGCTTAGATTTAGGAGGGTAAAAAGTTCATGCTCTTGCAGAATTCAAGTTTCTAGTTTCCATTACATTTTTATTATTATAATTTTTGCTTGACTATAGCTGGACCTCTCATAACCTTCCTATTTTGAAAGCTGAAGGAAAAGTTACTGCAGTCAGAAAGGAAACACTCCCTCCAAACTCAACAATGTCTTATAAAAACATCAAATCACAGATTAAAACAGAATGGCTTGAAAGTTCAAAAATAAAAATCTTCCCTTGATATGTATGCTATTAAAAATAACTTTTAACCTGTTTTATTTGGAAAATCAAGGAAATGTACCAAAATAATATTATTGCTAATTTTAAGTTCTCACTCTTTTTTAATGTAAAGTGGAAAATTAACTTTAATCTATTTATAAAATGCAACTAAACCATGCCTAATAGTCATCTGTGGCTAGCTATATTACTCTGAAACAATTTCTGTATATGAATGGTAAAATCTAAACATTAATCCGCAATTTAAGTCCAATTTAATTGGTGACATTCTCATTCTCTCTCTTTTTGTCTCCTCAAAGAAAAAAATCTTAGGTGTTTCATCCTCACACAATCTAAATGCCATCTTGAGTCTTTAGTGAAGTTGCCAACTAGGCTGCATTTAGAAAAACATTTGCAAGAAGACCTGGAGCCTTTTGAAATGTGTTTGAACACAGACAGTCATAATCAACAGAAGCAAGAAAATTTCATGATAAAATGAAAAAAAGAAATCCTATTTTCAATGAATAAAATTACCAGATCAAGTGAGTCACTGACAACAGATATTTTCCATATATAATCCTCATTGTAGATTTTCCATGAAATCTAACATATTCACAAATACGTCCATGGTTCTAGGACTGATGTGTCTGGAAATCCTTCAAATTTTGATAGTTATCCAATACCTTGGCAATGTAACTTTCCGTCAAAGCTTCATGCCCTATTTTGTATTCTTCATCTAAGAGACATAATCCTTCTGCTTGAAACCTGATTTTGAACCTATTACAATAAAATATTTGAGTCTTTCTTCTCTGGGATAGATGACTTTTATTCTTATGAATATATACAAGGTAGATGAAGTTCCAGTGGAATATGAGCACAACCTCCTCTCTCTTTTTCTCTCAATTTCTGTATATTGTAAACATGCAGGATGGTGGTCTCTCAATTCTGTCATCTAAATATCATGATATTTACCCAACCTCCTCTTACTACTTAGTTCCTAAGAATGGGACATGTCAACAGTGCATTCTGGCACTTGTCTCATATTCTCTTACCTCAAAAAGTGTTTTGTTAGTGGTGGTTTGTGTTTTCTGGGTTGTTGTGGGTTTAATTGCCTTCTACTGTTCATTTTCTGCGCAATTCTGCTACTGCTGAAACTACCCACTATTGCAGGGCAACTCCATGACACCTCTGAGGGATATGAGAGAATTTATTTATCTGTAAATGGACCCTTAGAGTTGCCAGTATTGCAACATGTTGTAGAAAGGGGAATATGAAACCTTCCGGACTTCCATCTAGCCCAGCATACCAGTGTAGGTTAGTTGATCCTACTACCCACTGAAAATGTGTCATCTGCTTGAAAACTCTCTTTCAAAATCTCCCAAATAATTGTTCTTACACCTTACCCATTTTTAATCTTTGACTCTATTCTTCCTGTTGAAGAATCTCGTAATCACAAGATTCTCCTCAAAAAAGAGATTAACAACTATAACAGTTTCAGAAGGTAATGTATATTAAATTTCCCGCTAAAGACAGTTCTTTTGACTGATTTAATCTTTAAATCAAGAGATTGAAGTAAAAAGTCAAGCATAATAAGGCCTAAGCAATTAATTTAGTATACAGGCTACCTCTTTCGATTTAGAGTCCTCTCAGAGAGGCACACTGAACAAAGAGAGTTTTGAATGTGTGGGATTTTCCAGACCAATGTGAGACTGTTTTATGTCCTCAAACTTTCAGATTCTATGGCCTTAGAAGACCATGGAGAACTGTAGGGCTCTGGAGAACCTGTAAGTCTATAGACCTCACTTTGTTTCTCTGCTTGGAATGATGATCCTTCAACTCAAGCCTTTCCTTTTTCATTTCATACAATTTCTTCTTCTAAGAACTTGTAGTTGTTTTACATAATGAAAAATTAAATATTTTAGATAACCAACAAATTCCACTTATCTCTTCGGATACAAAACTGCTTAATATGATGTTTTCAAATGATTGAGGGAGGGGAAGCAAAATTCGATTCATTTTATATGTTGCTTAATATGTATATTGACAATGACACAATAGAAGAAAGTGGTTCTTAAGAATGTGTCACTACAACAAAATGATGCACTTATTATATATATATATTATATATATAGTGTATATATATATATAATAACTACATATATATAATATATATAAATAATATATATAAATTATATATATAGTTATTATATATAGTTATATATAGTTATAATATATAGTTATTATATATATATTATACTCAAAATTACTTCAGTTAAGTTGCTCTTTAACTGTTTTGCTAAACCACTGCCTAAAATCTCAAGCTGCGTACTTACAAACTGTTCACATTCACATACCGACATCTTCTCTGTTGAAAACTTTTAACACTACTAAATTGAGTATAAAGAAACAAAAATATATGGAAACACAAAAATTTTGAACAAATCTATTGGTTAAGCTACATTTTCGTATTGGAGAAGCATCTAAAGCTTTCACAGGCAATTTAATTTTTGATTTTGTTCCACTAGTGCTTGAACTATGTACCTCCTTCTATAAATTAACATACATTTTTTTGTTTGTTTTCTCAGAAAGTGGGCTGTCTCCAATAGGGTCTAGTTAATTTGTATCTTTAAAATGTGGAAAAACTTACATGCATTTCACCCTAGAACTAGCCAACTAAAACTTCTGAAGCAAAATAACTGATACTGCCCCTAGAATTTGTGGCAACACTACGCCTAGAAATATCCTCCAATACTCCCCCACCAAAGCTCTCTGTTACTATAAAGACTACGTTTTGCAACTGCTATTACCCTGCCCATAAAAGTTTCAAAACCGAAAGGCAGATGTTCATTAGCAGCTGGTCTCACAACACGTTCCTCCATCTCTTGGTATACTGATAAGCTGAGTGGTTAATGAGGATTTTGTAAAATTGTATTTCCAGGGCTAGCACTAAGATTCTCCACCTTTTCTGGTGGAATGAAAGGATTTTGTATTTTGTTAGTGAGCTGAATCTGTCTCTGCCTTTTAGAAGAGAAACACAAAAGTGTTTATGAGTCTGAATAAACATTCTTGGTAAAACGAAATGAGACAGAAACACAACCCTCATATCGCAATCCACATTATCTTCTACTTTAGCTACTTCACACCTTTTCTTTCAGTACAAAAACAGCTACAATCATTATGCTTCCTACTAGGTTGTACTTGTATTTGGCCTGTAAATCATGATGCATCTCTGAGCAGAACTTTACAACCACTTTACTGTACAGGTTCTTCTGTAGCACATGATAATGTGCATGATATCTGGCCCTTGAGGCTCTGTGCTTCCACTTCTTTTACTTGTAAAATAAATCCAAAGAAGATGGATGCTGTGAACCTGAATTTTTAAAATATTTCTAGCATTCTTTAAATCCTGGAAGAGATTTTATACTGTCCTTTATTTATTATCCCTGTCTGCCATCAGTGTGCGGTTTTTTCAGTATCCTGTATGTTAACATGCCTGTATGTTTTGCTTGGGCACACACTCTGAAAAGACAAGCCAGCTGTGCTTCGCCCACAATCAAGCAGCTTGCAAGGAGTAGTTAGCAGTAATAACACCAAAATGAACCTTCTTCTTCCAACTTCCACTTCCCTCCCAATGATAATTTAAGGATTATTTGATAGAGGAATTATATTTGTCCTTCATGTATCACAGAACTTGCTTATTTATCTTTTGTAAACTAAATAACTCCCCTTTTAACCTTGAACATTCTGGGGTCCTGACCCAGATATTCTTGCAAAATAGGCCAGTCAATCATGTTCTCTTTCTCATTGCATAGGGTGGTAGTGGGAGAATAGAAAAGCCTTCTGTCACTAAATCCTTTCCACCCAGAGGCAAAAACTCTTCACTCAATTAACTAGCACCAGGTGCAGACTTGAATGCATTCAAGGTATGTGGTATACTTACTGACTCTTCTCCTAACTTGGCAGATAGACGTGAAGCCTGACCCTGATTAGCATATTTTGCTGGAGCTGCATTAAAGATTTTTGTCTTCTTCCTCAAGGAAAAATATCTTAGATGTTTCCATGTAAGTAGTGACTGCCTTGACTATATGGGACCCTGAGTACCCACCTCCATGGTGAGGTTCTTAATTTTAAGTATTAAAGAGTACTCAACATCCTCTGATTCCCTCCAGATTTGCCTTGTCCCACATGTATTTCTACTCTGCCACTTTTATCTATCAGTGAAAAAAACTTAAATGTCTGTAGACAAAATCAGGCCAGAGGCATATATATTTCAAAGTCCAAATTAAATGATATGTCTTTCAGGTTACCAAAACCTCCAGCAGTTCTGGTTTTGACTTTGATTGGTACAAAGAACCAATAATCCCTGAAAATCAGATGATATCATTTGTAAAACTTTTATGAGTACTAAGAACCCAAGACACTTCTGATTAGCAGAATACTTCGAATATTTTTTCACTGAATGACCTGATTCTTCATCAGTATTCCATATACCGGGTGAAAGCTGGCAAAATTTATGAGGTCCTATCCTGGTCTAAATGGTGGGTGAATTCTTTTACGTAAAGCAGCAGGGGCATTTTCTTGCAGCAAAGCATCTTTATAGCTAATACATACAAGTAAACCAATAAAATTTTCTTGTAATCTAGTAGTTTAACAGAATTTTTTTACAAGCATTTTCTCATTATTTTGAGGGACACACAGAGTATGTATTATTAATACACAGTAGATGATGAATGTTTGCTACTGAATTTAGCCAACAGAGTCAGCTTTTTGAGTGATATAGCAGCCCTGAAACTGCACTAAGTTGTCCATTCTGTGTATACAAAATCGTAAGTTATACTTGGAAATAATTTTTCTGTTCTTCTATAGTATCTCAGCAGCAAAATGTTACTCCAAATCATTATTCTTGCATTTGACCATTTGAGAGGGAAATTAATCTATACTTGAACTTGGCTTTTGTACAGATTTATTACCTCCCTTAAATTATCATCTTCCCTGCCACCCCCCAGCCCCCTTTTTTTTCTCCCTAAATAGAGTGACATCATTACCTTAGTGATGTCTATATCTGTAACTGAAGTGGCTTAATTCACATTTAGTCATCTCTAAACAGTCCCTTTCAGACATATTATGTCTGAAATCTGGCCCCTCAAATAACCCAGTCTCTTGTGCTGTGTAAAATTAAAATACAAAACACATTGCTTGCAGACTTCTAAGAAGGTAGAATGCAAACATTGGTCTGTGGAAGAACTGAAGAACAGAAGTTCAAACCAAATATCCATTCAGCCCATAATAACATATTTCACTGGAGTTGTGTGAGTGGTCCGAGGAAGGATATTGGAAATAGGGTGAGTAGAGAGTAATCCTGCCCTGACACAAACTCCCACTCTGGAGAGATATTTTAGAGATTTTCTGTATGGGGGAAATGCACCTGGATCATTCTATTCATTTTCATGAATTCATAAATGTATTAAATTTGCTTGCAATACCTGATTCCACAATATCATGCCAGTGAGTTCCACAGATTCAGTGTACATTTATGTGAAAAAACACCAGCAATATCACTTCATACTTGCTGATGGTTGTTCCCCACCATCCCTATTGTGAGTGTGAGTGAATAATTTCCCTTATTCATCTTATCAACGTCTTCCTCTTTTGATAGGTCTCTATCATACTATTCTTCGCATTCTTCTATTCCAAGGTGACAAATCTTAATAAGTGTAGTCCTTCCTAACCTTTACTGTCAACTTGTACTTTCTTGTTGCCAGTCACTGTGTCTTTCTTTGCTAATTTTCCCATGGCAATTCTGAGATGCAATTGAATTTGGTTTATTTTACTTGGAGGCAGCTGACGTTTCTTGACAAAACAAAATAATAAATTCTGCATTGAAATGTGTAATGTCATATGTACTAAGCTTTCTGTTCATCAGGCAGAATTTTTCTGTGCATTAGGAGAATTCCACATATTTTTTTTGCCTTTGACAAATTCACAATTCTCCTGCATATCTTTAGAGTAATTTAAAGGTTTTTTTCTCTATTTCAGCAGTATTCACCACAAATAGGACTTCTGATGTAACACATATCCTGTTAAATAATATTTTAAAATTTAACTATTGCTTTTAACTCTTAATCCCACACTGGAATTTGTCATCCTATTTGTATGTACTTCTGGTCCACAATCAGCCTTTCAGTCACCACTGGTCATCTCTAAACATCAGACTTCCTGGTAAATAACTTTTTGTTTTGTCTATAAAACAGTTAAGGGTAAGTAGTTGCAACCTGAGTAATATAGGCTAGGAAAATCCAGAGAGTGGATGAAATACAACTGTCATGATTAGTTTCTTAATCCTCTCATCCTGCAGTTTTCTAGATTTCCTCTTTTTAATCTGAGCCATTAACACATTTAAAGGTAGTTAACAAGTGCAGCTAATGAATAGGATAACTTGGTTTATGTCAGGGTAGCATAAGCAAGACCCCTAAAAAATTATTTAAAAATTGTATACTAGCATTAATTATCTAGGAGCTGGAGAACATGTCACAAAATAAAATTATCTTTTCAGTGAGTACCCAGTAGAGATTTTTTGGTGGTAGAAGAAGTGATAATTCAGATTAATCAAGTGTCTAGCAAAAAGCAGCAATTAAATTCTGGTAAAGGTATTCATTGATACACATAATCATCTTTCAGTAGACCAGGCTGGTTTATACTAAAAGCCATTAGGAATTCAAAGGTATATCATAATCTTCCACCTCCTCCTACAATAGCAACCATATGGCTGACTATGTATTGTTGCAAATTCAAATCACTAAAGAATTCCATGCAGTGCTTTGATTCTCTCACCTAACAAATCATCCATAAAACTAAGTACTCTTCACATGGTATTTGTATTAAGGGGTCATCTACTGTTTTCACAGACAGCTATTTGCCGTTGGCATGTTTATGTTCTGCATATAAAGAGCACAGATTTATAATTGAATATATTTTTGCTAAGTCAAAACATTTAGAAGAACTGGATGAAAAAGTGACTGAAGGCAATTATTTGCCGTGCACTTTCCCACTTCTCCACAGCCTCTTCTTAATGGTAGCAAGCAATCTATAGATTTCTAGCTACCCCACCCACATGGCAGATAAATCAGAATTTATGCACTGCTGTTTGAAGATTTTTTTTAAAAGTCCTTCTTACTAGATGCAGAGCCGGAGGAGGGATAAAAGCCTGCTGACTCTGCAGGATTCATCCTGTAAGCTCAGGCAGTTTGAATGAATCCACACACCCCCACCCCCTCAAACATCCTCAGACTCCACTACTACATGCCAAAGGTGATATATGTGCAATAGTTAAGAGTACTTGTCACTGTATCTTGTAAAAACTACTAGGGAACACAAATGAGTGTACTAGTCAGGGCAAAGACAATTCTAAATTTGTCTCTTAAAATGGACAATAGGAGATAGTTTTATAAGAATGTAAAAACAGGACAAGCATATGGTGATACTGTGTACAGTGATTCACCAGATGCCAGCAATCTGTGATTCAAGCCCTCTTAGAGGAAGATTCTGTTTCTTTTTAACTTCAGTTGTCCTCCTTTTAATATTGTAATTTTAACCAGAGATTTTCTGAACAACTGCAAACTTTTTCCCCATAAGCTCCTAAAGCAAAATGTTCCACTTTTAACTTGTGTTGTATGAAGAAATATCTCCTTTAACTAATTTCTAAGTAGGATCAAGGAAACGCACATGAGGAAAGAGCAAATTTATCATCTGAAGCTCAAACCTTTTGACCATTCAAGTGCTTGTCTTCTTTGGAACGGCAAAGGGAGTGATTTCTTTAATGGCTTTCAGAGTCTGGGTCTATCATTGTGTGCTGTTCATTTTCAAACCAATGGCAGTGATAACAATAATTTCAAGGAAAGATCAGTCAGCCTTTAATTTCACCTTATTACCTCTAACTTTTCATTTTTATTTTTTCACTATATAAACACCACTGCCCATCAGAGTGAAAATACTTAGCTTGTTCATCAGCTTTCTTTGATCTAATTTCACTGGATGAGAGGCTGACTTAAACCTCATAATTAGGGGTCACGTGAAACAAAGAAACAAAGCAGAGAATTTCTTCCTTGGCACTGAAACTTGCTTTTTATTTTGTGCAATATAAAATAATATAAGATAATGTAAAGCAAATGTGTTTTTTGAGGCACTTTACATAAAACAAACAAACAAACCCCCACTGTATTATTGCTTTATGGAATTGAACAACAAGCAGAGAGGAAGGTGGAAGGCCAAGTGGGAATGTAGGTTTTTTTGATGAGTGCAGGAGTAGAAAGAACAAATATGCACTGGGAGTCTGGAGCTCAGGTGGTTGTTCTGTACTGTCAGTGGTGCCAGAGTCCAGAATTCTAACCAGGTTCCTCTAGATACTTTGGTTGAATCCCAGTTCATGGGATGAGGCTCACAGGGATGCGCCCCTCAAGATTCTCAGGATGGCATCCTTTCCTTCCAGTCATGTCAACCACATCACATAGCTCAGTGTCACTGCAAAATTTGCTGACACTTTCTGTGACACCAACAAAGATGTTAAATAATTATGGTCTCAAAACTGATCCCCACGGAGAAGGATATTAGAGACAAAAAATGTAGATGAATAATGTGAAAATAATATGGAAATTAAAGCAAGAAGTATTAGATTCTACCCTATAATTGAAATCAGTGCAAATAATATAAATGAAGGAGAGAGGGAAAGGTCAGACAAAGTGTAGCTAAGATACTCAAAAGGGTTTGGATAGTTTTGTTGATTGGTTAGCTTTCAGTTCCTGTGAGAAAATAAATTTCTTCTCTCTGTGAGTCCTATTCCCAGCAATTTAATAAGAAATCTCTGTTCTTTACATATCTCTCAATAATTTCTAAGTGATCAGAAATTTTGCCTTGGTTTAAAATAAGTTTTTTACAGAGCTTCACCTAATTTTTCAGAACTGCAGGCATACACTGATATTCTTTTGAGAATAGAAAAAAATGAATGAAAGAGGATAAGTTTGTCTATTTGCTTATTTTTCACTCATTTCCTAAGCAGGGTTTGTTTGATATTTAGGCTGCAATTCATAATGGGGTATGGTGAGCATGGTACTTGTATACTAATTTCCCCATTTCAACTTAAAAATATTTTCAAATCTTCACCATTTGCTAGGCAGCTGCGTTATCTCATAAACACATGAATTTTCACTAAGGAATGTCAACCTCATGAAAACGATAACAAACGAACAATGTAGAGACAAACTTTGATTAACTGCATAAAAAAAGGATTTATGCAGTTTATTCACCCACTCTTACAAACTTTTCTTTTTTTTAAGCCTCAGACAATTGTTTATACCCAGTGAATGCCTACTGCTAAACAACAAAAAGGATTATGATTTCCAGTCCTTTTTCTGTAAAATCCTGCACTTAAGATGCTTAAAATAATTGGATAAAATGATGGTGTAAAATTCATCAAGATATACTATTACCACTGACTGCCCCAGGCGCATAAAAGCCTAATGGGTGTTATTCCTTCTTGTTTCGTTTTCTACTTCTCCTTCTTCCTCCTTCTCCTCCATTTGGTTGTTTTGTATTATTTGAAAAGAAAAAAAAAAAAAAAGGCAGCACATCAGAGCAATAGTCAATAAGCATGATTTCGATCTAGAGTAAACGTTTAGGCTGAGAAAAGAGAGGAAGCTTTGTTTAACAGTCAAGACATTGGTATGGTGATTACAAGAGCCTGAGCCTATGTTTAGCTTTCTCATTTATCTTTTCAAAGTTTGATACTTACTTTTCTTTGTTATGCTTATTTGGGCTATAAGGCAAAAAGGACAGAAACCATGTAGATGTTGTTATACATGTACAGTACCTAGATAATGTTCTGAACTAGTCAAAGCTTTGATGTGCTATAGCACTTAAAATAGCAAAGTTAAAAGATTTAGGCTGTTGAAAAGAAAATTGTGGATCACTTATCCTGTTTTGAATGTTTATTTTAATTTGAAAGAATGGGGGAAAAAAGGATATCCCTTAACATATTACAAATAAAATCAATCTCTCCACTCTGTAAACAGTTCTCAAAATAGCTTTTATTATCATTGGAACTCTGATGCCATAGAACCCAGTTTTCTGAACACATCACAATTCCAGACAGTACCCTAAAATATTTTATCTAATGCTGAACGCACTCAGAAAAGCCTGAAACCATGCCTCTGCAAATTTCCAAGAACTCGTTGAGCTATGACGGAAGAAATATTTCAGGATCACCAAAAATAGAAAGATAAATTCACTCAGAAGCACAACACTAGGAACTTTTAATGTTTTCAAGCAGCCGTTGAAAACAGTTACCATTGCTACTACCAAGAATACTTGAATCTTATCTTACTGTAACTAGTCTGCATTTAAGTGTAATATCAATATCAGTGACAGCAGACTAAGCATTTAAATTATATTGACTTGTAAAATATTTAGGTTCATTTAATCCATTTAAACTCACACTTACGATATACTACATTTTCCTATTTTGTGCTATGGATGCATGTCTGATGACATCTGATATAATAAGCAGACTTACGAAATCTGTCACTTAATTGCCAGAGTAAACTATGTAAATGAGAGAACTGTGAGTAATTCTAATGAACAAGTGGATTTCGGTCACATGTCCAACTAGACTGCAGAGACAAACCAAAAAACGTAGAGATTTGTTTTAAAATAATGATTCAGATTCCAAGGAAATAATGAAAGAATAAACTTTTCAATAGTTACATATATTTAGAGAAGAATAGTTGATCTCAAAATTAGGCTAGAAATGAATTCCCCCATTTCCAATCTTTTCTAAGAAGGAAAAAAATACATACATTTAGAATAAATAAACAGAATAATCTCTGAAGTATAGGCATCCTTGCCAAAATAACTCATCTAAACCTCATTCTTTCTTCAACAACTCAGAATGTTCTACAGCAGAGTAGTAAGTTCCTATATGAGAAACATGAACAATGTTCTGTAGACATGTCTATTCTTCCCTACTATTCAGAATGACATTTCAAGTAATTCTTAGCCAATAGATTACTCCCACTCTGTTTCTATTCAAAATCTATGAATGGACAGCTAGGAACTCAGAGAATTACTTCTGTTTTTGTTGGCTGGTTGAAACTCTCAAACCATATTTGAACACACGCACACCACAACCAAAAAAAAAATTAAAAAAAGTGACAGGGCCCAAGGGAGCGACACAGTGCTGCATCAGGGGAGAATCAGGCTGGTGGCTAGGATAAAGTCCTTGACCAAGAGGGGATCTGACCTTGGAAGATTGGAAGAGTTTCCTAGGAGAAGCTGCCACAGTATCAAGTGTGTCAGAGTTCGGGAAATGTATGAACAGTGTATACAATTTGGCTTGGAGTGATTCTCTGTGGGGTCATGACTTGACAAGCTTCATGGGTCCCTTCCAGCTTAGGATATTCTATGACTCTCTGATTCTACAAAGTAAAATACATTCAGGCAGCAAGATACTAATTTGTGAAGTTTTCCTTCATCTCCCAACAGTCATAAATTATTAATCTGTGGGATGAACACCAAATTTTCTGAGGCCTGAGAATTCCAAAGGCAAAATAAGAAGCCTGATCAAAACATTTCACTTATACTAAAATTAATAAGGAAGAATGAATCCTATCAGTAATACAAAAATGTGAGATGACATCTACCACAATAACCATCTAACAAAACCAAGGGCCTACATGTTTGTAGCCATCCAGATTTATAGCAAATAAAAATCCAAGCTATATTTGGAAACAATATCCAACAGGATATAGTTGGAAACATTTTCTATAAAATCTACTGCGTAAAAAGTAGAAATACATGGAAAGAGAGACACTCCACTAATACAGTGGATGAGAAGTCCAAAGCGGGAAGAAAAAAAAAAAGAGAGAGAGAGAGAGAGAGAGTGGGAGGAGAGAAGGAGAGAGAGAGAGAGAGAGAGAGAGAGAAAGAAAGAGAAAGAAAAGAATTCTCAATTAGGATTTTAAGTGATCATTCCAGGACTCTCTCTGTATTCCCACTTGCCCTTTAACAGGTTTGAAAGAAGCGGCATGGTCTCCTTCCACAACTCTGTACTATAACTTGTTTTACTTTTTTGCAGTACAATTTAATCAACACTTACATATATATGTATACACACACACATACCTATTTATACTCTTTTTCATAAAGATTTCTCATAAGGACATGTTTTTATTAATCTTTGGAAGCATCTAGCTTTTAAAATGTAACTTTTTTTCTTCCCAATGTATCTTTACAGAAAGTGCTCAACAATTCTTACAGGAGAGAAATGAAAATGTTTTCAGTTTGCATTAGGTATCAGAGACAAATCTCATTTGTGTCGATATTTTACTGTTTTTACCTTCAACAGTTCTTTTATTATGTTACTTTAGTTTATCTTATAAATTTTGGAAAAAAAATCTTCTATGTACCAGGCTTTTCTAAAAATACCCAGCAAATTATAAGCCATTTACTGCTGTCCTTTTCAGGGTATGGCTATGATCTCTTAGGTTTTGTTTAGCTTACTCAATTTTATTAAGTTCTAACTCAAAATTTATTCAGGAGGGAGCAAATTCTTTTAATCAACTCCTCTCTCCACTAGTTCAAGTCCTAATTTTTATTTTATTATTTCCCTGTGGCTCATGTCTTCCAGTCCTAAGTTATTGCATCCTTTCTGGAATTCTAAAGGGAATGCCCTGCAACAAAGTTTTCTCCATCTCTATCTGAATGTCTAACTGATAAAATCGCAGTGTAGTCTCTCTTTTTTTTTCCCCATAAATTTCAGATGCTTTCAAATGAATGGAATCGTATTTCTAATTCAGATAACTAACTCCTTGTAACACTTTTGATATATATAAGAAGACTTTCAAAGACACAAACAGGAGCCAGGCACCTACATTCCACTGACAGCTAATAGGGACTGGGCACCTGTGCCTTTGAAAATCTTCCCCCAGTCAATCATGTTTGACAATTATTCATCAACTTTTCCTACTGTTGTCCTGAAATAATGTGAGCTGTTACATTCAAGACTGTTCCTGTACACAAGGGAAGCCAAATTCATATCTATCAAAGTGACATGTTTGTAGAGCAAACTAAACTGAAACATCTATATAATTTATGGCTTGTTACGTTTGGTGATAAACAGATGCTTTAATTAAGTTTGAGCTTTAGAGCCTTTTAAACCTACTGCCTGAATTTTATCACCTATAAATAATTTAAAAAAAAGGCCTTTGGAAAGAGGAGCAGATAAGCAAGAATATTGATTTTAGTTACAGACGTGGACTTAAGTCCCTACAGTTGCAGCAAATAACATCCTTCTTGCTCATTTGAACTATATTCACGTCCACCAAACAGTTTGAGATCTTCAGTCCAAAGAAACGGACATGGTAAAAAGTTACAATAGCTCATTTCAGCAAGGGAGGAAATTTAAGTGACTCCAATGATACAGGATTTCCAAACAACATTTTTGTTGTTTGTGAAGAAACCTTTAACCTTATTATCTATTAGTGTCCTAAGTCTTGTTAAGTAGAAGTGTTTGAAACTGGATTTGAAGTATAGAAAATATAAAGTGCAGATGATACTACAAGGTATATTCTGAAACAGATGAGCATTTCAGTTCATGTCACTAATAAAAGTTTAAGGCTTTGGGATTCATAACACATTTTTTCACAAACACCTTCAAATCTTTCTGTAGTGAATACTAAGCTTGCCTCTGCTCAGTTTATTTCTTGTTTTCGAAGGGTGAAAACAGAGACACTATCTGCTTACAACTAGGATTACTGTAGCTTGTAACAAAACTTTTGGGTGTCCAGCATTCAACGGGAGATAAAAATGCAAACTTCAGTGAGAATTTCATCCTTCCATTGTATATATAGATATATTAAATATATCACATAATCAAAGAATCAGATTGGTTGGAAGGGACCTGTGGAGATCATAGAATATCCTGAGTTGGAAGGAACCCACAAGGACCATCGACTCCAACTCCTGGCACCACACAGGTTATGATTTTTACAGGAATGTCCCTTTCTCAAATAAATTTCCTAAAGCAGGTTCCCTAGAGTAGGTTGCACAGGAAAACATTTGGGCAGATTTTGTGTATCTCCTGAAAAGAAGATTCCACAACCTCTCAGGGTAGCTTGTTCCTGTGGTCTGTGCTGTTACCCTCAAAGTAAAGAAGTTTTTCCTCATGTTCAGATGGAACTTCCTCTGTTCCAGTTTGTGCATATTGCCCCTTGTTCTGTCACTGGGCATCACTGAAGAAAGCCTGTTCCCATCCACTTGACACTCACTCTTTCAGTATTTATAAGCATTGATACGATCCCCCCTCAGTCTTCTCCAGGCTGAACAGCCCCAGATTTCTCAGTCTTTCCTCTGGACAGAGACACTACAAGCCCCTCACCATCTTTATGGCCCTTTGCTGGACTCTCTCCAGTAGTTCACTGTCTTTTTTGAACTGAAGAACAGAGAACAGGACACAGTACTCCAGATTTAGTCTTTCCAGAGCAGAGTATTGAAAAAATCAAAAGGCTCCATTGACCTTTGGTTGTCCTGTGTACCTTTGGTAGTGATCATGTGTGGCTACTGGTAAAAAAATGTCTCCAGACTCACTCGGACTAAAAGTTTAATTCTGACATACTTAAACTTTGTTGAAGTAGACTGTAACCCAAATAACTACTTTAAATATTACAGTGATTTACTGGCACAGCTGGTCAGATAGTCCTAAAGTCCTGGAGGGATATTTGATAATATCGGTTTACCTTATTGTCCCTTGCCTATATCTCAATAAAGATTCATTATGGTATTATTTCAAACATTTTTGTAGGTTTTAGAGAATAAGTAATGTGGAACATCTTTTTGCTATAATTTGAACAAATCTTAAATTAATATTATGATTCAGAGAAGAGAAAACTTTTAGGACAGAGGATTTGTGGTCCTCTTTTCCTGATCCTGAATTTGTCATTCAGAGACTGAATATTAATTATTTGGCAATTTCATAAAAAAATCAGGTATTGCGTTGTTCTAGGGCAGAGATTATGTTAAATTTTTGCTACTGGAGATGTCTTGCAGTCAAATTTTGTCCTTATTCAGGCTTGGAACTTAGATGAAGTACAAAAATGTCTTCAAGCTAAAAATGTTTACCAAGTCATATAATCAAAAACCGTGTTCCCAGTACCCTCCATCTAACTCTCAGACATCTCGCTTCCCATAGAATATTTTACATTGTGTTTCTTTCCTTGAATTTATAGCAGATTCAAGGCTAGCTATTGGATACAAATAAGATAATAAAAGGTGCTAGATATTGTGGAAAGAGAGCAGAAACATTTAAGATAAACACTCCAATAGAGAAGACAGAGCTAATAGATCTTTCCAGAAATTGTTGATTGGGCTTTGACTTGCAAACTTTGCCATCAAGGCATAAAATTACATCCAGCTAGTAAATAGATTACACTGTCACTATCTAAAAACAGATGCCACAACACTTTAAGAAAATTCCCTACTGTTGTGATATAAACACTCCCTTCCACATGCCTCAGAATTTTGAACTTACTATACAACTTGTGAAGTGTGCAAAAATTTTAACTAATTAATCTCGGTTTTGATATAATATCCATTTCTGAAATTATAGGGCTGAGTAACTACTATAAGAATAGCAACCAGTCTGAATGTATTAGTCAAAGTTGATACCAAAAAGAACTTCAGGTTATAAAGTCTGGTTTGTCACACAAAACGCTTAAACATTCATTGTGATTTCAGGTAATTTTTTGTTTTCTTAGTACTGATTTAGTACTGAAGGTGAACGCCTCTCACCATTGAGACAATCCAAGTGGGAAAAAAACCATTTTCAGTGTAAGAGTACAATACACATTCTGCTTAGTACGCAACACTGGGTTGTAGGGGAAAATCAAAAAGAAGAAATACTGAGATGTAGAAAGTCTGGTAATGCCATGATCATTAGGATATTCTAATTAAGTTACATGAAAACGTGGAAGGTTCTTACATTTAGTCAACATA
Source organism: Alectoris magna (assembly GCA_030625065.1). NCBI lineage: Eukaryota > Metazoa > Chordata > Aves > Galliformes > Phasianidae > Alectoris > Alectoris magna. Next base: position 18,354,052 of record CM060565.1, read on the forward strand.
TGTTTAAATTATCTCATATGTTATAAAAAAAGGAGGGGTAGGGGAATTTTAGAAGACACATTCAGAAGATTGTGTAAAACAAAACTGATCAATGACCCACTGAATCTGAGAGAAGGAAAAGGAATCTGAAATATATATATATATGTATATATATAACAGTCCAGGAGAATACACTCATTTTATCACCTTTACTACTCTCAGAATTACAAAAACAGGGAAATTTACTATGAAAAAAAAAGAAAATACATTGAAAAAAATAGAGTACCTTTCTAACAATGAATAAAAAAATCAGTTCCACATGGTATTATGCTGACCATAGAATTGACAGCATTAAGACACATCAGTATTCATAAATACTGTTTATAAAGAATAATCTTCCACATGTCATAACTTAGACATCCTGTCACTAAAAGGATAGATTCTCAATTTGTACGAAGCTCACCTCCTATAGTTCACAGAAGTCAAGCAATATACAATAATTTACCTAAATTAATGATCTGTCATCTGAAAGAACTAATCTGTAGTATGAATACAGCCCTAAATGCTTTTATGGTAAAGTGTCTAACTTAAATTTCCATTAATGGCAGATCTTCAGAAGCAGAACTCTGTCTGTGGAATGCAAAGATCATAAAATGGAAAATTTTCTTGCACAGTGTAATTCTATTATTTGCTTTAGTTTCACTATGAAGTTTATATGCATTACCTCTGTGTCAGGGGGCTACACAGATAAGGAAAAGTTGAACGAAAGGCTTTGTTATGATAGAAGTCATGTGATTTTACATTCTTTAGTTATTTCTTTATTTATTTTTAACTACAGCCTGAAGTGTGAAAAAAATGCAGAGTTTTTATATTTTTTATGAAGATGATGTAATTAAACTGAAGAGTTATGCTATTAATCTCAGATGGTTTTAGACCTCTTCTACACAACATTCAGTGTGTTTGTTTATACAGATAATTGCTGCTCTTCCAGCTCCAGTCTCCTCAACACAACCATGAGAAAGTGGAGAATCTTTACATGACCTTACCATAATTTTAGATGTCAAATACTAAATTTTCAATATTTAGAGAGCAAAATCATTAAAAACAGGTTTTTTTTGTTTGTTTGTTTTTTTTTAAGTGCTATGCACGCTTACGTATCATCAAAAGAATTGTTAAATAGGATGCATCTATTGAAGGAGAGGTGATTTCAGAGTATTTGTCTTCTCTGGGGTTTAACTATTCATTTTTCTGCAGAAAAAGGATGGATGATTTAGTAAAACAAACAACCATTAATAAAAGAAAACAAAATGATGTATTTATCTGGCTTTGCATTTTGCCTGTTAAGAACAACACGAAGTTCAGACAAAGATGTTCTGTCAAGTGTTTAAATTAGTAATATCTGAAACCCAACTTCCATTCATTTAGGTGTAAAAAATAAACGAGGTGAAGTGTGGGAAGACCAAATCATAGATCTAGTATATTAAGGAAAACTTAAACAACAACAACAGTGAAAATTATACAGACTCAATAAGCATATTATTGAAAGTTCATAGTCTTTTAAGTTTGTTTTCACTATTTTTAATGACAATCGGGAGCAAAAACTACTCAAAGATACCAAATTATATTTCAGTGTCCCATTTTTTTTGTGTGTGTGGAGTACAGGTAACAATTTTACAGTCAATGCTATTACCTCATGGTTGCCCTGATTCTCTTAAATGCCAGACCTGCTGAGGTTTTTTTTTTAATTAAGTAGTCTGGATTGTTCCAGGGATCTCACCAGAGAAACAAACAAACCAAAACAAAAGAACAAAAAAGCCCACAGTTTCTAGCTGTTTTTATTAGCAGTATCAGTTCATCTATTTATTTATTTATTTATGACTGTTGCATGCAGGACCTTTGTTCATTGCTCATCTCCAGCAAAAAAGTGTATCTAATGGTTGAAGTGTTTTATAGCTGAGAATTTTCTTTATCAAATAGCTTTATTTTGCTCTTAGTATTGTTATATCTCTTATATGTTCCATGGAAATAGATAGGAGGCATGACTTTCAAGTGACCTTCGTATATCAAGATAGAAAACAATAGACTGAATAGCTTACGTGTCTTTGGCCTCCACTTTCAATTGCTTAGAAATCATACCTGATCCTGGATTAAACAGCAGCACACTCTGTAAGACAAATGCTGCCTTTAGAACATAGTATTTTGAATTATTACACTGAATATTAATGATACATAAATTGAGCTATAAGAGGTGTGATTTCACTTTATTGTTGACCTTAATTATTAAATCTTCATCGTTAGTGGGTTATTGGATATGTTAGTCATATTGTAAGGGTTGTCTTTCCTTTATAAAAAGTTTATTCTTATCTATAAATAAGGCACCAGAAATAACAATTAACAAGCATTAGAAGAAAAGCCAAAGTGACTACTGTGGCTTTGCAGAGGCTCTGGCAACTGGATGTTCCATAACAGTGCCTAAAACTTCCAAAAACTCCTGAGAAAGGGACAGTAATTTACCACACCATTTAAATGTAATTATGACTCTCATTTGTCATCAGTTAGGAGAAAAGAGTCAAATAAAATTTTGCTATAATCAGTCTATTATGCACAAACACAAGTTTGTTAAATATACAACATTCATAGACTTTGAGCTGCACTCCCTTTGCTCTGTCTATCCACTCTGTATAATGAGAAAATTAAGTTTTCAAAACCCAAATTACACAGTAGGGCATCTGAAAGCAAGACCTAGATTTTAATTTAAAATGTTTTACTTTATGACATTACTTTCATAGAGAGTATTAAAAATACAGAAAAAAAAATGGATTTTCTTTATCTCTCACATAATAATTATTTCAGGAATGGAAAACACAGAACTCAGCCATTTTGTCTATGAATTACTGACTGAGTAAAAGAATATAACCTACTTTAAGTCATGACATTATCTTTATGTCACAAAGCTCGGTCATCCATACTGAAGATAAATTAGCGCAATTTTGTGAGAAAAACAAATTGGAAAAAAAAAAAGGAGAAAAGAGAGTGAATGGTTTTTAACAGTGCAAAATGATAAATTTATTTTTAGATTATCATGATTGAAAAATTCAATTCTATCATTTAAAGCTTTTTGTATAACTCCAGGTCTACTGATCTGAACAGTCTGAGAAGTTTAGGTTTTTATTTTCACAGGAATGTCACATTTGGTGGCCTTAAACAATGGTGTGCTACTCACAAACTATTGTAATTTTAATTTGCAAGTTAGCGGAGGATGAAAAAACACACAGTATTTTTGTCAATGGTCAGTGTAGGAGGAACAGTCTCCAGTCTCTTCTAACATTCATTGTACACGTGAGATGGTTTACTTATCACTAAAAAAAAAAAAAAAAAATTAAATGCCCTGCACTGCACATCTGTATGTATGAAATCTGTAGCTAGCCATGTATTATGGGAATCTAGGTGACTGGAACTAAGCGGATTGCTGGAGAATGGATGGGAAGAAAAGAAAAATTGTGAAAAAATTCTTACTTAAAGATGAGGATTAAACTTAATAGAATGAGAATATGTAAGCCTTGTCATCTTTACTATAGGAGTGAAATAGAAGTACTGCTCCATTGGAGAAGTAAAGGTAAAGTGAGACTCAAATATTTGCAAGTAATTCAGGTAGTATGTGAATATGCTTGAATTTGGATAGGGTAAAAAAAAAGCCCTGAGTATTCAAATGCAGATTAAATTGAGATATTTTTTTAAAAAGAGCCAACATTTTTTCTCTTTGGTTTGGAGTTTAATTAAAACAAAAGACAGTTTAACTTCATCTAGGAAGGAATTTGGTGACCATTTCAAAGACACTAAATACATTTTGTATTTTCATGCTAAAATTAACAACATGTAGTGTGGTTTAACTAATTAGTTTGATAGAATGTATTGATTACAGTGGAGTCTTCCTTTGAGGCTTGTGGTTGTTGGACAGTAAAACTCAGGTCTTAAGTATCAAACAGAATTAAAATTGTAACTGCTGAGCTAAACACTTCAAATCACTTTATCCTACTTCTAAAGCAAGAGTGATTTATTTATTTTTGAGTGAAAAATGCTTTCAAACTGGAAAAGGGGAAACTAGATTTGAGATCCAGAGAGGTATGAGTACAAAATTTGATTTTTGGTCTGGGAGACTGTGGCAGCCAGGCGTGAATGCATTGCTGGTTTGTATCACCTAAATAAAGATGTATCAGCTTGATCCTGTAGAATGTCAAAGTTTTATAATTACTGTAAAGGCAGAAAACTGCCTTGAACACATGAACTGTGCTAGAAGAATAAAAGATTATTCACAGGAAAACATGAGAATCTTTTTCCTTTTTTTTTCCCCCATCCCCATTAACATCATGGTCTTTGCATATTATTCATAATATAGATTACAGAACAAGCACAAGTAAACTACACGTGAATAAGTATGAAATAACCAAAAGGCATAAAGACATTAAGTTTTGAGTTTTCCAGGTTTGAAATGCAACTATTGTACATGAAGGACTGATATTTTACTGCATTTACATATATCACAGCTATTATATTTATTATCATATACTCATGTAGCTGAAGACTAACAGGAAGACTCAGTGAGGTAGCACTAAAACTGAGGAAGCATTGTCTTTATACTGGGGAAAAAAGTCAAATTAAGTAATCAAAAATCATTCTAAAATAATACTGCTGTGGGAACTGTGAACTTGAGGAATATTTCAAATGTGTAAGTTTCCATCAAAGTTAGATTTTCTTCTGTATTTCAAAAACAGTTCAGAATTCTATATTCAGTGCTATCTGAGTTTAAACTTCTCTTTTGTTTGTGATTTGTGGAACGGCTGTTCTATTTAACAGGCAAAGATATCTTCCCAAATCATCTTCTTGCTTGGTCTATTTATTCTAACTTCAGGAAGCACATCTCTCATTTTATTATAGAAGAGCTCAAGGGAAAAATTCGAACTGTGACTTCCTTATATAAAAGAAATCTGATGATCAGATAAAGGGTTTAGATCTCTGAAATTGGCTTCCCATTTGATTAAGCATGCTCTAGTTTGATTAGAATGTTGTTGTTCATTATATAAACCTTTCCTTTTTCTTCTAAAGGATCTTTGAAAGAGAAGAAATTCCTATCCAAACAACAAGTCTTACTTAAAGGTGTTTTATGTAGAGTTTGCATTTAATTTTTTTGAAGTTTGGAGAAATAATAAATTAGATATCATCTAGGTGAAAAGTTAATGAATGAAAAAGAGACAACATAAATGATTTGCTAGTTTAATATGTTGGGAAATGCACAAGATTCTGATCCTACTCTGCCTACAGATGTAGATTCATGTCTGCACTTCACAGGCCACTTTTTGATTTTATCAGAACTCAGACCTCTATATACTTGTAGTTTATTTTACATCATTTGAAAACTTTCCCTTATCCTCAGTGTCTACTCGTATCAATACACAAAATATGTGGCTAAAGTAGATCCAGGCAAATAAGTGCTCTGATAGAATATTCCTTTTATAAAAAATATGTTATGAAAAGAATAACTACCTTGAAAGCATCGTCTTTAAATAAATATCCTCTCTTTCTTCTATATTTAAAGCAAAGGGCAAGATTCTGCTGCCTTGACTACCGGCATGACTATCAGAATAAGCCCCACTAAGCTGATGGAATTACTACTGTTAAAAAACATGTCAAGGTCTGGCTCATCTTCTTTAAGCATTAATTTTAAAAATGCATTATAGACTGATTACATGAACTACAATTGTCAAAGATATAACCTCTTTTAAGTTGGATAAGAAATATTTTGCAACTGAATTATTAACTCTTGCAAGAAATATACAGGTCCCTCCATGAACACATCAAAATGTGCTGAGTCTTCATTGTCCAGCATGACAACACATATAAGGAATACTCATTTTTTTCCTCTTGCACTTCTGTCTGCTTATGTCTCCAATATGTTTTGATATTTTTCTCCTGCAAATCAGGTGCTACGTCTTATGGAAATCTTTTCACTGTTCTTCTCAACTGAATGAACTGAAAGATGCAGTGCAACCAGTGCACTCTGAAACCCATCAACCTCCTGCCACCCCAACTGTACATTGGCAAGAACTATGAATAGTGCAGAAAAAACAAGAGTTAGAACACTATCTCTTCCCAACAAGTTGATAGATGCAATTTGGAAATTGTGCCTCCTACATTGCTGAGCAATCTGTTGTGTATATCCTCCTCTTAATCCTCAAATTGTAAAGATGAAGGGACATACCAAGATGCTGTAAGCATACTGTGAAGTTTCTTTTTGAAATACCTGAGTAAGAGATACTCCTACAAATAGATTGTAAAGATGTATCTGGTCCAGTCAAGATCAGAATGTAACATTTATTTTTCTGAACTGATTCTCATTTATCTAAAACGTACTATCAGCACCTTAACAATGTGAATTTTCTGTCCATTCTAATATGTAGTTCGGAGACATGAGAGAGCCAAATATGGTGCTTGTAGTGAAAATTAATACTTACAATAGACTATAGCAAAATGGGAATTTATAAAGTTTATCAAGGCCAATACCTACCAAAGAGAAGCCTATTTATCATAAAGATAGAAGTTAAGGTATAGCACAAGAATTTGCAGCCAAAATTCGTTGAAGTAGAGGAGTGTGGAAAAATGCCACGACAGGCATACTTTAAAAAACAGACTTAATTTACTAATTTTGTAAATGCACACAATGGATTTAAGCTGTGTTCCATTGCAATCTGCTAATATCTCATAGTCAGCTTGTCCTACTTTTTTCACAGGACCTATGCAAGATGCAAAGTAGACAGGAATGTAGAGCATACAGCATAATGAGAATATGTATCATCTGCTTTGGGATGCTTGGCCCAGATTTACAAAGCAGGGTTTAAACTACTGTCTCAGGCTCCTTCTAAAGAAGTTGTTAAAATAATAAGTAAATGAATAAGGTTGCTTGAAATCAGTGAGTGAACTGAGAGGCTACTTTATAGCTTTGTTCTAACATGGCAGATCTGTAGGATTCAAATGTTTATTACCTCTGAAAGAAAACAAAATAAATGTGGTCAGACTAACGTTCCATGTAACTGAAAACTCTGCAGTAACTGGGGAATGTTTAGAGAGGATTATGTTCAAGAAAGCATCTATTCATTATATGTTTGTTTCCCAGTACATTCCTCAACTTGCTCTAGGGACTTTCTGACCAGAAGTTATACTTCATTATTAAAAAATACTTCATATCATTTTTTTCTTCAAATTCAACTGTCAGATTTTAAAAGTGCTGTTATCTTTAACTTCACATTGGTAACTGAACTTATACTGTTTTCTATGAACTTGCTTTTTGATGCCCCTAATTTTATATGCCAAAATAAGAGGGGAAAAAAAACACAGGAGAAAAAAAAAAAAACAAACCAACTACCTTTTCACCTCTCCTTTACCTTCATGCTACATAAAGTAAACTTTAAGCATGAAACCATTCTCTACAACACAGAGCCTTGAAAAATTCTTCCATCAAATGCTGTTCATGGTCACACTGAGGCATCTGAAATAAACTGATTGATTTAATTTGTTTCTTCAATATGTTTTAGTAGTTTGGCCCTGCGTGCAAAGAACTTCACAGCAATTTCATATAATTTTGTCGACTATGAAGTAAAAAAAAAAGAAAAAAAAAAAAAAAAGTTGTGGGAAGTTCTGATATTCTTCAGGAAATTCAGGGAGATTTGAATGTTTTATGTTGTGTCAAACTTCATCATTAAAATAGCAAAAAATAAAATCAACCTGAACAAAAAAGGAACTGTATTAGGGATAAATGCTTAAAGATGGAACTTGATAACTACTAGATCTCTCAGATGCATAATCAAACAGAAGGTTAGCTGCATAAACATGTCAGAGTTATTTGACATTGTCTAATCATTCTTTAGCAAGTTTTGTAGTGACAGTAATCACCTCTGCAACTATAGCATTCTTCTGAACATTACAGATTTTTAACAAATTAGGTGCATCAACTACTCCACCTTAGAATGTCATTACAGAGGCACTTAGCAAACAGTAAACAGGATTTAAATATAAAATAGCTTCTAATGATTTCCCTAAGAACTAATATTAACAACAACAGAAACACTGATGAGGTTCCATTTCAAGGGAAAGCAAATAACGTTCAATAGCCTCTTAATAGCAAACTCAGTTTGTGAAGCAAAAATTTAACTCAAATTTTACCTCAGATTTTACAAATATTTATAAATTAGAGTTCTTTAAAAGTAAGAATTAGAAAGTCAACACAGTATTAACATTTGATAAGGCAATTAACTTGAAGATGAATAGACTTGAGATAAAAGGTTTTGTATGGCCTGAAATAGCTGAAGTTAACTTTTTCTATCAATTCTCAAGTGGTTATAAAATTACTTAAAGCTCTATTACTGCCTGTAAAATCTTGTAAAATAATCTTTTCATACTGATCCTTATCATTTCCGCTTACCTTGTATAAAAAGGATAAATCACAACATAGAAATTTAAAAGTACTTCTATCGCTTACCTGGGAGAAGAAACCTTGCTCCCTTATCAGTTTCTACTTTCACCTACTAGATGTCTTTTTAGAAGTTGAATCTATTTTCAAAGAAAGTATATTAATGAAAAATTCAATATATAAAATCAAATAATAAAATGAGTTATCTATTTAGCAACTATTTTGGGGATAATATGTAATTATATGGGGTTGTTTTTTTTCCTCAGGGAGTTATATATGATTTGCTGGAAAAACCTAAGGACTCAGGGAGTCCTGGGAAGAGTTAGTTTACCAATGTCAGTGTACTGATGTCTGTGTAGGACTTAAAAACCTGTTGTGACTAATTATATTCTTCACAGTAGTGCCATGATCTAACTTTCAGACAACCCTGCTTTGATTTGAGGATAGGAAGGGAACTGAGAGAAATTGAAAAGATGAAATACTTGAACCTTTTATTCACTATCATTTGTAAAGCAGAAGTGGCTATATTTCCTTTCTTTTGTCCTAGACAATCCTATTAAATCTGGTGAGATGAATCCAGGAAAGATTTCACTGAAAAGGATAAGAGCAATTGGATATGAAGGGATTTATACCTTTTTATAAATTTTTATTGACAACATATTACATTTGTGCAAGATTGTTTCACTGAGCTGAACTGGGAACCTCTGTTATCATTGTACTTAATCTTTCAAAAAATATCTAGGTTTTATAGAGATGCAATGCAACTTTAAATACCTCATTTCCTTCTCACTAGACTATTGGAAATTTAAATTTACCACTGTGTAAAAATCATAATATTGCTTTATTTTATTGCTGTATTACTTTTAATTTTCCATATAACTCTGAGAGACTTGTTTTGTTTGTTTCTCAAGTCCCTTCTACTACTCCCCTTTTCAGTAAACTAAATGGCATGCTTCAGGGGTTGATATTTGGATTTGTGCTGTTTTACATCTTTATTAGTGACGTGGACTGTAGGATTGAGTGTATCCTCAGCAAGTTTGCTGATGATTCCCAAGCTGCATAGTGCAGTTGTCACACTGGAAGGGAGAAGTGCCACACAGAGGACTTTGGCAATCTTGAGAGATGTACCTGTATGAACTTCATAATTCAACAAGGCCAAGCACAAGGTCCTGTATCTGGATTGGGGCACTCCGAGCTACAACTGTAGTGGAGAACGGATGAAAAGTAGATCTGAGAAGGACTTGAGAGGTGTTCTTTGGTAAGAAACTCAATGTGAGCTGGTAATGATGTGTGATGAGAAACTCTGTGTGAGTCGGTAATGTGTGCTGGCAGCCCAAAAATCCAGTCATATCCTCAGCTGCATCACAAGAAGCATGACTAGGAGTCTGACAGGAGGTGATTCTACCCCTCTACTTTGATCTTCTATCCACCTGGAATACAGTGTTCAGAACATGGAACTATTAGGCCAAGTACTAGCTCCAACAAATAATTTAAGTAAGTCTGTAGAAATTAACAATATTTAACACTGCCATCATAACTATTTGTTTTGTTTTTTACAGTTGTTCATATCTTGCACCAAAAAAATCACTACTAGTAAGGCCCTTTTAATATATTAATTGACATTTTTAAGGGCTTCACTTAAATATTTGATTATTACATAATAAGCCAACAAACTGATTTTTTTCCATAATCCTGCCATGCTTTTCAGCACTTAAAAATTGAAGTATATATGTGTCTTAAATATATTTTACAAATGCTAGATTCAGAGCTCCAAGACTTTGACAACAACATAATTAAAGCAGCCAGCCCAAATGAAGGGGAAGAAAGCTAGTGGGGTGGGAAAAGAATAAACTGCAGTTGTTTCAGATGATAGAGCTCATGAGAATGCCTCTGCATATTGCCACTAACAGAAGTATCAAAAGATATAGACATCATTAAAAGTCAATTATTTCCTGTGTTATTATTTCCTATCTGTCTGATGAAGAACTCTAGAAGTCTGAATAATTATGTTTGATATTTAGCAGGGGGCTTCCCAGAGCCAGGACCTGTCTCACTGGCCCATCCCCAGCCTTCATGACCAAGCATCTCCCTGGAGATAAGGACAGGCCAAAGTCGAGATACGAATCCTGCTTGGCCCATGGCTGGGCACGGCTGCAGGGAGCTGGATATGGGCTCTTCTGCGGCCTTTGCTGCAGCAGACACAGACAGGTTTTCTGGGCTGTGGGCAGGGTTGGGGAGCCCTGGAGAGTCAGGCAGGAGCAGCCAGGACCGTGGCAAGCGCCCTCAAGGTCTTAACAAAAGGAAAGAAAAATGATTAAATGCTGATTTCAAGAAATAAGTACTTCTGGTTACTAAATTAATTATTAAAATATTTTTCAGCTACTTCATGATACACAGTATGGTGTACTGTATACTATAATACTATACTCAATAATAATAATAATACTTACTATGGATAATAATGATACTATACTGAAAGAGTTATGCTGTTCAAATAGCCTGTTAGTATTTCTGGATGGCATTATTAGTGCTATTTCTGCCTCTTCAGATCTACCTTGAGGACATTTGTTTATTGGCTCAGTAGCCTACAGTACATGTAAATCATTAAGAGTTAAACGTGTATGGGAAACTGTTGATCACATCCTGAACCTCTGATTAACCATCTGAGGCAAGCAACGAGTTAGAATCATAGAATCACCCAGGTTGGAAGGGACCTCAAGGATCATCAAGTCAACTGCAGCCTAACCATAGTACCCTAACTCTAACAACCCTCTGCTAAGTCATATCTCCAAGCACCTCATCCAAACGGCTCTTTAACACATCCAGGGATGGTGACTCAACCACCTCCCTGGGGAGCCTATTCTAATGTTTAACCACCCTTTCTGTAAATAAGTGTTTCCTAACGTCCAACCTAAACTTACCTTGGAGCAACTTGAGGCCATTTCCTCTCATCCTGTCACCAGTGAGAAGAGACTGGCCCCGCTCTCACTGTAAGCACCTTTCAGGTACTGGAAGAGATTAATAAGGTCTCCCCTCAGCCGCCTCGTCCCCAGACTAAGCAGATCCTTTCTGTACTGAGGTACCCAAAACTGAACACAGTACTCGAGGCGAGGCCTCACCAATGCCGAGTACAGGGGCAGGATGACTTCCCTAGTCCTGCTCACCACCCTATTCCTGATGCAAGCCAGGATGCCACTGGCCTTCTTGGCCGTCAGGGCACACTGCTGGCTCATATTCAGCCGACTGTCCATCAGTACACCAAGGTCCCTTTCCAACAGGCAGCTTTCCACCCACACCTCCCCAAGCCTGTATGGTTGCCTGGGGTTGTTGTGACCAAAATGCAGGACCCGACACTTGGCACTATTGAAACTCATGCTGTTAAGCTTGGCCCATCAATTCAGTCTATCCAGGTTCCTCTGCAGTGCCCTTCTCCTCTCTGGCAGATCAACACTCCCTTCCAGCTTGGTGTCGTCTACAAATTTACGGAGGGAGCTGTGGGAGCACAGGTGAAGGTAATTCAGCTGTGCTCCAGGAAGGGGTGGAGCTTGACTCCACCTCTCCTAGATCTCATTTAAGGGCTGCCCACCACTAAGGCAGGATCTCTTTCTGCAGATTGCTCCTTTGTGGAGTTTTGCAGCAAACCTTGATGTTGGTGAGTATCCTTATAGCAAACCTCAAAATCAGTGAGCATTTGTTATCTATCTTCTTTTCCACATAACCTCTGGTTATCCATCAACTTTACAATTGTGACTGTACAACATGCTGTAATGTATTTAACTGTATCTGCCTACTTAGATGAATTTGCACAAGAATTAACTCAATTCAATTTTGCTTCACATCACTAGACACTGACCACATCTATCATGCTATTGCTATTCCTATGTCAGCTCACAGTAGTGTTACATTGACTCTAGCTCATGTCAGTAAACTCCTGAAAGCCTTCTGCAGTATTAGGGAGGGAAAATTAAAATAAAGGTTAATGCCATTTTTTATGGTTGAATGGTTCTTTGAAAGGACCAAAGGGAAGGTAGCCTCTAAAACCTGATTTTATTTGTTAATCTGAGATCATCGGAATACCAAACATACCTGTCGAAGCTAAGCTTATTACATTGTAATAAAGTATTACAAGTGGTTGTAGCAGAGGTAGAAAACCCTGCAGTTCTTCTTTCAAATTAGTGCAGGTAAAATGCAGATGGTAGCAGAAAACTACATATAAAAGTGAATAAAACATAAAACCTGAATAGTCGTATAATTTCCAAGCTCAAAATTACATTTTACAGTATATATGTTTTTCCTTCTGTAAATACATTACAGAAGACAGAAAACATGTAGTGTGTACCAGTATTAGATAAGTAATGAAGTGGTTTGTATTGTATGCCAAAGATTTTTTTATAGATAATAATGAATTAACTTTTTTCAGTGAAAATTTTGGCTTGATAGCTATACAAATCCAGCAATATTATACAGGTAGACCTGGAAAATATTATGTATGTATTATTGACCAGTAACTGCCATTCTTCATATAGAAAAATCATTTTTTTTACTAGAGACTTGGATTTATTTTCCATCACCTGTTTGATCCTTGGCTTCTCCAAAAATGAATCAAAGTGACAAATACCACAGATTCAGTGGTGGTGTCTGCTTGTTTTGTGGCATGTGTGATCCAGTTTTGTTAGATAACTAAACTGACTAATCAGTCTAGCAAGTAAATAATTCCTGATGTCAAGATACAATTTTCTTGTGTTCTAAGCAACTTCTGGGCAAACAATTTAAAACATCAAAGAAGTAGACTGCAAACTGGAGCATGTAATCATAGACTCATAGAATCACAGAATTCTTAGAGTTGGAAGGGACCTCTGAGGGCTATCTAGTCCAACACCTCTGCAATGAACAGAGGCATCCACAGCTAGATCAGGTTGCCCATGGCATTATCCAGTCTCTCCTTGAAAGTCTCCAAGGATGAGGCATCAGCCACATCACCCAGCAATCTGTTCCAGTGCCTCACCACCCTCACCTGGGCACAAGAGCTTGCATTTGGATTTGATGAACCTCATGACCTTCACCTGGGCTCACTGCTCAAGTCTAAGTTCCTCTAGATGGCATCCTATCCCACCAGTGTGTCTACTGCACTCTGCAGCTTGGTGTCATCAGCAAACTTGCTGAGGGTGTACTTGACCCCACTGCCAATATCTTTGATGAAGATATTAAAGAGTATTGGCCCTAGCACTAACCACTGGAGGACACCACTTGTCACTAATTTCCATCCAGACATTGAACCACTGAGCACCACCCTCTGGACTCTATCGTGCAGCTAATTCATTGTCTGTCAAACTGTCCACTCATCAAATACATATCTTTCCAATTTCAAGAGAAGGATTTTGTGGAGTACCATATCAAAGGCCTTTCTGAAGTCAAGGTAGATAACATGAGTGGCTCTTCCTTTGTCCACTGATGCAGTGACACCAACAAATAATCAATCGTTAAAAAGATGTATTGATTATTAAAAGAAGTTTAAATCCTACAAATATTAGATTACTGCAGGCAGTATTAAACAAGAGAGAGAAAGAGGGAATTTAAAAAATCTCTTGTAATCTTGTGTAAGAGTTTTACTTAGTTGTGTGCATGTATATTCACCTTCTTTTGGCTAATGAAAAATGTTCATTGATTTGTGCTTTGGACATTTGCCTCTGTGATAAGCTGCTGTTTTATGAATTGAGCTGATGCATGTATGTATGCAAGGAATATTGGCTGATGTATAGATTAATACTTGGATAAATATATTATTACATGTGAGCCATGCTATTTTGACATATATAAATTGGATTAGAGTATATGTGCATTTGGGGAATAATTTCATTTGTAATCTGTATTTCTAAGAGGAGGTGCAACTTTCTAAATTAATGTTGCTGATCTGTAAAGTATTTTGGTATACATTGAATTCTGAATTCCATTTACTGGAAGCAGAAAAAGAACCACATTGCAACTTTGTAGGTGAGTTCACATGCTTTATCTACAAAAGCAGGTGTCAGGTTATTTGTTTGGTTGGTATTATACATACTTTCACTCAGGTATGCAGTAAGTTATGTAAAATCTGTATAGAAAATACTTCTTAAATATTTTTCCTAATTGTATACACCATTTATTAGTATGCACTTTCTTTTTCAAGGCCCAAGCGAGTACAATAGCTGGCTCTAATTAGCCTGACAAATCTCATCTGGGACCCTCGGCCACAAATCTTTTGTTCCCTAGCCCAAGAGTTGCATTTAAATTCAGGCTACTATCCTTATTTCTCTTGCCTGAGTTATGCTGTAGGCTTGTGTCTTACTTTGTACTTTGCTGCCCTTGCCTTGGAATGGAGTTAGTGCTCACTGCACCTGTGCAACTCACTTTGCTCAGGTGTAGTGGGACTGCATCCATATTAATGCCCCTGCTGCATGCTTGTCATCATTAGCCCCTGACCTGCCTTCTCTTGCAAAATAGCCCACTTATGGTACTTTTCAAAGCTATTTTTAAGCCAAGATATTCCTAATATAGAAGAGCTGTAAAAATATCAGTAATTTACACAAAGTTTTTGTATGTGCAAGCTTGAATTTGTTCTGACTCTTCAAATATCAAAGTTTTGTAAGATGGAAAAAGGCACGTTCTTTTTTCTCTCTTACCCACCCTCACCCCTCAACATCTTAACTGGATTTCAGAATTTACATTTTTGCATATCACCTATTAAATTGAAGTATAGTAGAGTAACCTTTGAGTAGCATTTCATGTAGTTTATCTAACAGTGTGGGAGTATTTCTAACTTGGATTATGTTTTTTTTTTGTTGTGTTTTTTTTTTTTAAGAAAGTAATGTTTTATTTCTTTGTCTTCTTTTGAGAGACACTGGAAGACAGCAAGGAAGCCTATAACTAAGACTAATATACAAGTGGTATTTTTAAGAAAACTGGAAACATATTACACTGTTACATGGTGGAATGAAAGAAAACATGGCTATGAGTCTCTTGATTTCATTATTAGATTATGATTTCCAAATGAACATCAGAGTGCAAGCAATTCATTCGGAGGAATATTTACAGACTGAGCCATGAACAGTGAAAACTGATCAGCAGTTGAGTGCTTCAGAGGTGAAACAGGCCAGGGTTTGGGGTTTTTTTCTTCTTTGAAAGCACAAGCACTACCAAATCTGTCAATGTACTCAGTGTGCCTGTCATTCTTGGTTGCTTGAATGATGGATAGAGGTACACTGACAGTACTGCAGTACCACAACAAAGTTATCTTACTAATGGGTCAGAGGCAGAAAGATGAGGTATGAAGCTGGATTTAAAATAAAAACTCGAGAGTTTAAGTACAAGATGAAGATAAAAGGGTTTTTCTTTTTGTTTCATTTTCTTTATCTGCTTAAACACTTCAGGGCCATAGGGGTCAGTTTATCATCTATGGGAACTAGCAAGATATGGCTAACTCTCTGTTGCAGTTCTTTCGTCTTCTTGCTAAATTTTATCTGGTGCCTGTGTCTGTTTGTCTTTTAAGTGGTAGATATCTCCCTCTCCACCACAACAAATCTCATCCTACTCCATTCCTGTAGGGTCTCACTGAGTGATGTGATTCAATATTTTGTCTTATTAATGCTAAAAAGAAGATGGATTTTATAAGAATCTTGTTGAATAAAAGATAATGACGAAGGTATGAATTACACTCTCAATTGTGGGATTGCACTGCCCAACCTTTAACACCCAGTTCAATCACGAATGCGTCCTAGAGATCTCTGTAGGAGTGTAGGGTCAGTACTGATCTTCATTAAAAACCAAAAAGAAATGGAAAAATCATAACAGTGTATTTATATATTTAAGATAATTACTTAGTTGTTTTTGGTGTTCTTTTTTTCAATCAAAGCACATATTCCCAGGCATGTGGGTCTTTCATCTTACAAGCCACAATCCATTCCCAAAATAATAGCTTTTCTGTTGACAAATTGCGAAAACAGTTTCTGTATCTGATTAGAAACAGGATAGAAAGTAACCCATGAAACAAATATTTATGCAAAATTTTTCCTAAGATGTAAAAGTAAACAACTTTCTTAGTTCAAGAAAATAAGTGTGAACTTTCCTTTTCTGACCTTATAAATATGAATAAATTATTTAAGATGCAAGAAAGCAAGAAGTCTTCATTACAACTGTGGTTAAGACTTCAGGGGTGAGGGAATAATGTGGTCAGTTTGTGGCAATTGCTCCTTCTAATGTATGCAACTATGTAATGGTAATGGTTGGACTGGATGATCTTCTAGGTCTTTTCCAACCTCGATAATTCTGTGATTCTGTAAATATATTTACATTTTTATGTGCACTACACCTTTAATATCAAAAGATATATCCACCTTCAGAAGAAGATACAACTTTGAGGAGAAGATGATTTGGTACGTAGAGCATGCAAATGTGGTGGCATTCAGCTTCTTTAAAAGATGAAAACACATAGATGATCTCTGCCAATACAGCTATGTTTACCCGAGTGACAAGTTAGTTTGCAATATTCCATATGGATTTCTTGAAGCTCAAAAGTGGTTGATATTCTCTTTTTGCTTCTCACATTGACCTTTTTAAGCAAATATTTGCTATGGATTGACTTTGGAAGTTAACAACTTCAAATTGCAAATAAGTAGCTTTTATGATGTGATATTGGTCTTCTTCAGTGAGGTTCTCGCATGGCAATGTTCCTGCTTATGTCTATGACTTAAGAAGATCTGATATCCCACATTTCAAGCTTTGTATTTCAGAAACCATAATGCCATGAGGTCGTTCCCTTGTCTGTTTTTACGAAGAAATATTATTTCATCTTGAAAAAATACATTTCACATCCTAACAAAAAAAAAATAGATTTGTTTTCCTTTACTGCATTTATTTTTTTATAACATATCTAGTCTCTGTTAACTTAAAAAGTACCATCTGAGCCAAAGTAGGTTTCAACAGTATAATCAATTACTGATATTTCAGTCTGCACCTAGATGCTTTGGCTTGCCTTACATTCCTAGTTAAATCTTTCCAATATGAGCATGTGAAAGTGTATATCCTATTCATCAGAGAACTAAAATCCAGGTAAGTAAGTACTTATTTCAATAATTTTTTGGACTTCCAGGAGCAGGATGTGATCAACATGGAAAGAAACTCTTATGCTTGTCAATGTGCAAATAAACCTCATCAGACCATACAGCTCTGGAACGGTAATTTTGCTCATTCTTGCATGATAGATATTAGCAATCCTCTTTCATTGCTTCAACTGGTAGATTCTTTCCATAGGAAAGGATGTTTTGAGGCAGTGAAGCAATGTCATGGTTTTATGGTCATCGGTATTCCACATCATGTAGTGTACTGGGAATTAAAGTGTTAAAGTCCCAGTTCCACATACTAAAGAGAAGAAACTACGTTCCCCAGAAGACTGTTTGCTGTGCTGATAGCATTCCTGCACATAATAAGGCATTGTCAGGTCATCTGATGCTCTTTTGCTTTCCTTTGGCTTTTCTCTTCGTTGCTCTTCTCCTTAGTCTCTCCTGAGTGCTGCCTGTCCCGACTGTGAGTACTACTTCAGTATTACTGTAAGGCCTACAGCTTTCAGATACTCTCTCATTATATTTGATTTATTAATTTCAATTCTAATTATATTATATTATAGTGTGTTATCTTGCATTCTGATACCACATTTAGTAAATTAATTTGTTTCTCCTCAGATCGTTGCTGCTGTTTTTTTTAAATTATTTTGGGATCCTCTGTTTCCCTTTTGCAGAGGTGTGGATTTTGCAAAATCCCTCCACCCCACTAGTCATGGAACCGGGCTGAACCAGCCCATAAACCATTGACAAGCAAATAAGTGACAAGTGAGTGGAGCATCTGTGAGGTTCTACATCTATAAGAAAATTACGTATGCAAAATATGTAATATGTCCCATATAAGAGCATAAATATAGACATGCATGCCAGATAGTACTATTGGTGGAAGAAAAAAATCCCTTTTTGCCTTCTCTCCTACAACAAGTGTCATGCTTCCATTAAGCCATTCATACCCTCATCAACTAAAGGTGGTGCTTCAGTCATTATGATCATGCGCTCCTTGCTCGGTTCCTAAGGAAGAAATATCAACCTAGGAGGGGCATGTGCTGAGGGAAAATAATAGAGAAGGATGGGTACATCTGTCCTTCACCTGCTAATTGCCTGCACTTGGAAGCTTCCCATTTACAGTAAAGCTTCTTCCATGTCTCACCTTGTCTCATTTTCCTTTATTGTTTATCTAACTGCTAGAGTAATAATAAGATTATCTGTATAGTAATCTATATAGTAACTGTCCACATGTGGTCATCGTGAAGTTATCAGCATCTAGAAACAAACTCCAGTGTATTACATTATGTGCTGTGTGATGGCATGACACTCAGGAATTGACTATATGCAGTACTATATATACCTTACTGCAGAATGTAAGCTACTTCTTTTGTGATCGCACTTGTGGGTGAAATGTCTAAGATTAGAAACTCTCTTAAGGCCTCTGAACAGCTTAACTACATTCCTTTTCACTGGATGTTTGGAATATTATACATTCTTTTCCTCTTAGAGTTATCCTGTTGCAAGACCTTGATGGAAATAAGGTCTTGCATTGACAAGAGTTTTCTAGTATTATCCAATGGCTAATTATGTCCTGGTCCCATCATACTAAATTTCTGCCAAGGAATAGTTAAGCGTTGCACAGAGAGTAGGAAACCAGCTTCTAAACTTCGTCCTTCAGAGCTAGTTCAGGATCTAACTGTAGTTTCCACTGCACATGTGCCACTATAGCAACATCAAGAAGGCTTCCAGCCCTGAACCTGCCCAAGGCCAGAGGGAGCCTGAAGTGGTAAACTCAGCAACCATGCATTTCTTATAACTTTTTCCCAAGCACTTTATAATGTAGGTTGAGCCTAGCAATCCAGTAAATGAAGTTCCTGAAGAACTAATGAAGTTCTTTTGTATGAAAATAAATCATTTTTTTTTTGCTTTATGTAGTATATATGAAACAGTCATGAAGTCTGTAAAAAATGGAAGAGAGGAGAGGAGGGAAGAGAAGGATTTCTTAATTATACACATGATGTATAATGATGGCTTTTTATTTTGGCCAAAAAATAAAACTGTAAAATGGAATCTATATAATGGAGTAATGCATATACACTGGCATTGCAGCAGGGTTTTTCTACTGAAATACTGAAGCTTTTCAACATTTGCTCTGTTTTACCTCAGGAAAATTAGCTGGATAAGATTTAGAAAAACTTGAATTATTAATGAAATACCCAATGAAGTAGATCAGTACAAACACTAAAAAATATCAAAAATAAAATTTTTGAAAAGTTTTGAAACATATTTGCTCCCAACTTCATAATTGAAGTCCAACTACTAATAAAACGTACGAGGAGAAATCAGTCATGAACCATCTTAATTTTCCTTTCTACCTACCAAGAAAAACCTTGAAAGATTGTCAGATACTAATAAGTATGGTTGGATTTCTGTTCTTTTACCTAATAAATAAATAAATCCTTGATATTCAGTGTGAGGTAGTAGAAGGAGGTATCTTTACTTTTTTTTTTTATATAGAAGCCTGATTAAATGATTCTGCTATCAAACTACATATTTCAAATTTTAAGATAATAATACTTAAAGCTACTGTTTAAGAAATTACTATGCTAAAGTAAATCTGCATCTAGTGCATGCTGGTAAGCAATTCTGGTCTGATTACCATGGTAGGTACTAAAACACATAAATTACATTTCAGAATTAACCACATAGTAGCAATAGCTAGACAGAACTTCCACTTTCATTTGCATACATTAATGAATGAAAGGTTCTTAGAGACAGTAAACTGAAAATAAAATTCAGCAGTGTGAAGCATTTCAATACTAGTTCAATATGGTCAGCAGCTGATGAGAAGTATCAGTCACTGGTCAAAAATTATGGTTGCTATTGTTGTAGAAAACTCTAAAAGGCAGCACACTTCTGACACTGAAACAGATTATTCTTATGTAGCAAGTTCATATTCTTTGCAATTATTGCAAAACTTGTGGCTGGGTCATGAAACCAGAAAATGTCAGTGCTCTGCATGCAATTCAAGTGGATTAAGACCCAAGGTGAAAAACTGAAGTGATTCAAAGGATGCATTATTGCATTAAAGGACTGAAAAGTATATAAACTAAATAAATAGCAATTTCCAGTGTCTGAGGTGTCTCACCATCCTAAGGTATCTCAGGGTCCTGCAGTAAACTATGGACAAATTTCACCATAGTAAAAAAAAGTCAAATAAATACAAACAACAAAATTTCAAAATATATATAGATTTGTTTGTGTTTATAGTTATATCTTTATTTCCCATCCAATTTCAGATGGATTTCAATTTAATTTCCCATTTTAATTTAGTCAGCTAGCAATACTTTTAACTATTTTGATGGGGCTTAAGGAATAGAATATGTAAGTACCAGTAAAAATGATGGTACGAAAGCATATAAAACGTGGATCCAAACATTCACGTAAAGCAGATACTATCACATCTTCTAGTTAAAACTGTTTGCTTAGCTCAGAACGTTTGACTGCTACTATCATTTTCTTCTCTGTTTTTCTAGGAAAGCCAAATTCCTTCTCCCTTCAGGAAACTCAAGAAGATGTGTACTTGCAAGTTATACGTAAAACTTTTGATTGTTCTCTTGTTCTTTAATTTCTGGAATAATTTTGACATGGCTGTTTTTTAAACACTGGTGAAAGAACAGGCCAGCTGTTAATGCAGCTTCTAAGAAGATTCAAATTTGTTGTACTGTAGGTCAGGAAAGACAAGAAACATTTGGGATCTGTATCACAGCTACTACACAAAACCTTGAGCACATTATACGCTAATAGTAAGCAACGCAACCTCACTATGGAGCATGAATATTCTAGCAGATTTTTCTCTGATGAACTAAAAATGGTTTTTGTCAAGCTGTGAAGAGATGCATTAATGGAAGAAGTCATCGGTAGAAACAAGTAATACTGACTGAGGTGCATGTTCTGTTCCTAGACACTTTCTATAGCAATCAACAGGAGCTACATTCTCACTCTGACTAGTGCAAATTGAAAATTAATCAGAAGAGGACATGCAAATTTCATGCATTAGCAGTAAATAACGGGTGGAATAAGCTACATACACATCATTCATGATATTTTATTGCTGTAGGACAGCAGGGAAGATGTACAGTCATTGTGCATCTTTGAAGGAAAGAAACAGCTGGGAATTATAATTCTGCAAACTGGAAATGCAGTATTGCTTTTGAAAGGAAGTGAAGCTTGAACAAACTTCTCTGCTTAAGTATCTACAAAAGTGTTGTTCCAGTTTCCTCCATTTTGCAGGATAAAACCATTGCAGCTGTATGGAAATACAAGTAAACATCCTCATATGAAAAAGCTATTACACAAAGCACAAATATTTTACAAAATGCCTCGGGTTCCCCCAAGTCCCACTTACATCACTTTCCATCTCCCATCAACACCACTTCTGAAAAAATGTATCCTTCCCCCAGCACAGATGCCTGATTCCTTTGAGTTTTATAATAAAAATAACACTTCTCTAAAATATAAAGTATACCTTGATAAACCTACTCTAATCAACTGCAGCTGTAAATCATTACTGGTAACAAATACCAGCTGTATTTCATTTGAAGACAATATCTATCCTTGGGCTGATATTTTAAGGAAAAACCTAATCAGAAGACAATAACGAAAGTATAGCCTCCATAGGAGGGCATACCTTATGTTTCTCTAGATAAATTTAAGATTCTGCTACACACAATGGTTGTTGTCTTAGAATGCTGTGAAATTAGTCTGTTAGGAAAAACAGAAGCATGCCTATTTAATAGCTGTATACAACAGAAGTGTTCATAAATGATTTGTTTCCAAGCTGGTTTTTTTATATTCAGTGCAGATAAGTGGACACCCAGGCTTCATGCAAATGGTATATAAAGGTGAGAACTACAATGCAATCACAGAGTACCCTAAGCTGAAAGGAACCCACAAAAATCAGAGTCCAATTCTTGCCTCATACAACTGGGCTCCCCAGTTCAAAAAAGACAGAGATCTAGAAAATACTGCATTGAAAAATTCAATTCAAGTTCCAAGTCTATTCCCTACTAAAAACAAAATTGTAACTGGAGTCAGTGGAGATACATAAGGGTATATTCAGTATATTCTCATATAGATAAGGATTTTTGCACCTTTTATGACCTTGAATGTCTGACAGCTGAACAGATATCACAGTAAGTTTCTGTTTATTTTAAACAACTCTGTACAGATGTTTTCATAGGAGAAGAAAGCTGATCAGAAGGCACTTGAAATCCAGGGAAAGAGAAGTATAAAATATGAAAGAAAGGAATGCAAACAACACTGCTTGAGCTTTTAATTTATGCGTTGTGCTCTCAGCAAAGCTGAACATTTAAATGTTTTGCCCAGGACTGTGAAAAATTTAACTCTTGGGAAGCTTAGTTAAGGGAATTGTTGCACAGGAATTCTCAGTAATTTTTGTTTTAAAAGAATGTTAGAAATGAGTGGCATAACTCAAAATATATAGCAGCCAGTCAAGAGGTTTGTTTAGGTCCTGATCTGAAATGTTTTTTTAGATACAAGCAAGCTGGTATAGCATTTATAAAAACTTTTGTCTTTTTTGATCTGGTCTGAAGGAAATGAAATCATTCTGTCTCCTTCACTTCTCCATCCTTCTGTTAACTCCAAGATCTATCCAGCTCTGCTTAAATATACTGGCCAAAGAGATTACTCAGATAGAGGCAATGGATTCTCACCTATTTATTTTGAAAGACATTCTTTTGAAAATAAGGAACAAGTTGAAGACAAATTAAAGTGACTTGTTTTATCATTATCTCAATCCTAATATGATGCTGCAAAACCTACACAGAGAAACATCGTGCTGCATATTCTAAAAATAGAATGATCTTCAATTGGGATTTCTTACTATATCAGATGCTGAAAGTAGCTAAATACAATACCTCAACGGTTTTTGCTGTTTTTGATACAAGAGGCGGTGCTTTTATTTCCTACAGAAGTAAGAATTTTCTT
The DNA here is from genome assembly GCA_030625065.1 of Alectoris magna. Taxonomy (NCBI): domain Eukaryota; kingdom Metazoa; phylum Chordata; class Aves; order Galliformes; family Phasianidae; genus Alectoris; species Alectoris magna. The sequence goes on from CM060565.1 coordinate 18,377,581, forward strand.
CCTGTGACTTTGTTTGTTCTCATTCAACTTTCCTCTTCACAACATTGTCAAAGTAACATGAAATTTCTCTTCTAGGGCTGCATAGCCGTACTTCTCTATAAAGCCTTTTCTTTACCAAGTATCACAATATAGTACTCAGAAATTTGTTCTACCATTTCTTCCCTTATCCCTTCTCTGTCTATAAGCATTAGTTAAATACAGTTTCTATTAAAACAAGCAAAAAAATAAATAACAAAACAGAAGACAATCTAGACACTCACTGCTGCTTCAAATTAAGTACTTTTCTTAATTAGTCTGTCATGTCAATAACTGGAACCATAAATTTTGAAGTAGATGGTGCTTACTTGAGCACTCTTTATTCAATGTTTATTTAAGAGTGAAAACTTTCCAGGACATAATGCATCCTCTTTTTGTACATTCTCAAACCCATGAGGCTCTCAGCAAAAAAATAAATATTAATATTAAACACAAATGTACAGGAAGAACTGTAAATTTAGTGTGAGGGATTTATTAAAACTTAATGGTATAAATTATTTTATTTATAAGATTGTTTATCTTGAAGGTGAAATATATACAATCATGTCACATCTGCAAGACAATATTATATGTACGTATATAATATAAGAAAAATACATGTTTTCTAGGAATATAGTCTACAGAAAACTCATTTGTCAAGTTAGTTCTAAAAGTAAAGTACAAAGAATGACTAAATTTTAGGAAGTCTGTTTACTGAGGGGAAATTTTATACAAAAAGCACATACTGACTCAATGCATGAATTCTCTGTAAATAAAATAGCATGTAGCCATGTGCTAGAAAAAAGTAAAATCTCCCACTTCAGTTGTGCAGACAATGCAGCTATCCAAAAGAGACATCATTTTTCATTTCTATGGAATCATTCAACATAAACAATTCAAAGTAATTTTTAAGCAGCAAAATTAATTGTGTCCAGTGTCTCCCATACCTTTCAAACAGAAATGGATCAAGTAATTCTAAACACAGTTGCTTAATATTTTGGTCTTTCATTCTTTGTAATGGAAATGGACTTCCTTTCTGTTTCTTTGTCTCATTCTAAAACTCCTTTGCTCATTGTTCTCAGTCACAATTTATCCTTTACATCTGGTAGGACCCAGACCACAAATTTTACCAGTTCTATGGAAAAAATTCTTCCTATATATTCAACATTCTTAAAGAAAAAAAAAACACTCGACTTACTGGCACTGACTTTACACCTTTAAATACTCCTTTTGCTATTCTAGTCACCTCAATTTTTGCATTGACTTATATGAGATTAGACAGATCTTAAGAAGTCCATCCTGCTCTCTCAGTGTACACAACTCAGAAGAGTTTAAAGAATGAAATAAATTATGCTGTCGACAAAGGTAGAAATTATTTAAGATTACATTTAAAGAAGACATATACCAATGAATTTTGACATATAAAAATAATTAGAAATGCTTTCTTAACATCTTTCTTCCAGATCAGGCTTTCCTTGCTTCTATTAGAGACTGAAGTAGCTAAAAGATCTTTTAAAACATAAGAAAATTTGGCTAATATTTCTACTTCAGTGTAATCAAATCAAGCTGAAATAAATGGGAACTTTCTTAACTTTTGAAGAGGATGTTATTCAAATTTGATATTTCCAGGCTGAAGTGAATGAAGAAACAAACATTTTTTTTTTTCACAATGATAATAAATTTTTAAAAATCTCTATTGCATGAAAATTTCTAATTAGTTAAGAAAACTGGTTTTGTGTGTCATGTAGATTTTTATGAATATTTTTCCAGGATACAATTACAACTAGGTATATTTTTATGGCATTCCAACACATTACTGTATGTTGGACAAAAATTAAAAATTTCAGTGTCAGTGAGAAAGGAATAAGATAAGTAAGACCACTGATATCGAGATCTGAAGAGAAACCTTGAGTTAAAATTGTTACTGCAGGTATTCAATTGCTTGTTCATCATCAGTTATTGGTATTGCTTTCTTGTATTTTATTGTACTTATTGCTTTAGACCAGTTAACTTTAAGAAAAAAAAAAAAAAAAACTGTAGAAATATTTGCAGTTTCCTGGTCACGAGGCTTATTTCCTAATCCATTGTTTAGAACTAGCCAGGAAATCGCTTGGCGTTGGTCACTGAAAAGGCTATAGCTAATTGTGCCAGCTTTATCACTTCCTGAGCTAATGCTTGCAGGAAGTGGATATGAAAACAATAAAATTTTCAGTGAGGGTTCATATACCATTTAAAAATAGAAAGTGAGATCTTAACACTTTAATGCTATCTCAGTGTAACTAATGAGCATGAAATCAAACTTAAGAAGAGGCTATTAGCAAAGATATTGACCTATAGTATTTTGTTTAGATCATTACTGGGAGTATGTACAAAACTAATCAACTCTGAAAACTACTATTCTGTATTCTAGCAGACTAGCAAAATTTTTATTTCCAAACTTTTTGGCAAATCTAATTTAATAATACTTCAATATCTGTAATCATCAATAGTATTTTCCCATTTTAAAAAGTTGAAACTCAATTCTGATCTTCTCCAGATTTCAATATAGCTCAACCATGGATTCAACAAAATTTGTTGTTACTTACAGCATTTGAAATTTAATCATTAACACAGGTAACTGAACCTGGAATTTAAATCTGTGGAAGCAAAGCAGTTATTTCTTTTGTCCTGACCAATTTGGGGCAGTTACATAAACATAGATTGAAACAAAGAAACTCCTTTATGAAATAAAGGAGTGTATCCAATTCAATGTGAAATCACACACTGAATTTTTTTTCCCCCTCTGTTATCTGTATCCTATTTTAGACTCACAATGCAAACAGGCTTGTGTTTATGCTTGGAGAAATTTATGCTTGATACTAACAGGAAGCTAGAAAATTTCTGAAGCACTTCCTTAAAAGATTCAGAGGAGCAAGCCAATCTATCCTGTCTCAGTGTATTTGCATCAGGAAGCATGTACAGACTCAGATTATAAAGTAGAATTTATACACAGTATTGTATTATATTTGCTTTTTAATTGTTGGTATAAACAATACAGAGATAGGTGACAACAATGTAGTTTATGAATTAATATTTCAGATGTGAGGATAAGAACTTGAAATTCATTAGAATGTAAAATAATTAAGCCTGCTTGGTGATTTCTTTGTTTTGTTTTTATTTTTTGCTTTAACATTAATGGAAACAAAACCTCAAAACTTATAGTAACTGTAAATTAAAAAAAAAAAAAAAAAAACTATTTTCTAACAAGTTTGTTTCTGGAGGCTTTCTTTTTTTTTTTCCCTCAGATGTTACACAAGCAGCACAGAAGACATTCTTTCATTCCAAATCCTTAAATAGGTATCAGATATTTCTGAGTTAAAGTTATTACTGTTCTAGACATTAACATAGAAACTTACAAAAGCACTTTTAGACAACAAATATCTGGGAACATTAGTACATAGTTGTTGTGGAAATGCTGAGTCAGCTTGAAACAGCAACTGAGAACCTTGTAGGAAGGCAATGCCAACCACAGTTATACCTGGAGCTAAGATGGGCTGTTCATCAGATGCACAACAGCTGTTTGTAGCCAAGTTTTCACTCTTCTTTTGTTACAGAGTTTTGCTTTGAGACATTAACTCTGTTCAAACCATTAACTTAAAAGTTTGGAAAATGTCCAGCACATACAGATGAAAATTAGACTAAAAGTGTTGCCAGATTGTGAAAAAGGTACAACTGAGTTTTTGATAGCTCTAATAATTGCATTTTTATATGGAACATATGCACAGAAGTGATCTGTACTAATGTATAAAATTCACTACATTGTTATCTTGCATTTTACATTTTCAATAGAGAAATAGGCATTCACAGTGCGGGGCTGGATATGGCCCTGGGCAGCGTAGTCTAGGGTTGGCTACCCTGCACGTAACATTGGGATTGAAATTAGATGATCATTATGATCCTTTTCAATCCAGGTCATTCTATGAAATAAAAAAAAATTGTGAAAAAACAAGACATTGACACTGCTGTGACTCACTTCTGTTAGTAGTACAGTTTTAGGTTCCTTAAGAGTGATTTACTGATTTATAAACTGCAAAGACCTGAGTCATTTTTTGCCTATCTTTCCACGTAATTAATAAAGAAGACAGAACTTGCTCCTTGATTAAATTATCTAGAAGCAGAAGAAAAGGAGTAAGGATGATGGAGGTGGTGATGAAGGAAGTACTGAATTGTAGAAATCATCTTTCTTCTTCTAAGGAAGGCAGAGAGCAACGGGGGAAAGCATACCATGCCTTTCAGTTCCTCCTAATCACCTTCCTCTTGACCCAAAGCTTTGTCCTGTTCTCTTATTTCAGGTCAAGGCCCTTAATTACCTGTTAAGCATACTATTGTGGCTTTTCCAAAGTTGATTGAAAGGAGAAGAGAAAAAGGCTGGGAAATAAGAGAGAATTCTTCAGTTTGGTCTACAGTAAGAATAAAATGCTCTAACTCTTTATGCTACAAATTTTTCGACTCCAGGCCAAAGGAAATAATTGCATAATGAAATTTAGTATATCTTTAATCTCCAACTCAAAATGTAAGCATATACTATTATACTGTATGCTCAACACTTTAAGATGCAAATTCTATTCCTTACTTTCAGTCAGGACAAACTTATTCACTTCTTCCTCTACAAGGAAGTACTTTTATAGAGTCAAGGAGGAAGAGGACATGGTTTGTGTTAATTATTGCCATTTCAGTATAGTCTTAAATGCAAACTTAACACTTGCATAGAAACATAACCCTTGAAAACAATTCAGTATGAAATAGTCTCCTAGGTGCATTATAGAAAATCCTACAGGAAAACTAGCGTTCCTTGATAAGCTGACAAAGATAATTCCAGTTGAATACGGCAGGAAAGAAACCCTAATTCTAAATATTGTAGATCTAGTAGTCCCACCAAACTAAAGCTGCCACTTACAATAAAAGTAAGCTTCAGTATAAGGGAAGGTACCTTTTCATGTATGTAATATACACATGTAAGCTATGGTTGAGATTTTCTATTGCAAAGCACTGATGAATTGAAAATGCAGAAGAAAGTCTTGCATGTTAATGTCATAGTCTATCTATTGGAGGTGAGAATACGTCTTGCTGACCATATTTTCTTCTGTGTGTGTGTGATTCACTGAAAAGATAGAATGTGGCTGAAATTTAAAAATGATATAACAAAAAGTAAAGTTATGAGCTTATGTCCATATCAGATTATTCCTGCAAACCTTGAAGATAATGGTATGCTTTAAAAAGCATGGCAAAAATATATATATATATATATATATATATATATATATATATATATATATATATATATATATATATATAAAACATTAAAGCTTTAAAAATCTATACAACAGAATACACTTATTAGCAAGTTTTCTGAGATCATGAGCCTGCATCATTATTTCTCCTTGGTTTTTAGCCTCTGCCCTAGGAAGAAACTCCAATATTTGACCATCAGAGACACCACATAACGCTATGATGAGTGATACTATTTTCATGAAATGGTACTACCAGAATCTCGAAACCTTAACCTTACACCTCCTTTGATGTGATAAGAACATATAACTCTTACATGTTTCAACAATAGATGAAAACACTCAGCACTTCTGTAATCTTTCTTTCTCCCAGGTAAGTCTTCTAAGCTCTAAATTCATTGTCGACATTTTTCTTCTTTCCTGAAGAAATAGCATTCTTGTCTTGTCCAATCATTACCAGTCATATTTGAAAGTATAGGAACTTGTTTATACTTATATCTTTTGTATTGGACAGAGTTTAGAAAACAATCATAATTTACACAGAACTTAACCATCACATTTTTATGTAGGTTTTCTCATAACTATTCATTTTAATTGTTTGAAGTTTAAGACACCTGGAAATCCTGGAGTCGTAGCTCAATATTCCTTAATAACTACCTTGAGAATTCATCCAATGAATGATAAAAGAGCTTTTGAAATATTGTTTAAAATAATTATTCTTGAAAGTCAGTTGTCAGGTCTGCAGTTCACTGAGAGAAACCTACATATATCTATTGCTCCATTAAACTGCCCAAGTCACAACTCTTACATGAAATAAAATCAAGCACAGGGGTTCAAACATCTGACATACTTCAACTAAACATATCCCTAGTGCTTCTCCATTTCCCACATGGGTTCATCAAGAACAAAAATCCTTCTCTTCTACTCTTCTACTCCCCATCTCATTTTTCAGTATAATCACAAGTTAATTACAATGATCAAAACAAGAAAAGGCACACATTTCCAGTGTGATCTGTCTCATTTATTAGAGGGCTACCAGAGCAATTAGTTAATTGGGTATCATTCCCCTAACTTGACTCACGTGCAAAAAAGCCCTCACTTTAAACAAACAGTCCAACTCCACTTTAATTTAAAGCTTGAAAGTTCATTATTATTGGAGTCTGCTGCTGTTTCTTTGAGCACTTTCCTATCAGGGGATGGAGCTGCAGGAAAAAGCAATCTTATTCCAGATGAAAAAGTGTGTTATCCAAATAAATCTGTTCTGCCACCACGCCCATTCCTTGTTTTCCCTGCCATATGCTAAATGTAATAATAGACTATTAATTTTCTTTTTTAAAGGAAAAGCTCTCAATTAGGCTGAGCAAGATTGCAAAGAAATGTTATATTCATAAAATAATTTAACTTTGATGTTGTGATTGAATCCTGCTTTCAATTACATTGCTGTTGTACTGTTAATGATTCCCTATTTAAATATACAATATCATACCAACTGTGAAGTAAAAGGTAACCACCTTTTACTTTTACATCAAGAGGTCACACTAAAAAAGAAAACAGCGATGTTATAGCTAAGGACCTCTTAGAACTTCTCTCACACCTATTTTTACATTCTTTTTCACATACGTTTTGACTTTATGCTCTCCTTCAGTTTCTCATTTCTTATTTAGTCAAGACTCCAAATGACAGCCGTCTAAAAAGAAAATAAAGGGTAGGAAAACTAAATATCCCTTAGTTTCATGTTAGAGTACTAGTACAGCTCTGATGTATTTATTTAAAGAGAGGCGTACACATTTTGACATATACATACATTCTTTCTCCACGTGCAAATTTTTAGGTCTGTTGTGCAGGACTACTATGTAAGAAGTGAAAATGGCATTTTTCTAACAGTAAACAAGGAAAATCCATGACAGTATTGTGAATAGAGGAGATTGCCATTCCTCTCTGTGACCGGGAAGTTGATTATTTCCTTTGTACTCAAACGCCTCATACTTCTGGAGCTGACCTTTGCAACTGAACACCTTCAGAACAGCTGTTCAGAAAAAGAAAGTGTCTCCTATCCATAGAAGTGCCTTGAAACTATGACAATTGTTACAAATAAACTGTTTATTGTAGATGTCTGCTTGAAAATTACTACCAAGTTTAAGATCACTTACTCTGAGTTCATAAGACACAAACCAAAATGCTACCAATGCATATGCATCTATTCCCAAGCTTTCTGTTAATAGTAATAACATTAAATATATGCCTAGGAAAAATTTCACTTATCAGTGAAAAAAAACTGCTTCCAAAATTAAATGTCATGTGCTGCTAAACATCTGCCACAACTCCAAGGAAATGTTTAGACAAGCAGAATGAAAAATAGTATACAAAAATGATACCCCAGTAAGATTTATTTACAGAGAGTAATGCACAAGGAATTGTTTCTAAATGTTTAACATCTATTCCAGACGTATGCTTTTGCTCCTCAGATATAGCAGCATCCCAGTAAACATTAATATGACAAACTTCAATATTTCAGTATATTATGGTTAATAAACCTGCATTCTTCACTTATCCCATTCAAAGAAATAATTCTGATCAAATTTTATCCTAACTGAAGGGATTGTCTCAAAAGGTTAAACAGCAATACTAAAGGTTTTTTTTTACTGTGTTCACTATAGCAGCACTTTGCCATTAAGATCAGCTGCTGCTTTGTCATTAATTTGAACACAGAGCGATCAAAAGTTGTAGCGATCTGCAGTTATATCAGTAATAATGTTTCTGTGCATGAGACTATACCTTAGGAATTCATTACAAAAGCACATCAGAAAGCACAGATTTAAGGAGGAGAAATTGCTACACGATCTCATTCATTACAGTATCTGTTGTTGTAGCTCCCAAGCACTGACAGAAAAGGGAAAAAAGCAAAATGGTAAATGAATTTATATTTTAAGGTAAAAAAAAAAATCTGTACGAGGGATTAATAAGGAACATTGCTGATATTCTTGAACTGACAAGATACCTTAGAAATCAGTAGAGTTTTTAAAGGAAGTCAGTCAGTTGTGGGCTAATGATACCTTTAATTGGATATAGGTTGATCTAGGTTTCATCTATAATTCAAGATGTTTACTTAATTGCCAACAAAGTGTACAGACATGAATCCTTCATTGCAAGATAATTCTTATCGCAGAAGTAAGAAAAAAACACTTAACAAGTAAAGTCTAAAGCTGTGTAGGATTAAGGTGTTTATTAACAACTACTAACCAAAAAGTGAAAAGTAGAAACCCTAGAGATAAAATATGTATGAATAAACTTCACCATAGCACTGCTATCTTCATGTTCAGTCATATATTTTTCATTTGGTGAGAAGTGACAAAGTTAGAAACAAAACTGAAAGATCAACATTTATTTTTTTACATAAGCAAGCACAGGAAAACAGCAACTGAATATTTATTCAGTGAAATCAGTCTATAAACAATGTTAATTAAGATTTTAGACACTCTATTTGCATGATGAGAGAATAGCATGTTGGCTGGACGTTAGGAAGTATTACTACTCGGAAAGGGTAGTCAGGCATTGGAACGCACTGCCCAGGGAGGTGGTGGAGTCACCGACCATGGTGACTCCATGGTGACCACGTTCAAGAAACGTTTGGATGTTGCGTTGAGGGGTATGATTTAGCTGGGAAGTATTGGTAATGGTTGGACTGGATGATCTTCTAGGTCTTTTCCAACCTCAATAATTCTGTAATTCTGTTCACTTTGACAGGAAAAAGATCTAAGGGAGAGGGAGAACAAAAAGCAAGATGCATCTAGCTAGCTACCAGAAAGACAGATAATAAGTACTTTTCACTAATCTTCACCCTAAATCTTAGATTCAGCAAGGTTTTCCTTTAAGTGGCTTTAGTTTACTGGCATCACCAATACAGCTTGTTAAAAATGAAAGAAAGAGCTGCTTAATCTTTTTCCAAATAATTTTCTACAGTGATCTGACTAGGATTTTTCAATAAAGCACTTTTGAAAAACTCTACCTTATTTCAAATATATATATTTTATCTATGACACTGAGTTGAATTTTAAGACTGTGCATTTTGAGTTGAAGATTTTGCAAAGCATTTGGTATTTCAGGATGTGTCAAGGTTGGCTTATATCCAGGTCTGTCCTACATTTTATTTTTATTTTTTTAACCATATCAAATGCTAGAGGTTTTTTTTGCTGCCATCTAGTTTGGGGCAGTAGCAAAGGACTGTGTGGAAAGACTAAGGCTGCACAGCAAGCAGAGACTGGCCACCCTACATGAATAGTTTTCTGACAGACTGAGCAGTTAGTACCATCTTCAAACTATAGCAAAGGCAACATGGCTTTCAATGATGATGAAAAAAAAGTGTCAGGAAGATCACTTTCATGGAAGTGGAAACAATTTACAGAACGTTTTTAACCACAGGTTCATGAATTAGCTGTGATCTCAACAGCCGTTCAAGAGAATAAAATTGCCTCAAACTCTAACAAATACCTTGCAAAGAGTAACAGCAGAGTAATGTTCTCAATGTGTTATCAATCTGAATACTCATTTTTCAATACCCAAAAGATTATTTTTTGGAGTGCCTATGCTCATCTAATGTAATATATTTGAGGTGCTGGATAGCTATTTTACAGCAGATATGTAGACTTACTCTCTAAAAATTGTCAACAGCCTCAATAGCAAGACTTAAGAAAATCAAATATGGCATGGAAAACTTTTCCTATTGCAGAATTAAAAATAAAAGAATAAATAAGTAACCAACAATTTTTGAAGACGCAAACTGCTCCAAATAACAAGAATTTGAATGACTTTGTTAACTACTTTTAATTATGAGTAGTTCTGACTAAATAAATAAAAGTAATTACTGCTGAAACTCCAGTTATCATTTAAGAAACAGATTATGTGATCTTATACACCTTTTTATTGTTTTTGTTTGTTCTTGTTTTTACTTCTAGAGTCAGAATTGCTAGAAGAAAGAAGAGGGTTGTTGTGGGTTAGTCATTCATTACACAAAAGGCAAGAGAAACCTTAACAGCTCATGAAATGCTTTAACATGATAAATATATATGAAGCCAGCCGTGTCTTATGCCTTGCTGACCTACCCTTTAATTCATAGTTGAGGTTCATTAGCACATTAGCATGGTATAAAATGAAAGGATGGTGGAGCTTTTTTGTTGTTGTTGTGTTTGTGGGTTTTTTTTGTTGTTGTTTTTTTGCTTCTGCCTCTGAAATTTGTGAATAACCTTCTGTAGGTCTAAGTAATTTTGCAGGAAAATAAAGTAATGCATTTAAATATTTGATACAGAATATATTTTCTGTCAAGAAGTGCTATTATCTGATCTTTAACAAGAAACATGATGTGAATATTGGCATGCAAAAAAATTTCAGAACTAACAAATGTCTGAGGTTAAGACACTAAAGGAATCTATGCCATTTGTTACGGGCCTTTTGTAGAAGAGAAAAGGGCTGGCATTCTCAGTCAAGCACAATATAAAAATTTAAGCTGATAGTAAGTTAGTTTTGCCTGTGTTCTTTTTTTGTTGTTGATGTTTGTTTGCTTGTTTCTTTGCTTTATTTTTTTTCCTCCTGTGAAATAGCAAAACCATCACATATTGTCTTCCATTTTCTACAGCACTGATGCATGTGTAAATTTTGAAAGCATAACTCTTCATTGTGTCCAATTGATTTTCTATCTCAGCCAACTATAACCAAGATGTCATTTAACCAGTGTTTAAGATAGTGAACAGATGAAAGTTAGTCTTCTCTCCCGGTTATAATTTGACAGTGAGTAAACATTCCCCTGAATTTTAAAAACCTTTCATCTGAAAGTAAGTCACAAAGAAGAGACCTGACTATCCAGTCTGTTCTAGGCATTGTTACAAATTCATGCAGTCCCATCCAGGTACTTTATGTCAGCCAATCTGAATTTCAAAAATATCAGTAAAATAGGCCATCTGGTTTCACCTGGGATAAAATTATCTTTCTTTCTAGTAGCCAGTATGGCACTGTGTTTTGGATTTAGGATGAGAATAATGTTGATAACAAATCAAACAAAGTTTTAGTTGTTGCTGAGTGGTGCTTACCGAAGGACATTTCAGCTTCTTACACTGCCCTGCCAGTGCACAAGAGTGCACAAGAAGCTGGGAACTGTATGTTATCAATATATTTTTTGCCTTTTAGAAATAAAGAGTAAAACTTAGACAACTTGGTAGAGAATGTCTTCCTCCCTTCATACACTCATTTTAATTTTCAGTCATAGTTCCTCATACTTTGTTGCTTATTTTTGTATTCTAAATTATAAATATTTTTAAATAAAGTGCTTAGAAGTACACATATTTGCTGAGAACAGAACTATAATTAACACCTATGTTTGATAGATGCAGAGATGCTAACTGGCTTTTCAAGCTCACAGACAGTAACACAGTTACTGTCAGTTACTGTACACAGTTACTGACAGTTTCACAGGCAGAAACACTAAATTCCAACACTAATGCTAGATTCACCAGAAGTGTTCTGAAAGTTGTCAAAGTATTTATCCTAGGAAAGCTGAATAATGGTGAAAGGGAAAAAAAGAAAGAATGTCCAGGCTGGACAGCTCAAGTCTCATAAGTTCTTCATCAGCAAAGTTCAAAAAATTTAAGTAAGTCAATATTCTTTTTTTATCTCTCTACTACAAATGATGAGTTTGAAATGAATACAGTGAGGAATTTTTGTTGTATTTCCCATTGGAAAAAAATACATTTATAAGCCTCATGAAACCTCATCTGCTAAAAGCTATGTAAAGACTCAGATTGTTTGAGACAATTTGGAAGCCTGCAGTAATCCAGCCTTGAAAGAATACCTGAATGGATAGAGAAGGTAGAAATGGCCATAATGTATCGAAGAGAGTAATCCTATGTTTGTTGAAGCTTTTATAGATTCCTTGAATGAAATACAAGTATTTGAATGAATGTGATCATTTTAGAGTACAGAAAAATGTTAGCGAAAGCTATTTCTTTTCCTCAGGAAAAAACAAAGCTCATTTTAGCCACACGAGGATGCAGAAACCACAGTCACGTAAGAGAGGACCTTAAAGGAGACATAAGCACAGTAAATACACACCATGTTCACGCAACAGCCAACAGAGCACTGACAAACATAGCAGCAGCAGTTCTAAAGCCAAAAAGACACCTTCCTTAAACATGCTTATGATGCTATCATAAGTAATCAGAACAGCTGTTAATTTTTATCCCTGACTACCCTTGTATCTTATTTTGGATAAGGAAAAAAATCTCATCAGGAACTGAGAATCAGTTCTGTACCTGGAGTCAGGTTATGACGCAGTCACTGGGGTGAAGGAGTGATAAGAACATCACAGGAAATATTAAAGATGTAAATTACCCAAGAGCCAGAAAAATTAAAAGTTTGAAAATTGACAGAATTTTTCTGCTACTCCTCCCATTACTTACCCTCGTCTTTTTTTTTTTTCTTTGTTTTTTTTCAAAGCCACAGTGCTGCTAAGTAGAGACCTCTTTCTTAATTGGTTCCTTCTTTACACAACAAATCTGTAAACCCTACACACAAACTTTCCACATATTTTAATTTTCTTGCCCTTACAGTCCAAATCTTAATGATGTATAGAATCACACAAGATAGATTGAAATATATAGCTTGGAATTATTTATGAGTGTAAAGCACTGTGAGAAATTGTTGAGCAGTTTTTTGTGTTTTTCTAATTAAAATGTTAGCATAATTTTCTGGCATACTGCACCTTTTTTTTTTTTTTTTTTAACTACAGACCTAATAAGATGAACAGAAGGATAAACTGGATTCTTCATCAAAAGAAATAATTATTTTTATTTTAACCGCAGGAACATTATTATTCATGACTTGATAGAAAGAGTACTAACACCTTTCACAACCTCCATTAAGTTTCAAGGCTTACAATGCAAAAGACATCGAGAAGGAAAGCAGAACCCTCTTGATTTTTCCCTAAAAACCCCCAGCAAATTTGATAGCAGGGAGACAGAAAGAACTCCCACAGGTTCACAAAACATTTTCCCGAATTGTTTTGTTTTGTCAGTCTTTGATTTAAAGGTAGAAATTACCTTATTGCTCTCCATAGAAAAAATGTAGCTGGACAAAGCTGAATTAAAAGTTAACTATTAAAAGGTAACTCCAAGAAATGTATTTGCAAGTCAGGCAGTCCTCTTGATTTGCAGAACCCATGTGTGATGTGTACAAATACTCATATGTAAAAGCATTTATTTGTCTTTGAAGGGAGAATTGTCCAACTTATATTCTCTCTGGGATTCTCATTGTCTGATGTAAGACCTTTAAAAAGGGCAAAACTGGTCAACCTGAAAGATCCCTGCTGAATTCAGTCAACAGGCTGAATACGACCTTGGCAGCTGTTTCTGCTTTCAAGGTCACTAAAAACTTTACAAACTATTTTCCTTTCCAATCCCCCGTAGGATTAAACAGTAATATGGTCAAAAATAACGAACTTAAATATACGTCTCCTGGGGAGGTCAAAAAACAATAAATACATCCAATGGGACATATAAGGTGCAGAAAAAGTCCATTCAGGGTCATATCCAAGGTCTATGGATCTAATTCCACTTCAGTTTGCTACATCTCTACCTGAAGGCAGACTGCTGGCATTGCAGTTTTGGAATGTCTACTTCTTTTCTGAAATTTTTTTTTTTTTTTTTTGTGAGAATATGCTTTATATAGGATTAAATTAAAATGTCACTATGAATTAAAACTGTGAGCAAAAAGGATCTGCTGTTTTTTCCCATTACAGATTTGGAAACCCCAGCCTAAGTATGATGGGAGTGTGATTAACTATTTTTTTTAAAAGTGCTTTTTTCACCAGTCAAGGCACAACAGAGAGTGAGAGAAGAAAGAAAAACCATAACTCAAGTATATGTTCATCCTACCTAAAGTTAAGCAAAAGGGAAATAATTTTATTAAGTAGCAGCAGGTCTCAAGGAATCTCCAAATAAGTGAAGCATAACGTGTCATACTCTCACCTTTCCCACAGCCAGTTCATCTCTTTTGCTCATGGAAATAGTCACAGCTTGTGAGGGGGGCTAACATTCAGGACTACCACTCTGCAGGGTATCGCTAGTAATAAGTTATGAGAGATTTCTGCTTACTTTCACCACGTGTGAGGTTCAAGTACAGTCAAGCTACGAACGAAACTTTTTTCAAATATCTATCATTACTTTTTAGATTTCAAAACAGTTTATTTGTACATGGAAGTAAACATGTACATACTGGCTCTTCAGTTTATTAAATGACTCAGAAATCAGAAATACCCAAGTATTTCTCTACCAACTCTACTCTCACACATTCAATTGATAAGATATAGTGTACGAGCCAAGTTGCATGCATGTTTTGCTGTTGTTTGGGTATTTTCTCTCCTGGTGTAGTCTCCTTACGAATCCAGAAAAAGAACTACCAAAAACCTTGCAAAAAATCTAACAAGATGGAAGTGCTGAACTTACAGTTGTTTTGAACTGCTAGAGTGGTCCTAAGCCATAATAGAATAAGTATCTGGACCAGAAAGTTTGAAACGACTCCAGAAAACCGTCCCTAAATTCCTAAGCTATACCAGCTCCTGTTGCCAAATGAATAACATCTGCTCCTTTGGTGCTGTACAGCACAGCTGTGTTAGTATCCAAGAGTACATTTGAAAACTGCAGAATAAGTAGTCTTCATTTGCATGGGGTTCTGAATTCTCAAATAGGTCTAATTTAGCAAATACCCACAGGAACAGGAAATGCTATGAACATATTGAGATAATTGAGAAAATTCAGGGAAAAAATGCGGAGTTATTATGAATACTAATTGTTATTTCTCTCATTCCAATTTGTTTCACCTGCTTTGTGTAATTGTCCCCTTTTTCTTATATGTTTTTCTTCTACTCCATTAACCTATAGAATAACTGTTTATGTAATATAATTAAAAATAAAATGTAAAATTTATTCTAATACAAAAACTATGGTATTGCTATTGTATGTTGTTGGCACTTGCAATTATGTTTTAGAATAAAGTCTGCGATGATTATGAATCTTCTTATTTTAAAATAATTATCTTTTTATTCGTCAACTGGGATGTGTTGCTCTTTTATAGAAGATACTATAGAGTACCTTTGGATGTATAAAAGCAATTTCATGCCTCTGAAATATTAGGTTGGTATTTATTTATTCATTTATTCATCAGTTGATTCTATTTCTGTAATACTTCAGGAGATCAGATCAAGGGAACTATTGTACTGCGCACTGAACAAATGAAATCCACAAAATCCTTGATCCAGAATATTTACAATAAGCAATGCAACTGTTGAATTAAATATTCTGTTTCTACTCTGTGTCTAAATGGACAATTAACCTATTCCCACAGCATAGTAATTCTTTACTGCCTCAGGTCAGTAAAGTAACAGTATTAAAAATAGTAATACAGAAAAAAAGAAAGACAAGTGCAAAAACAAAGTCATCCTGTAAATTAAAGGAATTCTTTTAAACTTTCAATGCTGACTATGAAAAAAAGTCCCTATATAATCATCCAGTACTCAATTCTATGCTCCACTCAGCATTTCATTCTACGCCACTTAGTGAAAATTCAAAAGCTTCAGTTCTGGCATCTGATATTGGTGAAGAAAACTCTCCATGCAATACCTATACACAAGCAATACCTGTTGCTACGTGCCAAAAGGTTTTTATTCTATGTAATTGCATATTAAATTATTCCTTATGATCTCTTTTCATCCTGTTTCTATTCAGAACTGATCTTATTACCTGTATCTTCTTGCTCCTTGCAACATTTTATATTTCCCCTCTTCTTTAAGTCAGCAACATAGCCCCAGACAGATCTACATCATCCCTGAAGAAAAGGCTAAGGGTTCATGTCACAGGGAACTTCATGTAATCGACTTCCAGCCATTATTTGCATACCACATTTTAGACAGAGGGATGTGGAGACAACAAGAGATACTGTTATATGTAAAACAAATTTCCTGAATTTCTGAAGTCTCTGGGAAACCCTGAAATAATAGTAGAAGCAATCTGCATTTAGAACAAAAGCACACACATGAAAAAACCTCTTCCAAACTGAATCAAAGATGCAGCGTACAGAGATCTTCACTCTTATTTTTGCTTAGCTATATCACTATTTAACTCAATATGACCACATCTTTTGTTTCCTTTCTTTCCATACTATTTTTCTTCAGAAAATATTGTCCTTTGCCAACATTTCATTTCAAGTCTTTCCAAGATGTTAATTAAAAACCACTGTTCCACATTTTAATAAATCATTCTAAAGTATGCAAAAGGGTGCAACAGGTTAGCAACATTGAGATAATCTGATGAGGACTGGAGGGGGAGAAGAAATGGTAAATAAAGTGCATTTCTCCTGGCCTGACAATACTAACAGCAGAAGTTAAAGTGTATTATGGCCTTGCTTTCAAGACTTTACTCTCCAAAATTTGTTTACAATATAGAAAACAAAATGAAAGTAAAGAAAAGAGAACCATTCATACATAAAACCATTGCTGAGTATATGAGATTTGAGTGTGGGTTTTTTTCCCCCCAATGAAAGTTGCTGTCAGGTTCTGTCTCCAAACATATAATCATATAACATGTAATTACTCGGCTTGCCAATATACATAGAAGGGTCAGAATTTTCCTGCATTTACATGCAGGAAAAGACTAATGAAATGGGTCACAACACTGGGTCCTTACTAGAGGAAAATAAACAGTTTGAATTAAATCCAAGGACAAAAAACAAAATAACATTAGTGATTTGTTTCTCATAGAATATGTTTTTCTTGCCAACAACTTTGTGGTTTTTTTTGTTGTTTTTTAATAATATAATGGAATTAGGATGGAAGTTCCAGGTACCCTAAACCCTTTCTTCTTCTCAGGAAGAAAACATTGCAGAGAGAATCAGATTTCCTCTACCAGTGGAAATCCACCAACACAGAAGCAGCCTGGCATATCCTATTGGAGAGTTCCTGCTTTGGGTAAATCCAAATCAGAAAAATAGATGGCCTGTTCACCAAAGACTACTCTTTAAATTCTCCATGAATGTATCTGTCACATTAGCATTTACACTTCCTTCACCAAGTACTAGGAACAGACATTCAGATATTCAGGTATTTTGGAAGAAGATAAGCAGGCAAACTAAAGAAATCTTAAACAACATCTTTTAGATTCCATGTAGCACAAGATCCCAGTGTAAAGGTTGAGTAAACTTGATTTTAATAAATTCTTAAGTAGTCTCATATTTTCAACTTTCACTTACCACGTTGAAAACATGGTGACACTTTAACTTGGGGTAGCCAGTCATCATTCTACTCATGGAATGCCATACATATATACACAAAAGCTGACTGCCAGCTTGCATCAGGAAAAAAAAATGCATTACCTAGAGGCAAAAATGTCCCTTGTCTTTTTGTTGATAAGTAATATGAGTCAGAAAAAAGTAGTAACAGTAGACTTTCACCATATATCCCAGAAAATCAAAGCTGAGGGTAGGACGCAGGGTAAAAAGCTGCTTTCAGGTTTTCAGAAGATTTTAGCCATATTTATACTGAATCTTTCAGGGTGTAAAGTTAAAGTTTGGCAGTTACAGTAAGATTTACAATAGTTAGTATGGTCCTTAATGTCACTTTATGTTCAAGGCAGAAAGACAGAAGTTCAGAATGACTTGGAACACTAAGGAAGAAAACAATGCTACTAAATAATAATAATAGTAATAATAATAAATAATAAAGCAGATTAGAGACAAAATTTTGAATTTTTTCCAAATTTGTCTCCCTTCAATCATGAGTTGAGTGACACCATGTGAAAATACTGTTTTCAGGAAGATTTAAATTTATTTATAAAAAGAGAAAAAGAATGAGTAAGGGAGGAAAAAATAAAGTAAGCTTCAAATATGATATTTATACGCAAGTTTTATGTACTCTGGGGACAACTGGGATGGACAACAGAACTACACAGGTTTGCACCAGCTGACATGCAGCTGAAGTTAGTCATACCAGAGGGTCACTACCTGCAGTATGTACTCCTTTGACACTTTACACTGCTAAGGTGAATTAAATATTTTTGTTAGCAGCAGATGTTCCTGAAAGTGTCTCCCTTTTATCTAGCTTTAAACCTGAATTTAGTAACTGAGCCACTGAACACTATGCAACTTAATTTCGTGGACTTTGTTTTACTGAAGACTCCTTCCAGAAAGCTGTTCTTGTCTCCATCAGCCTCCTCTACCATTTCTGAAGTATTTCTATTCCAATCTCTCTTGCCTCTAATGTTCAAGTCTGTTTTATGTATATAGTCGTTACTTTATGTTGATTTTTTCCCCCCATTACTCCCTGTTTCACAAAACTAGTACTTAGAACTGTTGAACAACTTCAAAACGAATAAATAAACAAATAAAAATAAAAATCTGTTGTTTTGAAAATATGTTTACTATGAGAGAAAGAATCATCTCAAGTCTAAATTCTTTACCTCTATTCTTCAACTTCGTCATATTTTTCACATTACAAAATGCAGTGAAAAGTGTAGCTCCTCCCCTTTTTATGCTGCTTTAGCAGCTTCTTCCTTCCAGTCATGTAAGCATATCTTATATTTATTGTTTTGGGTTTTTTTTATGTTTAGTTTAAAACTAACTTGCACGTGTAGCAATACATGGCTGATATCTGTTTCATAATTTTATGATCACAGTTATATTAGAATTGTTACAGCGGCCTAGGCTTATTTATTTGCTATAAGGTTAATACTCAGGCCGTATCAAAGTTCACAGAATTTAAAAATCAGTCTTAGAATTTCTATTTTTATCTGCTTTAAAGTTAAACAAACCTTATCTGTATTCATCAGAATGCTAGAACTACTAGAAACTCCTTGTCCATGTCATTCACTCCTCCCATAGTACACTCTCCCTATGCTTTCCTTTATGCATTTCACATCTTTAACAAATGCATTTACCACACTACCACTTACTCAAGACTCTAATAAGATTACCTCATTTTTTTGAAATAAACTCGATTTTTTTTTTAGTTGCCGCATATCTTGATTTTTATTGGAGAGATCCAAGGCCTTTCATAAGATAAGTCAAGTAATCACTGACACCTTGATCAGACTTCAAAAAGATAACAAACATGATGACAGACTGAAGATGATGTAATTTTATTCTTTCCATGTAAGAATGGAAGACATTATACAACCCATGGAAGAGTTTATAAACTGAACCAGGTTTACAAAATCATGAGAGAATCAAAAAACACCACCAAAACTATTGAGTAGTCTACAAAATAAACCAAAGAGAAACACGGAATCATTTTAACACTGTTACATCAACTTCCTCAAGCCAACGTTTTCTGGGCTATGAAAGCATCAAGGCTGTACCATGGCTGTTATTAAGGAAAGGAAAAGAAATACCCTAAGATTCAGTAAGATTTTGAAAAGTCAGACTCTTCAAGTGTTACATGTCACTGAAAACAGAATTGTGCATGTTTGAAATTAACCATGTTTTCTCATTCTCTTAGAAAAATCTTCTAAATTCATTTGCTTTACTGATCTTCCTGATCATCTGTCAGAAAGGAAACAGACTTTCCAAACTTCGCAGAAGGCTTGCGGGATATTTAGGCCATTTATTCAACATTTATCTTAAAAAGATCGTCATGCCAATGTTTTCTAACTCATCTCCTCATTAAATTCTTTGATGGAAGATAAAGAAACCTACTAAAAGATTTTTATTTTTACATTTTTCTTTTATATAACAGCATAAAGTAAACTATTTTTGAATAGTGGAGACCTGTCAAAGCAACTACTTTCACTGAAAAGAACTTAAAAACAGAAAAATCTGCCAAAGAATATATAATGAAGCCTATCATCTTCTAAAGTATTTAAAAATGCTCATATCTCAGGCAATAATAAATCTAGCAGACTTCTACTGATGTGAACAGGCTGCTTTTATGTAAAGATGTTGAAATCTATAGAGACCGAACATCACCTTCAATTTTCTCATGCACTGAACTGTAGAGAGTAAACTGGAATAAGTTCATGGGAAATCAGGTTTCTACGGAATTTAACACTAGAAAAGTCACAATTTTTAAGCAAAAATATCCCATTTCTTCAATACAAAGAATCATGACTATTCATTGTGGATGCGGTTATCATCATTTGACCTCAATATGAAATTTTGAATCCACAGGTCTGCCTTTTCTTTATCTTTGTATTTCTACACTGAGCTAAATTCAGAATAGTGGTTGAGGTCTCTGTAGACCAAATTAAAAAGAAAATACAATATCTGCACATTTTTGAGAACATATTCATCCTCCTCTCCCTGCCCTAGCAAACAATGGTGTGATGATCACCTCATAATTGGCACCAATCACAGAGCTGTAATCACAGAAATAAGCTAATAATGCCCAATAGCTTGTTATTTTTTATTGTAAGGAATCATTTCAGATGGCTATAGACTAGTTCTAGGTAGTCACTTTTAAATTTCAAAACTAGATTCCCAAGAGAAATTGAATGAAATTTTTAAGTTATTTATTTATTATTTATATATAGATAGATAGATATTGTACATACATACACATACATACATACATATATATATATACACTTAGGAAAGGCACAACCTATTCTAGGTTATAAAGATACACTTGTAAGAGTAGGAAAATTTTTCCATCTCTCTTTTACTTGAGGGGGAAAAAAAAGTTATTTTACAAACAAGTAATAGTTCTTAAGGATGAGGTGGAGAGGAGGGAAGAAAATCAATTTCTATTTGGAAGGTATTTCAATACACTTTGTCATGATCATTCTGGTGCTGCTATCTCAAAACATACCTGAAAGTAGATGAATATTTGATGGCAAGAAAATGAAATTGAGTAACTTCAAACTCTTTACGAAACCAAATATAATTCTAGCAGGAGTCTATCATCAAAAGACATAAGTTAGCATTTAGAAATTTCTAGTCAGCAAAGGTACCTGACCTCATAAATCCAGATGCTTCGAGCAGAGATTCTAGCCTGTTTTCAAAAAGATTCCAGTATAATTTCAGCCTTTTAGCACTGGCTGTTTAAATTATATCATAAATCAAATTGGCTAGGAACTATGTTTAAGAAGTCCTTTCAGATTTTGCTCTCCTGTAAGCACAGGTCAAAGTTTCTACTTGGTATCAAACATTCCCAGCAAGTGTTGTTTAAGAAAGAGAGAAATGGAATAGTCACAGTCCCTCTCCTTGTAAAATAATTCTGAAGTTGCTACACATTTAGTGAGAACATCTGGATCCATGGATAAAAGAACACAGCTGTCTTACATGATTTATGATTCCATTTTTCTGTCTTTACCCGAGGCCAGCTTCAGTCTTACTTTTTCATTCTCACACTCCAACTTTCACTCATATAACTGTCATTTTTTTTTAAGTATTTTAAGATGGTTCTCACTTTCGGACTGTCCCAACAAACACACCATGAATTCCACATGCTTGTTACTGCTTATGTTTGACTGACAGACATATTGGTCATTGAACAGGCACAATGTAGAACTACTTTTTAGTAAAAATAAGAAAGTTTTTGAGGAAAGTTGTACTAATGTATTCTTTTACTAATATATTATTTTGTAATTCAGTCACTTAGTATGACTGAATTAACAAAAATACTTTTTTTGTTTTAAAAATGTTAATGTAAAAAATAAAGTCAATGCTATCATTATCATTTCAAGATAGGTCACATAGTGATTCAAAATATGTAAGTAATAATATAAGAAGTTACTTCTCTTATCACCTTTTCCTTTTCTACTTTTTAAATAACAATGGAAATTAACTGCTTTAGAGAGGAAATGACTTACCCTGTGTCCTTACATGTTTTACTAGCAGACGCAGGGGAAAAAAACAAAAACAAACAAAAAAAAACCCAATAACCTAGGGTATAAATTTCTAACATTTTCTTTTCTGGGCTAAGGTGCATTACATTTTGGACTGATTTAATATTATTTTAATTCTTCCCTTACAATTTAAATGACACACTGTCCATGTCAATGAGAAAACAGGCTAAAATATAGCATCCACATGTAAGGGAGCTATGCAATATGAGGACATAAACACTTTTTAATCAATATGCTTTTTACAGTGGAAGTTGCATCACCATAACCATACAGAATAAAACACTAGTACAAAAGAAAGATGACTAATCTTCTGGTCAGATGTTCTTTATCAGGTAAAAATGGTTTAAATATCTCCAAGTTTTGAGCTCCAGTCTTAAATCTAGGCTGTTTTTTAAATGTACTATAAGTACATAATACATAATATAGTACATAAATGGACTATATATGTGTTTTTAAACTCAGAAAGCCATTTCCTTCATTTGCAACATGCACAAGAAAAAAACACATTATGTCCAGAATTAATATGTGTTTGTGTTATTTTGTAGGAGTGCATAACCCACTTACTTAAGTAAATTAAATCCTTGATCTGTAATAGAGAAGTGAAACCATAAGTGTTTGTTTCAAAATCTTACATAGTTCAGTTAACTTTCAAAAGTGACTGATTACTCAAATGGACACATTTTTGTTGATGTTGGGTTTTTTATTTTTTATGTTGAGTATTTATTTGTAATTTTGTTTTTACATTGAATATTGATATTGGTACATAATAATAAACTCATCCAAGTATAAATTTTAAATATTCCTAAAACACCCCAGTAAAAGTTACTTTTATGTAACAAAAATTTGTCTAAAACTTCTGAAAAACTTGTTCAAATTCTATTTCACTTAATATTGACCTATTAATAATGAAGTGCCAAGTCCTCAATCATTCCAATAAAAGCTCAGTTTACAAGTTAAGTCAAATTCTTGATTTGAAAACTTGAAAAGTTCATGAAAATAGCACAGCTTAATTTAAACTCCTTACCTTGTACATTAAAACTGATTTTATCATAAAAGTTGCAATTTATCAGACCATGACTCCAGATGGTGCCGCATCACTACTATAGTACCTATAATTATTTACTGTTGCCTCAATTTTGCTTTGATTTGAAGATTTATTATTTTAACTTTCCTCTAAAGCCAGTGATAAAAATATTGAAACATATCAGCCCTACTAATACCATATATATTACAGCCTTGTTAAAACACCTCAAGTCAATCCTGATTCCTCTGGAACATCCATGCTCTAAGATCCCTAAGCTGCAGTGTATTTTTTCTAATGAATATAAGTTTTATCCTTGCAGGTAAAGCTGCTCACATTATATGACGTCAAATTTGTGTCTAAGCATATCTGTTTTATGTTTGAGAGGATGAAATAAACACTAATTTTTATATCAGAATGATTCAGGCTTATTTGGCATGATTTATTTTCACACTGTACACTGATAAATATTACTTTTCTTCTTATAAAAATTTATTGGTAGAAACCTGTGGCAGTTTGATACCTGTCTAATGAAACTATGGCAGTTTTGGTCGTCTTGATTACCGTTTTGGAAAACTACAATAAAAAATACTTGATTAGTTTTCTGTAATGGCCTCAATAATTTAAAGCACATCCATAATTATCATTAATGGTTTAGACAATTAGTCAGCCATCTGTTAATGTAGACCAACAATCTTCTTAGATGTTAATGGATAGAATATTTCAAAATTTCTATAGGCATATTCTTCCAAAATAAAAAGAAGAATTATTATTGCTCTTTCATTTTAGAATGTTTTACCTTTGACATTTTACTGGCCAACACTTTTAGTGCTTCCCCCCAAACTAATATATTTTAGTCTGACTTCTTTCTTGAATCTTGAAAAAAGTATTTTATTCTAGTATATTCTTGATTTTAGGAATTTTACTTACACTGTGGTGTAAGTATGGAATGCTGTATGGTGGTATGGAATGCTGTTGATTATTTTATCTGTCTACCAACAACTGCTTTCCTTAATAAATGTTTTTACTTTTAAAGTTTAATGTAAATATAGTAAAATTGTTCTACATCATAAGGAAGAGCCTACTAAGCAGAAAGATATCTAAAGACTATTCTAAGTTGTAGAAAGCACAGAACAAAAACATTTCACAGTGAAAAATTTTTGTTTTTATGACAAAAGAAGAAATTTCCATTCTTCAGATCTTACAAAATCCAAAATCTAAGGCTACTGTAAAACATTTAATAACAGCTAAATATATTTATGTATTTTGTCAAAGTGGCATTTCTTTTAAAATAATGAAATTTTCAAAGAAAACGTGACACTTTTTTATTAGTGCCACTCTAGGGAAGTTAGTTCTTTTGTTTGTTTGTTTTTACTTTCTTCCCCCCCCCCAGCAGCAAATAGATTTTAAAACTAGTACCTGTATTTTGTTATAAATAATTAGCCTTTGCCACTATATGAAGCATACAACTTGGAAATGCTGTAGTGCAACATTGCTTAGGTTTTCCTTATTTTTATCATTATCAAGTGGAATTGTGTCTTTGCTTGTTGGCTTTAAATGAGAGACCTTGAGTCAGCATAATCACTCAAAACTTTATTGACAAATCAAAGGGCCTTTTATAAAACAACAACAACAAAACCCAGTAACTTTACTAAATAAAACCTTGATGCAATGCATACTAATACATACAAAGTATCAGGGAACTTGTCAACTTAACAGCGAGTGTTTTGAGTGTGTGCAGCCTGTGAATACAACATAATTAATTGCTCCAACAGATCACAAGAGTTTAGGTTCCTGCACTGGTTAACATTATCAAGCGTCTGCTTTTCATAACGACAATTTCATTTTACTTTTAGTTTTTTTACTCAAATTGATTGATAGATCGGCCTGACTGTTATAAACATCGTTGAACATGATGCCTTTTCCATTCCTTAAGGGGTAGAAGTCAAAAGACAGATGGAAAAATCAAATGGTGGAATAGCATTTTTGTTGCCATTGACTTTTACTTATACAAGACAAAGTCCATAATAATCAACAGTCTGTTTAGACATTTAGCAAATAGTTAGATTGCCCTGTACAGTGTGAGTTTTTGAAATATTATCTGTTTGCTTACATCCCTGTGGAAACTAGATTTAAGAAAGGCACACAACTTTTGTCTTCCCCACAAAAGCAAAGAAGTTACATAGTATGAAGAAAGAGATACATTAGTGGGGGATTTAAGCAATATATGAATTAAAGATTTTCCTCTGCTTGTAAAGGTACAGAGAAGTAGTGTACAATTTGGTTCAGGTCATTCTTGAATCTACTTCCCTGTTCACATGACCAGTTCCTTCAGTAGGCATCAAAATCCTCACCATGAAAATCAACATTTCATAGGGGTATCTTACATTTACTTACATTGTTTTTAGAGTTATTTTCCCCTCAAAACTTCTCTGCTTAGCTCTGATGAGAGCAGGAAGTAATAAAATATAAATAAAAATATACAAATATTACAATATTCTTGCTCTGTCAGAGTGGGCCCAGAGTGTTCCCAGTAATCTGTCATAGTAATCCCATCAAGAAGTACGCATTGGTAGACTACTTGTCATCTTCTAAATGGCTCTGTTTACAAGCAAGAACTATTCTGTCAAAAGAAGTTATAGATTTCATTTCCTTAACTATGGCTAAAATTTCTAGTATAATGATGTGTCATTTCTTCCACTACTACTGGTTATTTATTCTTCTCCAGAAACTAGAACTGGTATGATTAAACATACAAAATCTGTGTCTGAGAGGGAGCACTACTAATTGCCACCAAACTACCAAGCCAGGATGAAATTCTTACTCTTTCTTACTTCCGTAGTAGGACAACCCTCTATCATGGAGCTCCAGGGAAGAACAGAGTCCTTAAAAACATCATAGGTGAGCCAAGAAGTTGACCTACCCCTGTATTTTCTGCCACAGAAGACAGCCCCTCCACTTAAATAGAAAAAAAAAAAAAAATAGGAAAGTGATGTCTTTGCAGAGATATTGTGTAAATATTGTTTCATGAGGAAATGATTTGGATATAGGTTAATAATGATGAAATTGATCTATTCACAGTTCATGTTTTATTCATATAACAGATGCCTTTTATGATTCTGACTTAGGGTATTGATCAGATGAAACACTCATGAAGCACTAGGGCATATTTGGCTTGAAGGTTTATCGGTTTGGGGGTTTCTTTGTTTTTTGTAAACTAACCTCTATACTGTTATTACATCTCTGCTTCGCACTCTTTAGGTTATTCCTATTCAGGTCAGAAAAGGTATGAAAACGTATCTATCAGCAAGAAGAAAGAAAGCTGATTAATTGCTTTGCAGGTAATATTGTGTGTTAAATTTGTGGTTATACCACACTGAAAATGACATGTATTCACAAATATATTCATGTTTCTATGACTAGCTTCGTGCGTTTATTCTGAAACAGGTACACATGAGGTCTATTGTGGGAAAAATATATGAAGGTGTGTTCTGAAGCATTTATAGATGTAACTAATAGGAAAATTGAGATAATAT
The DNA here is from genome assembly GCA_030625065.1 of Alectoris magna. Taxonomy (NCBI): domain Eukaryota; kingdom Metazoa; phylum Chordata; class Aves; order Galliformes; family Phasianidae; genus Alectoris; species Alectoris magna. The sequence goes on from CM060565.1 coordinate 18,404,294, forward strand.
TTTCACAGAAATATTGACTCTCATAACTAGCCTATTTTACTAGACTTACGTAAATTTCAGGGATCTTTTATGTAGAATATCTTTGGGTACACATTTCTGATAGCTTTTGCTGATACAGAGAGACAAAGAAAAGCTAAGAACATGGTCCACAGTCTCTGCCTCATAAAACATCTGTTTTGTCACCTTATTTATTTATTTATTTAGTTGTTTTCCAAGAAAAGTTCCAGGACTGTTTTCATTTAGTTCTTCTGTAGACTAAAAAATGTCAGACACTGAGAGCTTTCACACACTGAAAAATTATTTTCCAGACAGTCACAGCTATGGTGCAACTACATCATGTGTGTAAATAAGCACAGAAAGAATTATTTAAATGCCCTTGCCTAAGCAAAAAACTAAATCAAAGCTTAACAAGCACGTGTTGTAAGGACAAAAATTGTAAGATTAAAAAAAAAATTAAACACTAAACAGTGAGGACATCACATTTGACTTGTAAAGAAAGATATAAACAGCCTCAAGCTTCCAGGTGAAGGGAATCAAACCACTCTTTCCTTGCATTCCAGTCATGTCATTTATTACACATATAGTACAAAAGACGTATCTCTCTATTGCGGCAAGTGGCTGCTTATTACTAGTACAACCAAGATGACATAGGCTGGTGTTACATGTGGGATTATTTCATATTATGGGTAGGGGTTCCGTTTTAGACTGAAGTAAAACACTATTATAAGCTATGATAAAAATTGATGAATTCAGTAGCTTTACGACCTAGTTGCACTACTCTTGAAAAAATATGCATATTCTTAAAAATGATATTTTTGTGATATATATGCATCCTATCTACCAATGTCTAGGTAGAGAATGTCTGGAACACATTATATGTCATAGGAACAAGGATCCTAACTCTTCATTATCTTCTATCAACAGCAAATATGTTTCTTAAAAACAGCTACCAGATCTGTCTCAAGAACACATACAGAAAGTGCAATGGTCGTACCAGAGCAGTTTGTCATCATAACCTCCACTCCCATGAGGGCAGGATATAACATAACAGCAATGAGTACAGAAGGTACCAACCTGAGACCTATGGACACCATTGTCTCTGATAATTTTTGTGGGGGAAAAACAAACAAACAAAAAAAACCCCAACATTTTGTGGTATTCGTGTCAGGTGTGATTTGAGTTTCCCAGATGTGTCCCACTTGACCTTGTGAAGCGAGTGGATCTTTCCTACATCTTTTGTTGTGTGGTGTCTGTCAGCCCTCTGGGATGACTCAAGCATCCTAACACCTCTGAAAAGCCACGAAAAAATCTGCATTCACATAAACTGAACAGAGTTTCCACCATTTGTGATGTTAAGCAAGAATATTGAGTCTAAAGCTTCTGTTTGTTAACTGTTCAGAAGACACTGCTCTGTAATGATATTAAGAGAAACAGCAGCTACAGGGGTTACATTAAAAAAGATCCTGGCCAGCAGGCTGAGGGAGGTTCTCCTTACCCTCCATTCTGCCCTGGTGAGTCAACATCTAGAGTATTATGTCCAGTTCTGGGTTCTCCAGTTCAATTCAAGAGACAGAGAACTACTGAAGACAAGTCAGTGGAGGGCCAGAACAATGATGAGAGGCCTAGAACACCTGTCTTACAAGGAAAAGCTGAGAGATATGGGACTGTTTGGTCTGGAGAAGAGAAGACTGAGGGTGAGGAATCTTATCAATGGTTATACATATCTAAAGGGTGAAAGTCAAGTGGATGTATCCAGACTCTTTTCAAGGGTGCCCAGCTATGAGAACCCTTCTTTGTTTTCTGGCTCAAAGCTTGCTTCCTGAGGTATTTCTTGTGATAAGGCTCTCACTGATTTATGGAGGAGGCAAGTGATGGGTGCTACCCTGTGACAATCAACATCACTTTGTGGACATTTGAAAGCACCTTCCTTTAGAGCTGCTTGCCTCCAGAAGAGAGTGCTCAGGAGTGTTTACTGGCAGAAGATCTGGACTGTGACTAAATACCTCCAGCTTGGTATGGGAAAACTGGAGAATGATACCATCATGTCCTGTGAAAAACAGGATGCAGGTGGGCATCCCTGCTCCCTCTTATCTGCTGGCAAGGCCTGGAAAATGGGAACAAAGGAATTTCTGCTGAGATCTCAAAGCCAGAAGCTGCCACTCCAAGGAGAGCTGACTCAACTACTTTGGATTCAAGCTGTCACTCCAAAGAAAGCTGACTCAACTACTTTGGACTTATAAATAAGATTGTACTACCATTGGACATCGTCGCCGTGGTCACTGTCATCATCAACAGAACAACAATGCCTGGCGACCCACCACTACTGAAGATCAATGACTGAACTAGAAACCACGCTGAATCCATGGTGGTGACTATCTCCCTCTTGCTTCCTATAATGACTCCTTGCTTCTGTTTCCTATCTTTACTATCGCCTGCCTTCCCTTCCCCATCACCCTACATCATAATAGTGTCCATCCTCCCCTTCCCCATCTCCTTAATTAAGATTTGTAATAAACTGGTCGGACCAACATTTGAACCGTTGTTTCTTAATCTCATGCCAGGTATACATATATCACAGAACCTCCTCTCCCTCCTATAAATTGGAGCGAGACACCAGCAACAGAACAAGGGACAATAGGCACAAACTTGAACACAAGAAGTTCCATAAAAATACGAGGAAGAACTTCTTTACCTTCAGGGTGACAAAGTACTAGAACAAGATGCCCAGAGAAGTCATGGAGTCTCCTTCCCTGGAGGTTATCAAAATCCTTCTGCATATTTTCCTGTGCAACCTTCTATAGGGAACCTGCTTTAGCAAGGGGATTGGAATAGAGGATCTCCAGAAATCCTTTCCAACTCCTATGCTTCTTTGTATTCACAATAGTTGAAAAATAAGATGGAAAGGAACCTCTCTAAAATTCCAAGTTTTAATAGTGGGGGAAAAAAACAAATAATGGCTCCTGTGATTATTTCCTAATGTTACTTTGTACTCGTATGCTTCTATGTTAATATAACAAGATGCTCTTTATAAAGGGAAGGAAAGATTTTTCTTTAACTGCAGTTTGAAGTTTAAATGAAAGTAGGTTGTGCATTCAGAAAGAACCACTGAGTATCTGAACTTCAGTTGAATATTCATCAATTTCCACAAGGTAGATTTCTGCCAGAATCTTCCTGGTAATAAGACATCAAAGCACTCCTTTGTCCTCAATGCTTTTCAATTATTTTCCTCATTTCTGTGCTCAGACAGGAAAGAATATCACAAAATTCCCAATACAGCCATAAATAACCACTGTGAAACAGCATAGTGTTGGTATGGTCACATAAACCTGAACCGTTTTCCTCACACTTAGACTCTGCAATAACAATGTCACGGAGGTTCATAGCCAGCTAGGATTTTGTCACACTGTGGCTGTTGCAACAAAAGAATTACAAGTTGTATGAACATAAGAAGTAAGAGAAAGGTTTGAATGGAGCTCAATTAGCCCTATTTGTATCTCACTTCATTGCTGCAGCAAATCAAATTAGCAATTATAGAGGCGTAATCACAAGTTAGATATTCTTCTGGGATCTTTGGGATATGCTTTCCTCAAGGACTGATGCAAACCCTCAAAAACCTTGAGGTATGGTCCTAATCAACATCCTAGAAGCTGACACTCCAAACACTTGAAATCATCAGCAGTATTGGTGCCCAACTGATAGAGACTTCTCATAGAAACCTGTCAACTAAAGTGAGCAAGATCATGTTTTCTTTTTGTATTCAATACAAGTTCTTGGCACACACATTCAAAAATAAATTAACACCCAGATCACGGCCTTAGTGAACAGCATCAGATCCTGCCTTGTGACTGGAAAAACATGCAATTTAATACACATTATTTATTTATGGAAGCATTCTGTCACCTAACTTAAGTTAGTACTGAGGGGCCCAGCAGGATGAAGAATGTACAGATTCCATGGTCACAATATCAGCATACTTTCTAAAATGATTAATAAATTACAAAAATAAATAAAATAACAAAATTATGGTTAATACCATCTTCTACATTATTCCCAAGAGATTGTATGACAGAGTAATTGGCATGGCAGGTGAAGATTCTCTAACAAACTCAGACTATCAGCTTCAAACCAGACATGGCAATATTTATTTTCCTTATTAAGTCCCATTATGAAAGTTTTAATAGGCATAACAAAGGCTATGCTTACTATCGATTGTAACTGGCATAGAACTAAAGGACATTTTCAATACAAAATGACACAAGCACAGTTTGCTTCAGCACTGTAACAAACACATTTCAGAAGGCCTGGTGATCTTGGGAAAAGTTTAATTTTTTCTTTTCCAGAGCATGAACATAGTAGCAAGAGTTCATTAATTCACATAAAAAGTACAATATAGTTTGCCTTCACATCTCACAGAAAAAGATAATTTCCCTTTGCCTGTCAAGAACTGATTCGCAGACATTCATTTCTTTCCTTCTTAACAGTAAGCGTACACAGCAATTAAAGGCCTACTTAAAAATTTAACTATTCACAAGTTATTTTGCAAGTCCTCAGTCATAACGAAAGATGTATCAGTAAATCACAGTAAATAGTAATATCATATTAAATAATACACACATATATTGTTAAAAAGTACAATAATTACCTTTCATGCAACAGTATTTCTATACCAAAATTGACAGTGATATAATTGAAGGGACTGAGTAAGAAATAAAAACACAACAATTCCAAAGATCACATGAAAGGACTTCCATGAGAAAGGATTAAAAAAGAAGGGGGGGAGGGGGGGTGTTATTCTACTCACAAAAAAAGCAAAATTACTTCTAACAGGTTCTTGACAATACCAGGCAGGTATTTGCAGGTAGACCAATAGCAATACACAGAAAGAAAAGTTGAACTCAGCCAACTGCTGAAGGGATTATCTGACTATACAGCACCCCTTCTCAGAAAGCAGACAAGATACAAGAAATGTTCTTCCTTCACGGGCTGGCCCTTATTTGAACCCAGGGTGGCTGCACCAAGTCCACACCTTCTGGTAATGTGGTGAGCATAGGAGCAAACAATTTGCCTGCAATCCCTAAGCCAGCCACACCCCCTCACCAGGTGCTGAATCACCAGTTCAGGCTGTGTTCTAACAGTTCCTCTATGCAGGTCTATGATACAACCCTATGTAGAAACCATTCTTGAATAGTTACAGCTTATGGGAAGCTCATACCAGATCAGTTTGGGAAGGATGACATCACATGGGAGGGACCCCATGCTGGAGAAGGGGAAGAGAAAACCATGAAGTAAGATCAGAGAAAAAGCATTAGGGACTAACTGAAGCCCACATTCTCCATTGTCCTGCACAGCTCACAGGAAGAAGAGAGAAGAAAGTGGATAGGTAGGAAGGTGCTTTTGGTTTGTTTTTCATTTTTCACTGTTCCAGTCTGTTAGTAATATGCAATAAATAGAATTGATCTCCATACACTGAGCCGGCTTTTTTACTTTTTTTTTTTTTTTTTTTTGCATGATGGCAACTAGTTAGTGATCACCATATCTTCATTGTAACCCTTGAGTCTTTTCTCATTGTATTTTATCCTCCTGTACTATTCAGGTGAGTGAGAAAGCAGTGTGGTGGAGCTTAGCTCTTTATCAGTCCGAAATGATCACATTATACCATAAGAAAATATATAAACTTATATTAAAAAGGATTTTTTTTTTAAGAACAGTCTTACAACTGCCTCAAAAAGGCACAGATCAAAATGACAGTAAGGAAAGAAACTTACTAAAACTAATAAGCTTGAAACACCATTAGTGCCTTGTAGAATTACATCTGAATTACCAACACGAACATCTTATTGTAGACTTTACCAATTTATTACTAACCTCTTACGCTAACACAAGACCAGATGAATCACTGACAGCATGTTTGTATGGTAAATCAATTTATTTAGCTCCATAAACACCAACCAAGTCAGATCAATTTACCTCAACTGCAAATTTGCCCTGAGGTTGAGGTTACAGGTACTGTCTTGACCATTTAGGAAAAGGGAACATGTAAACACCTGCTAATTTCATGGGCACCATAAAAAAGAATATTTAGATAGCCAGCAAAGGAGTAATTCTTTTCAAAAAGTTAAAGACGGAGTCCGTTTCCTGGAATATGATTTAATTCCTATTCCTTTATTCACTCTTAGCTGTGTAATACTCACTACATTATGCTATTAATTACTGTATTCCTTCACTCATTTTAATACATCTGTAGCTGCCTTAGAATGGGTAAAACAGTTACAAAAAAAACAGCACATACTTGCAACTTAGGCAGAAAAGCTCACAGTGTTTAGCTGTCTGTGTCTAACTCTCTTTTCATTCTATTTATGAGTTTTATACAAGTGTCCACTATATTTTCCACTATGAAATACAAACCAGCCACAAAATCACCACCTATCAAATACAACCAGCAAATACAAATTTCCTTACATTCAGAATTGAATACTTTCACAATGCCAGCCATGAATTTTGTCTCTATGTCCAGGCAGGAGCCAGTCACAAACAGTGTCCCTTGGCAGTGTACCTCCTTGGGGATTGACTGTACCTCCAGCCTGTTTGCCAGTTTTAAATTAAAAGAGGGTAGATTTAGATGGTGAGGCACTGTAACATGTTGCCCAGAGAAGTAGTGGATGTCCTATTCCTGGAGGTGTTCAAGGCCAGGTTGAATGGAAACCTGGGCAGCCTGATCTAGTGATCAGTACCCTGGCCCATGTCAGGAGAATTGGAGTCTGATGATCTTCAAAGTCACTTCTAATTTATGCAATTCTATGATTCTATTATAATAATGCTCGGAAAACATCATGGGGTATATCAAGCATCATAAGTCAAAACATATGTTATCCATTAAAAGACTTTCTTAACGTCTACACTACACCTTAAAAGATTGTCCTGTTTTTAATCAGTATTTCTTGTCATGGCATCATGTAGCAGGCTGCCTGATGCTGAAGCATGGTGTTAGGTGAACTTCCTGTGTGCTGCGCTTCTAGCAGACTCAGCTATTTCATGTGAGTTCAAGCTCTGGGAGACATGGTCTTTCAATTTCAGGTAAGGGGAAGTTCTCTCATCTTTTCCAGGAGGCCACATGCTGAGGGCCTGCCAGTAAAGACTCAGATTGACTCTCTCCTCCAGTTTATTTTTGGTTTGATTTATTAGTCCTAATTATTCCACATTATCTCACATTTATTTTAATAAACTAGTTTCTTCTATCTCTTCTATCTCAACTGAGTTTTTTCCTCTTCCTTCCCCCCCTTCTCCCAAGGGGATGGGGGGGTTGGGCTGTCATGTGATTATCTCTTCAAACTTTGACAAAAATGCTCCTAGGGATGAGTTTCACTGAACTTCATATAACACAAACAAGGGATGCTAAACAGATATTAGATCAAGGATGCTTAAAACTTCTTCTGTTTACTTTCAAATCATATCATAAATGTTCTGAACTAATAAAATTAGCAGTGAGAAAGGTATCTCCAGGCACTCTGCAGTCCCAATCTGGGGCAGTAACTCTGCTGAAATTGATGTAGATGTAAACATTTTAATTTCTATGTGAGTTTTAAGGGTAGGTAACACCTTTGTCCAATTTAAACAATAGATTCAGCAAAGAGAAAAGAAAAAAACAAATTACAAAACCCGAATCAAAAGCACACCTGAAATGTCAAGTATACTTATTTATGCACATTTTAACTATTGTAACCAACTCAAATCTAAATAATAAATTTAATATTAAAGTATTGAAATCATTTTTATGATTAAAACTAATCAGCTGGAAAGTCTTCAAAGAAAGGATTAAATACTGCTGAGCAGGAAACTTTTCCCGTGTTCGAGAATCCAGGCCAGTATAAATTAACTGCATTGGCTCTCACTGAATTAGAGTATCAACAAGAAATACAAAGTATCATTCAAAAAACTAAGAAAGTTATCCTAGCAGATGATATCCTTATGAAACAGCTCTTGTTTTCAGTCCACTGATTAGAGTCAAATGAAGCAACTCATGCTACTAGACAACGCATAATCTTGGGTCATCAGCAGCCAGACTTTATTAAACTGCTTCTTTCCAGTCAGTTAACTGGAGGACAGATGGTGGCTGATGTGTAATTCCTGTAGAGTACTGTAAATGTTAGCAAATTAACATACAATTTAGAAAATCTCTTATTTTTCAAAAACATAACAGTCACACCATGTCCAATAGAAAAACTGCCATTTTGTATAAGTTAACAGTACTTTCTTTTTTCCTCCAGGGTATTGTTTTATGCTTCATTAATACAATAGAAGTTGTATTGCCAAAGACAAAATCTCCTATGTATGACCTTGAATAAGTGACACTATTAAATCTATTTGATATTTATTCAGCCTTGATATATTTATAGCCTTATTTGCTAGGTGAGTCTTTCAGACTTCTCAGCTAACTTAATCCATTTCATTCAATCAATGCTTTTCTCCTGTCTTTATTTCTATATATCTTCATTACCAACACTCCAGTTCAAGGTACTGATGAAGGGTTAAGAAGGAGATGATACTTATTAAATATAAAGTCAAATAAATGTAAGCACAGAACTGCTACTGGAAGTACAGAGATAAAAGGCCATTTGCTGGCTTAATTAAAATTAATCAGAAATAATGGACTGTTGAAGAATAATAATACAAACACACAACACTAATCTCAGCATCCCAAATTATACAGTGATTTGAGGCTTCAAGTCTCACTGCTTTAATACAGTATTTAGTGATAGAGGAAGGTTTAGAAGAGATCAGAACAAGTACTCTTACATGATAAAATTCACAACTGAATCAAAATCCTACTGTAATGTTTTAAAATAATTCATAATTAGAGTTTCCTTCAGATATTGATATCGTTTAGAAAGAGTTTAGTAAGGTGATCTTACTAGCCTATTAATACTTGGATAAAATTAAGAAATTTACTTAATCCTTTAGGAATGTATGCGTCTGAAGTGCAGTATCTATTAATTGCAGGTTGTGTTCTTTCAGAATTGTACTTATCTTCCCATACGCATTTTGGAAAATATCTAACAGCTTAAGAGTAACTGAAAAGTCTTAACTGGTGAAATAATTTTGCTAATCCTTCTTATAGCTATCTACTTCTGTGATTATCTTGGAACTTACACCCACATTTCCTCATGTTTTCTAACTCAGTTTTCATATACCTGTATTAAAAGAACCAACTGGTTGGGTGGGCTTTGTTGTTGTCTTGCTTTCTCCTTTATTCTTTTGTTTGTTTGTTCTTCATCTTCAAAAAGAAAGAGACAAACAAACATACTTGCTGGCAAACTGCTGTCCTACTTCATACTCTTTGCCTTTGTTGTGATATTGGATCCTCCATGTATGCCATATACACTGCAGGTGCTTAAAGAGAGTTAAGAAGAAAAGCGTAGTTAAACACATCTCACAAAACACATTTTTATATATCAGGAAATTCATCACAGCTAACTAGAATACTTGTATCTTATTATATGACCGTGTAAACGCTTTGGTTAAATTTAAAATAATCTTAGTTATTTTGATTTATCTTGAAAGTAAAATGTTTTGAATCAGATGCAGCTCGTGTTTATTTTTAGGAACAGTACTCACATTACTGTAGACAGACCCTCTCCCTCCTGAGGTTGTTCTTCCAAAAGCTTTTGGCATCTTCTACAGGCATATAGGACTGGGCATAGACCTAGAACGCTGTATTTTGTCTAGTTTATAAATCTGTTTGTTCCCTCCAATCATGTAACAGTTGAAATAATCCAGGGTCCCTCTTGCTCTGGATTGTTTCTGTATCTTTAGGGAGACACGATGTTGCTAGAGCATTTGGAGGGAGCATATCACAGGCTGGCAGAAGGTGTCTCTTCTTGTCCTTAAGACTTCAAGATTGTCCAGAGGAAAAGTTATAATACTATAACTTTCTCCATGATACTGTTAATGAAATGTTAAATATAAATATTTGCTGATATCTGTCACATTAATTTGAGTGATTAAATGACAACATTTTGTGTAATCCCTATACTTTCTCCAAAATCACAAGCTCATTGATATACTGGCTAGACCAGGTCCTTTTTAACACAAAATATGAGCAGGAATCTTGCAGATCACAGAATCATAGAACCACCAAGGTTGGAAAAGACCTACAAGATCATCCAGTCCAACCATTCACTTATCACCAATAGCTCCCACTAAACCATGTCCCTCAACACAACATCCAATCATTCCTTGAACACCCCCAGGGTCGGTGACTCCACCACCTCCCTGGGCAGCCCATTCCAGTGCCTGACCACCCTTTCTGAGAAGTATTATTTCCTAATGTCCAGTCTGAATCTCCCCTGCCACAGCTTGAAACCATTCCCTCTAGTCCTATCACTAATGACACGAGAGAAGAGGCCAACCCCCAGCTCACCACAACCTCCCTTCAGGAAGTTATAGAGAGCAATAAGATCTCCCCTGAGCCTCCTCTTCTCCAGGCTGAACATTCCCAGCTCCTTCAGCCTCTCCTCATATGGCCTGTGCTCCAGACCCCTCACCAGCTTTGTTGCCCTTCTTTGAACACGTTCCAGGGCCTTGATGTCTTTCTTGCAGTGAGGGGCCCAAAACTGGACACATATCATCATAGGTATTTAGGTTGGATGAGTTGTTTGTTCCACATACTCTGAGGTTCTTACAGGTGTAACACAGTACTCTGATGGACAGTTATCTTTTAACATCCTGACTAAAAGTATGAATAGACATGTAATAAACCATTCCTATTCTTATTTTTGGAATTCAGGCCTCTCTTGATTCCAATATAAACCTACATTTTACTACCGCAAGCCAAAATCAAACTGAATGGTAAGAACCATTGTAGATATATTCCAGTTTTAATTCATCTTGTTCCATGTGGTCAAAAAACAAAACAAACAAAAAGATAATGAATAGCTTTTTCAATATCAGTATTACTATACCTTTACTGACATACATTTGCTTAGCTCTGGGATCAGAGTGCCTTTTTTCCTGTCCTCCCTTTTGACAAAGGACAAGATTCTTTATAAGAGAAATTAAAAGTAATTTCATCTTGCATTCATTCTTGCATTCAGTAGGCCTGTAATGGTTTGGTGCTTGATCCAGAGGAAAGACCAAAGGAAATTAGGAAGTTTATTCTTATTTTTAACTGCTTATATTCTGATTCTGAGCAATTCTTGATTTCATGGGAGGTACAAAACCATCTCCAAATATTTACATTGTTCTAAGTTGCAAAGAATAACACAGAAGATTGGCTCAGCTATGAAGGAAACAAAGATGATTAGCTAGATCCCTTTTCCTCTTTTTTTTTTTTCCATAAATGAGTGAATATAAAAGTCTGGAAAAGATAGTAGTGATTTATCCAACAAGCAGTTAAGAAAGCATATACTGAAAGTATTAAGAAAGGAATGTATTTAAGTACTTGAAATAAGTATTTAAGCTATTAAAAACCTTCTTTATAAGAAATTAACACTTAATCTACATTATTAGCCCATACTGAAAATAAACACCTGGAATGTCTTCTCATTATTGTTTTCAAGAAACTCTGCAAAAGCTGGGAGGTCCAAAATTTTGCATACATCTGCTTGCAAATTTTCTTTTAACATTTTACACTCATACAAACAGAACTAATATTTGCCAAAGAATAATTCTGATGTTCTTCATTGAGAAGAAAATAAAATAGTCACAATCACACTATAGTACATTCCTTGCAATAATAAAGCTATATAAAAACGCTGTGCACACTTCTTGAGAATGAAAAATATTTAAAAGAAAAACAAACTTGTGCCAAGATAGTGAAGTAGAACTTGAAGATACTCTCTCTTTAATAAGCATTCTCATTATATCATCTCAGGCCAATGTAGCAACAGAATTCTATAGCAGAATATGTTCTGAGGTACAAATACTAAATTTGTATGTATTGCTCAATACTGCAGATACTTCTTTTTATGTTAGAAATGGGCTTTGAGTAGGAAAGAAAACGTAGATGTTACACTAAAAATAGTCAATATTTAGCCCAAATCTATGTTACTTCTGTATCTCAAAGGATATGTTATGTAAATTAATTACTTACCATCAAGTTCTTACTAAGTGATAAAACACAAAAATGTAAATAAGGATGAGAAAGCATCAGCTTTTTTTTTTCTCCTCTTTGAGTAATTCAAGGCAGCTGATAATTCTATCCCTTTTAGAAAACCTTCTAATACTTCCATTCTGCACATCTCTGCCTTTATTTTTTCCAAAGCATATTTCTCACACGCAAACTCAAGAGAAAAAAAAACCGATGTACAAAAAACAAAACTAACTAACAAAAAACACCAAAAACCACCTGCCACTAATAAACAGAACTTGTGATAATATTATAATTAAATAAATAGTGAAAAACAAAATCTATGACAAAGTTTGCAGTGCCCCAAATGAGCTTCAAAATGCCATTTTAAAGCATTTAGTTGCAACACACAGTGCAGGAAAAGAAAAAATATTGATACAATCCTGTATATCCCAGGATTTTATCAGAGGTCTAATTAATTTTGTATTGCCTAAGAACTATGAGTAATTTTCACTACTTGATTTCAACTTTGAGTCGTTCTTTCCACTGGTAAGAAAGCATTCTTATCCTCTCCTTTGTAATAAAATATACTTTGTTCATAATTACACCTTCTTAATATTCTTGTTCTTAATTATTATTAGATATTGCATATTTCCTACAAGTCTTTATAAAACAGGCCTATTTATTGTTACAGATGTTTGACCTGACTATAGGTCCTGAGCTTTATATTTTCAGACAGGTTTCTTTTTACTTCAAAGAAACACAAACTTTTTAACCTATGTACTTTCTAGGCATAGTGCCTCACTGTATCTTCAGGAAAAGTCACTTTCCCTTAAAGGATGATTATTTTATATTGTAACATTCATAATAAAAATATTTCAGTGTCTCAGAAATGTAAGCTATGTCTTTTCCTTTGTATGATTGGTACTCTTGTTAAACTGGCACATCCTTCCTTAGTGAGGCTTTCTTGGAAACTCGGAGTCAGAATGGCTGTACAGCGTAATAAGGAGGCATAGACTTTCAGCACCTTTGAAAGCTAGAAACCTACAGCAATCTTGTATCTTTAGAAGTTGTCTCAGGAGAGCCATATAATGAGAATACCCTGTAATTGAGAGAACAGGAATTGTTCAGCAAAGCTTTATTGCATCTTTCCACTACTTTAGATCTGTCTTCAATTTTAGCTGGAAGATTGCACATGGGAGTCTCTGTGCATCTTTCAGAAAGCAAATTGCAAAGTAAACAATAAAGAAAAACAGAGAAATGCTCTTCAGTAACATAATTTGCAAGTCTAGAGAGTATCCATCCAAACCGATGGGATTAATGCTTGAAACATTGTCTGGAAGAGCAAAGGTATCTGCTCACACAGATACTGAGTACTATCTGAAAGGAATACATGACTAGTACTCTGCTTTCTGCTTTACCCCTTGTATTACAGTCCCATACCTCCTGTCTCAATTTCACAGCGAGAGTTTCAGATTCTCTTTTTAATGCTGAAGCCTATTTCCTTTCTCATTTCTTTCTTTCTCCAAACCCTTCTCAGATTATCACACTTTTATCTCACACTTTTGTAAAATAATTTTGGTAGAGTTTTTTTTTTTTTTTTAACTTTTTCAACATCTAGAATACTTCAGAACATACCGAGATGTGAAAAAGTGGAGAAAAATCATGTTGGAATGGGAAGTAAGATGTGAATATTGAATAGAAGCTTCTGAAGAACTCACTGTTCCTCTTTACACTGAATCATCTTCATCATTTGTTATACTCCAAAACACAGAACTGTGGGGATTGGAAGGGACCTCTAGAGATCATTGAATCTAATCCCACTGCAAAGCAGGCTCTCTACAGCAGGCTGCACAGGTAGGCGTCCAGGCAGGTCTTGAATATCTCCAGAGCAGGAGAATCCACAACCCCCCTGGGCAGCCTGTTCCAGTGCTCTGTCACCCTCACTGAGAAAAAGTTCCTTCCCATATTTTTGCAGAGCTTCCAGCATTCAGGTTTAAGGCTGTTTCCTTGTCCTGCCCCCACAGACCACTGAAAAATGTTGGCCATGTCCCCATTAAAGGTTTCCTAAGCTTAGCCAAACAAAACCCTGCTATTTGACTTGAAGAATAAATAAAATATTATGGCAAACGTAGTATACCGATCTTCCCTGAAATCTCTGTAGTAGTACATCTTCATATAATAACTCTGCTTTGTAAAATAATTATTTGATATTCAAATAAGAAACAGAGGGACAAAGGATGCTCTCGGAGAGAATAGACGAGCTCTCTGCCTCCAGCTCAATGTCACTAGAAAGATTATAGTGATTAATACCTGAATTTAAGCATCCAGGATATTCTGGAAGTAAATTAATATAAAAATACTCTGTAGTAACTAGGTAGTTACTCATGTAACTAAATTAGCTATATCCTTACTGCACCTGCAGATTGCAACTAGGAGAGAAGAGATAAGCACTTCAAAAATTTCACTGTTGCAATGGTAAAATTCTTAGCTAGCAGATCTTTGAAAATCTTTACCTACTCTTGAAAGATTACTAGAAATATGTGGAAAAGCAGTAGAAAAACTCAAGAAATCCATCTTTGCTGTAAACTGGAAAAACAATATAAATAGCAATCTACAGCTTACCTAATCTGACATAGAGCCTACCAGTGTTAATGGATTTGGTGTGCATCTCGACCAAAAAAACAATTTTTTTTTAAACCAATAATTTCAGACAACCTTTCAGTGAAGATAAATATGGAAAAAAAAACATTTGGGTTTGGATTTCTGACCTAACAAAAACATCAGAAAGGAATTACATGTGAAATTAACATAACATGACTTAGTTTTGATTTTTTTTTCATCCCTTACTTCCTCCTTTCTTCATCAATTGAATCTACATTTTAGCTTACATTCTTCATGTTTTGAAACTGAGAGACCTGCATAATAACATTCAGTCCTTTGAAGAAGGGGAAAAATATCAGTTTTAGTTGGATGCCTCTGTAGCTCATGCAGACATGGTCACATGGCAGACTATCCAAGCTCTTAAGCAAAATATGGATCATCTCATGCCTCTACTCACAATAGAGGGCAGATAGCCAGGCTCAGATTCTCAGCTAAGCCAACGATGAAGAAATACTAGTAAAATCTGATAGAGTTATTTGATAAAGCGTAGATGAGATTCTATTATATCTTTCCTCTTTTTTCCTTACAAAATCATTTCTTTTCTAAAAATAGCAGCTCCACCTACCCAAGTATTTTGTCCACTGATCAGACAACTGGTACAATATAGTTATGAGAGCTCAACTAATGGTTAACAACTAATAATAAGTTTTTAACCTTATACAAGGTTATATACAACAAATAATAAGCATATTCCCACTTTTTTAATTGCAGCCTCCCAAAATACTCAGTGAGTGCAATTATGAGTGAATAATTTTTAAAAGATTATCTTCAGACGGTGTATAGCTGTTATTATACAAGGTTGTAATAGATGAATAGCCAGAAGTTATAGAGGAACAGCTCACCCACACTGAGGCTCACAGCTAGGATAGATGCTCACCACAAGGAACTCCACACAGGAGCAAACTCCAAAAGAGATGCTGTCTTAGTGGTGGTCAGTCCTTAAATGGGATCTGGGAGAGGTGGAGTCAAGCTCCACCCCTTCCAGGAGCACAGCTGAATTACCTTCACCTGTGCTCCCGCAGCTGACCCGTCAGCTGGTTAACCTCAGATGGTTAATCAGAGGTTCAGGCTGTGATTAAGAGTTTCCCATACAGATGGGTACAGAGTTTATAAGCAGTTATTTTAGAGTGCAACTTCATACACAAATTAGTTTGAGATAAACAAATTGTGAATTCTCACTAGATTATAAAATTTATGATTCAGAATATCAGTTGTTAAAATTCATTTTACAAATTCATGCGATGTTTTTAATGATTTATTTTTTTTTTGCTAAAGGTGCAGTAGATCAAGAGAATGTAACAGAAAGTGTTAATTTCTTTAAAAAAAAAAAAAAGAATATTTCAGCTGGATCATAATCAAATGTTTTCAAATTTCAACTTAAAAACATATGAAAATAAATGTTAGGGTAAGACTCATTTTTCACCATCTCTCTGGTCATGGTCATACACTTCTAAAAGCCAAAAGCTTCAAGAGTTATTTCAATTGAAACAGTCAGTACCTTAATACATTTAACATAGTTTTATAAAACTTGCTTACCCCCAAAAATCAAAAGAATCTATCTGGATTTTAGCAGGAGGCATGCCTTGGCATGACCAGCACCATGTCTTTTTGCCATCTCTATGACTGCCAGATGAATGAAAGAACCTATGGAAGAACCTATGAAAGAACCTATGAAAGAACCTATGAAAACCTTGATTCAATGACTCTTTATCTGAAATTCGTTTACACTTTTCAGTCTAGGCAAAGAAATTTTGGATACAAAAAAACCCTAGAATTTTCTTAGGAAAACTGCAAACTGATTTATGTTTTATTTGGGCTTGTACAGGTATTTGAGAAGATTAAGGAATCAGTTTATGCACTAAAAAGAGATTGAGTTTTCTAGATGCTTCTTAACAATTTCCAGAATCTCATCTTGCTCATCCAAATTACTTGCATAGATCTACTTACATTTCTTCCTTGTATAAGACATATTTTTGTTTCATTCTCACGCTTATTTTGGTGGCTTAGGGACAGAATACCTGCATATAACACTATTTCCTTGGTTATAAATACATAAGACAGTAGTATTTTCAATATTAAAATTAAATAGTATATGGTCATACTGTGGGATCTGAAGATTCAGAATATTTTTTTTTCTTATTTTGAGAAAAGAGAAAAAGAAAAAAGTATTCAAAAGCTAACACCTTAAAAAATGCTCTGAGATTATTTACAGCTAAGTGAAACTCCATTTAAAGAGCAATGTGCCATCTGTTGACAGGTAAAGGGAGTTTAGTTTCAAAGCAAGTTAAAGAAAAATATGAAGATCACTGTTGAGTAAAGAGACTGGGCAAGTAACTAAAAAAGTGTTGATGGGATATTAACCTAGGGGAAAAACATTTACATTTGTGTGAAGCAGCAATTCATTTTCTTACAGTATGAATATAGATGTATGCCTGGTGATCATACAAAAGATGTGGGTATTATACTCTGAACAAAATGTGTGAGGGGAGATTTCTCTAGGACTTATTAGGTGTTAACTAGAGTAGTCTGTTGAGATGTGAGGAGAGCTCACTCTGTCTTCAGTGGCATTTAACTGAACTGTCATTTGTGCTAGCTTCTGTAGCAAGGTGGCATTTTACCACAAAGCCTCTTCCTATATGTATGGAGCTTGAAGCACAATTAGGAGGAATATGACCCAGGGAAAAAAAATAACTCCTAACTCTCAACCTCCTACAGCTGTTGCTGATCTGACACTGATGATTTATTCCTCTCTCAGTCCTGGCCCTGAAGTTGGTGTAACAATTCTGGTTGATGCTGTACTGAGTCCCAGCCCTAGTGGAACACAAATTTCTGCTACTACATTAATGCAGTTACAGCAATACCAAAAAGGACTGAAGCTTTTTATAATGATTAAAACATGCAGTTTTTGACATTTGTCAAAATTCAGACTATAATTTATTGCAGTCCCCCTGTGAGTGCTGGATTGCTCTGTGCAAACAAGACCTGGAATGACCTCAAAAAGCTTAACAACTCTTGATGGGGTGACAAAAAATAATAAAAAGATCTGTAAGTGTAGGCAAGAAAAAAAAAGTTACACAGAGTAAATCAGGTTTTAGTAAAGATAAGCTATGCAGGAAGAAGCAGTATGACTCAATTTACACCAACAAGTGTATTTGGAAGTGATGGCTGAGCTAACCAGCTAATCTGCCACTCAGCTGCTGCTAGGAAGGTCACCCACAGGCAGAGCCCTCCCAGCTCCTGGCCACAGGCTTCCACCAGCTAAAGCATTCCACTACTTCTCACTGTGGAGACACATCTCACACATATTTAAAAAAAAAATAAAAAAATAAAAAAAAAGTAAAGCTAGTGGCAGGTCTGGGACTTTCCATCTGAGGTTGAGAAAGTACAGAGGAGAAAGTTGGAGGATGAACAAATGAGACTGCCATCCTCACTGGGATCAAATAATTTTATCAGCTTCCCTGGATCAGCTTTCCATGTTCTTCTTATAGTTCAAACCCCTTCTTTACAGAAGTTCCAGGAAGTTATGTCTACATCAAAGCATTCCTTTGTTGAAAGCAGAGCTTACTATCAGTAGATTTAAGTTCTTTGCTTATGAGGCGCCAATCTGCTCATTTAGAAATATTAGTCATATGAATAAAACTCAGTAGTTACCTAATATTTTAAGTTTAATTACTGTGTTCCTTTATGTTCCAAATTCTCACTCTACTTCAACTATACTGAGAATCTACCTTTCAACTTTGTCACAAGGTGTCCCAACGTCTAAACATATTACATTGTGAAAAAAATAGTTTGCCAATATTTTAAAATTTTGCTAAAAAAAAAAAAAGAAAAAGCAAACGTGGAATTTGAAGCCATCCAGTTTTCAAAAGAATACCACCAATTTGTGATATGCAAACTACATAGAGTACCTGTAAGGTTGGCTGTAGATGAATCAGGCATAGGTTGTCAAAAACAGCAGTGATGAAAAGAATCATCAGGGGAAAAAAACATTATTATTTGCTGTTTTACATTCAAACATAGAGACAAAGTCTTAACAACAAAGTCACAACAATGCTCAATCAATAGAAAACAAGTAGTGGGAATGAGAATTAAGGATCATCTTACTATAAGGAAGACCACCACCTAAAGGCACATTTCCATTGTATGCTGTCTCAAAGGATACCATTATTCTTGGTTCCTCAGCAAGTGTTCTTTCAGTTTAGGTAAAGTAAATAGCTTTGCACTGATCCTCACATTGTTTGCTCAATGATCAACTGCAATGGACACCATTATACTTCTTTAAGGTGTTTGCTGTGGTACAAGTTCCAGGACCGACTAGTACATTCAGTAGCTTCTTTCTAAGGAACCAGAATTCCTTTGCACATTTTCAGCTTGGATCATCACTGACAGATAGCAATGCATTTTTAAAACTTATTTCTAGAAGCAGTAAAGTGCTCTTTAACAATCAAATTGTTAGTCAATATGTTAATGAAAAGGTCATGGCTGAATTTACTGTTTTGGAGAGTTCTAACAATGATTTTGATGCACTTACAGTGTAGGTCCTTTTGCTTAAGATTCAATATTTTTAAAAACAACACAGATGGACCATTTTTGATACAGAAGCCAGAGAAAAGAATTATTCACTGTGAACAGAATCTTTATACTGTGTTTAAAAATAAAAGTTGTTAATTGAAGCTGATATTCAGAACTTCCTGTTGGCAGCTACTGAGCAGTGATTTCACTTGTGACACTGACAGTTTGAGGGCCTGAACCTGAGAGACGGGAAATCAGTTCACATCCTGCTGGAAACAGCTTTGTTAGAATTCTATAAAGGTCCTAATGCAGCTAAAAAAGGCTTCAAAGCTCTACATGGAGAGAAAAAAAAACATGGGCTTTGCAGGATAAGAACTCCAAACCTTGATGCAGTCTCAACTGAATTCAACAGAATTCTTTCCATGGCTTTAGATGTGTTTTGGATAAATACCAGAATATCATCTGAAACAAGCAACAGCACAAAGATCCTCTACAAGTATTAGAATGTTTAAATAATTAGGAATTTTCACCTGTTTGGTTTCCATTTTTTACAAGTAGTTGTTCAACAAGTGTTACTGGCATGAGCTAGCAAACAAACAAGAACTTTCAAAGCAACCAAGATGAAAATCCTAAATTGTAATAAACTTCAATATTTACTGTAGAGAAAAAAAATGAGGTAACATATATGGTAAAGGGCATACCTGACATTAAAATTCTGATTTTGTACTTTTAAGCACAAACCTTGACCAAACTATTATTATTCAATGCCCATTCTTTGCTATGATCTCATCTTTCAAAATGCCATTAATCTCTTTATAAGAATTTATATCCAGTTATTACTTTCATATGCATTCAACACCATCTTATTGTGGTCAATGTGAAAAAAAAAAACTGTCTTGTAAAGTGGAAAACAGTCTACAACCCCGTGATTTGGGGACAGCAGCCAAGAAACCAAGCCTGTTCCACGACCTAATGCAAAGTAAAAGAGTAAAATTGAGTAAAATGAATTGGAAGAAAGAACAGTAGCATGGAATGTTACTTTCTCTCCCTCAAAGGCTGCACAAACCACACTATCTGTATATTTAGACTGCCTGAGGAACATAAGCCAAGCTGCAAGATAACCCATGCATTTCTTACACTCCATACATGCATATGTCAGGACATGAGTTGCTTCCAATGCAGTGCTGTGAAGCCACTCATTTCAAAACAGTCATGAAGCTTTGATGTACTGCTATTCACATGTACCCTCAGGTCACATTGTTCTTTCTGAAAAACAGCAGCAATATCTTGCCTATTTGGAGTTCTGCAAGCCTTTTCAAGGTCAGGAACAAATATGGTAGTTTGAGCCCCCTCAATCTACATGGGCAATTCCTGCTTCAGTATTTCATGTATGTGTGAAATCATTGCTGATTTGTGTCCATATACTGAACATAAGATATGCTCAAGTACATAGCCAAGAGACAGTAGTGACTTGTAGGGCCTGGTTTCTAGAGAATAAAGCCAAACTACTGCCTAGGAACAGAACATTTTATGGGAAGGGAAAAATAGATTCAAAAGCACAAATGCCTAGGCACGTTGTGTTTTTTCCTTTTCCTTTTTTCTTCTTTAGAGATCTTCATAAAGCTCCACTTCTGTAGAATTTTTAGTCATCTGCATATTAGTGTCACAATCACACATAAGAAAAAAATACCAAACTATTTAAATAGTTTCTCCTTTAATTGCAAACAAAAGCAGATCGCTCCCTAAATTTATAGTTTCTGGATGAAGGTACATTCAGTTATGGCTGAAACTTGAAAATATGGAGTAATATTTTGTAACTTAGGTCTTGGACTTTAAAAACATCACTTTACCTTCTAGTGAACTCTTCCCTCATGGTTAAAATTATGCAGCAATGTAGTATACCTTTACATCTTTGAGAAATTATATGTCCATAAACTTCATGTGAACCTAACACAGACATGAACCTTAGCCTTGTATTGCTTATGAAAGCTTACAGGAACTTGTTCACCTGAGTCTTGCCCCCTGAAGCTGCAGAAAGTTTTAGTTTCCATTACTTTGAGAAAGCACATTCTCAACATTACATGCATTGAATAAAGTGTTTCCATTAAAAATGTTTGAAAATATATGTTTAACAGGATCTGTCATTTTTATCTTACTGCATAATACCAACCAGAAGAAAAGCAAATGCCTCAAAGTCTAAATCCTGTATTATTTTAAAAGTAGCTTGGATGGTGTTGCTTTATTTCATTACCACTGCATATCTCCATTGATGGAAGTATCTCAACCTCTCTGCCTGTGATGTCTTTCAGCTCTCACACAACATGAGCAAATGAACCATAATGAATCCACTGAGAAAAGTGGGTACTCTGGGAAAAGTAAGTGTGACTTTCCACCATCCTTCTATTGATAACCATCTTTTGCTACTGGACAAACCATTTGGAACCCAGCAGATCTGGGTAAGCGGCAATCAGGACTCCTTTCAATTTGATGGAGTAAACACCTCCAGAAATTCCAAAAGCAATCCAATAACTCATTACAGATTAATAGCAAAAATGGCAATGCTGAAGAATTAAATCAGTCTCCTAGCAGAAATTTAAAAATAAGTGAGTAAATAATTGATTGTATTAGAAGTGTGGAAGCAATAGTTAGAAGGCAATAAAGCCTCCTAAAAGGAAAAAAAAAACTCCTGATCCAGAATCAAAGTAACAAAGAAATTCATTCCAGTTACGTAAATTACACTGGCATGCGATAAGTCAGGCACAGGAATAGTCATCACTTTTAGTAATTATTTTCACTTCAACAGACAGCTTTCTTATTAATGTAGCTATTTATAAACTTAAAATATAAACAAAAATATTACGTCATCCTCAAAGGGTATTATTTCATTACTTCTCAAGAGAAAGCCTCTTCTAAGGAGCTAGAAAATGAATAACTTAAGAAACAATGGGGAAAGAATAAACACATGCAGGATAGGATAGGGTGGAGCAATGTTTAATATGTTTTACTGATAGCTTTTCTTTTTTTTTTCAATGACGTCTGCTAGACAGAGACAGCCCCCGCTATCTCCATTAACATGGAGCTAAATTAAGTAGCTAAAAATAAGACTTCTGAATAGAGAAAGTAAAATCACTGTTACTTTCTTACCAAAAGCCAAGATTCCACAACAATCTTCAGATACTCATTTATTTTCCCCCAAGAACAAAAGAGATCCAATGATTGAGACATCCTTAATATGACTTATTCCGCTTGTTTAAATTTGCAACTACAATAGAACAATTTCCCTCAGATGTCCACCAGTATTCTGTTACGAATCTCCTTGGATTTTCTCTACTTCAGTCTTTCATTACCACCTTCCTCCTTTCCCTTCAAATAATGTAAATAACTAAGAGCTATGGCTAGATCCCAGCTTCAGGAGCTGGTGTCACATCTGTTCAGCAAAATATCAAGGTTTTTCAAGCCTAGAAAGTGCTAAAAGCAGTGAAATAGACTTCACATTTGAAAAAAAAAAAAAAAGAAAGAAAGAAAGAAAGAAAAAAAGATGGTTCTACATAATGCTATTCATTTCTTATAAGTAGGCAGGTTATCAGACAAGGACAACACCAGAAAAAGCTTCCATGGGCATCTAGTTTGCAGCAATGATTTTATTTATGCTTATATATGCATTTATGTGTATACAATCAAATATATACATGTATAGATGCATGTGTATTCTATGTGCAGACTATTCTTTTAAAGACACCATTTTTATGCTGTGAAGTCACTAATGTTGCAATCACTACTTTTGGTTCTAGCATCTCATGAGAGCATCCTCTGAGAGCACCCTATTTGGGTGTTCCTCCTGCTACACCAAAAAACGTATTCTATGAACTAGGGGTTGTCCCAGAAGCTGATTTGTCTGGGGGCCCATCCTTAATTTTAGCAACCTATCTGATTTGGGTGGGGTCCAGAAATTCTCAAATTTTAAAACTCCTCTAGACTAAATAACAGTAGTTTTTGAGACAGCTTGGTGTCTTTCTTCTCACATGATAAAAATGTTTTTAAGTAACATCAGGGCAGGCTCTTTTCATTTGCCAAAACCATTGATTTGGGGGCCATCATTTTCTGCTATCTTTGAAGACTTGAATCACCTAGTCTTAATTAAATACATAGATTTTTTTTCCACCAGTATGACAGTATAGATTACAACAGTGATTCAACGCAAAAAATGATCTGAATGATCATAACCAGTTAGCAAGGAGAGTTTTTACCACAATAGAATCATAGAGTGGCTTGGCTTTGAAGGGGCCTCAAGGATCATCAAGTTCCAACACCATTGCCACAGGCAGAGTTGCCAGCCACTAAGTCAAATACAAGATCAGTATCACAGTAATAGCAAAAGTTAAATTTTTTTAGTACCAAATAAATCTTCAGAAGGCTGAAAACTGTATTTGGCCTTTTAGTCTCCATTTGTCTCCTAGATATAAATACAGTTATAAATAAAACAAAACTTTCTCCCCCAACTATAAAGCCCTTGATTTTAGTAGGAAAAAAATTAAAAAACAAAAAAGCTATGAATGCAGATTATTCCCTCTATTCTTCATTTTTTAAGTTGTATGAATATTTAGCTGGGCATGGAGTGAGTTTCCAAATCCGGTATTATTTTAAGCCATTCTAAGAGTGAAAGTTGTACTGTTCTTGCACCTTTAGGTGAGTGGGAAAAAAGAAAGAAAAAACCCAACAAGGCTTTTAATTTGCAGACCCTTTTCAGTACCTGATCTCATTACTACTTGCTATTCAAAATACAACTGTCCATCAGGGCATTTTTCTTAAACCTTTTAATGTACAGCCCCAAAGAGCAAATCTAACTCTTTATTCATGACTGGTAACATCAAGCTCTTCACTGTGACACAGTTTGAAATAAGGAAGTTCATTGGCCAGTTTAATCTAGCATTTAAAGGCAGCAAGACTAATGAGAGCTAACCTCTATTACTGTCTTTGCTTCTTACCACAGTTCACAACTTTAAAGTCATAATTTTCCTTGTTCATTGGGAAACTCTGAAGAAATTAAGGGGTATACACCCACTAGTCCCCCAGAATATACAAAAATATACTCTCATCTCCACAGGACTGTCACCTCTGCTTCCTTCTTCCTCAGTTTTGCCATCTGTAAAATGTACAAATAGTATTTATCTAACAGCAGGATTTGAATGATTAGTACCTTAGAGTTATCCGACTTACTAAATGCAGAGAAGTTGTATAATGTATCACATTTTTCCTCCATTCTGAGCAAGTAACATGACTCAGGATGATTATATTTAAGAAAGATACCAAACAAGCAGCTTATTTTGGACTAAACTGAAATTATCAGAGGCATATTCAGATGTATCACTGAATCTTTATATTATACTGAAAGGAAAAAAACAACAACTTTGTTTCAGTGGAATTATGTGTTTTACTCAACCAAAAATTGTTTAGTTTAATACCAAATTTTAGCTTTTTTTTAGCTTCCTTTTTAATTTGCATTGCACTTGAAATGAAAAATGCAGTTGTGCAACTGTATGTTGCAATGAAGTTGGAATGCTTCATTTAAAACTGTCGAAACAGTCTTTCTATTCTTCCATTTTTTTGCCTAATTGAGAATATTCACAAGATGCCACTCAAATCAAGTTTTTCCAGATGTTTCTAGCAAAGGTGCTACACTGAAAGACTATTTTGCTTAGTCCAGCTGGCTAAATGAGTGTAAAGCTAAATATAAAGGCAATATTGCTTCAGACACTCCTAACTTACACTCTCTTCAATTCTTGGGAAGACAATCAAGCCTTAACCTGCATTCCATATTCCACATTTCTCAATCTATGTTGCATGCTTTCCATGATCTGCTGACTACCATGGAAATGACCTTAGAAATACCAAAACCTTTTCTTGCCAATTAGTTATATTGATTAGGTCAAGACCCATCTAAAAGCAAGAGCAGCAGGCCTCCCTCAATTGCAAGGATGATAATGTGCTCACTCAAGGTAGCTTCAGTTTTCAGAGGGCCTGCCACACTGATGAGGACCCAGTGTCTACATGATATATATTTCCAAGGTTTTACTGCACAGTAGCTTTAGTCTGGTCCCAAAGGAGCAAATACCCATTAGTGGATGACATGAAGTAGGTACACTCCCCAGCTGCATCTTCCAATTTATTTTCACTCAAAGAAGAACTATGGGAATTCTTTGTGATTGTAGTATGGTGTGAACACAGTCAGTAGATAGATTTAAAAATATATTTCTGATCAGAATTAAAATGTTAATGTAATTATGTCAAAGAAAAGATACTATAGTAGACTGTCAATCAGCTTGGTTTAGCAAGGTCTTGAAGTTACTCCTTGCAAGAAAAGCATGATTTTTTTTTATTTTTTAATTTTTAATTTTTAAAACAAACTCTTGCTTTACACAGAAATGTTTATTGCTATTTTTTTTTTACATGGATAAGAGCAGGTCACACTAGACATAATAGATGTAACAGAAAATAATTTATAAGGAGAAGTATTTGTTAAATGGTATAACTACTAAATGTATTTTATGAAATATTTGCTAGTTTGAGGTTTGCTTTTCTTAAAATAGTGGTGGTAATAAAAGTTTTCTAGAATGCTGGCAAGCAAGCTACCAGATATTAATAGATGTTTAAAGGTTACAAAGACACACATATTTATACATCTTTATTTTTTAAAGATATGTTATAATCAAACAAAATGTTTAAAATACATCAATCACAAGATCCATAATACAAGCTGAATACAAAATCTAGCCTAGTGACAGGAAGATTTTTTTCTTGTTTTTCATTTTATTTTTGCAACTGAAACTTCTACTCTGTCTTGCCCCCTCCTACTCATGGAAAAGGTAGTGTATTCTCCAAAATCAACTTAAACCCTCCCTTCATCACCCCTTTATTTTTCTCCCCCCAGGCTAAAATTCTACATCTGCATTTTTTGGTACACCAAACTGCTATACTTTTCTCCACTTTCTTGGTTCCACAGTAGCCCTACTATTTGTTATTTGAACATAACTATTGGAATTTTTAACCACTGAGTATCTTAAGTAAAAAAATGTGAATGAGAACTGTACATGCAGAAGTATGTGATTCTGGAGTAAGGAAGGTAGAATACAGGTATCATGTTTCTCTTGTCAGAATGCATTATTAGTTCAGCTAGAAACAAACTTTTTTTCTGTTTCTAGATCTCACTTCAAATTATAGACTTGGCTTGATAATATCCAGAATTAATACTACTTGGTTAAGAATACGTAATACGGAATATTTGAATCTTACCTTGCACTTCACGATATATAAATAGCAGCTAATACTAATAATGTTTTTCTAGAAGCTACAGTCGGCATCTGTGATCAGTGCAGTGTCATTTATTTCCTATAAAAGTGGCTAAATACCTATCATCTGAGCCACTTTAGATTGCATTGGCAATACAAAATACATTATAAGGAACAATCATGCTCTGAAGGGGATGGATTACATAGTTTATTGGGTTTATTCAATCTATAATTTCCATGATGGTTTTTTGAGCAACTTACTCTGCAGTAATCTGTTACTCCACACTAGAAATGGATTTAGAGCAGATCTTTCTCCACAGGTGGCATTTCCCAGTAGTGAATTCTGCCATTCAATTACATAATCAGGATAATTTCTTCATGTTAAAAAAAGACCTCGTGAGTGGCACATAAATTACCACCGGATTAAATTAGTACTACTGCCAGGATGTTGAGATTTCTCCAGTTGACAGACAGCACAGTACTGGCAGGGATGATGAGAAAACATGTCAGAGGTTTTTCAAGGTTACTATTTTACCTCTTTACAATGGCTTCTGCCTGTTTGTTTTTCATGGTAATGTGTGTTTCAAGTGTCTTTCACAGTATCACACTCAGAGCCACCACAGGAGAATTTCAGTGTAATTACCTTCTGGGTAGAAATGTTAATCTTTGCTGATAAATGACCAGTTGAATTAAAAAGAGGAAAGAAAGAAAAAACATTGTGACACTAAAATATATACGTATATATATGGTTCTCATGTAGTAAGACTTTTGAGTCTAACCAGAGCAGACCGAAAATATGTAGATCATCTCCATAAAATTTCAAAAATTTACAGTTGCTCCTGGGGAAAACCTTACGCTCTAACTTCACTAGTACCATTGGTAACAGTACTGCACATGGAGGCTATAATCCACTACTTATTACACAGCGCCGAACACACATTAGCCTGACCTGGCCACAGCAAGATGTAACTGTACCATGTTCTCTTATTTGTATAATGAGAACACTTTTTGCAATGATTCTTTGTCACCTACTCCACAGTGTGTACTCAAGTTTGTATCTGAAGAAGAAAGACACATCAACACAGTCTTTCCTCATGACATCTCTAGTTAGGTTTTTACTTTAACTGTTTTTTGAGACCATGGAATTCAGACTGCTGCAAATCTGCCCATTACACACACACGCGCGCGCGCGCACACACACACACACAAAGTAACATAGAAAGCCTAAATCACTGACCTCTGTTATAGCTTTTTAAAACCATAATCTATGCATTTAATTATACAGTGAAGAAATGGGACATGTGAGACTTCACTTTTATTTTCTTGTCCCCAGAACATTTTAACAAGTTAATTTAATAAATCAGTACCTGTTAGGACCCTTTGGAAACTTTGAAGTGGAACAAAAGACTATTCTTTGAGCCCAAGTGTTTCCTTTGAAAACATTCTGGATTAGACAGACTTTTTCAGAATCTAGCTCATATTCCTTGTCTGTAGAGTAGACTCACCAAGCAAGTTCTCTGAAGCACCCTTGTCCCTAATTTAAGGACATATTCAAAAGGGAATTGCCTGTGGACTGGGACATAACATTTCACAGATCCTCTATGATTCAACAATTTACCTTTCAACATACAACTCTGCAGATCTTCTCTATAAAAGCAGTCAGTTTTGTTTCATGCCTTTCTTTAATAACACTTCATACTGCACAGAAAGAAACTTTAGTTAACAAACAGTTAACTAACACATTAGTCATACAGGAAATTGCTTCCTAGATTTAGGTAGACTAACATTATGAAGGACAGTAAATGCATACTATGGAAACAGGTTGGTTTTTTGATTTTGTTTTGTCAGTAGGGACAGTTATTGTTCAGCTCTCTATCTATTAAAAAGAAATTTTAGAAAGATGGTAACACATTGAATGGAAAAGAAAGATTTTTACTGCTGTACTACAGCAAGCACTGGACAAATATCAGGACAAGATACTGACCAAAGGTCAACACAGTTCTGAGAGAAAGTAAGAGCAACAAAGAGTGCACACGCTGTGGAAGGGCTGAACTCATAAGGTACAATTTTTATATCCTTAGCCTTTCTCTTCATTTTCAGAGTTACATATTATTTTCTACATAATTCAAGTGATGCTTCTAGAAATTTTCAGAAGAAAATGGAAAATGTTAGAATAGAATTTAACTGATATAACAGTTAATTATATTTTTTAAGCCTATTTATTTCTTATTCTGTTTTCTCAAAGCAGTTTAGTAAAAGTATTTATGAACCCTTTACGTACATTTCAGTCTGATGTAAATATTTACTATTTAGGTAGTCTGTTAGCAGTTATTACCCACTTCCTGCTATTGAGTACATTAGTAATATTCCTTCAGCATCAAAAACACAAATAATATTTCCATTCATATATGAAAACCCTTGCTTATTTGTAAAGCTCAGTGGTAGTAGGAAAATGACGTACTCTTCAAACATTGTAATGAGCACAATATAAGTTGTAGGAAAATTATGAACATATGGGAACCTAACCACCACTGAGATTAGGACTTAATGTACATGAAGTCTTGCTCCCACTGAGTTTAGTAAAGGATTTTTAATATTTTGCAAGAAAATTCCCTCACTCCATTGATCTTCCATTGTGTGCTTCTGCACGTGCTGATTTTATGCCTATCAGGCAACAGGCACATGGGGATGAGTCAGTATACTTGAACAATTCCACAAGCTTGAATAAGAGTTTTCATCAGAATTCAACAAGAACAATTCATTCTCTCAGTCCATCATGTTCCATCACTTGTTGAAGTATATGCTGAGAAACAAAATTTAGGCAGTGCTTCAATTTAATTTCTCTGTTGCTTAACAAACTACCTATGTATTAATCTAAATAAAACGTACAAACTAGATAAGCACTTGCCAAATGGCCCAATAAAGCACATGAAAACAGTGACAAATAATGATTTATTTTCTCTCTGACTATCCACTAGTTATTTTTTTATTCAGTCGATTGACTTTTCTCATCATGCTAGTAATTGAAGTTCACTTTAAAACATGGTGTGTCTGAACATTTGGGCTGTCTGACTCAAAGAAAGAAAATAAAATTGATACTATGTGGTGTGTAAAAGTATTTTTGTGTAAATAAGAAGAAAAAAAGGCTGTGTGTGTGGAGGAGGTGGAGGGGAAGGAGTTTTTATCTTGTTTGGAGAGTTAAAATTTTCTTTTTTTTTTTTTTTTCCTGTCTTTATTTGAGGGGTAATTCTTTTTCTCATTGTCAAGGAAGATAGAGCAAGGCAGTAAGGCATCATAAAGATCAATTTTTCTTATTTTAAAATAAGTTTCTAGCTGGTTTTGAAGAATGTCAAAAACATTAATTTGGGATTCTACACAATGTATGATGCAAGGAAGTCTTGAAGTAAGAAAACTCTCAAAGGGTAGCTGTAGTCAGAATTTATGCTTGGTACTCGAATAACATAAACGTGAGGACTGAATAAACCTGTATAGAAAGTACTATGAAATGTGTACACCAGAATGAAGCTCACAATGAAAATACCTGGAGGAAGTATTTTTTGCTCTTTTCCTCTAAAAATTGGCATAGGATGTGGCTATTAATGACTTGAGCTTCCAAAAACATGAAATAGCAATTATTCAGTAGGAAAAATAAATATTTACATAGAATACAATAAATTCTAAGAACAGGGAAAAAAAACAACAACAACAAAAAAAAACATTAACTGTAGAGGAAAGAGCATCAAGAGAAAAAATGCTGTTCTCCAGCATTAATCACTTGGTCAAAATCATCTTCCTTGAACTTCACTGAATCACATTGCAGCCATCCTGAATACACTTGAGAAGACCTTACTTGTTCTTATATGCTTATTCATGCCTTTAGTGCCCAAAATGTCATCTACCTTAAAAAGATTAGCGTTCACACACATGTATATACATATTGAATCTTGCTGATACAGTAGACTCAGGAATGTTTATATTATGTATTCAGATTTTTACAACTTTATGGTCAGGATTGTATATATTTTCCATAAATATTGAGAAAAGAAATCAATAACCTTGATATTTGAAATAACTAGTGCATAAAACAATAGGAGGATGGAAGATATCTTCTTAGGCTGAAGTAGGTGACATTTCAAATATTTTTGACACTGAATCAAATCCTTTTCTCTGATAACTGGCATTGCCCTTAGCCTTTCTTTTCCTCCCTTAATATAAAGTAACATTATACTGGAATGTTTGTTACTTCTTATTTTCATTCTTTTCTTTGTGAGTTTGTGCATGCATCTGACTGAATCAAAGTATTCATCACCTCACTCTGTCCTCTGTTTAAGAATTTTATTTTGCTCCTACTGAAATCAAGAACATGATGTTCATTTCTTTTCATAGAAGACCAAGAGTGCAGTGAGCCATCTCATCTGCAGATACTTCTTTTTCTCTGTATTGGCAAATTAAAGGTATTACCCACAAATGTCTTCATTAACATAAATATGAACTGTCCTTTGTAAAGTGGACAAAAAACACATCTTATGTGTTTCTTCAGTCTAATTCTACTTTTTGATCTCACAAGTTGACTAAGAACTACACTATCACACTATTCTTTTAAGTAAGTCCTATTGTTAAGGTCAATTTCTGGTGACTAGGATAAAGGTTATCCCAGATACTCTTTGTGAAAAAATAGCACAATCTGAAGTTTTATTCAGTCACATGAATATTAGAAATTTAATATGGAAAATAAGTTGGAAATTTTGTGTGTGTTTTTTTTTTTAAGTCGTTCTGCAGAAACTAAACATTGAATGGGAAATACATAGATCTCCCTGTATATCTTTATTAACCCATTGATCAAGTTCACTGATACAAAGACAGAAATCCTCATGAATTTGGCAGCACTCAACACAGAATCACAAGAGAGACTGACAGTGGAAGACATGCCTAACTCACATACTAAAAGCAAAATTAAAATCACTCCTTTAACAGACAATGTCCTCTTCTGTTCAGGATAGTGCTTGTCCAAGGACAACTATATCAGTTCAATAATTTCACAATCCAGAGCAATAATAGAAGGCACTTGCCTGAAAACATGCCTTCCTACTTTCCCAAGGTCTGCAAAGACTTTTCTCATGAGAAGAAAGAATGAGAATTACATAATATCTTAGGTTAGAAGGGATCTTAAATAACACCAACCCCCTGCCAGCGGCAGGGTAGAACACACTAGATGAGTCTACTCAGGGCTCCATCCAGCCTGGCCTTGGACACCTCCAGGGATGGATACCTAAATCTTCCTGGTAAGTTATTGATTTTCTTTAATTTCTACCTATCTCATGTACTAACATACTTTAGAAAAATTGTAGAATATTATTATGAATCATTCAGGGAGGATCTTCAAGTCTTTTTCACAGATTTCAGCTCATGTACAATGCATCTTCTTACAGGTTACCCCCAGATGTTCAAAGTCCCAGTAAAGTTTGTAATTTTACAGCCTCTCTGTTTGCAGTAATTACACAAGTACAAGCTTTCTTTCCTTCAGGATATTATACAAAAATACTTAAAATCTTGCAATAGCATGTAATTTAAATAGTCTTCATATTTCATTCACTTCTAAACTAGTAAGCAGAAGTCTGAATCTGAAATTCTTTATTGTTTTGAGTCAAAGACACAGCACATTATTGCGTGCTTCTCTCCAGTGGAAAACACTGCTTGCACCTAACTTCCTAATTAATTACTTTCACTTCATTGCAACAACATTTCTGTCGTAAGGATATGCAAGCAGATATATACATTTCATTTTTGTGTGATCTATTGTGTTGTATATTTTTGCTACATTTATGGGCCTGCTTTAATATCTATATTACTGGTCTGGTTTATTTGTTTCTCTCTTATAAGAAAAAGAAAGAACTTCAGGCTAAAATACTTATCACATGAACAATTTATTTTAGTAAAAGAAGAAATAAAAAATTCTCAAACTGTCACATTTAGATTCATTTTCCATGGAACATATTACTTAAGAGAAGGTGGGGTTACTGGATGGAAGGGAAATATTCATACGATAGAGATACATACACACACTATTTAAACACAGCTGACTGTTGTCAGTGGAACTCTAATATCTCCAGCACTGGGATTGTGCTTAGGTTGAGTTTGTTCGATGTACACAAAATGTTAACACACATAAATTGTAGCCTATTGAAATGAATATTGTACTATTTAAGCTTTTAAATAAATATAATTATCTCTGTATTCCAACACTTTCCTGTGTTTTGTTAATTATGTTTGTTTCAAAAAAATAACATTTCTTCTAAATAAAGCATTATTTAAGAATTAAAGCAAGTACTAGAATGCAGATGTTTTATTTATTTATTGCAGAGGCTGTTGTGCAGAAATGTTAAAGCCAATGAATGTAAAGTTTTAGGAAGAAACTGTTGCGCTTCACATGAAAATGCAATACTTCCTTTCTCTAACCTGTAGCAAAACTCCCCATCATCCCAGTAGTGTAGTAGCGAGTCTATCAAAAACCACAATCCTGCATTACACGTCTGCACAGAGAATATTTCAAAGGTCTTAGAACACCCTCAGCATTTCTCTGAGAAACAGGTAAACCTAACACATCTCCTCCATTGTCTAAATAGCAGGAGGCAACTGAAAACACCTTCATTTAGCAGCCCAGTAGGACAGCCATGGTGTAGATGCAGGTGAGGGAGATTCTGAAGGAGAAGCTGAGGCATGGATCACTTACAAACAAGTGAGGAGAAATCTGCCTTCAATGCAATGAGGAAATCATCAGTAAAAACAAGTAACTGTTTGTTTATTTGTAAATAAATAAATTTGTAAGCCTGCAATCTGATAATAGAAAACATACATACTTTTCCCAGCCCGATATCATTGAACTGCCTCAAAATATATAAATAAATAAATAAAAATGGATGAAGAGAAATACTAATATTGTAGGCCTGATTCAGGGTTTTTCTAAAACAAACTGCCAGTCTGATGGTAATAAAAGATAGATGCAGCCAGATAATTTCCAGCTTTGCATGGCCTTTCTTTCTCCTCAGGGATATAAGCAAGCCTTTTGCTCATATTCAATAGTAAAAACAAAGACAGCTGAAGCAATCTCATTGTGAGGAAGCAAGTGACTCAGATGAATTTAATCAATTGAATTGGGTTATAGTGGGATAGTAAAACCTTTTCTAGAGGGTCTTTCCAAGGACAAACAAAGCAATTCGCATTTAGCTCAATACCATTCACTTATACAGCAGGAAAAAATAATTACTCTATTGCAGGAATGGGAGGTGAACTTTAATAGCTTAAGTTATTTTGTAGGTCAGATAAGTTGATAACTGTGGTTCTTTTTGACCTTACAGCCTATAAATCTGTGCTTTAAGTTGTAGAGGACCCATTCATTTTTTATACACATGGTCTAAAAGTAGAACACTCTCTGCAAATTTAGAAATTTTTTTCTCCCTAGTAAGTACAAGATGGCAGACTCCACTTACCACTTTTTTAAATCTCCAATTTCATTTCAGACAGAGTGTGAACAAATAATTTGTTTATGCCCTCAGGCTAATTGTGATTTTAAAAGGTTTCTACCACCTTTGAATTGTTTTCCAGTAGATTTAGGAGTTACTTTTAATGAGCTGTTCATTAATTTTTACAGCACATACTGTATGACAAAAAATAAATATGTAGCACTAAACAGTGATAGGTTCACATCAGTTAAGTATGATAACAAAGAAATGATGAATTATGCAATTTGGAAACCTACAAAACAGCGAAAGTGATGATTTAAATTTCCCTGACAACACTTTATGAACTAATCATAAGTCGTAAAGATAAAGACTTCTCTCTTAATTCACCCCTGTGAAAATACTTAGCAGAACTCAAATTCTTTGACTAGTCAAGGATAATCAGAGCCAATGGCCAGACTATGTTTATTTTTATAGATCAGTTTTCCAATTCAGAATGTCTACTGCCTTGCAAAAAAGTGTAATTTACTAGAAATATTTCCACAGGAAACAAAAGAAAGAAAGAAAGAAATCAAGTGCAAAAACAGTGTCACCTAGTGTTCACAACACCATTTTTTTTTTATAATCAAAATGACAAATTATTTTTCTGGAAGTTGACATATTTCTTTGGGATGAATGGAGTATTCCTTGTTTCACTGGATGGACTTGGGTATATCACATATGATTTCTTCATGCTAAATCACTTTACCGTTGATTTGGGGATAATTTGTTTCTTCAGGTTCCTTCAAATTAACTCTTTTAATACCAAACATGTTCTCTCACAATTCACTGCAAAAGAATTATAAAGAGACTGAAAAGAGACCCCCCAAAAACATACAAAAGACAAAAAGTTTCAAATATCAATAGCAAAAAAAATATGGATTTTTTTTTTCTTCAGTTTTACCTGTGGTGAGTATACTGAGTATATATATATATATATATATATACTATATATATACAGCTATTACCTTCAAACACTGTAACATAATCATGATAATTGATATTATGTGTAAAAGCCAGAGGTCAAAATGTTTGAAAGGAATGCCTCACTCCACTAAATCAATGTCTTAGAAAATATTATACCTCTTTTCAAACGCAACTAGGAGTTTCCAATCAATAGTGTCTGTACATATTTCCTCAAATCAGCTAGAGATGTTGCCTTCTTCATAGTAACGAAACAGTGTTTTATTTCTGCCACATATTGCCTTCAGATCAAAACTGTTTCAATTGCATCATCAACTAATTTTCCAGGCCCAAACTACTAGCAGCAAAAAGGAATCTACCAAATCCCATGTAAATTATACTGCTTCAGAGAAAATCTGAACTAGAAATAATTATTTCTATTTTTTTTTAAATAGGGATATTTACAATTTCATGCATGCTGTAATGTGTTTAAAGCTTTTATTCTTGACTGTGAAAACAGTAAAATAAAAGTGCAGGCAAGAGAAAATCTAGTGGTTTATTTGAATTAAAACAATGGTGAATTCCATTTATTTGAAAACAGAATCCCACTGATGTATGTATCTAGTTATTCTTGGTTACACTCCATTGTTGATAAGTTTGGTAACTTGTATGTTTAGTGGTTCGTATTAGTCAAAATATGTCGGGTACTTCAAATTAACTACTACCTGGAAAAACAAACAAACAAACAAACAAAAAAAAAAAAAAAAAAGCAAAACAAAACAAACCCAAAACCTAAATCCAAAGAAAATCTAACTGAAATGTCAATGAAAAGAATTATGAAAGATGAAGATGTTTTATATCTAGTTATTTTCAGGTATAATTATGAGACCTGAAAAGAAAGTTGAAAGGAATATAATTATTTAAAGATGTGTTTAGATTTGACGTACAAAAGAGCTGCATTCTGAAGAGCTATTCATCAGCAGAACTCAACATGATTGCCACTGGTTTATGAAAACATATTCTGTATTTGTAGAACAGAAAGGAACTTTCTACATAATGTTGGGGTTTTGTTTTGGTTTTTGGTTTTTTTTGTTGTTCTTTTTAACCAAAACCTTCTGTCCCATGACTGCAACAAATTACTTATTACTTTGTTGAATATTACAAGCAGCATAGCTTTCCAACAACAGTAAATTACTGCAAATACCTGATAAATCCTTATTCAGATCCACCTTTGAGGATATTCTGTATCCTTCCAGCAGAACAGGCTGTCTTTAAGACCAATACTCTGCATCCAGCACTATCTGTTGGTAGCTCCCTTTACTCTTTTTTTCCTTTCCCTGTCAATCCTGTGCACCAAAGAAAGTAAAAAGAACATTACTTCAAATACTTTTCGTGTCAATTAACCTCGTCAAATAGGGTTGCTTTATTGCCTACTATCATAATTTATAAAGATTTAGTCAAATCTAGATTTTATTTGGTTTTGGACCTTTGGATCTTTTAGATTCATAAGCCTGAAGGAATGTTCTTTCATAAGAGATGATCAAAGGTAACGACAAATAACCAAAAATTCTGGCGCTTTATTTTGCAATACATACATTTCTGCAATGAACGTGGATTCATTTTGCTACATAATCTTGTGCATTTTAATGGAAACTTATTCTGGAGGCCACTGAAATTAACTGCAAAACTAAACACAGTAGAAAACCAAAAATGCTGTACAACTCAATATATGAGAAATTTGTTATGTTCATCACAACCTAAAGTAGCAGGAGTTCATGATTTAGCAGAAGCCTAAAATTGCTACAAACCAGAAAAAACATCCTTCTAATTTTCTTATTTGAGCAGACCAGAAAACAAGTTTTCTGAAAAACTAGATCTTAAGAAATGTGGCTCATTTAAAAATAATGAAATTACATTCAAATACAAGACTCTCAAGAAAACACTGCACCTATTATTAGCACTTGCTCTTGTATAGCAATATATATAAATATATTTATATATATATATATATATTTATATATATATATTTATATATATATATATATATAAAAATAATATATATAAATATATATATAATATATAATATATATATATATATATATATATATTTATATATAGCAATATATATAAATAGCCTTGCTATTGAAATAACCTTTCATCATGAATTATTCATCATAACACAGAATTTCAAGTTTAGAAGTCTGCTTCATTTTCAGAGTTTGTAGAAAGAAAATGATAGGAGATGGAATAGTATTTTGTGGGATAGCTTCTCCTGGAACATTTCTTAATAGAGTTCAGATTCTGGATGAAACAACAGTGCCAGGCACACACAGTCTTTCTTGAATAGCTGTGTAATAATTGATAATAAACTTAGTAAAATTAAAAGAAATACAAATTAAACCTGAACAGGGTGGATTGCCTCAAATATGTACTGCACTGTTCTGAGAATCTGAGTTCAGGCAAAGTTCAGTGGCTAACTGCTTCAGTGAAGTAAAACATGGGTGTGGAATCAAGCTTACATTAGCTGAAAGCTACCAAAGATATCTTGTGGCTTCTAAATTAATGTGATTTAATATATGTACTATACTAAAAATATGAACAATGGATATGAGCTCAGCATCTTGCTGTGTGCATTCCACTCCTCCATAGTAATTTAAGACATGTGAAGATAACTCTCAGAAGATACCCTTTCAGGCCACAACGTCTTCAAGAAAGATAACAAAAACCAAACATACAAACATCTCATGTGAAAAGTATAAATAATACCTTTGAGCTCACATAATTCAAATTCGCATTGTGTGCTACTCTCAACAACATAGTGAGTATATTTGTATAGTTCAGAAAATGTTTAGGAAAAAAAAAACCTCAAAGAACTTTAGAGTAATCTATTTAAATGCTTTTTTAATTTTTTTCTTTTTGATTCACTTATTTAGTGATTATCATCTTCAGCATACAACCAAATGGGTAACAATTAGTATTTAACAAGGAATACGTAAGTTTTCTAAACTTGTTTTGCCTAGCTTTGAGGAATTTACCTTCAATACCTCGAGTTTGGAACAGGGCAAAGATATATTCTTGCCCTCAGGAAGATCTGAGAACCACCTTCGGGACTTCAAGAGATAGATACTGTTGAAAATATTTAAATGATAGGCCACCTTGTATTTACTTAAAATTCTAATTTGTTACTCTCTTCCCCTTTGCCCTAGAAAATAAAATATACATTCACCACCTCAAAGCTTGTTGTAATTTACACTTTAATAACATTAGAAACATGGTCTGCTTAATTCTAACACTAGTTATGACTGATGAACCCAAATTCCCTACTATACCTTCAGGGAGAGAAATGAAACCTTATCTGAATGATGTAGAATTGCTCTCCACTAAAGCAGGCAATCATCTTTTGTGCTAATTAAAGAACATTCCTCTCATCCAGGGCTGCCAGAGGGATTTTGTATAGAGAAAAAAACACATTAAATTTACTTCAGTATTGTCATCCTCCCTTCTGGCTGCCAGTTCCTCTTCCCAGACATATTCACCAATTCATCCATGGTTTCATAAAGTTTTATTTGAAGGTGACAGTTTGAATTTGTAATGGTTTGTATACATAGTGTTCTATTGTTCTGACGTTGTTGACATAAGCTCAAAAGATTTACAGGAGTTAAAATTGAGAAAAGATTTTTAATTAAAGAGAGAGAGAAATATATCAGCATTGTACATGAAATGATTTCTATTTTTTTTTTCTCAGAATCAACATAATTGCCAGAAAGAAGGAAAAAATATAAAATAGGTTAATTTTGCATTTTTATCTTTCAATTTTGAAGAACATAATGAATAGCAAGATGTGCTATGATCAGAGGAATAAATTAAGTCTCATTTTCTAATTATTTTTGTGTGTGTGTGTGTGGTTTTTTGTTGTTGTTTTTTAATTTGTTTCTCTGCTACAATAATTTCAACAGTGTATCTGACATTTTATTTGCCTTCAACTGTTCTAACTTCTCTGATTCCTCCATTCCGGAATTCTTCTTATTTCACAGGTCCATGAATTCTCCCAACGGTACAGTAATATGCTTTCTACATCCTCAAATAATCTGAAAATAAGTAGATCATACTGATTTTACTTTTGATTGGAGAATATTTTAAGCAGGTCCTCTGAAATCAGACTATTATTTCTCATATTCATCTTTTCTGCCTATCTAACATTTTTTTACAGTATTAGAGAATCCAGAATATTCCATACTGTAATATTTCCTGTACATTTTTTTTAGTAAGGACTGAATAAAAATTTCAAAATTTATTAGAGTAGAACTGATAGATGGAAAAACAGGGTTGGGGAAAAAAAATAGAAAAAAATTCTTTAAGAAGTTAGTTTCAAATGATCTCTTCTTCACGAATAGAATATTTCACTAAGAAATAGGAATCTATATATTTTTAATGAAAAATTATTTTCCCCAAAATGATTGTATTCCTGAGAGAATAAAACACGTATACTTCAAAACTGCTTTTGAAAGAAAACTGGTTGTTTCAAGTGGAGATATATGTTTGAACATTGCTTAGTATGAAACTTCTGCATTTTTAAAAATATATATAAATTATCAGTGAAGATTTATTAACATATTTTTGGGTTGGACTGAAATAATGTTTGCAAAGGAACTTAGATTTTTACTGATGTTCTTTTTCCTCTGTAGAGTGAATCATTGAATGTATCAAAAGTAGAACATAAAAATAATTGTGAGGGCCTTCAATTTAAACTGGCTTGTTCTCCATTTTCTTTTGCAGACTGGGTCAATATGTTTATTCTTGGGAACTGTGTTCTACTGCAGAGAGCAAGTTATTCTTTTTGTGGCAAGACCATCTGGACATCCATCATCGTGTCAGCCCTTGGCTTTACTCAGCTGCTGACTATTTTCCTGCCTTCTTCAGTAGAGTGAGTTGACATATTCTAATGCAGTTTCAAGGGAATCCATCAGCTATTATATTTGTTGTATTAATAATGTTGTTTGCAAGTGTTTGTTGTTTGGTTGTTTTTTTTTTTTTTTGTTTGGTTTGGTTTGCTCTGTTTTGTTATTTGTTACTGATGTTGTTCTTTTTTAAATGAATATCTAAGTCTTCTCTAGCTGAATAGATAGCGATTGCTTTTGCTGCATACAGTAGCAAGTTCTTCCTACTTTTGTGCACTTTTCCATATCTTTTATTATCCATTCATAATCTTCTTTATTATCACACTGACTTAAAAAAATGGGTTCATAATAAAGGCTTCTGCCTACTCAGAAACCTTTCTGACTGTTTTTATCTACTGAAGTCAGTCAGTTTTACCAATGATATCAACAAGAGTAGAACACCTCTGTGTGCTATTTACTATTTTTTGCTTGCTTTGAGTTAATAAGATTTACAGAAGTGATAAGATTGTTAAAATTATAAAATTGCTTCCTTACCTGGTACTGCTTTGAGGAAATGTTATCAAAAATGCTTTCAGCAAATTCTATTTTTTCAAGATTTTTACTGGAATAAAAACAGGTTTTATCTGAACCTACTCTGGACTGATTAAGAATTTAACACATCTGTGTTATCAACCTTCTGCATCTTTCTATCTATTTTCAGTTCATAGAAATTAAAAAGATTGAGGCCTTTTATAGCTTACACAAAAACCAACATTTTCTGTTTGGAGGGATGAAAATTCCTTTTTTTTTTTTTTTCCTTCATTCATATGGTATCTCCTATTGCAGAGTTCAACTTCCAGCTTTCAACTTTAAACAAACTCCAAAGCAATAAGTGAAATTCCACACAAATCAGCCACTTTTGCCTTTATGAAAACAAAGAATATTAAACCTGCAATTTTTCTTTGGAGGAGGGGAATTATTATTTTTGAATAATGTGAATAATGTAGTCATGTTAACATCTTTGTTGATGTTGAAATGGAGATTTCTACCTAACTCAATCTCCAGCAAGGCAGGTAGCTACAGGGGTGG
This sequence comes from Alectoris magna, assembly GCA_030625065.1. Taxonomy (NCBI): domain Eukaryota; kingdom Metazoa; phylum Chordata; class Aves; order Galliformes; family Phasianidae; genus Alectoris; species Alectoris magna. Next base: position 18,445,185 of record CM060565.1, read on the forward strand.
GAAATTAAGCTGGACAAAATCTGAATTTCACTAGAACTTTACATAATGCCTCCAATCACATGACTGAGATTAAATACCCCAAACTTAGAAGGAATATAATTTCAGTCCAATTTAACATTGCAATTCTGACCTATTTTAAACAAGATTATTATGCATTAATGAAACTGGATACTGAAACATTGTATACATTTTGTCTTTTGGCATTTCTTCTCAAAATACTTCCATGGTTTTACTAGAAGCAATATTAAAAATTAGTGTCATGCAAGTGAAAAAGAGGGCAAATAAGGTATTCCAACACTTAAAAGCCCAGGAAGGATGGAAAATAAAGTTTCCTGGCTTTGGAAAGAGAGCAATGCATAATGAACTTTATTATATAATTATACTGCATGTATATTTTGTCCAGATCCTCAGTACACACCAAACTACTTCTAAATAAGAAAATATACACCTCTTCTAATTACATTTTATCATGGTCATTTTACAGTTGAATCTTTGGTTGTATATGTCTACTGATATAATTAGCAATGAATCCATCCAAACCCCTTGCTTCTTGTTTTAACTATGTCACACCTTTTATTTATCACATTGGCTGCTTTTTGCTGTCAACTCAAACATAGACTATTTTTTCTTCTCTTTTCAAAACTCTAATGATCAATTCTCAGCCCCTGTAACATCTCCTACTCAGTATTAGATCATTTATTTCTGTACAGTTCCATCATCATTATTTAGAAAAGATTTTCATCCTGTATGTTTGGACTTTTAATCCTGATGTTCCTTTATAAATGAGAAGATCTTGAAAAAGACGTAAAACCACCTCATTATCTACCTATCTATCTCATGTCTTGAGTGATATGGACATTTTAATAGAACAAGGGTTAATTCCTCCAGCTGGTACATGAATCTTGCCTTTGCTTAGCCTTGTCTGTCTTCATAAGATTTTAAAATACTATCTCAAAAATGTCAATACTCTTCATTGAGAAAATACAAAAATGAAATATTGTGACATTACTGTAACAAACAAATATTTTGATTCAGACAAAAGTATTTTCAAATTCAATCAACATTTACAACTATTCTTGCTGAAACTGCTCATTTGACAGAAGTAAGTAGTTCAATTCCACTCGTGACTCTCAGGTCTTAGTAAGATTTCTTTTAGAAAATGATAGGAAATTTCTAGTTATAAGGATAATTTTATTAGTCTCAGTGTTAGTTAATGAACTTCTCATTTTAAATCTAGCTGTCTAGATAAAAAAGATATCTCATTTTTAAATTACTCAAGAATTCACAATGTTTTGAGTGAATATGTTCTGTGAAGACGTACTAATCAATAGAGGGTTTTTTTCTGAATTAATTTCTTAAGTGGATCTGCATGAGATTTTATGAAAACAACTGTGTTTCTGCCTTTATTTTCATTCAGTAGACTAAGACTTCTATATGTCTATATGAATAACTATGTGTTCATGTATTATATTATGCATAAGCCTGATGGAGCTATATGTAACACATAAGAATAAACACAGTAAGTTGCATTCAGTATTTATTGTTGAAAAATTACCTTTGAACCATGTTGTTAAAATGTTGGTAATGTTTCTTTCCCATCAGATTCAGTTACCTCTTTGGTGTGTATTTTCTCAGAGAAAGTTTGGATAAATTCTGCATCTATTCTTATCATGCGTAACACTTAATTCTGCTTCTGTAAGAGGCTGTAATGAATACCAAAGAATCATTCACTTTTTACATTCTGTCTAATAATCTTATCTAATGACATCCACATTGTTATATATCATAGATTTGGCACGGACAAGGATTTCTATCCCTCAGAAGCTTCATGACATGATAAGCACAGAAAGCAAGTTATGTGATCGTGCTAACTTTTATTTGAAACACAAAAAGAAGATGGGATGTGAAGAGATTAAGGGAAGCCAGTTAAAATTCATTCAATGCCTTTAGACTATTTGAAAAGCAAATAAATGTGGGCACTTTACTGGAATAAATGATGAAAAATGGCATACAAAATAGTTGTGTTGCTTTTTTACATTGCCACTATCTTAATAGTATTCACAATACTGTTTATCAGTTTCATTAATTGAGTGAAAGAATTTGTAATATAGAACAGGTCTGCAGTTCAATAATGCAGCCCATGAAATGCTACAACTTCAAAAATCACCAGAGAATCACAACAGAATATAGGCTATGCAAGTTTTGCAACTGAGCAATAGACGTGTAAACAGCCTAACCACTTTAATATAGAAATCAGATAGATAGAAAAAAAGAAAGAAACAAAACAGAGTAACCCAACCATATGAACTTTAAAAGTTGTTATTTTCATTATTATGCCTCTACTAGTAGAGACATGTTTTTTGTTCCATGCATATACACAACTGCTTTACAAAGGTAAATAAATAAATCCTTAAATCAGAATTCCTACTTCAGTGATTTATTGTCTGCAATCTAGGTCTCGTATTAAAATTAGTATCATAAATCATGGAATCAGTGTAAGTTTTCTGTTAAATAAAAAGTATAGCCATCAAAATAAATGTATCAGCCTACAAGGAATCCCATCGAAATGAGTCTGTGGCCACGATTACGTGCCTTTGTCTCGCTCCAATTACTAGGGGGAGAGGAGGACGGCGAGATTAAGGCACACCAGGTCAGATGTTTGCCTGACCAGTTTACTACAAATTCTAATTGCTTTGGGAGATGGAAAAGGGAAAATGGATAATAGAATAGGAAGAAAAAGTACAGGGTCTTTGAGAAGTCAGAGATTGCCACCACTGAGATTCCAGCATTGCTCCTAGTTTGTCCGATGGTCCTAGGATCTCATTCCAGTCACCACGGAGGATGGGAAAGCCGGGAAGCTTTGCACCATAGCAAGCCCCAGGGGATTCTTTCCCGAGTGTTTTTTTTTTTTCTCTCAGGGAATTCCTCTAGAAGTGATTTATTTTCTCAGGGAGTTCCCCTCTGAAGTACTTCTTTTATTGGGATCTTTCATCCCCTGCTTCTGAGTTTCATTTTTTCCTTCTTCTTTTCTCTATGTTTGAGGGACACACCTGGCCCAACAGATGAGCCAGCAGGGAGTGATGCCTTCGTCACCATGCACAAGCATGATCAACTTTTGCAGTGATCAACTCCTTCAGCCACCCATCCACACTCTGCCAGAAAAGGATTGCTTGTCCCACTTCTGCTTATCTTTAAAATCATAAGCAGTATTCTAAGTATTCTGGCATGGTTACAAACACCACACCCCCTAGATAATTCGCAGATATCAGTTAGAGTCTAATCACCAAAGGGGCTTCACAAAGTGAGTTTAAGCCAAGGAAACAAACAAGCAAACAAACAACAGGGGTTCAGAAACCATCTTTCACAGCCATTTAAAATGTATTTAGATCTCTCCAACATATTTGGTAATTTTGGACCAGTCTTAGGCATTTACATGTAGGCACAAGTGAAACAATAGGAAAATAATGGCGTACACTACAGCAAGATTTTATGTGGTCAACTAAAGCACCAGACAAGGTTTTACAACAGTTCAAACCTAAAATTAAAAAGAAAAAAAAAAAAAAAGAAGAAAAAAAAGAAGAAAAAAAAAAGCCAAAACAAAATATAAATGAGCCTCTACAGCATGTTAAAATCCAAAACAGGAAGTCTCAGTCCAGAATAACTCAGTCTGAATGTGAGAATTTAGACAGACCCAAAGTGGTCTGACACCAAAAGGACAGTGAAGATAGTGAAGACAGAAAGACTGGATAAAAACACATCATAAATGTATTCCTTGAAAAAAGTTTTGAACAAGTTTTACTTGTATTTAAACTGAGTTGCTTAATTTTCTGAGTTGTTTTTCAAAAAATATTCTTCTTTAATTTTGACTTGCTAAATATAATTACTATATATGATCTAGTTAAGAGAGATAAAAAGGCAAAGAATTAATAAAACAGAATATTACAATAAAAGAAAATTAATAAAACAAAATCATCTGCCTTCCAAACAATTTGCACTGGACTGAAAGTGTGGAGGTCTGCATTTGGCTGATTACACATCACACTTTGTAACTTTTGCCTGGCATGAGAAAAGTGGCAGTGTTATTTTCTGTTTGGTCTGTTGATTTTTGTCACTAACATTTTAGGTTTTAGTGCAATGTTCATCTAATCTGAAACTTTGATCTCGAGAGTTTCTGGGAACGGAAAAAATGAACACAATGCTAAATATGTAGACATGGCCATAAATATCTACATAGTTCATATTCTCACTGTCATATAAAGACAATTTATTTTTAGAAAACAGAGCTCTGTTATGATTTTCCAAGGATGTCATAATAGTTTTGTATGACTCTTCCTTTTTCTGTTGTATGCTGAACAGAATATTTAACTTCTAACATGAATTTGCCTCCTCATCTCACCACAATGTTAAGTGGACCTCAGAACTGAGTTTGCTCAGAGATCAGTAGACCGGACATCCACAAATCCTTCCTCCACAAAGTGAGACCATCCCATCATATATTCTTTCTTTTTTAGCTGTTGAGCTTCTGGATTTCATGCAACCACCTGAGCTGCTTAAGGAACTTTAATTTCTAGGACTTGGGCAGCCTGACTACCTTTTCACACACTCGATAAAACCAGACAGAAAGAATTACAGAGTTAAAAGGAAAAAGAAAAAAAAAATTGCTCATGGAAATAATAACAGAAGGTTCTTATTCTAAAGAGGGCTCACATTTGTTTCCAATATAAACCTCGAATGTAACATGAAAAACTGAAATAGTATTTTTCTTCAAGGGCACTAGCACAAAATGAGCAGAAAGTGAGATTCAGGATTGCAGAGGATACCTGGCATACAACAATTTCAATATGAGTAATTTCTAAGAAATTACTACTTTCTACTTAGTTTCGTTTTCTTGGAGTTAAATAATTGCCTCAGCATTGTTTCCCTCCATTTTTTTTCCCTTTTATTATAGAAATTTTTTGTTTGTTTGTTTGTTTAATCCCAAAGTAAAAGGTAATGCCAATTCTATTTTATAAACAACTTATCTCTGAGTGTTATCCAAAAAGTGGGAGTAATTAACTGAGAAAAATATTTACAGAGCTCCTTAAGAAAGACATTTTTTACATTACTTTTTTCTCCTTACATGTTTCATTTACACACATGTATAACCAGAACAAATTTATGTCTAGTCTCCAGACTGAATTTTTCTCAAGGATAAACTCTAAGGAAAGGTCATAGTAGAAATAAAATCTACTATCCTAAAGGATTTGAGTGACTAAAACTTACAAAGTATATTATAAAAGGTAACACATTAGATTGGAGACTTCCAGCTTCCCTCCCCCTACCCCTTCTTCCCAACCCCCCTTTGCCTTCATCTATTACAGGAATGACTGGCCAACTCCTAATCGCTCAATGTAAGAGCTCCTCCTGCTGACCTGACGCATCACAATATCATCCTAGGGATCAGGAAGAAATGTATTTTAAAGTGGAAACTGCGTTGCCAAGTTGCAGTTCATCAGGCTAGAGAGTTGAAAGCCAAAGGAGTTGCACACGATTATTTGAAAAAAAAAAAACATAAATGTGTAAGCAGAGTATTGAAGTGTTATTCATAAAATAGAATTGAAAAAAAAAAAATAATAATACTGAAGTGTGTGCATAGAATTTCCTGCATAGATGTAGAAGCCTTGAGACTTTTCTCAGATTAAAAAAAAAAAAAAGTTTCTGAAAGTAGTTTACTACTTAAGGAAACTTAATACTTCTTTCTGTGTAACTGATTGATTGGTAAATTCAGGAATATTAGAGAGGTCCATACACAAATAACAAATGAGATCAAGTGAGTACCGTGATATAAACATTAAAGCAGCATAGGAACATAAATCACAAAAGTCTCCCTTTGACCTACAATAAATGCGGATGTCACCTATGTTATCCCAAATAAGAAACTAGAGAAAGAATTATTTTGCATTATTGCTCTCTATAACTTCCTGAAGGGAGGTTGTAGTGAGTTGGGGGTCGGCCTCTTCTCTCCTGTTATTAGTGATAGGACTAGAGGGAATGGTTTCAAGCTGCCACAGGGAAGATTCAGGCTGGACATTAGGAAATATTACTTCTCAGAAAGGGTGGTCAGGCACTGGAATGGACTGCCCAGGGAGGTGGTGGAGTCACCGACCCTGGAGGTGTTCATGGAACGATTGGATGTTGCGTTGAGGGACATGGTTTAGTGGGAGCTATTGGTGATAGGTGAACAGTTGGACTGGATGATCTCGTAGGTCTTTTCCAACTTTGGTTATTCTATGATTCTATGATTCTGTATATCAGAGCAGACAGACCAGCTTACATATTCTTCTTTTCTAAGACTGTCCAAAATAATCCTGTGGAGCAAAGGTAGAAATTTCCTCTGTATGTCTGCCCCACGGTCTAAATAGACATGTACATTTAGATGATGATATCTTCGTTAATACGCTTTTGGATCCACAGATCATTACACCACTTTAGCTCTGCTCTGCTTATTAGTCTAAACAATGAAAAATCACATAAACAACTGAATATTTAGCAGTGTCATAAATATCACCACTTCACCTTCTGGCTTTTCTACAGTTTTAAGGAGATGAATTGTGAGTGTAATTCAGCAATCGCATTTCAAGGACTGACAATGCTTAAAACAAAAATTCTTGTTGTAATCTCTTTCAAGATGAGTTCAAACTTCAAGAAAGTATTTACTTCCATATTCCTGTTTCAAACATAAATCTTGCTGGAAACACGGGACTGATGACAGGCCCTTGTGGGAAAGCCAATGAGTTATGACAAGAACTGTTCTGAAGTGCTGTGATGGTGTATCATCCATGGAGAAAAAAAGCAAGATTAGGGCCTTACATATTTGGTGGGTTCTTCAATTCACATTTGATTTGATGGATGCTAGTAAATGTGGATTATCATTGTTTGGGATGTGGGTCAAATCTCTTCAAAAAATTAAGGCATATTCTAGTTGGATATGATGTCATGAGTAAGAAATGCTTCTATGAACACCTGCTGTTGGTGAAATATTTACCCTTTTGTGTGCATGCATTGCTTTTTTTTTTTTTTTTCCAATCTTTTCTTTATGTGGTTTTAAAGCTAGATGACATAACTATTGCCACAGTGATACTGCACTGAAAAGACAGCTGACAAAATGCAGAACTGCAAAGCCAAATTTTGAAACAGAATCTCAAACATTTAAAACTTGCTCCAAGACTGAGATTAAAGAAAAGAGGAAAGATTTCCTTCACTTTATTGTTTAATCTGATTTATCTGTTGCAAGCAATTTTCTAAACACCTTAAGGAAGGATGCAGCAGTAGCATCTCCTGTTATGCTGTCTTCTAGCCTTTCTCATGGCATATTGACTATGTAAAATAGACTTCACATACTCCTTTCTAATCATCAGCCTCATGTAATCTAGCTGACACTGAAATTGTGATTTTAGATTACAGCCTAGACAAAGTGAAAAATTCAACTGTGAACAATGTAAAAAGCTAAGTTAACCCACAACTGAAGTGCAGGTGTTGTGCAATCACACGGTTTCAAAAGTACCCCTACTGATAACTGAGCTGCCAAAGAACTTTGGTTGTTAATATTCTGGGCTTATATTCTACTGCATCTGACCTGGAGACATTACCCACAGCCTAACCACAGCAGAGTTAAATATAATGGGTGGACTATATGTATAAATTTAAAAATGGAACGTCAAAATAAACAGTAAAGTTATCTGTGTCCTGGTGAGGCCTGATCTGTTCAGGATCTGCAGCATAGCTCTCCACAAACAATGAAAGGAAACTCCAGGAAGCCTATGCCCTAGTCCCTTGAGTAAAGATATTTCAAGAGACAGAATCAAGCACAAAAACTTTCCAATGACCCTCCATCCCTTGAAATGATGCCACCACAGAATGCATGCCAAACTGTTAAGGAAACTGGTGTGTAACAAGCTTGGTGTGCATTGGATGCATGTGAATTATGTCAGCCAGTCTGGTTCTACCTGGACTTTTCTCCGGAAAGGATATCTGTTTTTATTTCTTATTTCAGAATACAATAGACTGGGAAATAGTTTAAAGGAATATGGAGTGTCTGGATCTAAAATTCGCAGCTGTACAGTTTGGAGTTTTTTTGGTTGGTTGGTTGGTTGTATTTTGTTGTTTATTTTGCGGTTTGGTTTGTTTTTGTTGTGTTTTTTTTTACTAAACAGAAAAGAAAAAAAAATTGAACTTGTGGAAAAGTTTGAATTCATCCTTGTCCATTAAGTAAGTTGCCCTATTATTTCTTTAGTGGATGGCATTATAGAAAATCTCTGGGAAACAGAAGGTTCAGGTGGTGCTTTCCACACATTTTTTCCAGTTCAGTTAAAAACTTCTTAAAATCTAAAATCTTTGGTAATACTTGTTCCTTTCTCACATTCAAATCAAGAATACTTAGCTGATATTGTTTTCAGCTGAAACATTAAGAATTTTGAGTCCTGGAATGGGAGTTTGAGGTTCATAATCAAAGTAATTTGACTCTTTAGATGCTTCTAAAAATTTATAAAATATAATATTAACAAACATCTTTTTCAAAACAGATAACAGAAATTTTATCACAACTCAGATAATTCTGGTTGATGATTTCAGGGTAGAAAGACTGCCCTTCAGATTGTTATTGTAGCTGGATCTGTACTTACAGATTGCGCATGCTGGACTGGCTTACTCAGAAGGTTCTTGATATGGTAAATCACCTTCAGATATAGATGTATGAAGTTGCCGACTTTATTACGTAATAAAACTATATAACTTACAAATTTAGAGTATATACATAATATATAGTGTATAATTACTGTATACCTGAAAGTACAGCCCCCCCAAAAAGTTTTTATTTTCTTTGTTTTTTATTTTTTTTTTTGTTTTTGTTTTTTAATTTTTATTTTTGGGAAAAAGTATGTTTCCAGCATGTCTTGCTGTCTTATTCACCCTTAAGATGACAGTGACTGTCATGATGTTTTCTCTTCTTACAGCATCTCTAAAACCATCACCCTGACAGCCAAGAGACCATTAACTAAAAGTGACTGTGTTCAGAGCTGTGTCCATACAATATCTTTACATGCTGTTCTTTTGTAGATTAAAGAATGGCTTTATTTTACCATGCGACTATCTCCTTCTGTTTGTTTTGCCAGTCTCCAGCTGTGCCTGCACATACTGAAATACCACTCCTAAGCTAACAGTACACACAGTAAGTCTCTCCCTGGAAAAGGCTTGAAGTGCACCAGCACTTCTTTCTTTATTTAGGCTGGTCTGAATTGGGTGGACATGTGCCATCCTCTGTGAGGATCAAAGGAGTACTGGAGCAGGACACTGGTGCATCTTAATAATTAAGGCCTTAAAGTATCTTTGTAAGCAAATGAGATTAGTGTTCTTAGCTAGGTCTGTGGGAATGCAGTCACTCTACTCCAGGCAACCATGGCATGGGGATTCAATCATAGCTGTTATATCATATGTGCAAATCAAATTTATGTGCTATGTACCCTCCACAGTAACTACGACATGCAGCATATGCTTTGAGCTTACTCAGACAAAAGCATCCTGGAGGCCATTAGTAACATTAATTAACAACTTTTACAACCAACTCACTTAGCATTTCCCACACCATGTCTCTTTCTGAACTCACCTGTAGCAAAATCCATTAGAAATCATCACGTGGCTGTCATTCACACACACAGATACACACACACACACACACACACACACACACAAAAAAAAGGATAAAACACGTTATGAAAGAAAGTTCAAGTTAAATAATAGTAATATCTTTGTAGATAAACTCTAGTCTGAATAAAAAATAATAAACACATTAAATAATAGATCACAAAATGCAATCTTGTCTTGGAAGCATATTTGCTACATCACCCTTTTCATGTTATCTTCCATTATCCATGAATAACTTCACAATATATATGTGTGTGTGTGTACGATATATATAGTTAAATATAAATATGTACAAGCTTAAATATATAATTCTGCATCAAAGGTCTCATAAGTATTTTTCACTGTACACTGGATGTTATAAAACCTCAACTCTCCTTGGATGGAATGCCAACAGCAGGGTGAATGTGAAGCAACTGGCAGGCTTTTATGAAATCTGGCACATATATGTGTAATAATAATATGTATACTGTGTCAAGATCTGAAGTTTTGTTGTCAAACATTCAACTTTTTATAACCTGGATGTGTTCATTACTCCTTAAGATATCCTCCAATGTCTATTAGCAAGCACTATGTATTTATACATATTTATTTACATACTGTCAGAAAAGTGAATGACAACGATAAAGAAATGAATTAAATATATTAAATATTGAAAAATGCAAGAAAAACAAATGCAATTTCTATCACATGAAAAGATCTTCCCACAAAATTAAATGATTTTGCAAGTGTTTGTTGTAGCATCATAGCTATGTTCATTCTTCCACAATAGTCTGTGGTGGGACTGAGTCAGTGACATCATTGCCTTATTACAGGCACTGATTCTGGGCTGAAGTTCATCATCCTGTCAACATCAAGTGTGACCATTTGCAGGGCAAGGACATGTCAGGACACATGGGACACATTTGTATATACAGCCTTTTCCTGCCGTCTGTCCGCCTGCAGCTTCAAATCAGTCCCACCCACATTCCACTCAAAATCTGCAGAGGGAGAAGGACAAGGGAAAGGAGAGGAAGGACATGGGGGTGGGGAGAAGAGGGAAAAGCACTGAGAAGAAAGCACAATGACTGGAATGTATAGATTGGAGTGAGGGGAGAAGTGGGAGAGATTAATGTATGTTATGTGAAGAAGCTACTTAGGAGTAGGAAAATTTAGTAAACAATGACAAGAGGAACTTCAGGAGTTAAGCAGCTTATGGAGAATTTCTGATTTTCTTTATAATTCTTTCTTATTTCAAAATAAAATATTTTATATATGTACCTGATTTTCATGTCTATATTACTATATTTCTGCATATACCCTCTAATACGTATCTAAGTAAGTACATATATGTGGACCAGAAAATAGTTAACAAAGTGTATCTAGAATGTCATATAGTTTCTTTCTCACTGCTTCTGACCACATAAATTCAGTTCAACTGCTCAGGGAAAGTAGGGACACTGACTGTCAGTCTTTATTTTTGAATAATTTGTTGATTCTTTGTTCTCATGTAAGAAGGTTAACAGGGTATTTTACTTTCATTTTTCACGAATAGTCAGAAGAATTGTTCTTTCTTTAAAAGCACCTCCAGTGGGGACATCCCTTCAAAACCATGCAGTGCTGTATCAGCTTCAACTGATACCAATTCTAAAGGATCAAAATCTTCTATATGAGTGTGACAAGATTGAAATAAATAGTGTGCTGGTGTTTAGGAACAGAGAGTGTTAGAGCAAAATATGCAGTAATTCCTTTTACTTATGAACAAGTCACTCATGTAGAATCTATACCCTGTGGAGTAACTGTAGGTGCCTAATTGACTGCCTGTAAGCAAACTATTATGTCTCAATTACTCCATCAGCTGCAGGGAAGACACAGTGGGAAAAAACAACTTGTAAGTAAAGTTTTCACACCCCTGCCTAGTGGTAAACTCCTTAGCTGCTTTTCCCATTCTAAATCCAGAATGTGCCTCCTCTCACAGACTCCCTAGTGCTGGCATGCATAGCATTCTGTGCTATGGCAATTGTGTCAGATAATTAGAAACAAATTTAGTATAAGCATGCACACAGTTCCTAACGAAGCCACTGCCTTTATTAACAAGATTGTCACTGTAAGAAAGAAGTAAGAAAGAAATTTGTTGACACACAGTGTAAACGTGTCATTGTACAATATCAGCAGCACAGCTCCAGCTCTTCTTGTTTCTCCTCACTTTGTATCTCTTTAGAAGTAGACAAAGACTGATGACTTCAACAGAAGGTGGAAAAAAATGAAAAGCAATACAGTGGGAGTGATTAAATATATTATTTTAAGGATATATTTATTATGTACTCATTGACATCAATTTTTATATTGTATCTTTGGTATTTCCTCAGTTTAGATACTGACTTGGTTTTCAAGCTTCAGAAATGTATAATGTAGTAAATAGGAAAAATATAATTAACTTCACTCTGTTTTCTTTATAATCTACTGGATATCTAAAAAGAACTACATACTGCATATAAAGATTACTGTGCAGAAGTAGCAATGCACTGAAGGAAATGTCCCCCTCTGACCCAAGCAATACTCCAGAGAATCACGGTGGATCAGGAAATGCAGTGAAAGCAGAGTTTTCTGAATCCTGTAAGACATGGTAAAATAAAGGTCACCTAGAATTAAAAAACTCAAAACTGAAAGGAAATATGAATATTTATTTATACACATGCATATAAATATCTATAATTTCTTAAGAGTTAAAGACTGCCTTAAATAAGTTTGGGGATTTTTTTGCTTTTGGTTTTTGGTTTTTGTGGGGGTTTTTTTGTTGTTGTTGTTGTTTTTGACAGAAGGTGTCCATCTACCTTACCTATTTCAGTAGATTAGTTGATTATCCACAGATTTGACAGAACATCAGTAGAGCCACACCTTAAAAAAGGATCAAGAGTTTTCCTCATGATTATTCATAAAAAGAATGGGCAAGGAAGACAAAGCCATCAGTCCTCTGTCTTTTATAACCCTCATGCCTACTCATACCTAGTATTTAGCTCTCATATGATGGACAGAGGAAATCACAACTGATTACTGTTTGTGGAAACTCATTAAACTAGGATAACTCAATATCTTGCAATAACATATTCTCCCAATTATTTGTTTCAGCATCTGCTGTCTGCTGGACACCTCCAACCATGAGCAAATGCATAAGCTGAGAAGAATGAGATCTTTGAGATCTGAATATGTGATGAAGAATTAAGTGTACTCAGATTACTCTCAATAACATTGCAAGTCTTCAGCTTAGACTTCAATAGTAGACTGAGAAAAATAAAAGAAAAAAACAGATTATATGTTCAATGAAGATGTTCAGCTTTGTTCAATTACAGCAATTACACTGAGGAAATATGACAGTGGAGAAAATCAGTCACTCCTTTGTTGGGAAAGAAATTTGCAGGTATGCCTGCCTGTTTTGGTTTTTTGTTTGTTTGTTTGTTTTTACTACTCATGTATCCAAAGTTAACACTAATAGATTTATTCTTTGTTCTTACAGGCTTTTAAAAAGTCATAAGGAGATTAATAATGCTCCTGGCTTACACGAAACCATTCTTAACTAATAGAGAAAGCCAGAAATGTTTCTACATTTCTCGACACACCATTTTGTCTCTTACGGGTATCCTTCTTGCCAATATGCTTCCACAATATATCTCAGGACAGTATAACTCAACTTTTTACCTGCTTAGAAAGTGTTACTTGTTACAATCGCACAGCACTTGAAAATGTAAAAAATAAAGTTAAAACAAAAGAAACGAGTAAAAAAACAATTAAGATGCACAGAAGCATATCAAAATTAAAGTAACACTCACAAATGTTATATTGGATAGAATCTGGTCTCATTTAAGATTATTTTCTATTTCCAGAACACAGAGTAAAAATAAATTTCTCAGATCAAACTTTTTTATTGCTCCTCTGTTACATCTGAGTGTTACTTAGAAATTCCAAAATAGTAATATCACCAGAAAATTTAAGCAGAAGCAGTGGGCACCCACCACTAAATTAGAGTATAATTTAAACACTGAAATCCAGAATCTCAAAGAACTCCATATGAGAGTCCATAAGCATACAAGTTTCCTTACTGAGTTTGTCACTGCACGCATTCGAATATGTCACCCTTTCAGCGGAATGGAATATCTAAAGACACTTCTTCCCATCCCAGTTTTTCTGGGATGCATAACAGTGTGCTCTTGCACTAAATTCATACAGTGGCCGTGTTCAGTAGGTGTGCTGTGAGCTTACTTCTTGCATAATAACAGCGTCAACTTCTGCTCATTGCATAACTCCCACAGACACTTTCATTCAAAAATAGGTCAGGAAAAGACAGCAAGTACTTTCATAGCAGGACTGTTCTGCAAAATGTTTTTAGAAATATCACCTCCTCCTCCTCCTCCTCCCCCTTCTCACTGCCTATCTTCTGAAAGAGAAGCAGGAGACAGTTGTCTCTGCTGACACTTCATATGACTTACTTAGGCAGAGAAGTGCAGGTAAAGCGTTTTGGTTGCGAATCTTAGTTCCATAGAACCGAAATTGGACTATGGATAAGAGCCTAAATTCATGAGAATCTCTATCTTTGACATTTTCCAATGTGTAGCTTAGACATTCATCATCCCAATGTATTGGCTGAAATGAGTCATGTTAGAGAGATACACTGGAGAGTTTGCATGTCCCACACTGTACTGTTAATTCCACTCTTGTAATTTGCATCTAATTTTGAAGTACTGTATCCATGAGTTGTGTAGTTCCAGAAAAATCTCTACTTGACAGATGAAGCATAAAAATAGAGGATCAGTCATCTTCTGCGATAAATTCTATGAGCTTTCCCTATCTTTACTGCCTTCAGCAGGAAAAGAAGTCAAAGTAACACAAATACTTCATTTTGTTTATTTTATTCACAGAAATTACAATGAACATGACAACTCTGAGCACGATTTCTGTTTCACAAAACTACCTGTAGGTGAAACAAGGGATGCAGTGACAAGACAGAATAAGAATTTTGTTTTTACAGATAGTTCAGAAAGGATATTTACAGTTAATAAGAGAATGAGAAGAGCCTTAGTTAATAGAATCTTTATGATATTCCAGTTAGCAACTGATTTCTCTCACTTTTTTAAAACCATACAGGCTTGCAAACAGATTGCAACTCATATTGCAACCTAAAATGAAGTCAAAGTTCTGCAGAGGTTCAAATCTGAGATTTTTGAAATACTGCTTTTGAAATGCAAGAAGCTGCTATATGGAAAAAGTTTTGAAAGGGGCGGATCAATTTTATTTCATCATTAAAATTAGATCATGCCTTCTATATTTCCCTTAAAGACTTCCCTTTTGATTTTTATGTCAGATAATTACCACAACTAGAATTACTGGGCTATGAAGACACATGTTGTACACCCCACTCATGATGCACACCTCCATTTTAAATACCATGTGCTAATTTCCCACTTAAAAACCTGTCCAAAAAAAGGGGATACTATTGTTTTCTCAGTCAAAAGTGTTGAAAAAGTTTAGTTCACAGCACCAGGCTTTTAGTTTTCTTAGCTTCACTTTCAGGGTGCTGAAGAAGGGGTGCAGAATCTTGGGATAAATAAATCAGTGGTCAGTGAATGGGTTAAAAAAGAAATCCAGTGCAAACTTTCCTGTTGTGGATATCAGATTACATTTTCTCCATCCTGAACTGGCGTAATTTTCTATGATCTATGCTTACAATTCTCAAGATAAAAGACTTAACTGCTTTATTTTTGATGTAAAGCCCATGTGGTCAGTGGGTATAGGATTGAAATTTTTGCCAAGGTCCATGCTAAAGGTTCACTGACACTGTCAAAGATACAAGAATTTTGAGCTGTGTTTTCCTTTTATTTTTGTTGTAGCATTTTCAAATCCATTCCTACCTCTCAAAACATTGTTCCCTGAAGCTCTTTTTGGGTAATATAGTGTGGATGCATGCATATCATGTAAGTAAGTGCTGATAAACAAGGCTGGGTATATTTTAATAACTTTTGATGTGGAAGGTATTTGTGCACCACTCTTACACACAGTCAGTCACTGTGTATCTTGGCAAAGAGGGATCCATTTCTGAGGAAAGAGAACTATTTTCATCTTTAATAAGTCATTCCAGGTTTCCTGTGATGTTATAAATAATCAGGCAAGCAAATGGCTTTATTCTCCCTAATTTGATGTGGCAGACTTGGAGAGCAGAAAAGTTCAGTCTTAGCATAAGCTCTAGAGTTGGACTTTGACCAAGATTTCTCCCTTCTCTCTCCTAATGAGATAAAGTTTATCATAAAACATGCTTACCAAGGCAGCTGAGACAGGATCCAGGCTTCACATCTATTTAACTGGGAGCTCCCTTCATAGTCGATCCTGCATCTTGTGTGCATGAGGTCACAGCGTGCTGGGCTTGCTTCAGGGAGCTGGCAGCCATGCTGACAGTCTTAGCTAATACACTTGTCATTTGGGAAAATAATGGTAAAAAAAGGCACTTGCAAAACAGTTTAAATTAGTTTGTGAGTAATTAGAAAAGGAAATATAAAGTCACACACTTGTATGCATGTCAGGAAGGCAGTGAGGTGATGTATTGAGTACGTGGGTTACTGGCAAAGGTCAAGCACTCTCATGACAGGCTGAGATATTTTCAAAACTTTGGGGAGATACAGTGATTTTCTCAGAACTTTCAAGAGCTGCACAGTGCAGATACATGAGGAGGTCACAGAGCTTATTTTTATTCATGAAAGAGGGTCAATTAAAAGGACACGTTTCTTCTTAATTGTAGGAGAGACTAGAGGAAACTTTGGTTATATTAGAACCTGAGAAAAGATTTTTTAAGTCCACCTCTGCAAACGACGTTTTCAAGCCTTTGTGGGAAAATTGTTCAAGCTTTTTCTAATTGTCACTCAATTGCAAAAGAAGATGAATATGTAACCCTGTACCTATGCCTTGGAAATTTCAGGAAAATTAATTAGATGATGTATTGAAATGGCTTATAGGCATTTTATAATATCATTGAGGGCTAATACAGTGCACTGAAGTTCACTACTTTCAAATAAAAAGGAAAGAGTAATTTTGTTGCCTAAATGCCTCAGGTTAAGTTTTCAGACTAGCTTCATTTCCAGAATGCAACCCAGATGTGTTGTTATGGAATGTAAAATAAAATTATTGCTTTAAAGTAAAGCATGATAATAGAAAAATCAACTTGTTCTGATGAGTCATAATGTAATGAAATTTCCCTTTAAAAACAAAGCTAAAATCTCAGTTTGTTCCCTTACTCCAGATAGTATATCTTCAGAAGAGGTAACATACCCAGCTTGGATCAATTATGCTTCCTAAAACATTCTGTGTTTCTAAAAAGAATATAAAAGATATAATAAATATCTTAATTATGAATATTTTCCTAAAATACATCTACCCCTGTTTTGTAATTCTGTTTTAAGAAAACAAGGAAACTGTTACATGAGTTATGTTTTTCTTATAACTTTATAACTCTTTTGGAGAAAGCTTGCCCAAGTACCTCATAAAGGCCCCCCTCTCTATTGTCTGTCTAGTTCTTTCTATTCGTTAGAATCAAGAGCTCTCTTAAAGACTGAAAGGGTTATCCTGCACAGTAATGCAGTGTTCTCAGGCAGATTGGAGTATGGTAAGATATAGAAAGACTGAGCTGCTTGTTCTGGGTAGTCAAGCAACTCCGGTACCTTTAGCAGAAAAGTCCTTGCTTCTGTAGCAGCAGTACGTCTGAACAGTACCGTATGACTGCTCTCTGGACATTGTAGACCTGAATCTGGTGGAAATGAGTCTTAAGGAGAGTATAACTCATATTTATACCTCCTACAAAGGTTCTTTATATAGCTAAGTTAGCGGAAAGTTTCTTTGGTGTAAATGTACTTTAGGTCCTCATACTTTTAATTTGACATAAATGGGAAAGAAAAAAGAGAAAGAAAACCTTTTCAATGTCCCAATTTATGGCTGGATAATACCCATACCATAACATAAGCTTGAAGATCAAAGTTTTCTCAAGAAACAGGTCTCCAACTTCTATTCATTTTTCAAAGGGGCTGAGTGACTCACTTTCTTAAGCTTGTTTGAAACTTTACCCAGAATGATTACCCTATCTGTGTATGACTAGATTGTTTTCTAATAACTGGCTGCAGTCTGACAGACCCACTATCACAAAGAGGCTACTTTAGGTCAAGCAATAGAACTCTTTATTTTAAACTTTAGAAATCTCACCTAGCAGTCCATGTTCTAACCATAGCTGGCAAAGGTATTGATTTTGCCTATGGCATCACTAAAGTGCCACCTCAGAGAAGCTAGTCAGGATGAGGTCTGGCCTGGTCTCAAATGTTTACATGGCATGTTTCCATGCAAAACACTAGGTATTAGTCATTCTGTAAGTCTCACTGCTCCTTTTGAGTCAACAGTGAACCAGAACTTCGAAAACCACCAGCAGTGGAAGCACCCTGTGACTAACTGCTGACTTCAGGGTCTAAGGTTTTGGATCCAGACCTTCCAGCACTGTTTTGATTCCAGAACTGATAGGGGCACCAGCAAAGCTTAAATCTCATTTTTTTTTAAAAATGTACTCAGATGTATATGAAAAAGCTGCTTGAGCTATTCTTAGTAAACAGGCTGAGGTGTTAGAAGAGGAAAGATTTAACAGAAAATTGTAGTGGAGAGATTTAAATCTGGAAGATTTTCTGTGAAATGTAAGAGTTTAGTCCAACCTCGGCTAACCTGACTTGTATTAGTTGTTGAGCTCTCTGTGACAGGCAGTGGAGAGTGAGAGGTGCCTGCAGAAGATGCTCTCTTCCCTGACATTTCAGGAAAAGTAAGGAGTCATTTTCCTCTTAAAATACTTTTCTCTCTCCATTGACCAAAGTGGTGTCTTAAAGGGTTAATTTATGTTAGATAAATAACTTTAGTTTCCTCAGCCCTAGACTTTAATTCCGTTAACATCAGGACTGTATATAGAATAAGCCTAATACAGAGAAGACAGAATTGTTTACTAGATGATATTATGATGTGTATAATTAAGAGTCTGATGATTGATGTTTCAACAAATGAATGGTGAGATTCATATACAGAGAGATACATATAGACACACATACAGACACTCGCACGTATATATGCATGTTTATTGTATATTCAATCAACATCTTAAACTGTCACTGATACAAAATAACCTACGGTACTTTCTGGAAAGCAGAAAGTCAGAAGTACAACATGACAATAATGGATTTTATTGATTCAATTAGCAAACACGTCCTCAAATAACTTTTCTTTGTTCTGTGGAGATAATATGAGCATCAAGGTATTTACTTATTTATTATGTGTGAAGTAAAGTCACAGAGTGAAATGGATTTCTTATCCCTCAGTAAGTAATATCAGTAAATATCTCAAATCTTACACCTCCATGTCAAACTTTTAGCATGGCCAAGATGTCTTGGAACATCTATACTGCAATTCACTAACTTGATTTTGAATTTTTTCCATATTTAGTAATACTAGCTAGCTACATCTCTATTTAGTTGTTATGGAATTGATTTGGATTTGAAACAGCCTTTGTAAATTACAAAATCCATATAAGTAACAGAGTCTGTACAGCTATCCAGGGGGGCTCATTTGTGCTTGAAGACAAAAATCTTTTACCTGTAACCACCGAAGCATTTAACATCGGAATGAAGCTTGCTCTGGGTCCCTTTGTGTTCAATAAGAAAGACAAGCTCATGAAGAAGGCGATTTATTTCAGTTAGGTTAGCTAGAACTTGAAGATAAAAGAATTGGAGTCTGTCAGTGTCTACAATTTTTCAGTGGCTATAGATAGAATCTTCATAAATAACTTAATACTTGTGGACAGCTGCATTTAAGATGGATTGATGTCATTCCTAATGTCTTCTTATACATTAGTCAAACTAAGAGTTTCTATCCCTTGAAAAGAACAGCAGACAAAAGTCTACAGTAGAATATGAGTTGTATATGTTTTAGATATATCTAAATCTCCTCCTAACATGGAAAAGATACAAAAGATGAAGGAGTTCATTCCAGCAAGTGTCTTTTCAGTTTACAGTCAAGGTGTAGCAGCAGTATATTTTAAATTCCAGATTTTCTGGATGAACATCACTGAATTTTAAATTAAGCTTACTTGCATTAGTGAAAGAAGTTTTTTCCGTAGGTTTCCAATTCATTGTGTTTTAATTTTTTTAAAAATATTGTTTGCTTATTTATTTATTTATTTGCTCACTTAGCTCAGAAAATACATTGGAATACATTGGGCTCAGTCATTTAGACAGCATGAGTAATTGGAATTTTAAGACTTGCATTGGCAATATATTCTGATGTCAAAATAAATGTTTCGGTACAATATAATGAACTTGAGACTAACTAATCATCTAGTTTTTTATTTTGTGGAAACGTAAATTACTAGCCTTACCAAGCATTAACCTTTATTCTCTTTCTGTGGCCATGAAGTACCACTACACTAATGAGGCAATAAAGTGAGAATTTGACCAGTAATTCTTGCCCTTGTCTGCCTTGCTGTATTATGTGGTAGCAAATTTAGCGGCTAGCAACAGCAGTTGAGCTGAAAGAGATACTAAAGTGTATCTCAGTGGTCCTTAACCTCCCAGCTGAGTAGCGTGAGCACTCACATCAGAGGTACAAAATATAATCCTTCAATGAGTTGCACCAAGTCATCTTCTGCAGGACTCTGTGCTGCTGATAAAATGTCTGATTTTTAAAGCTGTCACACTGCTAAAAATCTTCAAAAAGTCAACAAAACAACAACAAAAAACCCCAAACCCTATACTTAGGAGTAGACCTAAGTGCAATACTTTGAACATGAATCATATCCATACTTTTCCAAAGTTATGTTTCTTGAGATCAAATTTCAACCATTTTAAGAATGTGAAGTAGAAAACAGTTTTGATAGTCCCCTGATATAATGTAGACAGCACAGAGCTTCTAACCAAGAGCCAGGCACATGGCTCCAGCTGGCAGCTCTGATGAACACGATTAGGAACTCCTTCATGAATTAAAATATGAAGTGAAAAAAAAAACACCACCAACAAAACAAAACAGTGTTTCATTTTCTCAGGGACTACAATCTGATTGTTACCAGGAGGTACAGTTGGCAAATTTCACTTTTTTCTCCCCTTTCATTCATAACTGAGACTTCAGTCTCTTATTTATTTTCCTTCTCCTCTAATGCTGCTGCATTTCCATGCCACCCAGTCCTACTATTTTTATCCCCCTTTATTTTATAGGGTTTCATTTACTAGTATACTAGTAAAATAAATACAGAATGTATAAATTGCTATAGAAACTCACACATTTCTATTTGTTTGTTCCCATTGTTATTAATCCAAAATAGCCACAATTTCACAGTATGTCCTGCCTGGCAAGAACACCCATAGCTTCATTTCCTACCATCACCCTCACAATCCTGGCAGGCTGTGTTCAGTCAAAGGGATTTGCTTTTCCTGATTGCTTGATGTCCTTTGCAGAAAAACTTTTCATTGAGAAATATGTGGTCATTGCAGATTTCTCCAAACATAAACAAACAAACAACAAAAACAATTACAAAAACCCAGATGGTCATCAGGTTGAAGAAGGTAAAAGAGTATTGTTGCTAGACTGTAATGAATATACTATTATTATGTTATTTAATCACCCTGTTAATCTGATTTTCACCATGAATTTTCAATAATACTTTTACTCTCAAAAATAAATCTGTATTTTGAAAGATATCCAAGTGTCAGCAGCTTCAGAGATCACTGGCTTACTGAAGGAGTAAAGACCATAAGGATATGTCTATACAATATAGACACACAGCACTCATTTTTTGGAAGTTACAGTTGCAAAAACGAATGTAGGACATATTTCAGAATGTAAGAATTCCAAAAACATGAGGTTATAGCATTACCTACTGTAATCTTATTGAAGAAAATTCCTGCAGTGAAATCCAATATAGTTCTTCCCACTCCAAATCCTCCTTCCCCACTTTCAAGGAAAATCTTAATGGGAAAATTGGTACTCCCCCAGTGGAAGCTATCAGTCCTTTATCCAGGAATAACCTCTCTGTATTATTATCATATAGTTTAACAGCTCAGTACCTTAAAGTGGGATGGTCTGAGCGTTTGAGGTTCAGTGAAAAATGCCAGATGTTTCTGTTTAACTCACTTGTAATTTTAGCAGTTCACACAACAAGGTGTTAGCCTGATAAGCATTTAGTGCTGTAGTTTCAGTGTGTTCCTTTCATATTGATGTAAAATTTCACTTGTCACAGAATTCTTTTCATACAAGTATTTGCAAGGTGCAGGGAAATGTGATTTATTTTGTTTGTTTTGTTTTCTTTAGGTAAAAGAAAAAAAGAGAGAGGATCAATCCCAGCCCTTCCAGTGATAGTATTATTAACTGCTTTTACTCTGTAAGTCTGGGGAGGTCTTGAATGAAGCTATGCTCCCTGTATAAATACACTGCACCAGAACACACACACACAAAAAATAAGCAGGGGATTTTTAATGTTCAGAGACAGCATCTTATTTTGTGTATTGCTTAATATTTGCCAATGTATACCTAATCCATGATTAGGTATAATCCAAGTGTTTAAAGAAAGGGAGTACAGTACAAGACTGGAATCAAACATAAGAATTGCACTATGATATTAACACTGGATTAAAATCGTAACCTGGAGGACTTACTTTGCTTGAATTCAGTAGAGATGTTTTGCCAACTCCTTAACTGACATTTTTATTTTTTTTGGGGGGGGGTCTGCTCTGAAAGCAATCCTCCTACTTTGTTTTTTGGTTCATGATGCCAAGGGACAGATTTTGGCAACATGGCAGTAGATGCTGAACCTTCCTGCCAATATTTTGTTATATTTTGTTGCTGTGAAACAGATGTCAGCAGAGGCGCAGTCTGACAAAAAGCTGTCTGATACGTAAGAGTACAAGAAGCAAAGTATGCAATTAAATTCCTCAAGTTGGAAAAAAATAGCACCAACTGACAATCATTGATGCTAGGCAAATATTAACAGAGTCCAACCAGTAAATGTGAGAAAAGTGGGTGGTGGTGCATTTCAGCAGTTGTGACAACAACAATGAATCACCTCTTCTGGTGCAGATTGTTGAGAGCACTCTTGTTCATTGCTGGTGGAAACGCATACCTAATAGTGGTGACTACATTGAAAAACAGTGTTTTGTAGCTGAGAATTTTCTCTATCAAATTGCACTCTTCGTATCTGTTCTAGTTTCCATGGAAAAAAAAAGAAATTAATTTCAGAGTGACCTTCATATAAATTTTTTTCATTGTTGTCTAAATTCTAAATAGATGAAGGTTCCAGATTTTTAACAAGATATTAACAAAGGACTTCTAGTCTTTAGTTCTGAGATGAATCCTAAGTTCATAAAGTTTTGAGAGCAACTATTTGAATTGTTACCTAAACTTCCAGCATTCAGATGGTATTGAAATCTTTCAGTCACATGCATCCTGTAATCCTGCACATCCTACAGGAGAGTAGATAAAAACAAGAAAGGTGGAGGTCTAAAAGAGGAACATAATTATTTGCTTTTTTTTTTTTTTCCTGTTGTTTCTTGGTGTACAGTCAGCACTAAATTAGATTGTTTCTTCATTTCTCTATCTGTAAAACTGAAAGTAAATCTTCCTAAATACCTCTGTGTGTGTGTGCATACGTAAAGATGTATTGGCTTATGAGTTACTGTTCTTTGAAATATTTAGCACTGTACAAATACTAAGCATTATTTTTATTTACAGAGAAGATACTTTCCTTCACAGCTATGGGCCACAGTTTTCTGGGTCATGCTGAAATGGTATGTGTTTTCCTTTTGACATCCTGTATTGACATAGCAAATCATTTCTTTAAGTTCCACTTGTTCAGTAAGTATATCAAAACTGAAGCCAAAGAAGATGAATCATATGTGAGGAAAGAGTTCAAGGAGCAGTTTATTTTACAAATGTCACTAAAAGGTTGTTTTTTTTCTTTAAACAAAAGTAATATTTGACTGTAATAAAAGGATATCTGTACTTTTCAGGGCTTTATGTATACAACTGATTGTCAACAGAAATTGCCTCATTTCCATTCATTACTTCTGCTTGACAGTATTTCTTAAGTGTCAATTGTTTCTAACTCTAATTGCTAAGACTATGATTCATAAACCTGAGTTATACGAAAAGAAAGAAAAAGACAAAAAGACATTTCAAAGGAATGCCTATCAATGGCTCAAGGAAACATCATGGAAATGTTTTAAATTAACCAACAAATATTATAACCTAAGGAAAACACTTCAAGTTAAGCTTGAAAAGGCATCAAGTAAATCACTATTATCTCTTTTATATTTATTTGAATTCATAAAACGATTACTATTTGAATTTGTATGTGTACTATGTAGAAAATCAGAAAGAACTGCAGTCATAATGAGTTTATATAAGTTATATAAAACTTATATAAACTTATATAAGTTTTTAATATAAACTTATATAAGTTTTATATAAGTTTATATATTTATAGTTTACGTATCTCTGCTGATATAAAAAAGAGAGTCAAGATAATAGCTACAAAATAATCTACTGTAAGAATCATTCTGGGATATGTTGTATCCACCTATACTTGATACATATTATACCCAAGAAAGTTGGAAGAGGGAGGAACTGGTATTTTGTTTAACTTGTGCACCTTGTATCATCAGTGTATTTTCATCAAATAATGTATGGCCATATTTGGCTTATCTTCTTCTAAGCTTTTTCCACACTAGCAGGGGAAGGGATTAATTTGTAAATGTATCAAATTGTCAAAACTACATGAATACATTAGAGAATATTTACTATTTTTTAATCTCAACGTTATGAAATGGCACAGAAAGCACATCTTTAGTACCACACACTATTTATAAAGAGAGCTCTCTGGAATATTCTCCTTATATCTGGGTACTTCTCCTGGATTTGCTTTGTCTAGCTGCATAATGCTAATTATGACTCAATAGCTGAACAGGTTTTTTTCATAGAAATTGCACTTAAATAGTTTGTATTTTTATAGTCCATTGTAATTATTTCTATAGTCCATTGTAATTACATAGTATATAGTATAGTCATTATCAATACCTTCCATTGCTCCAAAATAAATCACCCTCAAAATTAGAACACTTAAAAATTCAGATTCTCTTCTAAAGGAAAACAGAGTACCTGAACACAAAGTCAGGTTTCATTTAAATAAGCACAGGTGTGTATGGCTATACAAATATACAGGAACCAAGACAACAGGATGCACTGTTGAATTAACCTGCTTGCAGTTAGTTGAAGGAACACTTTTTTTTAGTTCTGCCACTGAATGGAGCATATATTACACAGCAAAATAAAATACATAATAAATTTGATGGTAGCTGCTTAGCAGGAATGTGCACTTGGGGACACCAGTATGAAAAGAAAAACTTGGGGGAAACATTTTAATGCACAAAACATGAAATCCATATCCAATCCAGAAAAAGTAATATAATTGGAGGAATGGATTTTCCAGTATTCAGGAGACTAGTCCATGTCACAGTCCTGACCTTCCCACCAATCTGTTACATTAGTAGTATGTCTTCTTTGTGGGGATTATCGATGCTTATGTGAAGATCCAATGAACCAATATTACTTTTAATTAACCATGATAGCTGCACTCATAACTTAAAGATCATAAAAATCAAAGAATCCTTTAGAGTTGGAAGGGATTTCATTCCCTGGGCTTGACCCTGCCTTACTACCAGGTGCTCTATCACTGTTTCAGACCATGAATTAGCATTTCCACTACAATATGTCAGAGGCCTTACTGAAGTTGAGACAGATGTCATCAATGTCCATTGATGCAGTTACACCATGATAGATGGCCACTAGGTTGATCAAGCAGGATTTGCCCTTGATGAAGCCATGCTAATTCTCCTGTAACAGCTCCCTTCCTTCCATGTGCCTTAACACAGCTTCCAGGAGAATCTGTTCCATGATTTTCCCTGGCACAGAGATGAATCTAATAGGTCAGTAGTTCCTGGGGTTATCCTTTTTACCCTTTTTAAAAATAGAGGTGATGTTAGAAGTATGTATTAGGTACAACAAAATACAAAATTTTCAGAAATAACTCCATTAACTTCTGTAGATCTCTGTGTCTGAGAAAAAGAGCTGATAATGAAAGTCATATGTAATGATTTGATAGTAATGAAGATTGCCTATATACTTAAAATAAGGAAAAAAGAGCTTTCGGGTATATTTTAACCCATGTCCTTCACGCTTAAAATAGGGTGTTTTTTGTTTGTTTTTTTTTTTTTTTTAAACAAAAAGATAAGGCAATAAAGCTGCTTACAAAGAAATATATTTTTCTTTCCTGACTATTAATTTTCTTATTCTCCAAGCCTGAGATAAAACCAGTTTTAAGCACTACTTTTGCAAGGCATAATTTCAGATTGTTGCCAACAGAAGAACTGCAATTTTGGGCAAGGAAGAAAACTATACCTGCAAACCATCTTGTTTCTGAGCAGATGTCAGTAACAAAAGAAAGTAGAAAAAGTCTATGAGGCAGAAGCAAAAAGGTGTTAGAATTCAAAGCTTTTTTTCAAGTCTTTCCACTACAGCCACATTTCAGATGGCCTTCCAAGCCCACCCTGACAATCTGTGTGTTCTGTTGAAGCGATTCACCTCTATGCTAACATCTGCTGTTCAGTTTATTGAAATTACCAGTGAAGATGAAAAGAGGAAAAAAAAAAAGGAACAATAATGAGGAAGATACAGCATCACAGTAAAATAAAATGTACAGGAAGACAGGAAGGCAAAGGGGAATCTGTTATATTACTCAGGCAGCTGAACTCTGGCCCAGCAATGGCGCGTGTCAGGAACCTGCCATGCACATTTCCTGTTTTGTATTGTTTCATGAATCCCTAAGCAGCTTCTGTGCCACTGAAGTCAGGAAAAACCTCACTCAACTCATTGTTTTGTACATGATGATAATAAATATTAATTACGTAAAATCAGAATTCTTCATGCCAGAGCTATCAATCTACCCCATGGATCTTACCATGGCCAGAAACTAATGCTGATCTTTGACTTCCACTTCACAGCTTTAACCTTTAAGATTCCAGTGGAAAATTGGCATTAAATATATTGTATTTTATAATGCACTGCAATGTGTTGTAGTTTATTATAGTGTAACATGTAGTAACATAATGCAAAATCAAGGACAGTCTTAATTTGTGTCATTTAAAGGTTTATCACAGTGGAAACATGAAAACTGAGCAGATGAGTAATTTAGCTTCATGGTTTGGAAACTTTCAAAGAAAATAAAGCCTTTCCTACACAAAACCAGTGCCACTAGAAAGTTTTAAACTATTTCAGTTTTTAAGTCATTATGTCTATGTGCAAATTTGATTGAAATTTAAGAATATAACACTTTGAATATTCACCAGATAATTAGCTCCTACTCGAAACTTGATCCACCTTCAGTTGAACTAGGAAAAATACGTAGAAGGAAACAAACCCCCCTACAGAACTTCAGAGCAGCTGAGCTCGAAAGGGATCCTTGGAAATCCTACAGACCTTTCCACACAAAGCAGGCTTTAGAGTTCAGGTACTTATGAATCAACATACATTATGACATCAGCCAAATAAGCTATTTTGAAACAAGATACCACAAAATATGATTTAAAAATCGGTGCCATTTAGTCATTTTTGTTGTGTACACTACACATTTCTTTATTAAGATGCAAATTCCTCAGGCATTCCAAAGGATGAACTACTTGAGCAGTCAACACTGCCTCTGACAGATATCTTCACAGCATAGTGACTTGAGGACAAAAGGATGAAACATAACTCCAAATGTAATCTACTAACAGTCTAAAACCTTTTAATAGTTGGAAGCTGCTAATATCCTGGGGACATTTGTCTTTTCCTTTTCAGCAAAATCTGTTGATACGACATGTCTTCACTATCATGATTTGAACTAACCGAGAAACTAGTAATAAAAGCATTTTAAAATATTTTCTTGGTCTTATTCGATTATGCGTGACTGTGGTTAATGAATCATGATGCATGCCTTTTTTTTCCACTCCTTGAAAAGAGATGCAGCAAGTACTCCATTCAGATATATAACAGATTAAGGTTCACAGTTGTCAGGATTCTCTGGCTTCAGGATTTGCTTATTGAAAATACATGCTGATTCTCAAAGCCAACGACATTCCCCTAAGGTGTCTATTAGGCAAAAGGAAAGTACAGTTGTAAACAACCTATTTTGTAAAGTCAAGAAGTCTGGTAGAAAAACATCTAAGTAATATTTCATAAATATTTCATATTTTGCAATGCAGAGCTTGCAGGGAGAGAGAAAAAGAACCAACAATAATTTCAAAAGAGTTACTCAAGGGAAAAAGTCTCTCTAATAATAATAATCAGTTTTCATTTTGTTTTTTTATTAGAAAGTGGATGTGTCATAAAAGCTCCATATGTACCAGTCAACATGAGTGTGTTCCACAGGTTCATATGGAAGAATGGCTACCAGGCCAGAGCATGTGT
Source organism: Alectoris magna (assembly GCA_030625065.1). NCBI lineage: Eukaryota > Metazoa > Chordata > Aves > Galliformes > Phasianidae > Alectoris > Alectoris magna. The sequence continues at coordinate 18,473,385 of CM060565.1, forward strand.
CCACTGGGAATTTTGAGCACAGGAGTTCCCAATGAACGCAAAACTCTAGAGATAATTCCTCTGAACATACTGATAAAGTTAGAGCATGAAGGACTTTACAAATTTGTACAAAACCACAAGCAAAGAAAAATGGGCACCCATTGTGACAATGTATTGAAAGTTTGGTTTCTGCTACATTGCAGGTGAAGGCTACAGAACTTATGCAGTTAATGAACCATCAGATTATGGAGATCCTGTCCAAACATCTCCCCTGAAGGTTGCATTTCATCACATACAACCTTACCACTTTGGAAGAACTTTCCATTGGGGATCACGTATCAAGGCTGCTTTCTCTACTGCTTCTTCAGCCCAGTGGCTGTCAATGAGTGCACAAGAGTGCCAGCAAGCTGTGGATATATATAAGCATGTTGTATTACTATATAATAACTTAATTCTAACAACAGCTTAATGAATAAAAAGTATATTGCCTGTGATGTTTGCCTCCTTACACACTTACCACCAGCCACCAAACTACTCCCATATTAAAGAAGGGAATTTACAGCACTAAGTAAAATAATAGTAGCACTTAATCAAATTACTTAAAACTTCCAGTTTTCATCTTAGAACTCACAGGCAAAGAATTTGATGTCAAGTTCTACATCATCTTCAAGGGTTGAAATTGAATTTCACAGAATCTCTATTCTCTATTACTTTTATCACTCTGTCATATGTAGAGTTCAAAGTATGTTAAATACTGATTCATCATGAAGAATGATTTTCCATGAATGAGTGATAAGTAAATTAAATTACTTACTCCGCTCTACCTACTCTGAATATCAATGTTTCTACTAGCCAGTAAAGGAAGATATGGGTAATTTACAACTCGCTTACATCTTGTTCCAATGCATGTTCAGAAGAATAATACTACTCAAAATACTTAGTAATACTAAGTAATAAAAACACTCTGCATTTATTATGTTTTTTCATCAAAACACCTCTTATGCACTTTTTTTTGTCCAGCACCTTGACTCATGGGATTAAGAAACTTCAATTTTTACTAAAAAGAAAATGTTTCTGCATACATATTTACATATAAGAAATAACAAGTAGAAGATTAAAAAGATAAATGAAGGAATTCCTAAGGATATAAATTTTAATTGAGTGTTAAGCAAGGGCTTAGAAGATTAATACATACTTCACATTTTATTTGCAAATTATGTATTTGAGGAAAATTGGATGTACACCTTCTTTTTCCATTTCAATCAAGAGTTTGTTATTATTGATATATCAAGACTGATTCACTCAGTGGTACCTGGCTCAGTATCTCCTTTCCCAGTTTATCAACGTATGTATGCAAATGACTGTCTTCAAGTTATTTAGTGTAACCCATGAATTACAATATAGAAGTAAATTTCCCTTTCTAAATTAACACTAGTTAAGCTAAGGTACTGACAAGTGCAAAATCTTTATAGGAGTTTCAGCTAAGTGGAAGCCATAGATAATTCACCAATTGTACTTATTTTCACAAGATGCTTCATTATATAGAGTTTGTTTGGGTAAAAGGGATGTGCTGAGTGATCCACTCTTAGTAGCCAGACCCCAGACATAATGGAAACTGGCAGGTGTGCTGCTGGCAATTCAGCAAAATCAAGGAAGAAAGATTAGGAACCCTCAAAAGGAAAATAAAAGAGACTTATACAGATAGTTTGGTTATGCATTAAGGCTTCTTTATGCAAGTATATAAGCAAGTCATTGATGTTCCATTATTGGTCTGGGACATCCAGATACCTTCCTAGAGTGGGGTTAATAGTAACTGTTTGACAGGAACCAGTGTGGGAGACTGACTGACCCTGAAAGGAACTTACAGCATGAATGGGCAGAGCTTCTAGGAGAACTTTAACACTTTGTGTATTCTTTACTGAAATAAGAATATCTGCACCACCATTCAATCACAGAAGATTACTGGGGCATTAATTGTGGGATTTCTCACAGCATCCTCAAAAGAAACAAATGTAATTACAAAATGCAAAATTGCATGAAACTATTTGAAAATTTAAAAAAAGAAAATACTGTCAGGCTAAGAATAATTCCTACCTTATGGATAATTTTTCTATATTGACATGCTTATTTCAAAAAGTAATCATCCAATAGCTAATACCCATGTCAGGATAACATCCCTCCATTTCAAGTAACAGCTGATGATGAAACTGCACAAAATACACAAAAAAACACTCTGTTGTCACTGTGCCATTGTGCAAGACTGTTTCAAAGCCTATTCTCATGTACCAGAAGCATCACTACATAAAACACTTTTAAATGTACAGAGATGTTCTTAATACTTGTTTGATAAAAAATATTAATGGGCTGAGAATTCCATTAATATTAGAGTGTATTTTAACTTTTTTTTTTGTCCCTGGAAACACTGTGGACAGAGACATTAAAAATAAAATTAGGATTGGTTAAATGAACTGCTGTGGTAATGAACTGAACTAAACTGAGATGCAACGAAATGCAATGAAATAAGTGACATGAAGAACCATTGATACTAACATAAAACTTTTAAATAACCAAAAAATTACCTAGTGGCAGATTTTTCTTCTATTCTGGTTGATGCCTCAGAGGTATTTCACATCTGGCATTTTCATATTCCTATTTTTGAAATGTAGAAAGGGAAGTTAGATAGTGATTAGACATCACCCACCAGCTCGCCAGGCTCACATCCACTTGTCGGTCTCCACAAATGTTCATCAAACATTGATGAATTTCAACAGGTGTCATTTTTTCCACACAGAGAAATTCAATGACACAAGTTTGCTACACTTCCATGTCAGATGCTACTTTGTCTGAATTACTTTCTATGACCTTTAAATAAAGCTGGAATAATATCTTGTCATTAAGATTAGATTGTTCTTTTTGCACAAATTATATTTTGTATAATTTTACAGATCTTTGTGTTAAAGACAGATTCAGAGTGTCACTAAACTTACTTGACCTGACCAAATCAACACATATCATTACATTCTTGTTTATCAAACACAAGTATATCTTCAGGTGTTGTTTTTTTTTTTTTTAAAGGAAGCATAATTCCACTTACTAAATCTGTTTTCAAACACTAACATTTAAGATTGCATGAGTTCATATTCTCCGTATCATTTTTTACCTATATTGCTTTTGTGTACACTTTAAATTTAAACTCACCACATCAATCTTACTTTACACAATAAAGCAAAATCATTTGGAATAACAGACCGATCCTACATCCATCTACAGACTCTGAGTATATTTTTGAGCACATCTGCATATCACCACAGGGCCTTGGTTTCAACACCCTACCACGTCTCTAATTGATAAAAGTAAGAATGATAGATACCATAAAGAACAGAATTTAGTGCCATATGCCTAAAACATCTTGATATTTTCTGTACACCAATCAGTATTTAGGGTTATCATTTAGAATTCAGAACATAAAGAAAACATTATCCATTTTAAAAAATGTGTAAAGCAATATATTTTATCTTCTATATGAAACCAGATAACTCTGTGCCCCATCCTTCCTTGAAAGACAGACAGCAGAAACCAAGGAGGCTACAGAAGCATTTGAGATCTCAGTAGTGCAATACTTTCCAGGTGTTACACTATCTGAAAGCTAGTATCAATACTAAAAGCTAAAAGTTAACTTCTTCCAGCAAGAAAACTTGCCAGTTTGTTTGTGTACAAACTGGAAAGTTGCATAAATAAAAATACATTGAACTGCACCAAGAAAACCAAAGGTAATATCAATTCTTCAGCAAGGAACAATGGAGCGGTAAACCTGTATATAACAAAACACAAACCAATGAAAGGATACACAGAATGACAAAAGAGGGAATGTGAGAGTAATAGTGCCAGAGATACAAACAGCTGCTGCAAGTAATAATAACAAAACACTATATCAACTCAACAAGATTTTCTAAGTGGTAAATTTACATCAGCTAAAGGATGTGTTAGCAAGAAACAGAGGAAGACCACAAAGATTGTTTTTCACGTCATCCATCTATGTACGTGATTTTCTAAACTCCCTCTTCTTTCTCACATTAAATCCAAGTTCTTTTGTCTTCACATCTAAAAATCTGTTAATCTAGCCTCCTTATTTCTGATTTTTTTCTTATGCATTTCAAGGGTAATTGTCCCTTCACACTGGTTTTTCCTCTGTCTTTCCTTGGGCCTACCCATGAAACAGTTGCAAAAAAAATATCATTGTACTCAGTCCCATCCTTTCTTCAAAGTAGGGAGATACTGAAAGAAAACAAACCAACCAACCGACCACTACCACCTTCTTTTCTTCCCATAATATCCAGGATGGATCAAATTATATCAGTGATATTCTTGACAGGCACTTGACTGTGATCCTGTGACTCCTCTTTCTTAAAGAAAGTGATTGATTGGTTGTTGGGCTCTTAACTTCCATATGTAATTAGTTTGATGCTGCATTTCATTTACTTATTTGTGCGAGAGGTAGAGAGCGAACTACCCATTTTTGTTCAGAATTTTATGTTCTTAAGATTCTTATTAAGAACTCTTATTAAAATTTTTTTTCCCCCCAAACTGTCAGTGATATGTTTCCTAAAGCTCTTAATTTACATCAGTGCATATCTTTCTTGAATTACAGCACCCAGATGTGGACATAATGCTGAACAATGTGTTGTTTATTCCTACTTTTCATACGTTGCCAGCTTTTCCCTCTATAGTCATTTTGCATGCTCCAGTCTGAGTTTTGCTTATTACAGAGCAGCATGTATTTTGCTCCTTCTTATTCAGTATACAATCTAGTTTATAAACTAACACAAATGGTATTCTGAAGAATATTTTTCTTTATGTTCATAGTTGTTCATTCCTCCCAAACCTTCATTTGAATTTTATTTGACTTTTCCAAAACTTTTCAAGGCATTTCAGAATAAATACATAAACTATAATGTCTGTTGCTCTTATATTGCCTCCCTCTCGCTTATTATCTGCAATGGCAAGTTTTTATTTCAGCATCTAATTCTTTATTGAAAATAGTGAATACAAGAGGACCCAGTACTGACCTTGTAGCACCCTTATACATCACTACACTGGAATGAAATAGCTTTTTACCACTTCTGTTTCTTTTTCACTGATTTGGTTAGAGACCTACAGTGTAGGCAACATGTGGCTTATCTACAACACACTAATGTATTTAGATAGATTTTTCTGAAAATAAATGTGAAAATGCTTAGAGAAACAAAGACAAAGAGACTATCCAACTGTCTGCTTAACAAGATAGAAGGCTGATAAATAAAAGAGAAATCTAATGAAATGCCACAAGTCTGAATTCAAATATTAAATTAGAAAGAATAAAGATAAATGAAGCACATGAATTCTTGCAATGTGGAAATAACATACACCAATAAGAATGCACAAAAGAAGTAAAATGCAGGAGTCGGAAATCTAACATCTGTATCAACAAGTTTAAGTAAAATCTAGGTGTCAGTCTTCATGTCCTTCACTTATTCTCCTCAAATATTAATTCCACAATACCATATGGCTTTGAATACATAGAGGACGTACTGAGGATACGTAGACATACATCCAAACAGCTGTGAAAACACGAGGGCTGCTCTAAAACTAATGCCTCCTATTTTGTTATTTTGGCCCACAATTTCAGAGGTGGTTGTTGGTGGTATAGCAGTGGAGGCTGAATGTTCCTGCCAAAATTCCTTTTTTTTTTTTTTTGCCACGTGACAGATAGCAGTAGAGGAGCAATCTGAGAAAATGACATCTGACATGGAAGTGTATATGAGGCCAAGGTATGTCACTGAATTCCTCTGAGTAGAAAAAAAAATTGTACCCATTGAAATCCCTTGATGCTTGCTGAACATTTATGGAGACCAACGCATGAACGTGAGCATGGTGGGATGGTAGGTTTTATGCTTCAACAGTGATGACTATGATACAGAAAAAAAGTAACATTTCATACAGCTTTGCACATCTGTCTCCTACACCTCCACAGATTTTTATAAGAATGACACGCAGGCTCACATTCCTTGCTGGTAAAAATTCATTATGTTGAAAAATGGGGTTTTGTAGCTGAGAATTTTCTCTCAAACAGTGCTATTGTGCTCTTTGTATCTAATGTAGTTTCCATGGAAATAAATAAGAGGCACTACTTTCAGAGCAGCTTATATAGATACTCTTAGAAAAAAGTATTAAAGAAATACATTGATAACTGCTATGATAACAAGTTTCTTAGGAGCAAAATAAATTGAAATGGAAAAAGGAAGAAGCAAACCTGAAACTTTCTTTCCCAAACAGGTTTTGTTAAGTAACTGCCACAGTCAGAAAGATTAGTGCAATGGAAATGCAATACAGGAGTTGAATGTCAAAAGGACAAATAAAAAAAGAAATGCTCACCTGCCCCCAAGGATCTAGACCCACAAGGAAAACTCCACAAGGAAGGGATCTCTAACCAGGGATTTTTTCCTAGTGGCAGTCAGCCCTTAAATGGGATCTAAGAGAGGTGCAGCCAGGCTCCACCCCTTACAGTAACAGATGAATTGCCTTCACCTGTGCTCCTGGGGCTTACTCGGTCCTTTCCCAGGTGCTCAATCAGTGTTTCAGACTATGACTTAACAGTTCCCATACAGTGCCTGTCTTGGATCTCACATAAGCTTTCACTGGAGAACAACTTATTATTGTTCCTTATGTCCGGTGAATCAGGAAATAAGATGTATGATTCCTCAATATGAATGACAAAAATGCATTACTCCCTCTAAATAAATGACCTTAATATGGCTACTTGTTACCACTTGCCACCTTCAAAGTAGAATTTTTTTATATTTTCCATATCATACTTACAGTTGCATGTGGACTTTGTATAATTAATTTGCATTAACAATAGTTTCAAAATAGCATATTGTGTACATAGAAACTAGTTAATGCTCCTGGCTTCTTTGTTTTTTAATAAAATACTATTTTTTATTCTCTGGACTTCTTTAGTTTAATCATGTGTACTTTCTCTGAGCACTTGAGAACACACTTGAGAATTTCACTGCACATTTTAGCTATATTTACCATTTAAAGGCAAGTTAGTGTTGATTTTGGATGCAAAAATATGTCATCTTGTTCCAGTTTTATTCATTTGCAAATTGTAACTCTAAGACACGTTTATTTGCTGTTCCAGGATTTCAGTGAGTGTGTTTTGGTTTTTTTTATAGTATCTTAGTTGTTCATTCTTTTCCCTGACCAGTGGACTGCTTAAATAATTTCATTTCCCTTTTTTTTTTCAATTGATTTTCTTATTTATTTATTTATTTATTTATTTATTTAGTGATCACCTTTCCAAACACATTTTGCTTCTCACCACCAGGTCTTTATTTGGAAATGTACTAATTATGTTTCCATTTTTGCTGAGTGTTTTATTTTTAGTCTTGCTTTGCATTGACTTGGTTCGTATAACCATAAAACAAACATCCATATTTCCCTGTTTTTTCATTTTTTTTTTCTAATGGATTACAGTTCCTCTATGTCCATTTACCCTAGAAGATTGGGAATATCCTTTCCTGATATTGGACTGTATGGGAAACTGTTAATCACAGCCTGAACCTCTGATTAACCATCTGAGGCAAGTGATGGGTCAGCTGCGGGAGCACAGGTGAAGGTAATTCAGCTGTGCTCCCAGAAGGGTTGGAGCTTGACTCCACCTCTCCTAGATCCCATTTAAGGACTGACCACCACTAAGGCAGTATTTCTTTCGGAGATTGCTCCTATGTGGAGTTCCTTGTGGTGAGCATTCATCCTAACTGTGAGCCTCTGTGTGGGTGAGTTATTCCTCTATAACCTCTGACTATCCGTCTATTACAACCTTGTATAATTACAACTATACATGGGCATTCACCAATACTGCCTTTATGGCTGTCTGGGGTAAGCCATGGATCATGTACATTATCCCACATGACTAAACAGAGTAAATTTAATATTATTCAGGAATGAACAGAAGTTACATGATATATGAAACCTCTGGGCTCTTTCTGACGCCTTCTGGAAGTAGCAGATGTGTTTCTCCTGTCCACATGCTTTCAAGAGCCATGAAAATTATTTCACGCTCTCTCTGCAGTTGTACCATTCATGACATAGTGCAAATCCTATTAAAAATAGGAGTGTTGGAAGTAGGCTGCATGTACTGAGTAACTCTGTGATGAATGTATGCTTGTATCTTGTAAACAAATAAACTAACAAAAAGCCCCACACAAAACATTACCTTTTATTAATATGAGTAACTGCAAAGGTATTACACAGAAATTGGATTCAAAAGGCTTTCCTTTGGAGCCTTCTCTAAACTTATCCTTTGTGTAAACTGGGTTTTCACAAAGGTTCAATGCATACTGCTACTTGAAAGCCAGTAGGAGTTGCTAGTTTTACTAGAAGGTGATTAAAGGTGCTGCTTTTCTAGCAGCTATACTGTATAAGCACGATTTTTTTTTTAATCAGCAAAACATATTGCGTATATTTGTGGTGAGGATTCAAAAAGTTTGTCAGGAATCTTAAATCTGAGTAAATCAGAGCATGGGAAACTGAACAATACACATTTTTAGTTGGCTGAGATCTGTAAAATGAATTACTCTTAGGTATCAATCAAGTATTTAAAATTCCCTGTCTCCAGAGGGACGTCATCTCATGAAGTATGTTTGCAAGATGATATTTACTTTGAAGTGGCCTTGTTATTCAGTGTGTTACTGGATGCCTTTGGATGTTTTGTACCAGGTCTATCATTTGACAGCCTGCCTCTGGACTCTAACATGAGTAAATCAATGAAAGTAAAATCTTCTAGGAACAAATGCCAAAACAAAAACTAACAAAAAATCCACCCTTTTTGTTTTTGCTTCTTGTTACCAAGCATTAAACCCACAGTCTAGCAAATCAGAGCCCACTGTGTGCTGGAATCTTTAAGATAAATTTTTCTGAGAAGTGAATGTTACTCCAAGTAGAACACATGGGCATACATGAAATTACTGAGTTGAAGACAAGAAGCTCATTGAGATGAAATACATCTCAGCTCAATCAGATTTCTGATCCTACATCTCCTGCATGAAGAATTAAATCCAAAGAGGAATTGCACTTCAAATCTGGGCCATACTTAAATGATTAGGTGGGATGTTGGTATAAAACAATTTTGTTCAATGCTACTACTAGACCCAGTATTTTTTGTTTTTTTTTAAACATCTGCAATAAACACTGAGGTTTACTTTAATAGAATGCGTAAGTTTTCCTCAGATGTAATAATATTGAAGAACAACAACAACTAAAAAGAAACAAGAAAGTAAATACTCTCCTTGAAACAGCTGTTGTAAATTTGTTTGTTTTATATGTGGGAACTCATACAAATACAAACAGGATTATTAGCACTAAAGTCATCCCAAGCACTTGTTTTGACAAACACATTTTCTGCATGTGTTACAAAAGGATTCATTACTCAGTTTGAGATAAGACTTTGGACTCATTCTGTGGATTGCTTGTCTTTAACTATAGCTATGCGAGGGATGTGAACTTCAAGAATAATATCAAGAAGAAAGAGGTAGCTTTATTTTCTTGTTAGAGTTAAATTTCATTACAGTTAATTATTAGTTTTATAAAACCTTTCATTTCTCAGAAACTTTGTGTGCATGAAAAACGATATGCATTATGAATCATTTAACAGAGTTAGAACTATTTTCTCCCAATATCAAAATGAAATCAACATGGTAGGTACATCAACAGTAAGACAAAATTACTTTGGAAGGGAAGGAGGAATAATGAGTGCTGTAAAAAAGTTTTAAAATGACACTTTACAAATTAAAAGTGTGATTAGCCTTTTAAATAAGGACATAGAGATTCTTGACATGTTTTCAGTTAAAGCTTTCCTTGAGATGCAAATCACACAACAAGACACCAAATAATTTTGTTGCAAACAATTCACTTTATATATATAAAATTTTCCATCTTCCCAAACATGTTGATTCTTCTGGCACACATGAGTAAAAGAGACAAAATTACTTTGGAAAGGAAACTTATAAAGAGAGGAAAAACTATGAGCAGATAAAAACATGATTCTGAATCTTCTTATAAGCCATTCAAAATTATAATGTTGCCAACAGCATTTTAAGAAGAGATAAATCTCAGAATTTCTGCTTCTAATTCTCTTGGTCAAATATTACATCATAAATTATCAACATCTTGATAAAAGTAGATTATATTTGGCATTTTCTATATCTGAAGTACTATAAACTTATATTAGAGTAGAATATTGTTTCTTCAAGCTGTCACTGTACTACCCTCCTTCCTCCCAGATCTGACACCTGCACACACGGGCACTAGTGGAAACGTTCTTGCTGCTACACTATCTGTCTCCAAAACTGGATTCCCCTCAAGAGCTCTGGAGTACTCTTTCATTACCCATGCATTTGCCGCTCAGTGGATAAACATAAGCTAGTCAGACAGCGGAGAAAATCTCTTTACGCAAAAAATAATTCTCATGTTGCACTTGAGTATCAAGCAAGTTTTACTGTATCAGGTTCACACAAAAAAAGTCATATCACATGGTGAAATTAGGCTGCAGTGTACTTGTTTCTGCAAATGAAATCTAGGAATACTGTTGACTTATACTTCCCTGTTGCAGTTGGCAAGAAAACTCCATCTTAAAACTGCCTAATACTGAAATAAATTGATTTAAAAGTTTATGTCCAATTCTATACTAATGAAAATTAATAAAATACTGCCTTGTTAAGTGTTACCTGCACTAGCCTTCTACAATTAGTCAGTTTGGAGAATCTCTATTTCCTTGAAAGAATGCAAAGTATTTTAATAGCATATATTGCAATTCAGTTATATACCCTTATACTTAAAAGTCATGCTAATAAAATGCACAAGTAGTTTGATGTACAGCTTCTGAAAACTGAGCAGTGAAATACAGAAGTGTTGCTCAGAAAACTATGTTAACATTCCTTAGATGAAACAAAATAGTTACACTACTGAGTTTTACTTTCCCCACTTTTCTTTTAAGTAGCATTTAAGTAGCTACCATATCTAGGAACTTCTGTCTTCCTATTAAAAATCGCTGCCTGAATATAGAAGAGAGGTTATAACACTGTTCCAGGAAACTGGATCATCGGATTTGGATCACCAGGGGACAAAGAAGTTACACTGGGATAAAAGGTGCTTCTGCTACTGGAGGAAAGAGCTCTAATTTTTTAACATTCAGCTAGATTTGCTAGCACACGGGGATCAAAATTGAGGAATCTATAGTATTTCTCTTATAGTAGGAACTGATTTCTCAGTCTGAAATATTTTTTAACAATGAAGAGACTAATCTAATTTACAGCAAAATGCTGAAAATCTATTACGGGTTGTCAGTGGTTTATGGGCTCATTTGGCCTGGTTCCATGACTAGTGGGGTGGAGGGACACACAGATCCATGCCCCAGAATGGGATAAAGGAAAAGGATAGAGAGATGGGCCTAAAACAAGACAGAAGAAATGGTGTGAGGAGAAACAAATTAATTTACTAAATAAGACATTGGAATGCAAGATAACACACTATAATATATGCTACATTATATATATATATATATATATATATATATACTACAATATAATTAGAATTGCAGTTAAGAAATCAAATATAATGAGTGTCCGAAAACTGAAGGCCATACTTTAATGCTGTGGCGAGACGTGGTTGGGACGAGCAGAATGGAGGAGAGCTCACACACTGTTGAGACCAAAAGGGGAGAGGAAATGACCTACAAAGGCCTTTTATCTTCTCATCCTGAGCAGAAATGATAACAGAACAGTGAACAGACCTCTGGGGGCTGTAGTATGTAATGCTTTTCTTCTGGGACAGGTACCCAGAACTGGAGCATTAACTCTTTAACTCCCAGTACACTACATGATGTTATGATGTGGAATACCGATAACCAAAAATCATAAGACCATGAAACGGATAAAATTCTGATACTGGAAGAGAGAAAGCTTATAAAGGGTTCCCAAGTGAAAGAATACATATACATCAGCACTAATAGGTTTAAGGCTCAAGTAACCTTACGTTTTTAAAATTTTTTAGTTATTTTTTCCTCAGAAAAATTTTGCTTTGGGATTCTTTCTTTTCTACTTTCATGTGCTTTAATGGTAAGTATTAATAACAGTTGCTATAATGGTGACTGATAGTAACAGTTGCACTTAACCCTCTGCACACAAAGTGGACAGAATAAAAGCACTCTTAAAATACTGCATGACAGTAACAAGTATTTCATTTTTACTTTTTATTATTATTATTATTATTGAGACAATGTTTCTTTAAAGATTTCAATGCATTAGAAATTAGCACATTAAAAATATGAGTCCTCTTGATGGGACTTGATAAATCTGCCTGGAACCAAAGCCACTGAGATCTAGCCACCCACTGCATTGTTCTTGAATCTGAGACATTATCTAAGACTCTTACAAAAGCCCAGAGAGAGAATGCTTCATGAACGGTATCAGTGTACCAGCAGCTCCCATGGGTCTGAGAAGAGAAAGGCCTTGCTGTCACTGCCAGACATCTTATAGTTGAGTTGCCTATTGTTGTGAGTTGGATATTGTAAAACATTAATATATAGCATCCTGTCTGAAAGCGAAGATGCTTATTCCTTTACAAGCATTGTCATATTCTTAAAATGGTATGGAGTGATTAGAGAAACTGACAAACTTCCCGAAATCTGGATTGTCCTGATCACATGCTGAAGATTATTCTTATTTCACAATCTCAGCCACTCCTGAAGCAAAATGGTATTACTGAATACCAGAATGAAACAAGTTAATGGCATAAAATAGTATACATCAAATTCAAGAAGACTTCAAGCAAAAAAAGTCTTAATCAACTGAAACTTTAGGCATTCTAGACAATTAATCAATATGCCTGCTAAAAAAATTCTAAGTAAGTGCAACTCTTTTCACACCCATTCTATCTTCATGACTCATGAACATTAAAGTGTTCATCGATCATTCATTCATCAGGATGCTCCCAGGGATAGTGATACACTTCCTCTCAAGTCAGTGGAAAGCTGAGTTCCACTGGATAAGATCCAAAACACACAGTTTAAGTTTTACACTATACTCTCACATCAAGTGTAAACTACTTGCACATGGGAGAACTTGGACCCAGATTGACTATATTAATCTGGCACAAAACATTACTCAAAGAAACAGGACTACAGAGATCTCAAAGTTCTGTTAGAAAAGCCAGGAAACGAGTGTGGTTCATTTTATAAGACACAATCAAAGTTTAGCCATAATATTCAAATATTAGAATGTCAAATGCAGTATTTGAAGTCCCTGAAAACTTATAATCATCTTGTACTGTAAAATATAACACGACAAAAAATAAATAATTACATTTTCAAAAAAAAGTATACGCCTCTACCATGAGAAGGGAAAGAAAATGAGATTGCCAAATAACTTGTATGCTATGAATCACTTGCTAAGATCTGTCCATTAAAGCAAACCTCTTATAGAACATATTGTTCTATATGAAAATGTTGTTTCTGTTTCTTCCCATCTGTATAAAAGTCTTTCATTCAAAATTTCACTTTATTCTGCTAATTAAATACACATCTCATTGTAACTCTAAAATATTATTTGAAAAAGTACACGCTTTTGAATCAGTATCAATCATATTGTTTTATTTTCCCAATGGAATAGAGGATACTCAAAGGAAATTAATCATTCATCTACACTAACTTGCTGTCATAAATCATTTGCTCTTTATTCTGGCCTCTGAAAAATCTGACATTGTTCACATATGCCTCAATTAAATTTTTCTCTATAATACATTTTCAAAATAACTTTTGTTTCGCTTTTCTTCTTTTTCTCATTTATCTAACATGATTGTTTTGTATCAAGAAAGGTGGAGTGCAGTGTGATATAATAATATGACTGCTGTTGTGTGAGTTCCTATTCTTTGTCACTAGAACCAAATTCTTGCTTATCCAAATTGCTCTCAGCAGAACAAGGTGAGACACAATCAAGTTCTCTATGGTGTAATAAAGACTGATAAAGACCAACTCTGGTGTTTCTGCTTTGTACAAGTGTCTCTATATAGCTACCGATAGAATAAGAAAACATTCTGCATTCTGGAAAAGCTATGACAAATTCATTTCAAAGCAACTATTATTCCTTTCATAAATGAATTCTCAGGGTGGTAAAGTGAAATAATTTGCCGTGTATACACTTTAAATCTTCAGCAGTAAGATAACAGAGCCAAAACTCAACTCCAAAGTTCTGCCTCTCAGCCCAGGATTCAAAGGGTAAATGTTACTTCACATCTTACCTTTTATTTCTTCTCTCCGTTGCCACTGTTACATTCTATTTTCTATAGAACAAAAGTATTTGATGGAAAAAGCAGTAAATATTAAAGCAGAACTTGTTAAGCATCATAAAAATTCTATGCATCATAGTGTACATAGTGTTCTTTTTAAATTGTGAGGTCCAGATTCTTCAAAGCAGTGCCAGAATCTGCAATGTGTGCCACTGCTGTGGAATGCATCTTATTATTGATGCTGTTTATTTGATATCTTTGTGAGAAAATAAAGTCAGTCTTGTCTCACAGAAATCTTTGAAGTTCATTCTAATTAGGAGAAAGTCTTCTACTTTCCCTGTTTATATTCACTGCTTTCCCTTTTATGGTAAAAAACTATTTCCAAAAATCTTTGCAGTCAGTGGCTTGGCAGGTCTTTTTTTCCTCCTGTATATTCTTTCCATGAATTTGCATGGAGTGTTGGAGACACCAAATGTAACCTGTTTTTATGTGTTTAAGCCATTCACCACAGACATCAGATGCTTGGGGCTTTAAATAACCTGTCTAGAAGGTGGTTTCCTGTCTATAGCAGGGGGATTGGAACAAGGTGATCTTAAATGTCCCTTCCAACCCAAACCATTCTATGGTTCCATGCAATTGGGATGTAAATCAAAGGAGGAGATATTTTGGAGAATTAATGCTCATCTCTTCAGGCTCACCAATACAAATCTTAGATAGATAGTTATTACACAAGCATTTAGAAGCAAATACAATAAATTGGGATATAAAATTATTACAGCCAATCCATTATCAAAACAAACTGACAACAGTAAGTCTGCCTTAGAAGTATTTTATGCTGTCACAGGAACCCACTGGCCTTATGAGGAACGGCTGAAGGAGCTGGGATTGTTCAGTTTGGAGAAGAGGAGGCTCAGGGGAGACCCTATTGCTCTCTATAACTACCTGAAGGGAGGTTGTAGTGAACTGGGGGTTGGCCTCTTCTCTTGTATGACTAGTGATAGGACTAGAGAGAATGGCTTCAAGCTGCATCAGGGGAGATTTAGGCTGGACATTAGGAAACACTACTTCTCTGAAGGAGTGGTCAGGCACTGGAATGGGCTGCCCAGGGTGGTGGTGGAGTCACTGACCTTGGAGGTGTTCAAGGAAAGTTTGGACATTGTGTTGAGGGACATGGTTTAGTGAGAACTATTGGTGATTGGTGGATGGTTGGGCTGGATGATCTTGTAGGTCTTTTCCAACCTTGGTGACTGCGATTCTGTGATTCTGTATTTAACCCACAAAATTGCAGGTATTTTATATCAGTAAATCCATTAAATCTATCCACATTCATGTCATCATTGGAAGAGTACTGACACAGAGTTCTGTGCTTATTGGGTTATCAGGACTGTATTCATCCCATTTGAAATCTTCATTTTCTCATATTCAGTATTAAGATTTAAAGCATATCCATTGAATATCTTTGAAAGCATTAATCTCATATGGAAGTAATGCATCTTAGCTTTGGTGAAGTAAATTAACTTCCTTTTCTCTGGACAACTATCATTTCCAAAGAACCTCTGCATTTGTTATTAATCAGAATGATTGACTGGACTGCATTTCTCTGAGATCATCCATCTTCCCTTCTACCTTCAGACTAAAAATATACTAACTAACTCTTCTTGAGACATGATCCATGAGATTGTTGCATTCCTTTCTGTTCTATTCTTTGTTCTTTTGATAGTCTGCTGAACAGCTTCCTCAAAGCCATACATGTGGTGTCTTGTGGATGCAATGAGAGCATGTTGGAGCAGGTCCAGAGGAGGTCCACTAAGATGATCAGAGGGCTGGAGCACTGCTCCTACGAGAGAGGTTGAGGAAACTGGGATTGTTTAGCTTGGAGAAGAGAAGGCTTCAGGGAGTCCTCATTGTGGCCTTCCAATATTTGAAGGGAGCATATAACCAGGAGGGGGAATGGCTGTTTATGAGGGTGGGTAGTGATAGGACAAGGGGGAATGGTTTTAAACTAAGACAGGAGAGGTTTAGGTTAGATATAAGGAGGAAGTTCATCACACAGAGGGTGGTGACATGCTGGAACAGGTTGCCCAGAGAGGTTATGGATGCCCCATCCCTGGAAGCATTCAAGGCAAGGCTGGATGTGGCTCTGGGCAACCTTGTCTAGTGGTTGGCAACCCTGCACATAGCAGAGAGTTGAAACTAGGTGATCTTTGAGGTCCTTTTTGATTCAGGCCACTCCATGATTTATGTTGATAAATCCAAATACTGGAGACAAATTACTCAAGACTAGATATATATATATATTTATGTGCTTATACTCTTGGTTAACATATTTCCATTTGAACTACATTTTGAACTAATTTTCTGTTTTCTAATAAGAGTCACAAAAACATTCAAGGACAGTTCTACAATCACATATGTACATTGTGTTCTTATATTCAATTCAGTACTTTCCAAACTTATACAATTTTAAAATAAACTTGCTGCAACTGATTGAATTTGAACTTTTACTCACAACACACATATTTAAAAAATCAGAAGTTTTAACAGAGATCTCCTCCATTTAATATCTGAGGATTTTCTACACATAGTCAGGGTTAATAGTTGTCCCAGTCAGCTCAATAGTTGTATAGTTGAGCAAAGCTCTGTTCTGTTTTCATAGATAATAATTGCAACATTACAGCAATCCTTTATCTTGACTTTATTAATTTCAAAGTCCAAGAAAAACAGAATTCTCTAAGGAATATAAGTAAGTAATACATTTATCTTAGCAATGTGTATCTGAACGTCACGGAACTATCTAGATCAATCTAGGTCCAGGACAGGGGGGCAGTAGGCCTGTGGGCCCCCTGACCCCAAAAATGGGAAGGGAAAATGGAAAGGGGTGGGGAGATGGGAGCTGGGCTCAAGGAAACAAACAGAGCAGTGGCAACGATCTAAGGAGGAAAACTTATTTTACTAACTATGGTATTGGGATGCAAGATAACACATTATAATACAATCTAATTGAAAATTGAGGCTAATAAATCAAGTAAAATAAAAGAGAGAGAGTCTTCTGAAGACCGAGAAGCCTACTTTGAATTTGAAGGCTCACAGTTTGGAAGCACACCCACAACCACTGCCAGGCAGTGAGAGAGAGAGCGAGCGTCGCTTCTTTGATGTATTTTCCTCTTTGACCGTGAGGCCCTCTGGGACGTGTAGTTCTTCCCTCTGCTCCACACAATATTATGATGTGGAATACCAATAGCAAAAATTACAAAACCATGACACTGTATCAAATTCACCGTCCATGTTCCACAGAATTTTCTTAATTCAAACTACTTCTGCATTAAATCCAGAATATTTGAATATTTTCCTTCCTAGGAAAAAGGCTGGTGCCAAAAGTTCTTCTATTCTGCCACAGTGAAACTTCACTAGAAAGGTGTATTTAATATGAACAGAGAACAAGATCTTTTTTCAAAGATAAAGTCTTGAATCTTTCTTATTACGTTTAAACAAGGAACTGATAGATTTCACATACACTATCAGGAACAAAATGATTCATAAATAAGTTTTACTGTAGGGATTAAATTCCACCATTCATTAGCCAGTAGTACAAAAACTGTCAGATTCAGAGGTATGTTTTGTCATTATCTTCAGTATAATCAGAATACTTATTGTTTTCATCAATATATAAAAGGTAAACAAAGTAGAAAAAATGGGAAGGCATTTTTTATTTCTTCACTAAGAAACAAACAATTTCTGTTATAAGGATGGAAAATACAATGTGGAGAGAAAAAGGAGAAGTGAAATCCAATTCATGAACTATAACCAATAGGAAGGAAAAAAAAAAAGCATTTGATTTACACATTTTCATCACACTAACCATGATATGATTGTAGGGAAAGCTTCCGCTGCACATTGTAACACTCAAAACTGGTTGGACATAGTATTATATGTTGGAATGCAAGTCAGTGATGAGATTCATGTGCTTATGAAGAGTCAAAATGAATATCCATACATGTATTACGTAGAACACTGTCTTTCTATGTCCAATATTATCAGGTCTCGTTATGAGAACATGATGGAATTTATAGTCTTCATCTACAGTTTTCCCTTCATTCTTAGTTCACCAATTTTCTTTCTTTGTCACTGAGT
This sequence comes from Alectoris magna, assembly GCA_030625065.1. Lineage (NCBI taxonomy): Eukaryota > Metazoa > Chordata > Aves > Galliformes > Phasianidae > Alectoris > Alectoris magna. The sequence goes on from CM060565.1 coordinate 18,491,817, forward strand.
ACTGTGAAATTAATAATTTGAAAAGATTGTAACAAATTCTGGTAGCAGAATTTTCTCACTGTATTGTGAGATAACTAATCAAGACAGGTTATAACTAATCAATGTAAAATAAAAGTTCAAACTTGTAATATAAGGAAGGTACTACCTTAAGGACATCTTCGGCCTTTTTAGACATAAGTTTTAAACAATTATCAAGCATTTTCTTGATTTAAGTGTATAATTATAATGATTACGCTGATAAGATTATTGAATTTGCTAGTAACAACTAGCCATTTGCACATACAATTAGCTAATTAACGTGCACAATTTCAGATGAAAAATGATGCTCTTCACACCCTTTAAAATAATTTTCTATAATCTGGAAATTGGGATTCGTAATAGCAGTTTGCTTATTACCTTACACTGATCAGGACTATTGTAATCTGTAGGGTTAATCAGATAATCATGCTCCACAACAACCCTGTGCAAGTACCTAGCTATAAAGTACATAGGTGTACCCTCCCTTAACTTCACAAACTAATAAGAGTGAACAGGAAATTTTATTGCAGTACTGTTGACTAACTATTCCTAAGGGGAATGTAAATCACACTCAAATAAGGAATAGAGAGAGATGACTGCTAGATACTCCTGCCTTGCTTACCCTCAGAGTGATCTCTTAAAATTCTCCGAATGTCTTCCTGAGTATGATTAGTTTAATCTCAGGAAATTGCTGGTACAATATAGCTCAGGAAGCATCCTGCATCACAACACAGATAGAAACATTAATGCATATTTTTCATTCAGAAAACTAAAAAAAAATAATATTTCTTCACTCCTTTCTGGCTGCCATTTTTATTTCCATGTAGCTGATCATGAGAAACCAGACAAAAATCTGCAAAATTTATCCACGGAACGCAGAAGTTAGTTGACTTGTGAATATGACAAATCATTATGTTCTGTGAGATCACTGAAATTCAGTATAATATTTTCTATTACAAAAATATGAATCAGTTAAATATGGAAATCAAAAAGAACATCAGAAGTGGTAAAAGTCATAAAACACCACAAAACAAGCCAGAATCTTTCACTATGTTTATATCTGATTTCCCAGAGAATACGTATTTGGAGCCTCTCACCAAGCCATTCTCATTAACTCCTAATGAGATAGAGGTAAAGATAACTTCCTTCTGATTGCTCAGTAAGTTGATGGTAAATGCAGCTCAGACTCTGGACTTCAAGCACTTTCGTAGTTCCACTAAAAATTCTTCTGTGATAAGATAAACAGAAAAGGAAGTGTTACACAAAAGATTTTGAGACAGGTCTTGGTCTTGACACACCTCAGGTTTTAATACTGAATGATTTTATTCCTCTGCTGGAATGAATTTGCACTTGTTTGTCACCTCTGGAGTGTGTGCTGTTATCACAATGTGATAAAGTGTCAGGTATCAAAATTACTAATGATTTTTTCGCATAAGTAACTGAGCATTCACTGGATTCAATGGGAAATGGGTAAGAAATAATAAAAGAAATAATAGCACAAGACGTGTTGTTCTGCCTGTAGTGGTTAAAGGTGACTATCTTGTTCCGATTATTGGAGGGAGAGGAGATTCTTTGTTATATGTATACTCAACAGCGAGATTAAGACACAACAGGATGAATGTTTGTCTGACCAGTTTATTACAAATACTAGTTGCTTAAGGAGATGGGGAAGACAGGCTGTAGAAAAGAGATAGGAAGTAAAATCAAGGAGTCTTTGTAGAAAGCCAGGGAGATAGTAACCACCATGGGTCCAGTGTTGTTTGTGGTGCCTCCACTGATCCCAAAAACTTGTCTGGTCACTGTGGGGGATGGGAGAAAGACAGGAAGCTTTGCAGCATAGCTGCAAGCAGGCCCCAAGCAGGCTCTTCTTTCCTAAGAGGTTTTAATCTCTTAGGGAATTCCTCTGCCAAAGGTTTATTTCCTTTGGGAGTTCCTCTTCTCCAAAATACTTAGTTTAGTAGGGATCTTTTATCCCCTGCTTCTCAGTTACCTTTTTTTTTTCCTTCTTTTTTCTCTCTGTTAGGGTGACATACCTGGCCCAACAGATAAGCCAGAAGAAGGGGTGCCTTCATTGCCCTGTACAATCATTATCATCTTTTGCAGTAGTAAGCTCCTTCAAGCTGCACTCTTGAAAAGGTCTGCTTGTCCTGTTTCAGCTTATGTTTACAATCACAAGCAGAAGTACTGTGGCATGGTGACACTCACCACTCACCCCTCTAGATAATTCACAGTAGCTAGTTAGAGTCCTATCACCAAAAATGCTTTGAGCCAAAAACCCCAAGTTGTTGTCTTTCACAGTGATCCAAGGGTACCATATCAGCCCAAGTAGGTTATACATATATATATATATATATTTTTTTTTTCAAAATACTAGCAAATATATATATATATAAAATTCAGAGGCCTTTCTTAAAATCCCTCATGTAAATCATGCAGAGAATTCCTGTGAATACAAATACATTTTAAAGGGGAACATCCTATTCACTACAAGGTATTCTGTAGGTCTTAAATGTAAAAATATTACTTCAGAATAGATGCTGCCATTTCGCTTGCACAGAACTGGTTCTAAACTCAACATACAGATGATTGGTCATACAGTAGTGCTTCTCTTTGACAGTCTGATTTAAGGATTTAGGTTCCTTTTGTTTCTTGTTATCTGAGAATGTGTATAAAACAGACGATTTTCTTGAAGTTATAGATTCAATAAAATGGAAACACCAGAAACAATTTCACTTTCACCTTCACAATTACATTTTACTGATAAAACAAATTTAGGATATTTTTTCACTTAAAATTTTGGTTTGAGTTAAAAGATAATCAAGATTTGTAATCATGTCTTGTTACTGCCTTCAACAAGTTGACCTGTGATACCTTTGTTTCTATTTTATTTTAGAACTAACAAAGCTTGGGAACTAAAAAATTATCTAGTTTTATCAAGAGCTACCTGCAGCATTCTAATACTCAGAGCGAATGCCCCAAACCTTGGAAGATGTGACAGCAGCCCCAGGTGCAACTTCCTTTGCCAAATTACTCCATTCAAACTGACAAACTACTTTAGGAAAGGATGGTAATTATCTTTAGATATACTGCAGCATGGGAGAAACTTGATTTAATTTAATCAGAAGCACTGTAATTTAAGGTATGATGCATGCTTTAATTATTCAAAGTGCAAATGTTCTCAGAAAACTTACGTTAGGGATCCACTCATCAGGAAAACCTAGTCATATTCTTGCCATATTCACTCTGATTATTAGTGTTGTCTTTTTTTTTCCCTTTCCCTGAGAACTTTAAATAATCCCACTTTGATAATGATTAAGTCCAGCTAAGTTAAAGTTTAATGACTGATAGAATAATCATATACTTCACTTATACTTAATTATGCATTAAATTTAGAAATTCATACAATTATTTCATTATAGATTTTGCACCTACTTTTGGCCTAGTTCCTTAATATTTCTTATTCAAATCACAGATTTTTGTATTAATATAGTCTTATTTCTGACACTGGAGAAATCAGTTATTCATGCATCCCAACCATGTAAAAAAAAAACCACATTACACACGTGGTTCATGAAAAACAAAACTACCCCAAAAGAATTTTTTTTGCTAAAGACAACAATTTTTGAAGTCATTCCTAAAAGCAGCACACAACTGCGCTATGTTAATGATCATTACAACTCTTCATATTTATGCAACACTTCTAAATACTTAATAATATATCCACAACTAAATTAAAACTTAAATGATTCCTGGAGAAAAATTAGTAAGTTACACTCACCTTGGAACAGTATGCTTGAAGAAAAAACTGTTTAATTACCAAGCAAAGTCAATTTTTAGAATGGAAAAATAACACAAATATAAAAGCACAACAATCTAGAAGTCATGCTCTTGAACACCAGTCAAACAACCTGGTACTGTTAAAGCAATAGTAGGCAAATACAAATTAGCAGCCCAAGTTTCTGATGATTTTGTGTAACTACTTTTTCAGTCATCTTACTCCTGGTAAATAATTTCTTCCTCCCACCTCCCGTGTAAATACTCCCAAAACAGCCAGATCTAAAGAGGAAACAGAGGATTCCTTCCCTCAAATCAAACAGAATTCCAGGAATCACAGAATCATAGGAAAGAGACCTCTGGAGATTGTCTAGTCCAATCCCTTGCAAAAAAAGATTCCCTACAGTAGACTGCAAAGAAAGACTCCAGGCTGGTTTTCAATATTTCCAGAGAAGGAAAGATTTCTGGGCAGTTTGTTCCAAATGTCCTGTCACTCTCAAAGTAATGAATTTATTTCTAATGTTCAGATAGAACTGTATTCCATTTTGTGACCTTTGTTGTTTGTTCAGTGACTGGGCACCTCCAAAAAGAGTCTGGCCCCATCATCTTGATACTCATCCTTTAGATAATTTTAAGTATTGATAAGATCCCCTCTTGCTGTTCTCTTCTCCGGGCTGAACAGTCACAAGTTTCTTAGCCTGTTCTCATGAGGGAGATGCTTCAGGCCTCAAATCATTCTTATGCCCATCCATTGGACTTTTTCCAGTGGTTCCCTTTCTTTCTTTAACTTGGGAGTGTCATGGTTTTATGATTTTCTGTAATTGGTATTCCGCATCATAACATTATGTAGTGCACTGGGAGTTAAAGACTTAATGTTCCAGTTCCATGGACTGTGGATAGTTCTGGTTACCTGCCGCAGAAGAGAGCTACATCTCCAAGAGGACTGAGTGCTCTTCTGTTTCCATTTTCTGCTCAGAGGGAAAGTTAAAAACCGTTTGCAGATCATGAGACGTCCCTTTTTGACCTTCTGGCTCATTTCTGTTGGCAGGTGCTGTATCACGTCATCTTACTTAGAGTAAGGCCCTCCATTTTAGGACTCTCTCTCAATCTAGTTCATTCATTAGCTTCAATTCAATTCTATTCTATTATATTGTGTTATCTTGCATTCTGTTATCTTTTTTAGTAAATTAGATTTCCTCCCCCGGTCATTGCTGCTATTTTGTTTTTAGGCCCATCTCCCTATCCTTTTCACTTTTTTCTTTTTCTCTTTCCTGGAACATGGGTCCATGGATCTCGCCGCCCCATTGCTCACAGAACCAGGCCAAACCAGCATGTAGACTATTGACAGGGAGCCTGGAATGGAACACCTTACTTTAGATTGGAACTTACCAACGTACAAACAGCAAAACTGATTTATTTATTCTTTTTTCTGAATGTGTGCTATTCTATTTTTGTGTAGAAATGGACTGGGAATATACTAAGTAACTCCTGTTGAAGTGAAACAATTTAATAAATAGTGTTGTCATATAATAATTAGAATCAAAGAATCATAGAATCACTCAGGTTGGAAGGGACCTCAAAGATCATCAAGTCCAACTGCAGCCTAACCATAGTACCCTAACTCTAACAACCCTCTGCTAAGTCATTTTTACTCCATTCACACTCTAGTAAGTTAAATTATCTCCGTATCCCCTATAAAATGTGTCAACCTCTTGGCTAATAGAAAGTGTGTAACTATCCTCTTCAACTCTATTTCTGAGAATTGAATAAGGAGGGGGCATTCTGATACTCCTCCTAGCTTTTTTTTTGTTTTGTTTTTTGTTGGTTTTTTTTTTTAAACCAAATCTTCATACACTGCAAGTTCTATTATTACAATTTAATGACTGACAATTTATAATCAGACCTTGTAATTGCATCATCTGTATTGAAAGACACTCTCTTATAGAAATGCAGGCTGCTTCTGGCCTCTGTACTTTTAGCAATGACATAAATCTGGTCAGTACATATTCAGTCTTGCCAATGCTTATTCCTGTTAAGCAACATTTCTTTTAATTTTGTGGCAAATGATGACTAAAATGAACTCAATACATTCACCAATCATTACAGAGGATGGCTGCAAAAAGGCATAGAATATTATGTTGGCTTGTTTATGAAGATTATTTAATGAGTTCATGATGATCACATCAGCCAGGATATTACATTATTGGAAGCGATTACAAATTATGATACACAAGATTCAAAAGTAAAAGCAATTTTAACTGCATAGAGGAGAATAAAACATTCTCATAAACAAGTAGTGTTCCTAAAGCTATTCTCATGTGAATTGTGGTGTGGCTGGCTTTTGCTGTGTCCTCTTCCTAATACATAACATTTTTGTTTATGAAGGACATTAAAAGTCACAAATTAATGAGTAGGTAGAAATATATGGTAACAAGACCAGGATTTTTATTTTTCTCCCTTTCTCTCCAGATAGATAGAGAATTTACCTGGAGTTATCTCCTCAAACACTGTAATTCCATATGATATCAGAAACAGAAGATTAACTCTTAGTACTTTAGAAAAAGACATGTTTCTCACTTTGGTTTCATGTCAAATCAGTATGGAGTGGTACCATCAACTGTGTTTATCACAGTCTATCAATTTTTAACAAAATGTATCTGCAAGCATTTTGAGTGCACACTAGTAAATACATGAAGAGTCACCTCTGGTCAACTGATCTAGAAGTCCAAACACACATTGCAAAGTTGATGATTTCAGCAACTACCTATTACGGATTTCAGTCATCTGCAAGGAATACCAGGAGGATATAGTTCAGGTCTGTTCTGTCTCTAGTGTAAGTGACAACCAAGTGACATACCACTTAAATGAAATGAGAATTCAGTTCTTTGCCAGAGTATCTGTTGTATCTCACTGCAAAACCCTTCCTACTAAAGCTCTACCACATTTAAGGTAAATTGACAGAGTCTGCGGGCCAGTTGAACAAGTAAACATCTCCAGATAAACCAAAGCATTATGCATCTTCATAAAGCATTAAGCTGACTCAGCTCACAGACAGTTGAGATAAAGCCCAATAAATGCAGATTTACGGTGTGATATTTCTTAGCTTCTCTGCTCCTTACAAGATCATTGTTCAAATGCATACACTTTTTCTAGAGAGCTTCTATGATGTTCCAGAATATTAAAAGTAATAATTTTACTGTCTTCTCCCTTTAAAAAGTTTACAATCCTTGCTCTCATTTCCTTACATTTATGGCAGGTATACATATTTTTATAATTCTGTTCTCCATGGTTTATTCTTCTCCACTTCTTCAGTTCATAGAGTGTGTCTTCTTATCACTTCTAAGTGATCACATCAGAATGCAAGGACAATTATTATTAGAATGAGATTTTGAAATTTTCAATGTCTTATTAAAAAAAAAAAGGTTAAAAATTTAGAAATTCTTTAACAGCACATATATTTCATTTATCCTACCATCTATTCTCTACTTCATGTATTTATGAAATTATCTTTCTGTGCTAAAATGCCAGTGTAACCTGGATTTATAACCACAAGCACCATAAAGTAATATGGTAAAAAAATAAAGTAATAATTACATAAAGTAATAATGTTTAATTCATCTTGTGTGTTGATAATTTTAATGCCTCTAGTAACCTGTCAATCATATGTTTTCTATTCAGACGATGTGTTAAGAACACAGAGCTAAAAAGTGTTGTATATAAGCATAAAAGAATCATAAAATTACGATAATTTAAAACTCATTTCTAGAAGAAAAAACAAGTCAAAATACAGTTACCCAAATCAAAAATGTTGACCTCTTTACTCCTGATGTGTACTATTCTCTCTAAATTTTTGTAGAAATGGTCTGGGAATATGAACTGTCAACTCCTACATCCCATTTTCCAGTATACTGGGTTTTGACTCGGTGGCAATAACTTCCTATGCTGCCTGAACTCAACAATCAGAGGATGTCTGGCTATGATGTAAGCATATGCAAGTGATCAAAATATTTAATGTCTGTAATTTACAGGCAAAGGAGAGGCTATAAAGACTATGCAAAGTCATAACAAACCTAAGCTCGTCGGCATATTGACAGAATTTCATTAAAAAGTCATAAATAATGTTGTTTCTTTGCCTTGAAAATTTTAGCATAAATTTGATGATATGTAGCTGGTTTCAAGATTTTTGGACTGAGTACTCAAGGCCTGATCATGTATTCAGTCTTAAGACAAATAAGAAGCTCTGCAAAACATCCTTTGAAAGGTCTGCAGTGATAGGACAAAGGGAGTGGTTTCGAACTAAAAGAGGGTAGATTTAGGTTGGATATAAGGAAAAAGTCTTTTACAGTGGGGGTGGTGAGGCATTGGAACAGGTTACCTAGAGATGTGGTGGAAGACTCGTTCCTGGAGGCATTCAAGGTCAGGCTGGAACATGCTCTGAGCAACCTGATCTAGCTGTAGATATCCCAGTTCATTGTAGGGGTGCTGGACTAAATAATAACCTTTAAAGGTCCCTTCCAGGTCTAAGGATTCTATGATTCTATGATGCTTATCAAGAATGATGCTTCTCTGTCAGAAGATATCATTTTATGACATTTTCAAAGAGTTTTTAATAAGTAATTTCAAGTATTTTTAACTCACATCATCTCAATTTTTAATTTCCATCTATGTTGTTTTCAGAATATAAAACTTCCTCAGATCCTTTAACTGGGAAATAAAACTTGCACCTCTTAAAAAGACTTAACTTTTCAACAAATTAAAAAGAAATGAATTTTCAACATCTTAGGCATTTTTTTTTTCATGTTTCAGCCCAGTTTTACAAATATATTTTAAACTTGTAATACAGATATATCTCAGAGATGTCTACGTAGTGGCTTATATTTGGGATTTACATTCTAAAAGTTTTCTTCCCTCAGAGATTATTTATTCACCTCCTAAGAAAGACTATGATCCATTCAAAACCATGGATATCACCTTCTCCATTTTTATGGAACATTTTTAACATTTGGATTTGCTTCTGACACCTATCTTTATTCAGGTGATAGTCCCTGTTGATCTGAAAGCTCCTTTTATCTTCTTCTTTAAGGTAACTTAAACAGAAAAATACTGAATGCTTATGTTTCACTAATGGACAAAATAAGTTGCAGAAGCCTTCTGTTTTCCAGAATGTCCAAGGTTAAGAACTAGTACCACTGCTGTAGTTTAAGCTAAAATGCAGCTCAGCAACACTCAGCTGTTTGCTTACTCTCCACTTCCCAGTGGAGAGAATGTCCCGGCTGAAACCAGGATAACTACCCAAAACAAGAATCCTTGAATTTCATCCTCCAATGGGGAATAATGCAAAAAAAAGTAACAACTACGAGGACAAAAGTTGAAATGAAGGAGCAAAAACTATGAAAACTGTGGAACTATACATGCACCAAGATAGTACATATTACTTTTCACTGTCCATTAAAATGGCTTATGGAAATAATAACAACTGAAATGTATATTTTTTCTGGAAGAAATTTCAGTGCAAAGGTATTCTTTCCTGCCTCATAGATCATACTCTTAACACATTCTGATTACTATTTTATTGTGAACAACTGACCATGCTTCTAAATACTCTTCAGAATATTTTGTTCATTTGCAGTCCTAATACAAAATACGTGGTATATGTATTTGCTCCAGACTGATAAAATTGAGTTCTTTTGTTGTACTTCATTCACTTCAACATCTAAATTGAATGAAGATGTCAAGAATCAATAAAATACCTTGATAGAATCTGGATTAAAGTTCATAAAATATTGCTGTTACACCATTATATATAACTTCAGAATATTTTTCCCTTTATGCTTCTAGTAATTCTTCTTTTCTTTAAGAATTTAAATGAGTAGAGATTAAAAAATGCTGTGGTAAGCATCACCTAGGGGCTGTGTTTTGGCAGCTAGCAGACTGGAATGTAAGCCTTATTTCATTTTTTTCTGTTTCCATGAGTACTTTGCAAATTCATATTCCAATAGCAGATTCATGTACTATGGGCTGCTGTCAGATAAGACAATTTCTGGATGGTGACAGTTAGACCTCCTAGGCATGGAGATCTAATGAAATGTCTTTTTGTCCACATAAAATGGAATAGTATGGTTATTATTAAAGATGTAAATATTTATTTACACTGGATCTGCCAGTTTGGAGCTTACAAAAACAGACAAGCAAGCAGGATCTACATTATCTTTACGTGTTTGTTCGTTTTTGTGGGGTTTTTTTTAAGGGAAACTGAGATATATTAAAATGCAGGTTTGCCATGTTGAGGAGGGCAAAGTATTTTTATTTTGCAGTGTCAAAACCTCTGTCTTTCCTTTGCTTGATTCCCTTTTGGTCAACTACAATTGTGCTAATTCACTGATTTAAATTCCAGATCTCCCTCAAACTTGTTTAAATAAAATAAATGTTTAAGTGCAGTGCATTTGCTTAATGCATTTATGTACAGTCAACTATCTTAACTTATACTGCAACATTACCACTTTCAACTTAGCAAGGATCATATGCTCTGCCTGTTCACTGAATGGAGTGTGCAACACTGACTTCACCATGCAGTGTAGCTATCATATTATAAATCACTGGGCATAGAGAAAGGAATAACGAGAAAAGACGGTAATGTTTTTTGGTAGATTAAGCTCTTGATTGATGTGTGTAGACTCCATTCTGTCTTGTAGATATGGAATTCCAGCATTATTTCAGATAAGTCCACAATAACATGTTGAGATTTCTTACAAGACTCAAATTGAAACTGTAACATGGAGACTTCAAATTACAGGTTTTCTGGCTCATACCCCACTCAGGCTGGTGGTGAGTAAAAGCTGACAGCAATCAATGACAATTTAGCAGATCATATGTGAGCAGAGATTGTGGTCACTGTCCAGTCACTGATGGATACAGGGCTTCTTGCACTCCAGATATTGTTAATGTCACACAGAAGGGAAAAGTGAAAACCTCCACTGTGAAAAGTAAGGAGTTAAAATGTGGAAAGTGAGTTAGTATTTATTTCCTCCCACAAATTTATAAAATTATACCAGTGATGAATGATGAGGTTGTTTCCCATATTACACTTACTTTAGAAGAAAATGGAGAAACTGGAAAAGCTATACCAGGTTTATCTTTCTAGTTTCTATCTATCTCCCTCCTTCCCTCCCTCACTCCAGTACATTTTAAAGCATATGCTTGTTAAAAATTAACTAAAACATCATTAGACAATAGTGTTTCTGAGCAGTCTATAATAATGCCTATAAAATTGTATGCAAATATGTCCCAAAGTGTATACACACACATATACACACACAGAGTTCTGCCCTGAAAGTAGCGCCAACTAATTTATTATGTCAGCCCATGATTTCAAAGGTTATTATTAGTGGTATGGCAGCAGAGGTTGAACATACCCACCAATACCTTTTTACATGTTTGTTGCCATGTGACAGATTTCAGTAGAGGAGCAGTCTGACAAAACAGCGTTTGACATGGAAATGTGTACAAAGCAAAAATGTGTTGTAGAATTCATCCACACAGAAAAAATTGTTCTCAGTGACATGCAATGATGCTTGCTGAACATTTGCGGAGATCAAACAGTGGATGTGAGCACATTGAGATGATGAGTGGTGTGTTTCAGCAGTGGCATCCTAAACATGAAAGACAAGCTGTGTTCCAGATGGCCATGCAGGTATTTATGACTGTGGCATATAGGCTGTTCATTGCTTGTAAAAATGCACAGCTAACAGTGTTGACAGTGTTGAAAACTTTTTTTTTTTTTGCAGCTAAGAATTTGCTCCATCAAACAGTGTTATTGTGCCCCTTGTCTCTCATGTATTTTTCCTTGGAAAAAAATAATAAAAAAAAGGAGGCATTACTTTTGGAGTGACCTAAGTGTGTGCATGTGTGTAAATACATATAAATAGGCACTTTATAGTATGTCATGCCTGTATTTCAGTAAGAAGACATACAATTGAATTTCATTAGGAACAAGGAGCAACATGGCCATAAAATTTATGGAATTATTTTGGAATTCATTAACACAAACTAACACAGACTCAATCAATTCAAAAACCATACTAATTTTGTACAGGTGAAGGCTTTGAAAATAAGATGCGCAGTCAGTGACATGTAAGACCTGATCCGTTCCTTGTTGAGGGGAAAGGAGACCACTCTTGCAAGTAGCCCAGGGGCATATGCCACAACATGCAAAACAAAATGTGTGTGGGGGAGGGGGTGGAAAAAAAAAAAAAAATCAAGAAACTTTCCTAAATTTCTTTGAGGCAAATGTCCATCAAAAGAATCATTTTGATTATAAGTAAATGCCAGATGTAAACATAATTATATATCTGCTAGATCTAAAAGCAGACAAAGAAAAGGCAAGGTAAGGCAAAACAAAGAAGTCTGACTACTGTCTCACTGTTGCGAGATGGGGTAACACTTGCAAATTTGAGCTGTATGTCCAGATCAGTTTATCTCTAATTTCAATGTGATAAAAATGAATCACAGAAACGTAGGAGTTGGAAGGGACCTCCAGAGATCAAGTCCAACCCCCCTGCCAAAGCAGGTTCCCTACAGCAGGTCGCACAGGTAGGCATCCAGGCAGGTCTTGAATATCTCCAGAGGAGATTCTACAACCCCCCCGGGCAGCCTGTTCCAGTGCTCTGTCAACATCACCATAAAGAAGTTCTTGTGCACCTTTGTGCAGAACTTCCTATGCTCCAGTTTCTTGCCATTTCCCCTTGTCCTGTCCCCACACACTGCTGAAAAGAGTCTGGCCTTGCCACTTTGCCCCCCACACCTCAGATATTTATAGACCTGGATCAAATCCCCTCTCAGCCTTCTTTTCTCAAGGCTAAGCAGACCCAAGTTAACTTAGCCTTTCTTCATAGGGGAGATGCTCCAGGACCTTCACCATCTTTGTGGCCCTCCGCTGGACTCCTTCCAAGAGATCCCTGTATTTTTTGTACTGGGGAGCCCAAAACTGGGCACAGTACTCCAGATGAGGCCTTACCAGGGCAGAGTAGAGTGGGAGGATCACCGCCCTTGACCTGCTGGCCACGCTCATTTTAATGCGCCCCAGAATGCCATTGGCCTTTTTGGCCACGAGGGCACACTGCTGGCTCATGGCCAACCTGTTGTCTACCAGGAAACCCAGGTCCCTCTCTGCAGAGCTCCTGTCCAGCAGGTCATCCCCCAACCTGTACTGGTGCATGTAATTATTCCTCCCTAGGTGCAAGACTCTACACTTGCTTTTGTTAAACCTCATCTGGTTTCTTACTGCCCAGCTCTCCAGCCTGCTCAGGTCTTGCTGAATGGCAGCACAGCCTTCAGGCGTGTCAGCCAATCCTCCCAACTTCGTATCATCAGCAAACTTGCTGAGGATGTGTCTCGCTCCAATTTATAGGAGGGAGAGGAGGTTCTTTGATATACGTATACCCGGCGTGAGATTAAGAAAAAATGCTTCAAATGTTGGTCCAACCAGTTTATTACAATTCCTAGCTGTTTAGGGAGATGGGGAAGGGAAGATGGGTGATAGGAAAGATAGAAAATATAAGCAAGGAATCTCTGTAGAGAGCAAAAGAGATAGTCACCACCGTGGGTCCAGCGAGGTACGTTGTAGGTCCGTTGATCTCAGGAACCCGTCTGGTCACCACGGGAGATGGGAGAAAGCCAGACAGCTCTGCAGCAAGCAGGCCTCGGGAGTTCTTCCGAAGAGGTTTTCCCCTCAGGGAATTCTCCGTCAGAGGTGCCTTTGGGATTTTCTCTCCGTCAAAGGTGTCTTTGGGAGTTTTGCTCCAAAGTCCCTAGTTCAGTGAGGGCCTTTTACCCCCAGTTTCTGTGGGTTTTTTCTCTTCTTTTGTCTCAGTTTTGTGTAACATTCCTGGGCCAACAGATAAGCCAGCAGCGGGGCCATGCACAAGCATTATCACCTTTTGCAGTGGTCAGCTCCTTCAAGCCGCACCCCTGAAAAAGACTGCTTGTCCCACTTCTGCTTATCTTCGCAATATAATTAGCAGTTGTCAGTTAGAGTCCTATCACCAGAAAGGCCTCACGAAGCAAGCTTTAAGACAAAGAATAAAACAGGTTTGTCTTTCACAGGGTGGCTTCTATCCCCTCATCAAGGTCATTGATGAAGATGTTGAACAAGACCAGACCCAGCACCGACTCCTGAGGAACATTGCTAGTTACAGGTCTCCAACCAGACTCTGCACCGCCAATGACGACCCTCTGTGCTCTGCCAGTCAGCCAGTTCTCAACCCACCTCACTGTCCACTCATCTATCCCACACTTCTTCAGCTCTGTTATAAGGATGTCATGGGGGACAGTATCAAATGCCTTGCTGAAATCAAGGTAGACTACATCCTCTGCTCTCATCCACCCAGCTAGTGACAACGTCATAGAAGGCTACCAGGTTGGTCGAGCATGACCTCCCCTTGGTGAACCCACGTTGACTACTCCTGATAACCTCCTTTTCTTCCCATTGTCTGGAGATGGTATCCAGCACAAGCTGTTCCATCACCTTTCCAGGGACAGAGGTGACGCTGACTGGCCTGTAATTACCTGGATCTTCCTTCTTGCCCTTTTTGAAGACTGAAGTGACATTGGCTGTCCTCCAGCCTTCAGGCACCTCCCCCAATTCTGTAAGACCTCTCAAAGATGATAGAGAGCGTTTCAGCAGTCACCTCCGCCATCTCCCTCAGCACCTGTGGATGCACCCCACTGGGTCCCATGGATTTATGAACATTGGAGTTGCCTAGGTGCTCACGGGCCACCTCTTCCCTTTACTCTTCCTGAATGGAAGGCTAAAGGGAAGTCTTCCATTCCCCAGACCCTCTCACTAACCTCCAGGGTCTGGGATTCCTGAGGGAGAGTTTTTTCACTGAAGACAGAAGCAAAGAAAGTGTCCAGTATCTCCGCCTTCTCAGCATCCCCTGTTACCAGAACACCCCCCTCACTTAGTAGGGGACCCACATTCTCCCTAGTCTTCCTTTTACTGTTAACATACTTTAAAAAGCCTTTTTTATTATCTTTTGTCGTGGTTTTATGGTCATCAGTATTCCACATCATAACATAACGTAGTGCACTGGGAATTAAAGCGTTAATGTCCCAGTTCAACATAGTAAAGAGAAGACACTACGTTCCCCAGAACAGTTCGCTGTGCTGATATCATTCTTGCACGGGGGGAACGCATATGAGGAGCTGTTGGGTCATCTGACTTCCTTTTCACTTTTCTTCATCACTCTTCTCCTTCATCTCTCCTTGCTGCTGCCCAACTGCGTGTGCTGCTTCAGCATTACTGTAAGGCCTACAGCTTTTTTTTTCCAGATACTCTTTCTCATTATATTTAGTAAACTAGTTTGTTCCTCCTCAGATCGTTACTGCTGTTCTTTTCTTTAATTATTTTGGGGTCCCCTGTTTCCCTTTTCCAGAGCCACGGACTTTGAGAAGTCCCTCTGCCCCACTAGTCATGGAACCAGGCCAAACCAGCCTGTAAACCATCGACACCTTTATCACTTCTGCCAGATTCAATTCCAGGCAGGCTTTAGCCTTCCTCATCGCATCCCTGCAGACTCTGACAACATTTCTATACTATTCCCAAGTGGTCAGATCCTTTTTCCACATTTCATGGACCTTCTTCCCTTTGAGTTTGTACATGAGCTCCTTGGTCAACCATGCAGGTCTCCTGCCACCCTTTCCTGATTTCTTGCTCACAGGGATGCACCAATCCTGAGCTTGTAAGAAGAGCTGTTTAAATGCTGACCAGCTCTCACAGGCCCCCTTACCTTCTAACACCCTAGCCCACGGGATAGCTCCAAGTAGGTCCCGGAAGAGAGCAAAGTTGGCTCTCCTAAAATCCAGGGTAGCAATCCTACTTTTTGCTTCGCTCCTTCCACTCGGTATCTTGAACTCCACCATCTCATGGTCACTACAACACAAGCTGTCCCCGACCTTTACTTCCTTAAAAAGTCCTTCCTTGTTAGTAAGAATAAGGTCCAGTAACACCCCTCCCCTCTTCAATTCCTCCACTACCTGCGTCAGAAAGTTGTCTTTGACACATTGCAAGAACTGTCTGGACTGCGCGTGCCTGGCCATGTTGCTCATCCAACAAATATCTGGATAATTGAAGTCCCCCATAAGCACCAGCAGCTGGGATTGTGACTCTACTTCCAGTTACTTATGGAAGGCCTCATCAACCTCTTCCTCCTGATCAGGGGGCCTGTAGTACACACCCAAAACAGCGTCACCCTTACTAGCCTGCCCCTTGATTCTCACCCACAAGCTATCCACAGGTACATCACTCTCCCATAGCAGGAGTTCAATACATTCTAGCTGCTCTCTCACATAAAGAGCAACTCCACCACCCTGCCTTTCCAGCAGATCTTTCCTAAAAAACACATAGCCCTCCATGACAACATTCCAGTCATGCAAGCTGTCTTAACATGAGGTTGTGTCTTAACAAAATTATACACCTACAGAGAACTGTGACTGAAATACCAGAGAAGTCTACTTAAAAATAGGAGGAATAAGAGAGAAACAGATAAAGTATTGGAAATACTTTCTTAAAGAAAAGGGCAATGAGCAAATACTCAAGTATAAAAGATTCAGGGAGAAAGGACCAGAATTTAAAGATAACCAATATGAAAAAAATTTGTACGACTTTATTCCTATTTCACTGAAATTTGACACATTTCCCAAAACATCTTCTGCCATAAACTGCACCATACCTGTGTGCCCAAACAAGTTAAACTTAACAATGAAGTTTACAAAGTTTTCTCTTCTCAGAGCTCTGGAAACATCAAAATATGCTTCGGGAGAATATTCTTTCCCATTCTCAGATTCTATGGATTTCAGAATGAGGCAATCAATTATTCTCTATTCCATGCAAAGGAAACAGCTTTGTAATATCAATTATTTCACAACAGGAAAGAATAAAATTAGTCCAAATCTAAAACATAGAAAATTAGGATTGTACACACTTATTAGCAAACTTAGAATGGAAAACAGAAAATAAGCTTCCTCTTCTTAAGAGCATTGCAGGAAGCTGTTTGTAAGTACAAATTTGTGTTCACAAAATAAAGAGAAAGTAAAGGAATCAATCATCTTAGATCAGGAATAGGGGATTTCTTTGAGTCTTTTCATTTAAATGCTTTTAATACATGTGAGATTTAATTCAACATACTTTAAAATTAGAAAACAATTCTGAAAAAATATATCTACATTATAAATGGCAGTTTTGAGCTAATAACTTGAAAAAATATTTCTAATTTCTGTCACCTGTTATAGAATTTTCTGACTTGTTATTAATGTCTCTCATTAGTCTTGGATGAATATGGAAGCTGGGATCTATAAGGCTGAATTTAATTATGTATAAAAACAGTCAATCGTTTACAGCATCATTATGTCCCCAGTTGTTTATTATGAGAGACTGTCCCTATCATCAGGAAATCACCCCTCCCAATTAATATTTCTAGGTAAATTAAAGTATTTTGACTGAATAAATTACATCCCACTCCATAGAACTACATGGGAGCCTCATTTCTCATGTTTTTGACTCCATTAGAAATTCTCAAAAGTTGTCAAGGCAACATTCCTGCTAAAGGAGAACTCAAATACATGATTTCATCATGCAAAAGAGCTTTCCAGAGGATTTAGAGACAGTGCTGCAATGTCAATAATAGAAAAATAGAAAAGCTGAAGAATCAGTTTAAGATCTTATGTATAGTTCAGTTAGCAAATTTGTCCGGTCTTTGCTACTGCAGGGCATTGAACAAGCCAATATCGCAAAAGTCACAAAAGCAGTTACCTGTAACCTTTCTTAATTTGAAGTCTTATGTTATTATAATAGTCTTCTCTTGCCATTTGACTTTCAATATTTTTTTTTTTAAGTGAAATTTTACATTCCAATTTCTTCTTGCTTTTCTTTTTCAACCTCCTAATCCTTGTATTACTATTATTTACTTCAGCATCTGTTCTCTGTATTAGAATATGATAAATATAGAAAAATCCGGGAATCAGAAATGTGTGTGTTTTAGACACTCATCATCTTGAGGTGCATGTGGGGGTTGTGGAACAAAAATTATCCAATAACTGGGTAATCTTTAAACTTTATTTTTCCTAGCACAGAAGCTCAAATGAGGAATGCATTCTGCATAGATGATGACCATACATATCAAAGGATTAGTAAAATTTCACACATACTTCAGCATTATGTTTCCAATAACTAAAAAAAAAATTATGATCATTTTTCTTTACATTAGGATATAGACTATAAGTCAACACTCATTACAAAACACATAGAAACATCTTCCAGTATGAGACTTCTCTAACACTTCCAGACTCTCATACAGTTCTTTAATTTACCTGCTCATGAAATATTTAATATTTATGGAGTATGCCATGTCTTAAGAATTAAATCCAGCTTCTTCCGGATAGTTTCTGATCTTTGTACATTCTCAAGATTCATGATTTGTAAGAGTTGAGTGCCCATATTGTCTCTTATGAAAACAAAAGGATTCATTCACTGAAACTGCTGATGGACACTTTAAAAAGACTGGCATTAAACATAAACAGAAAGAATTAATACAAAGAAAGAAAACCTATATTACGGGGCCTAAAGCCTTTAATTTATGGAGAAATATTCATGCAGATAAATGGATTTTACAATGAACTGAGAGATTCCAAACCTTTCAGCTGTTTAAAAAGACATAAAAATAAGTGATGGGTCTGGATTGAACTTCTCAGCCCAGCTGGCTACCTTAGCATATATCTGAAGTACTTAAGTAACTGAAAATAAAATAACTTCTTTCCTATTCCTATAAACAAAGTCATAAACAGGGATGACAGACAGGCCAATGGACCAGCAAAATGAATGCTGGTGATGGTAGGAAGACCCAGGAAGCAAGTCTTTTTTGGGCTTTACTGTTAAATTAAAAAAAACTCAAACAGCTGGAATATCTGACAATTTCATATTTATATTTTTTATTCCTAATTTTGTCCATTTTTTAATACGGTCTTTCTCCACTATTCAGCCTGCATTTAGACTTCCATTAAGAAAAAAAGATGAAACACAGATGAGTTTCATTATACCATCTCAGACTTAATATTCTCTTTAATATTCCTCTTTATTAGGAATAAAAAAGAAGTTCTTTCCAGTGCACATTATCCCAGCCTTGCGCTCATTAAATAGTTGAAGTATTTCACCTTAATATTTATCATTTCATTTGTTCCCTTCTTGGCTTTTATACAGTCACGGCTAATAAGCATAGACTTTGATGAAAGCAAGTTATATGTAATAAATAATTTATTACCTATTGGCACTTACAGTAAGGAAGACCCCATTTCAGGCACAGATGGAACAAATTTAATTTTACAGTTCTTTTCAGAATCCCATCTGGTACATTTTTACTATGCCACAACATATACTGTTTGGCTCACAGAGAACTCCCATCATAAGCAACATGAGGCAATGCAGAGACTTCCTTCAGGTAACAAAGAATTAGAAAATAGTTAAGATAGTTCTTCTGTAACTATTCACTACATCTATTCATGAACAAAAATATCTAAGGTCAAAACTTTTGGATGTGTGTCCAGCTCTTCACAGGTAAGCAGAAGGCAAATTGTTGGAAAAAAACATAACTTGGTTTAGAACTGAAAGAATAGAAAAAACTATTGTCTGTTCTCATAAAGATGCTCCCCATTATTCAGCACTGCTTATGCTGATTTTTAGCCATTCATAGTCAGCTAAATGAAAATTGTTCCTCCCATCAGGCTCCAGCTCAAAAGATGGTTTTAAAGAGGCTCCAAACCCACATGTCTTCACTACATGGTTCCATAATATCCTTTCAATTCAAAGACTTGATAACACACAACAATCTCTCACGAGGTGCTTGGAGAACCTCCAAACCCTATTAGCCTCAATGAGAAACAAGACCCAAGAAAATATACCTGCATAACAGAAAAATGCATTTTCCAGCACATTTAGTTCCAGGAGTATCACAATCCTTTCCCTCCATGGAAAGATTCCTAGTTAAATTAAGTAGTATTTACTCTTTTGTTGTATTACTCTCTTAAATCAAAAGCTTATCCAAAGAAGGCTACTGTAAGAACTTCAGGTGAGTACTTGTGATGACTTGTACAATATTTTGCTCGTTGTGTTCAGAAATTGAGGAAATAATGCTAATAATGCCTTCTGAGCTGGTACAGAAGATTTACTCCAGGAGGACAACTAAGAGCTTTGAAGAAAAACAAGACGCAGGAAAGGAGATATTTCTACACACAGTTGAAGGAAAAAAAAAGTGAAAAGCATAACTGATGATTGAATTGTGTGCAAAACATGCCAAAATAAGCCACAAAATAGAAAGCATGTTAAAGAAATAAAGAAGCATGAATTAATACGTCATTGCACAAACTAATAAAACTACAGTGTGTATACAATTCAGCACTTCAGGATTAACTATTTCCTTTGAGGTCACAAGAATTAAGTTCAATATGTGAACTAGAAACAAATTTACTTCGAAACATCCTTACACTTCTGAGCACTTTTACTCTCTTATTCCTCCAAGAGAAGATAATCACTCTGCAAATATTCTTGGGCTATTTTCTTCTGTGATTCTTATAACCCACAGGAATTTGTAGCTCTGCAAATATACACAGAAAAAAATATATTGTAGATTTATGATGGAGGAAAGAACTAATTTGAAGTGCTTTGGTTCTTTGATGGCATTAAAGTAAACATCGCCAAGACTATTGTTTGCCTTTTAGTTGTAATGAAAGTTATAGGTATTGAAAAAATTAACATGACAAATATAGTATCAGGGTAGTTATTACTGCACTATTTTGAATGTTGTGCAATTAGTCTTAAGTAAAAGATAAAAAGACATTTAAGACAAAAATGCATTTGTAATTGTTCTGAGACAATAGATGAACTCGGTGGATCTGCTATTTAAATCAGGCATCTTTTGTCTTGACTTGGAGGGAAAGCAAATAAGAATTATTTTTATATAACAAACTTCAATTAGAAAAGATAAAAGCAGAAAGGGACCTTCAAATATCTTCAGTTCCAAAGAGGTGAAAAATAGAATTTATTAGAAACAACTGCACAATTTAGTTTGTTGATGATTTTAAAGCTGAATGAAAATAGATACAATTTGAGTGTTGGTCTCCATTTAGATAGTTTCAGAAGTCTGATAAATTCCAGTTGTGCAAACCAGTTTTCTCCAGGTCTGCTCTACTGGGTTATGACTTTTTAATTAAAATAAAATGTTCACTATCTGTTTTAAGGAAGGTCCCTAGTTTTTGCATCACCTTGTAGTTTCTAGAACAAGGAATTTGTCGGTCCTTCAACAAAAATATGGAACAAACTCCTTATTGGATAATGGTTAAGAGACTCTGGGATATATTTAGTGGGGATTTTTCATGCTGCAAATGCTCAGTTTTGTCGTACTTGAGAATACTGCCCATTCTCCTCAATGAGAGAAGTGAAGAGAGGGGGGGTCTGTTTTGTTTCTTGCTTCCTCCCTCCCCCTTTCATTCCCCTGCCCCCAAGCCTGCAGATTAATATTTTTGTGGCAGTGCCTGCATCAACTCCTATCACAGATGAAAGCCTCTCAGTCAGACCTCTCAGTTACTGATATGTTTAATGCTTCTAGTCTTCAGTATTCTTTGCTAAATAGTAACATACCAGAAAGTCCCAGAAACATTATCGTAGTCTCACTCCTAGAACAGATAATCAAAAGCATAGTAGTGAAGAGAAATAAAGGGATTCAAACGGATGTATCCTGAGCTGGAAACCACGAAGCAATAGCACAGCTTCAAACACAACAATGAAGAATCTAGAAACCAAATTTAGACCCTGTACCTCAGTTTTAAAAACCAATAAAAATCATTGACATGAGCACTGGAATTTCAACTGAAGGTATCAGGCGAGGATCTTATAATTGATGAGTATATAAATTATACTCATATGTTATAATATAATCTATATAATACATTACACAAAGCTGAGGTAATTGTATATTTTATATAATATTTCATATAATATATATAATGCTGAAGTAAAAAGAGATAAAATATACAGAAGAAAATATTTTTCCCTACCTACAAACACTACATGCTGATTATTTTTTGACAGAGAATTCAGCAAACTCTTTTATTCTCTTGCTCTAAACTTCACAGTGACACAGTGATTTTATTGCAGGGGTGATAAGGGAGGTGGGAAAGCAAGAGACAATAACAGGAATGTTCAAAAGCACCTTTAGCACCATCAAGCACCATTATACAAGATAATTCCCCTTCTTTCAGGTAACATATTGGATCAAACGTCTGTTATGCAGCATGAGATAGTCCAGTAGTTCAAAAATTACTAGCTTTTGCACCAAGGTACAGCAAACTAGGCTGCGCTGGAAGCTTCTCTCCGAAAATTATAAAAACAGTCTCAAGTAACATGTTTAGCTCTGACAGCAGACCCTGTAGGCTGTGAAAATTAGTCTAAATATATTACAAACTTGTTGTCTTGGAAAAAAAACACTACATAAAATTTCTGGTGTTAATGAAATAAACAAGTTATTAATAAAGTGTTAATACTTAGTTCGTGAAGATAAGTCTTCAGAACTAAAACCATGTGCTTACTAAGAACAGTATAAGAAACCCTGAAAATCCCTAAGATTCTTAAAGGCAAAAAAAAAAAAAAAACCATCTACTAACTAGAACTTCAGTACACTCAAGTAACAATGATAAGCCTTATAGTTAGAAAGGATTGCTGTACCAGATATCTTTAATGAAGTCATAAATAATCTAGCACAATTAGCATCTACAAGAAAAACACATGTAAATAATTATATCACATAAATAATTGAATCATTTTTCACTCAATTTAATAAAAGATATGATTTGCCTCTTGAGAAGGAGTTATCTGAGTTGTTGCTCATTCTGAAAATGACTTTTAAACCACAGGCATTATTTTTGTGCCCTCTTTCCTTTTTAATAAATGAGGAAGATGCCAGGGACACCAGCAAAGATTTCCTACTAGTGAAATCAGGAACAAGCTCATCCATCTCTAATTAGACTTATTTTGTGTTTCCCAAATCTGCATTTACCTTCACTGCAACTCCTTAGAAAGAAACATCAGTATGGAGCATAGGTTAACTTCCACTAGATATGTTTGTGTCAAAAACCCCAAGGAAAAAAAAATATTTAATTCAGTTCCATAGCATGCATGGGAGCCTGGAGAGGATTTGCATGATACATCTTCCTCCTGTCCGCTGGGAATCTTTGATATTGAATTGATTCATGGGCAGACTCCCCTGGCAAAAATTTATAATTCCTTTTCTTGTTTGTTTGGTACCGTGATATAAACTAAAACTTTAAAAAAAAAAAAACAACAACAAATTTTTACTAGGGATCTGCATACAACTCCAAGAACTTAAAACTTGAAAAGCATTTTCCAAGCCAATGTCTTCTGAAATGTTTTTATTTGTGGAAATTGTTTTAACATCTTTCATAATTAGTAATAATTTAGTATTGCTAGAAAATAGTCATGTAAAACAAGCCATATGTTTAGTAGTGAATGCGATGAGGACCACTTGAGCACTCAAGCTGCAGCATTTCTAATTTTTTTTCATAACCTCTCCAAAACAACTGCTTTTGGAAAGATTAAGAAATTCATGTGTACATATAGATCTACAAGAATACGGTCAAATATGCCTTATCTCCAGGAAAAAAAAAAACAACAAACGTGGACTATTTTCTCATATTAAGTACAGAATATTAGGAATCTTTAATGACAGAAAGATTGGTTCTACTCAAGTAAATGAATTCACTACAGGTTTCAAATTAAAAAAAAAAAAAGATTTTACGCAAGTCTCACTTATCACTAGTATTTAAGTGGAATATATTGAAGCACCTAAAGTGGAAATGATTATACTTTCTGTGTGAATTTAAAGCATTCAATTCACATTCCAAATGAATAACGGTACTCCACCCTCCTAACAACAGGAGACAGATTCTATCTAGCGCAAATGCTTACTGACTGCATTATCACAATTAAAACAGATGGTGTAAAGATGAAAGTGAATTAATGAATTAGTGAAACATTTTTTGGAGCAAATGCAAAACTCATTTTATGATACCTTTTCTCCCAAGCTTATTTAACCAAAAGGAATAGAATAAAAAGCTCAGGTGTACCATGTAAAAACCCCCAAAATCCTTTAGCATTATTTCTGTTACTATTTTTTAAGATTTATGGTTCTAAACATAATTTGAGAATGAAAATACAAGTCAGCTTATATCTCCATAGCCTGCTTGGCATGGATACAATTATTCACAGCTATATGCAATATGTTGCATGCAAAACAGTGTCCGTAGCTATGTTTTACATACTGTCAACAATATTCAGCTGATTACTCTCTGTAAACAGTTATTCAAAATGACAATCTGTGTATCAATGGCAAACTGGTAACCATGAATGGGATCTGTTTGGTCCAATATTTCACTATTAACTGATTCTTTGCATTGATCGTGTGACTGTAACTTTAGAGAACTATATGAGTCGTATATTTTTTGTAATCTAATAATTGTTTACTTAGTTAATTCCCTTTAATGACTAGAAAATAATTAACAAAGATCCCTTCATGTGCATCCTGTAGAAAAACCAATGTGGTCTCAAATTAATGGTATTTTGTTAAATCCTTTGATTGTAAAATGCAAATTAGAAAAAAAAAAGCAATATTTATTCATCATAGATGCAATTCTAAATTCTGTCTTAGGAGTTGCACTAAGTTATAAAATGTAGTTAATGTTATAAAAATGTGACATTTCAACTAGAGTTCACAAGGTTTAGCAGTATACTTATTTCCATCACAATCAGCTGTAGCTACTCCGTGATAGCTGCAAAAATTCATTTCTATGTAAAAAGGAGGTAACTGCCTCAGAAGAAGTAGGAAAAGATACTAGTGAACGTTAGACAATTTTGACAAGAGAGGGACTTCCATCTGCAAATGACCAGGATAATAAACTTTCAGTTACCTTGCAACAACTGAAAATGAAAGAACAATGTTTCTTTCAGAAGTTCCAGTTGTCACCATGAATCCACTCAAAGAATCTTATATTCAGAGTAGCATTTAAATAGAACAGTTCATCCTCCCTCTGTCTCCCCCCCCCCTCCCCCCCCCCAAAAAAAATCTGTGATCAATGTCTGATTAATTATTAGTTAATTATGGATCTACTATGACAGTAAGTATGCTGACATTGCTTTATGGACACTGATGAAGAGTTTTGAATACTGCAGCACAACCATTTTCAAATCCACCAGGTGAGCTAAAACATTAGCAATGGAGGTGGCAAATCATCAAATCATACTAATTTAGAACAGATCTAATTTAAATGGTAATGTATTCATTTCTTCTGGAGCCAGTTTTTCAAACACCTTCACCATTAACTATATTCAGAAGAACCCAACTTGCAGACATGATAATTTAAAACTAGTTTTAAAAATGGTCATGCTAAAAAACTGAGATTGGTATTTATTCTTCAGTCGTATTTCACTAAGAACCCTTCATATGCAAAAACATTAACACAAATATAAGTGTCATAAAATTAGATATCTAGAATATTTTACTAGCTTTAATGATTGTGCATATTTGTATACACATTTGCCACTGTTTTTTTTTTTTTTTTTATTTTGAGTGTAATAGTTCTCCATTTTATATGAAAATATATTTTTAGTACATTTCAGACTACCTCTTTTCCTTTTGTCCTGGTCAACACCTGCTTGCTAAGCTATTATTATTATGCCCACTACCAGATATTTCATAAGATATAAGGGTTCTTTCTTATTTTTAATTTTATGGATAAGAAAATATAGAAAAGAAACAACGCAACATCTCTCAGTCAAAAGCAATATAAGTATATTGGTAAATTTAATTTCCATTGCCATAAATAGATGTTAAATATGAAGCACTATTATACATCTGGTGGAAGTAAGAACACAAGTCACTGCAGCTGTGTGTAATGTTGTTCTTTAGCTTTGTGAGCTACACCTTCTTGAGTGTGTGCCAGTTTAATAATACTGCACAATTTTAAAGTCATTTAACAGTCTCTAAAAAAGCAGACATCATACTACCATTTTAGTCTTTACTGGATACAGCTGGAGACTAAATTGTTATTGAGCAGTAGGAGAAATAATATAGGAAATATCTTACAAATATTTTTCTTTCTTCTACAAGAAAGTAGCCTGAAATAATCAATACATTTCTGATAAAAAGTGTAAAAATAATAAGAAATAATGGCCCTTCTAGTAAAAAAAAAAAACAAAAAAACAAAAAAAAAAAAAACAGGAAAAAGCAACAATGTCATAGGTTAGCTGCATGTAATTTGTGCTATTTTGCATGAACAATCATAAATACTGCAGCACATTTAGCTCATGGCTTTATGAGAATGTCAAATAACCAATTAAATAGAAATTTAAGAAAAATTACTCAAAGTGACTCCACAGAACTTGTGTTGGCAAACTAATTCACAATAGGTGTGGGATGCTTTTTAGTGAGGCTATTCATCAATGACAAACCTGAGTTTGCTGTTGTGGCCTACAACAAGTGCTGTACATTATAGGCCAGCCCCAGTAGAGTTTCCTCACACTTGTGGTCTGCTTAACTGCATTTCCTCTCATCCTGTGTGAAGAATTCCTGTAACATGGATTTCACATTTTCTCTCCAAGATCACAGACAATATACATTCAATTTCATCTCCCTTAAGTATCATGGTTTTATGATTTTTGGTTATAAGTATTCCAAATCACAACATCACGTACTGGGAGTTAAAGAGTTAATGCTCCAGGTCCTGGTACCTGTCCTGGAAGGGAACTACTACATTCCCCAGAAGACTGTTTGCTGTTCTGTTATCATTTCTGCTCAGGGGGAACATATATAAGGCCTTGGTAGGTCACCTGACATTCTCTTTTCCCTGTCTCTTTGGCTCTCCTCCCTGATGCTTGACTCAACTGCACATCTCACCTCAGCATTATAGAGAGGTCTTTCCACTTTTTGGACACACTATCTTGTTATATTTGTTTTATTAGCTTCAACTCTAATTATATTGTATTATAGTGTGTTATCTTGCATTCCGATAATATATTTAGTAAATTAGATTGTTTCTCCTCAGATCATTGCCTCTGTTTTTAATTATTTGGGGGTTCTCTGTTTCTCTTTTCAGAAGGTATGGATCTGCAGATCCCTCCACCCTTCTAGTCACAGAACCAGGCCAAACCAGCCCATAAACCACTGATACTAAGTTAAGAAAAGTAACAGTATATCGAGTACAAAAATAGCATCTCTGTAAAACAGAACACATTACAGCTTTCTCCTATTTAACAATTTGCAATGAACTTGCAATTAATTCTCATCTGTGCAAAATCATGAGACTAGAAAGTACAATACAGAGAAAATTATGACAGTTAAAGATACTTGTACTCGAGCATGCAAAATGTGTGAATCCACTGCAATTATGATTTACAATATATTCTTACATTTTTACGTAATCCTGCATGAGTAGAAATTATAACATGGACTATGCTTTGTTGAGTATAATGTAACATCACTTCTTTGCACACTAAATCGTGGTAGAGTTTTTTTTTTTTTTACATAAAGAGAAATTCTAACATAGGCCCACATATATTATTTATCACACCACACTTGGAAAAACTGCATTATTTCAATAACAGACCTCAACCAACTGCATTTAGTATTATAATGGGTACACTGTTGGCAACAGAACGATAACTGATTATCATAGAAAACATGATAAGGAATTGTTCCTTAAGAACACTTAAATTAGCATAGATTGACATGATAAAATGTCAATCTCCTGAAAACATTTCTTCAACAAAACAGGAATTTGTTGTTAGAAAATATGGAGTGACAAAATATTTCTGGTAGACAACTCTCCTAGTGTTGTTTTCAGCTCTTACAATATTAAATAATTTTTATTTTCACTGTGCTGTTCTTTCAAAATCCATGATTTGTTCCGCAGCTTTTTATCATGACACTTTCATGAATACAGCAAGTATTCTGTTTCACTCTCACTGAAGTATGCTTCCTGAGACCACACGGCAGGTTCTACCACAAAAGGTTAAATCCCCATGCAGCAGCATGGCAGTCTTTAAAGAGCAGAGGAGCTGTATATGACTGAGCATCCAAATGTGAAGCAGGGACTGCAGGGAAGCTAGCACTTCACAGTGAAGACAGTGCTTTAGTATCCTGACTCAGTGTTGAACAATATACATGTGCACAGCCTCAGAAAACTTGACTCCGCAGATTTCACTAGCAGAGAATTATTGGCTGAACTACTGCAAAGATCTAGTATTGTCTTGGAAATGAAAACTTAACATTTTACAGAACATTTAAGAGATGCTAATGAGTGTCTTAAGGCTATCTACCAAGCACTTCCCTAAGATTCACAGAACATGTAGAGTTAATCAAGAGGAAAAACACTGTGGTGCTAGGGCTACTGTAATTCCCTTTCCTTTCCATATTAAGTCCAGATTCCTGTGGAAACAGCCCTACTCCCCTCAGCCTTCACTGTCACTGCTGGTTGTGTTTCATCACTAACTACGTTTCCTTGTATAAGGCAGCAAAGACATTAAAGCTGAATACAAACTAATAGAACTAACTGAGGGAATAAAACTAAATGAATGAATATTTGTCAATAACTGATTTATACCATCCACCATAAATCTTTTACCTCACTTAATGTTAATTTCAGAGGACTCAAGAGGCACATTTGCAGGTCTCTTGTTTCATTTGATTTTAGAGTGGAAATATATACACACACATCAAACAGGGCAGAAAATCCATGGTTTGTAGATCATAAAAACAGTATCTGCAGACCTAGACTATTGTATTATAAAACAATGATTATACAACCTGCTCATTGGATAAGCCTGATCTTCATTTATTTATCAAAAGACATGCATATATGCCATTGTCAGCTTGTCTCAGTACCAATTTGTGAGTAATTTCAAGTAAATAGATAATGAGGGATTACACAGCCTACAGAGGGAAACTTGTAACAATCAGAAAGATCAACACAATGAAAAAGGGTTACAAAATGGGGGTGTAATGACAAGGAGACCAGCATAACAGAAAAAGCATTATAAAGGAAAGGAAAAAGATTGCTTACCCACCTTCAAGGATTTAGGTTCACAGAGGAAACTCCACAGAGGAAAGATCTCCAGAAACAGATCTTTCCCCAGTGGCAGTTGGCCCTTAAATGAAGTATAAGGGAGGTGGAGGCAGGCTCCATCCCTTCTGATCTCATGGGTGAGCACCTGTGCTCCTAGGGCTGACTGGGTTTTTCCCCAGGTGCTCAATCAGTGGTTCAGGCTGTGACTCAACAGTTCCTATACATCAACAGATAAAATGAATAATCTAACTTCATGGTGTCTGAACATATGAGATATTACTTTTGTTTCTGCAGTATATTGCTCAAGTAGAGCAAAACTTTTTCATATTGTCGATTGGTGTTAATGATTATTTGCAGGATGATTTCTCATGTTCAGGACTGGTGATAGAATCCAGACTTGAAAATGAGGGAGAAGGTTTATCTCGAATTGTAATTATTTTGAATATGTAAATGGGAAGCCTTTTTGCTTTTTCAGAAGAGAATAAAAATAAAAAATGGAAATAAAAGAATATTCTCACCAAACAGACTGATCTTCAACTGATTTCAGTATACACTAAAACTATTCTTCCCTTCCTCCACAAACTTTGAAATTAATAGGATAGTGTTTGGAAGATAGAAGATAATCATTTATAAAACTTGCATAATGAAACTGTCTAACAAGGAAAAAATATTTAACAATCTCATAGAGTGGTACCAGAGACCATTTATCTTCCATTTAACTACAAATAGAAATAGCATGGAGTTCAGAAAGTAGTCCAGACTGACATAAATTTCATACCTTTAAGATTACAGATGTCAATGGTTACAGGCTGTTTCGGCTCAGTTCTGTGAGTAATAGGGCAGTGCGACCCATGGATCTATGCCCTGGGAAAGTGGAAAGGGGAAAAGGAGAAATGGCAGGGAGGTGGGTCTGAAAATGAAACAGCAGCAATGGTCTGCGGAGGAAAGCTAATTTACTAAGATATAGGAATGCAAGATAACACAATGTAATGCATTTTAATCTAATAAATCAAATAAAATAAGAGAGTGTCCAAAAATGGAAGGCGTTACTCTGATGATTAAGGTGAGACAGGTAGGGAGCACACACCATAGAGACAAGCAGAAATTGAAAAGGGCAGTCTTATGACTTGCCGACAGTTTTTTCTTTCCCTCTGAACAGAACACAGAAATGCAAAGTCCTCTGGGGTGTGTAGCTCTACCCCCCTAAGCCCCCACCCCCACCCCCAAACCATCAGATAGGTATACCAGATAGGTATACCCAAAACCATCAGCAGTCCACAGAAGTGGAACATTAACTTCTTAACTCCCAGTGCTATACACTGTGTTATGAAGTGGAATACCGATAACAAAAGTCATAAAACCATGACAGTAGATAGGTAAACAAGGTTTTTTTGTTTGTCCCTAAGTGTCACAGTCAATGAAATCAGTGAGACACATTTGGGGAGGAAAAATTTCCTTTATTGTCTTTGCCAGTATGATCCATCTCGTGGAGCCTTTGCAAAACAAACTTCCTTGGCATGGGGCAAAATAACAATGTTATTACAGAAGTAAATGAAACAAAAGGCAAGTAAAATGTTGTTCTCCTGGCATTAAAATTTGATCCATTACTAAATTATTATTGAAAGTAGTTTTGCATTACCCAGTCAACAAATTGATGAACTAGTGACTCACCTTCTACCTTACAAACCTGATTTCATTCTATGACAAGGCGACCCGCTTGGTGGATGAGGGTCAGGCTGTCGATGTGGTCTACCTGGACTTCAGTAAGGCCTTTGACACTGTCCCCCACAACATTCTCATGAAGAAGCTGGCTGCCCATGGTCTGGATGGGTGTACACTCAGCTGGGTGAAGCACTGGCTGGATGGCCGGGCCCAAAGAGTTGTGGTCAGTAGAGTTAAATCCAGTTGGCGGCCAGTCACAAGCGGTGTCCCCCAGGGCTTGGTACTGGGGCCGCTTCTGTTTAACATCTTCATCAATGATCTTGACGAAGGGATTGACTGCACCCTCAGTAAGTTCGCAGATGACACCAAGCTGGAAGGGAGTGTTGATCTGCCCCAAGGGGAGAAGGGCACTGCAGAAGGACCCGGATAGACTGGATTGATGGGCCAAGGTTAATGGCATGAGTTTCAATAGGGCCAAGTGTCGGGTCCTGCATTTTGGCCACAACAACCCCAGGCAACAGTACAAGCTTGGGGAGGAATGGCTGGAAAGCTGCCTGATGGAAAGGGACCTTGGTGTACTGATGGACAGTCGGCTGAATATGAGCCAGCAGTGTGCCCTGGCAGCCAAGAAGGCCAATGGCATCCTGGCTTGTATCAGGAATGGGGTGGTGAGCAGGACTAGGGAAGTCATCCTGCCCTTGTACTCGGCATTGGTGAGGCCTCACCTCGAGTACTGTGTTCAGTTTTGGGCACCTCAGTACAGAAAGGATGTGGAGGTACTGGAGCCGGTCCAGAGAAGGGCAATGAGGCTAGTGAAGGGCTTGGAAAGTCAGCCCTATGAGGAGAGGCTGAGGGAGCTGCAGCTGTTTAGTCTGGGGAAGAGGCGGCTGAGGGGAGACCTTATTACTCTCTTCCAGTACCTGAAAGGTGCTTACAGAGAGAGCGGGGCTGGTCTCTTCTCCCTGGTGACAGGTGACAATACGAGGGGAAATGGCCTCAAGTTGCGCCAAGGTAGGTTTAGGTTGGACATTAGGAAACACTTCTTTACAGAAAGGGTGGTTCTGGAATAGGCTCCCCAGGGAGGTGGTTGAATCACCGTCCCTGGATGTGTTTAAGAGTTGTTTGGATGATTTAGCAGAGGGTCGTTAGTTAGGGTAGTATGGTTAGGCTGCGGTTGGACTTGATGATCTTTGAGGCCCCTTTCAACCTGAGTGACTGATTCTATGATTCTATGATTCTATGCATAGATAAAATAATTTTTGTTTAATTTCAGCTATCTGTGCAGTTTGATTCTCTTAATTTGAGCAAGAGCCAAGGATACTGTAAATACATGCTTTATCTGTATACTTTTCAACTCAATTGTTTTCAATTTTCCTTCCTTTGAAAGACTGCCGACATAAGTGGGAATTCTAAAACTCAGCTGGAATTAGTGAGCCTCAAGTGGGTTTATTCTGAAAAGGTATTACCACATAGCTGAGCAACTGCACAAGATGTTCAGTTTGAACTCAAACAACCCAAGCTCTGCCATGAAACAATAAAACACTGATCTAGTAACTTTTCTCATTGTGCAGATGAAACATTGTAAATTGAATGAAAACATATTTGGAAGAAAAGCTATTTAAAGGTTACAAAGTAGCGAAATCCAGCTGTAGTATGAAAAACAATTGTTTCGACAGTATGATTTTCTCCTACTTGAGGTGATTTCAGTACAAAGCAGATCATAACACAATCTGTCAAAGGCCTCATAGTGATGCAGTTAGAGACTTCTGTGCTCATTTAGTAGGCCATACCTTCTAGTAGAAAGAAAGGAAGGTTCTTTTATTTTTAAATATTTGATATTATTTTGAAAGGAAAGGGAAAGGGAAAGGGAAAGGGAAAGGGAAAGGGAAAGGGAAAGGGAAAGGGAAAGGGAAAGGGAAAGGGAAAGGGAAAGGGAAAGGGAAAGGGAAAGGGAAGGGAAGGGAAGGGAAGGGAAGGGAAGGGAAGGGAAGGAAAGGAAAGGAAAGGAAAGGAAAGGAAAGGAAAGGAAAGGAAAGGAAAGGAAAGGAAAGGAAAGGAAAGGAAAGGAAAGGAAAGGAAAGGAAAGGAAAGGAAAGGAAAGGAAAGGAAAGGAAAGGAAAGGAAAGGAAAGGAAAGGAAAGGAAAAGGAAAAAGAGACTTTGGCCCTATTAAAGTTTCAAGACATTCTGCTGATACCAAAGCTTGGTTTTTAGGTTACTGGTTCAAAAGTGCCTTAACATGGTGCAACGAAACGAGCTACTCAAAGCTGATACAGCATGTGTCAGGAACAGGTGAGAATTTGACAACACATATAAACTCTGCAAACTCTCTATAGCTAGATTTTGCCACTAGAGAGAAACATGCAGCTGTGGTTGTAGATGTTTTTTAATGCAAACAGTATCCATCTGGCAGGGCCCTAGTTAACTAAGAGCAGGAAGGTGAAGGAGTCTGTTCACATTACAGAATATTGGTTTTAGATTTCTTCTGTTTTATTTTATGCAAAAGGAAAGGTGATTTGGTTTTTGTATGCCTCTTGGGTAGCTTAAAAGCATTTCCTTGTTGAACAAGTTTTCAGATGAACCACGCTAATTGTAGTTTAACGGCAAACAGATTGATTCTGCTACCTCTGTGTTTGACTGCATTATTTTTTTTCTGTTCTGAACAAAGTTGTTTTGTCCTGGAACCTTAAAAGGGACTATGACATTAAATTATCAGTTAAATTCAGGAGAATTTGACAGAAGAGACCCAAAGTGTATTTGCATTTGTCTATTTTTATTTCTTCCCATTAAAGGAAAAGGTACCTTAAGGTGAATAGAAGTTACAAAGATTTGACATAGCTGGGAGAAATTTTGCAGTTCCCTTTAAGTTTTTCTAGAGAAGGAAATAATATTTGTAGGATCAGGTCACTGTTTACAGTGGGATGTGCAAGGGTTATTCAGAATGTTTGAAAAATGACAATAAAATAGCCATGACATTTTGATCATGCTTAAATAATCTCGGTGAACTAGAATATTTTTCTGCAAATATGTAACTGTGATTCAGAAACAGATTAAGAACCTACTGCTCAGGAAAGTAGCAATAGCTCAGATTTATTCTTGCCAGAGAATGCATTGCCCCTTTTTATTAGTGGTATTTGCTTATCATTATGTAGAAAAATCCTAGGCTGTAAATCAAGCACTTGAAAATTAGGAAATGTCAAGTTTGCACATAAATTCCTCCAGTTTGACAGAGTGGACAAAAGAAGAACATAAGAAAAACAAGGGTGAACACTTGTGCAACTAGTGTGTGCCATGATGATGTGAAAGGAGATGCGAAATATTGCTATATCATCAACCTACTTTTTTCTATTCTTACTTTCCCTGAATTTAAAATGCTATTAGCATTTTTCATGTAGTGTTTCTATATGTTATACAAGAATAATTTTTGAAAAAATGTTGTATTAAACAAAAGTCAATTAAGATAATCAAAACCAGAATTTTATCTCTAAACTTTTATTGCTGGTGCTGACATGGAAGTCTTCAACTCTACAAATATGAATAAAGTTTATAGTTTTGTACAGTGCCATACTCTTCTCTCCAATCAAAGGATTCCCAGAGTTTCCACTGTTACCATTGCCTTCATGATAGTGCAAACCAAAACATCTTAATATTTATGTAGTTCAATTTTTCCTATCGTAAAAATACTATCAATTTCTTAAGTAGCAGGAAAGAAGAAATCTGACTTGCAGATTTTCAATTTGGACCCCCCAGTATTTAGCGGTAATGTTGACAAATGATTAGGTTTGAAAGAAGCTGAGCATTTGTGATTCATTTGGATGAAATATTTTAGTGCTCACAAAATCACAAAATTGAAAGGATTGGAAGGGACCTCTGGAAATCATCTGGTACAACACCCCTGCTGAATCAGGTTCCTAAGGGTAGGTTACACAGGAAAGCCTTCAGGCAGGTTTTAAATATCTCCTGAGAAGGAAACTCTGCTACTTCTCTGGGCAGCCTGTGCCAGTGCTTTGTCACCCTCAAAGTAAATAAGTTTTTTCTCATGTTCAGATGGAACTTCCTACATTCCAGTTTGTGCCCTTTGTCCTGTCAATGAACACTACCAAAAAGACACAGCTCCATTCTCCAGATACTCATCCTTTAGATATTTATAAACATTGATAAGATGCCCTCTCAGCCATCTCCTTTCCAAACTGAACAGCCCCAGGCCTCTCAGCTTTTCCTCGTAAGGCAGATTCTCCAAGACCCTCATCATCTTTGTGGCCCTTTGCTGGACTCTTTCTAGAAGTTCCCTGTATTTCATGATCTGAGGAGCCCAGAATTGTACATGGTATTCCAGATGAGTCCTCACAAGTGCAGATCAGAGGGGGAGGATCACCTCCCTTGGCCTGCTGGCCATGCTCTTTTTAAGGCATCTCAGGATACCATTGGCCTTCTTAGCTGTAAGGGCACACTGCTGGCTCACAGCCAACCTGTTGTCCACCAGGACACCCAGGTCGGTCTCAGCAGAGTTCATTTCCAGCATATCTATAGCAGTAAACTTAAAATAATAATAATAATAAAATAATAATAATTAAAAAAATACACGTATTTCATGCATTTTATGATACTTTTGTTTTCATTATCACTTCTTAAAATTCTTTCTGCAACTGTACATATAAACTCTCATTTCTGGAAAACTTGGCTTTATATTGTAAAATGACCAAATTCTAAAATAACATAATTCCTATTATAGTACAATTTCAAGTATATTTTCTTTTCTCACAGCTTGCACCTAATAAATGAGCTCTTTTTATTTGTCTTCCTCACTGCGGCTGCTAAGAATGCTATCTGTTAGCACCTTTCCAAAGTTCATGGAACAGGCACCACAATTAGGTTGTTTACTGATAGCCTAACTATTGCTTTGTCATGAAATGGGAATCTGATGTTACCACTTATAGATCAAAAGGTTTGAAAATATTAGTAGGTACAGGAGTACTCTATGCATGTTTCCCAAGGTGTGAGCTGCAGCCATGTAGTTTAAAGGAGCTCTAGGACAGGAGTGCAATGCTCCCTAGAAGGTGAATATTTTCCACTCCATGAGTTTTTTGTAGCAATAATGCTGCAAACAGTATGAATGGTCATGTTGGTATTTGTGTACGTATCAAGTATTTTTGCAAGAACTCTATTACAAATATAAAGAAATAGTTGGTGTCATTTTATTTATACCACCAGGTGTGACAGGTGTCATTTTGGAAGATTTCATTAATGGCACTGATATTCTGGCTGTTTCCAAGGCTGTTGTTGTATACCTGTCTTAGCTTTCTTCATGGACAAAATATGCCTTATCCAAAGTTTTCTTGGAAACCCAAATAATAAAACTGGCTTGATTTGGCAGTTTAAATATACTTGCAACAGCTTTCGCTGCCAAACTAAGAGAAACAAAACCATCAAGTTAGGTCTTTCTTTTCACAGGACTCTGCTTTTATAAGAACTCTTTTCTGCATGAAATTTTTGTTTCACAAGTATTATAGCTGCTAGCTTTTAGCCAGCTGCCTCAGGTTGCTGAGACTATCTTTATATGATGGAATTTCTTGTCCTCTTATCATAGATTACTGATATTTCTATACAGACTAGGGTAGCTTGCCTAATGCATGAATATTACAAGAACAAAAATGCCTTACCTGAAGCACTTTATCCTTACCATTACTGCCCTCCTTTTCTGTCCTTTCGGGGCCTTTCCTCTGATTCTGTGTGTGGTATTCTTTAGGTAACTTTATTGGCCTTTCAATTTCAAGTAAATTCTTCCATCACATTGAAGAGGAAAGCAGTTTTTGTTTAACTTAAATTCATAGGAAGGTAAAAACATAAAGTGAAGAAGAAACCGTGATTTGCCTCAGATTATATTCTGGCAAAATGACTTTACCTTAAAATGAATCCGTACTTCAATGACAAATAAATATTTATGAATGTTAAATGGTGTTACACTTTATTCACTTAATGACAGTGCACTACTTGACATTCATTAATTCCAAGATAAAAATATATACTATAAAACCTGTAGTATACACATCAAAATAAATTCTGTCTCTTTATGTATGTGTGTACTCACATATATGTATATCTAGTGTTGTTAAAAATATTTGAATACATCTTATTTAGGACATGTTAATATGGAAAATATGGAAGTGCTGTTGTAATGTCAAGTTGTAAAACCCGAGCTAGTGTTTTTAGAAAAGTGAATGAGTTATGACAGTCAAATTATCTGCTGTAATAGAAAATTCTAAATTGTTAAATCTCCACTTATAAAAAGGGCAAGAAGGGGAGGCATTTTATCCTGAGAAATATGGGAAAATAATATTCCTTATTTGTTAACTATAGCATACCAAACTGTGCAGAGGAACAAAAATGAAGAAGGATGCCTGATAAAACATCCTGGTCCTTAATCCAAACCACTGTCAAGACCTGTCTCATACTTCCAAGTATGAATTGACTGAATTAAACTGTATGGAAACATATCCTAAGTAATAATAATAAAAAAAAATCATTATTTCTCAGGAATGAAAAATGCATTTCTTCAGTTCATTGCTGATAATTTTACTCCAAGACAGGAACAAGACAGTTTTGTTTGAGTAGGAAAGTTAAATGAAAAAAAAAAAAAAAACAACCCAACAACAGCTGTTTCATAGAAGGTGAAGGAAGAGTGGTTGAAAGGCATAAAACCTAAGAGATCCTTCTAAATGATGTATGAAATCATAAAGGCATGAGGAAAGTTATTCTGTAGATCAAATGTGTACTTAGATCTTCCACAGACTATGTGCATATATGAGGGCTGCTCCAAAAGTAATGTCTCCAACTTTGTTATGTTGGCCCATGACATCAGAGGCAAATGGTGGTATGGCAGTAGAAATTGAACCCTCCCACCAATATTCTGTTATATTTTGTTGCTGTACAACAGATGGCAGCAGAGTGACAGTCTGACAAAATGACATTTACATGGAAGTGCATACCAAGCAAAGGTGTGGAATTGGAATTCCTCCATACAGAAAAATTGCACCTATTGATATTCATGGATATTTGCTGAATGTTCGTGACCACTGTGCCATTTCTACTGTTGCCAAAACACAGACTCAAGCAAGAGTTATAGCAACATTTCAGAAGTAAGTAAGTTAGAGATATCCCTTAAAATCATATTTCATTAGTATTTTATAAAATAAATGGTATTACTTACTGTCATGGTCACAATTCGCGCTTGTATTACTCTATAATAACTTTGCTTTCTTTGTCATGTGGCAAATGGACTTTCAAGACCAAGGCAAAAAGCACAGAGAAAGAATTTCCCACCTAAAGCATATGATTTAGATCTTTGACTCGCAGGTATTTTGAAGTTATTCTTTCTCATGAAAAAAGGAGTAACATTGGGGATGATTTTCTTGCTGATGAGCCTTGCAAATACCTAAATGCTTGTAAGATTTGGTTCGTTGGCTGCAGGGAAATAAAGTATTCTACATCCTTGTTGGTAGTTTTGTATTTCTGGCCAGAGGTCAAATAAGATGTCTGTTTAACATCTCAAGTCTTGATCAATTCTATGTTAAGGGAAATGTGGTAACAAGGTTTTGGGATGTAGGAAGCAGTGTGACTACAGCTTGAAAGTTGTAGGAAGTTAGAACACTGTATTTATGAACTGAGTCCAGGTGTTATGTGATCTGCTGTACATTGCTTCAAAATCTAAAAAGCAACTAAAAGAAGACATTTATTTGGTTTATCATTTTTTATAGCATGACTTATTCACAAATTCAGAATTAGTATATCTAGTGCAAGCCCGAGTATTTCATTGAGCAGATGGAGGTAATGAAATGTAGAAAAAGATGGAGTTTTACAGGGATCAGTTTAGCATTTCCTCCAAATATTGTCTATATGATATGTGAAAAATATGGTCTGTGTGAAGGCAGCAAATGAAACAGTCAGGAAGGCAAGAACAGGGATGTCAAAAAATGTGAAATGAGGTTGTAGGTGAGATATGTATATTCATCAGGATGAACTAACAAAGCAGACTGGTCATGTTTATCAAGAGAATTTCATTTCCCATTTGAAGGAATGCCCCCTTTGTCAGGGCATTGACAGCTGTTTCAATGACTTGCTTGAGACTTGCTGAAATTTGAGGTGACAGTTTTGGCAAGTACTCTGGGTCCCAGTCACTTCAGACACTATGAAAATCACATTTATAATGTGTGCAGAAGTAAAATTAAAATGTGAGACTCCACCCATCCACTGATGCAAACTGCAATAATTCAGTTTCTCACAGGATGATACTGTTGTTAGAGCTAGATTTTGACCCTGGAATAATAGCATATATTATTTCTAGTAAAGTCTTGCCATACAGCCTTAGTGTAAATATTTAGTCTGTAATTAAACAGTTAATGTTTAATAAAAATAAAAATGAAGAAGATGTAATAGTGTCAAGGCCCAGAAATACGATCTCTTTTTATGCTTTCTAGGAGAGCATAGGGACAGACTTATCACAGAATCACAGAATTGTAGGGGTTGGAAGGGACCTCCAGAGATCAGTGAGTCCAATCCCCCTGCCAAAGCAGGCTCCCTATACCAGGTCACACAGGTAGGCATCCAGGCAGGTCTTGAATATCTCCAAAGGAGACTCCACAACCCCCCTGGACAGCCTGTTCCAGTGCTCTGTCAACCTCACCATAAAGAAGTTCTTGTGCACATTCGTGCGGAACATCCCATGTTCCAGTTTCTGGCCATTTCCCCTTGTCCTGTCTCCACACACTGCTGAAAAGAGTCTGGCCTTGCCACTTTGCCCCCCACACCTTAGATATTTATAGACCTGGATCAGGTCCCCTCTCAGTCTTCTTTTCTCAAGGCTAAACAGACCCAGTTCTCTTAGCCTTTCTTCATAGGGGAGATTCTCCAGGCCCTTCACCATCTTTGTGGCCCTCCACTGGACTCTTTCCAAGAGATCCCTGTCTTTTTTTGTACTGGGGAGCCCAAAACTGGACTCAGTACTCCAGATGAGGCCTTAGCAGGGCAGAGTAGAGGGGGAGGATCACCTCCCTCGACCTGCTGGCCACGCTCATTTTAATGCACCCCAGAAGGCCACGAGGGCACACCGCTGGCTCATGGCCAACCTGTTGTCCACCAGGATACCCAGGTCCCTCTCTGCGGAGCTCCCCTCCAGCAGGTCTTTTATGCTAAAAATTAATGACATGCACAAGACTTATAAGTGATAAGCAGTAAAACAGTACTTCAATATTCTCTCTGACAGAGTAAGAGATTAACTGGAAGTTTCCGGTAATGTATAAGTAAAACCCAGAAAACTTACCAGCCTATTGGACAATTGCAATGTTGATAGCAACATTA
The DNA here is from genome assembly GCA_030625065.1 of Alectoris magna. Lineage (NCBI taxonomy): Eukaryota > Metazoa > Chordata > Aves > Galliformes > Phasianidae > Alectoris > Alectoris magna. The sequence continues at coordinate 18,531,800 of CM060565.1, forward strand.
ATACACATTAAATATTTATGTAAGTCCACGCAATCTTAAAATTGTTTTCTGACTGGATCACCCAAAATATATGAATAGAAAAAACATAAATGAAAAACAGAGTAACCATCACTGGAGGTGAGTTCCAGCTTACGAAATTTAGGCTGCCTAGATTGATACAGCAAGCCAGGTTACTTCTAGAATAAATTGAGAGAAAAACAGAAGAAGAGACCAATTCAATCAAACCTCAGGTACACTTTAGGACAGTCTTAAATTCTCTTCCAAGACAGATTAGAGTAATTGCCTTTTGGAGACATATCCAGTTTACCATAGAGGTGTTTTATATAACTAGTTCAGAGCAGAAATGTATTTGAATGTTTCTTCCATAAATCCACTTTTAGACTGTTCCCAACAATGACCTAAATGCTTCACTGTTTAACTTTACAGTCCATACTTCAGACACTGTTAAATGAAATGATGATTACAGGTATGTAGTGAAGCTGTGCAGGGAGAAAATTAGAAAAGCCAAAGCCCAAACTGAACTTCGTCACTAAGGTAAAGGAAAAAAATAAATATATTTATAAATACATCAACAGCAAGAGGAAGGCTAGGGAGAATCTCCATCCCTTGCTGGATGCCGAGGGCAACTTGGTGACTAAGGATCAGGATAAGGCTGAGGTACTTAATGTCTTCTTTGCCTCAGTCTTTAAGAGCAAGACTTGTTACTCCGTAGGAACACAGCCCCCTGCACTAGCATATAGGGATGGGGAACAGAATAAGCCCTGCATGATCCATGATGAGATGGTTTTGGACCTGCTCTCGAAGCTGGATTCTCACAAGTCCATGAGGCCAGATGGATTGCACCCTAGAGTGCTGAGGGAGTTGGTGGATGTGGTTGTCAAGCCACTCTCCATCATTCTTCAGCACTCCTGGCTAACCAGGGATGTCCTGGCAGACTGGAGTCTGGCAAATGTGATGCCCATCTTCAAAAAGGGCCAGAAAGATTATCCTGGAAGCTACAGTCCAATCAGTTTCACCTTGGTGCCCAGTGAGGTTATGGAATTGATAATCTAGGGAGCCATCGTGGACCAGTTAAAGGTCAATGAGGGGATCAGGCCCAGTCAGCATGGGTTTATGAATGGTAGATCCTGTCTGACAAATCTGATATAATTCTATGACAAGGTGACCTGCTTAGTGAATGAGGGTAAGGCTGTCGATGTGGTCTACTTGGACTTCATAAGGCATTTGACACTGTCCCCCACAACATTCTCATGAAGAAGCTGGCTGCCCATGGTTTGGAGGGGTGTACAGTCCATTAGGTGAAACACTGGTTGGATGGTAGGGCTCAAAGAGTAGTGATCAATGGAGTTAAATACAGTTGGCGGCCAGTCACAAGCGGTGTCCCCCAGGGCTTGGTACTGAGGCCACTCCAGTTTAACATCTTAATAATGATCTTTATGAGGGAATTGATTGCACCCTCAGTAAGTTTGCAGATGACACCAAGTTGGGAGGGAGTGTTGGTCTGCCCCAAGGGGAGAAAGGCACTACAGAGGGACCTGGATAGACTGCATCGATGGGCCAAGGTAAACTGTATGAGCTTCAGCAGGGCCAAGTGTCGGGTCCTGCATCTTGGTCACAACAACCCCAGGCAACCCTACAAGCTTGGGGAGGAGTGGCTGGAAAGCTGCCTGATGGAAAGGGACCTTGGTGTACTGATGGACAGTCGGCTGAATATGAGCCAGCAGTTTGCCCTGGCAGCCAAGAAGGCCAGTGGCATCCTGGCTTGTATCAGGAGTGGGGTGGTGAGCAGGACTAGGGAAGTCATCCTGCCCTTGTACTCGGCATTGGTGAGGCCTCACCTTGAGTACTGTGTTCAGTTTTGGGCACCTCAGTACAGAAAGGACATGGAGGTACTGGAGCAGGTCCAAAGAAGGGCAATGAGGCTTGTGAAGGGCTTTGAGAATATGCCCTGAAGGAACTGGGGCTGCTTAAGCACTGGTATAGGCTCCCCAGGGAGGTGGTTGAGTCACCATCCATGGGTGTGTTTAAAAACTGTTTGGATGTGGTGCTCAGGGTCATGATTTAGCGGAGGGTTGTTAGTTAGGGTAGTATGGTTAGGCCGCGGTAGACTCGATGATCTTAAGGTCTTTTCCAACCTGAGCAATTCTATGATTCTAAATTGATTTGGAATAAATTAAGTATATTTACCATTTCTCTTTGGACTTGACAATTCTTGCTTTGTTTTCCTCTCAAAGAAGTATATATAAAAATCTCTCTTTTCTCTCCACCTTTTAATCAAAATCTGAAACCAAAGACACTACTTCTCCAATGCAGCTATTCTTATGTTAGAATATGTTTTTCATTATGATTTGTACTTTTTTTTGTTTATTATTATGTGAAAAGAAAATTATAATTTCTAACAGTATTAGAATGCACAGTTTCATGTTAAGTATACCAATACATACATTCTTTTCAAACCATGGAATAAAAGAACAAGCAATTTTGTTCCATGAATCTCTCAAGTTCCTTTTTTTGCAATTAATTTTCCAATTTCTGTTTCCATGAGAACCATTTCTTGTACATTCTTAGCTCCAAAAATAATTATTTAAATAAAAAATTAAATAATAATTTGAAGTCAATAATGACAAATTTTTCTTTTAGAATAAAGCAAATGAAAACATTCTGATTGGAAATTTTCAATTTCTTGTTATGGCATTGGACACAAATACTGATAATGTAAGAAGCTAGGTAACACATCTGAGACTGTTTTCTAGCTTTTTTTTTTTCTGTAGAGATTACTGGATCCATTTGATGAAGAAGCATAAAACGTAGATGAAGTCATTTACGAACTCCTTAATCTCATATATATCCTCTAATATTCTCAAATCTTGTCCCAAGCCAGAGATGAAAATGAGACCTACAGTCTCACGTTTCTCTCATACTGGGGGAAATAAATGAAATTGTTTTCTAGCACAAGTAAAATATTACTAAATTTGAAAGAGGGAGAAGAGAAAGACAAAAAAATGAGCTACTTGTAATGGTTATATTAAAATATAAAATCATCCCGAATGTCTTTTCCTTCAAATAACCTATGCTTAATGTACCCACTTACACAAACAACCTAAGCTTAGGTTAGGTGTATTGGGGGATGTTACGGACTATGGATTCAGAACTTGGTTAGTCCATTTTTCTAAGCTATACCCTGAATGGCATTTTGATGCCTCACATGAACTTGAAAAAGATGCAGTCCAATCAGCAGCCCAGGCAGCTAATGACAATTTTAAACAGCATTGCCCCCACCATCACCTTCTGAGAAACATTCTTGTAACTGTCCACCTATCCAAATTGAGCTACTAACTCCTGACATTTGAGTCTAATGCTCCAAACATTTTTCTGCTCCCTAAGCATGTATTGCAGCATAACCACCCAGACCAGACCTCTTTAATTTGGGCATGCCTTTATCTCTTAACTCATAATCTTTTGAACTTCCTTTCTTATCACTGGCAGCTCATACAGGAGAAAGTTTAGGTTATTATTTGTTGAGACACTTATCTGTTTATTTGCAAAGAAGATGAGGTGAGAAACATTAATCATTTGTTTGTTATTCTTGGTTTTATCTCTCTCATCCTTATGAGGAAACCACTTTTTGCTTTTGAGACAGTGACTGCAAAATATATGTCGTGGGGAGAACAAAAAGCTTCAGTCTTTAGTGTTGCCAATGTAAAACTCCACCAGCATTGTACTGCTGTCAGGGAGTGAAGATGACAGAGAGACAGAGAGAGAGAGAGATACCAAACTAATAAAATCATCACCTAATGAAACAAATATTTGGTCAACCACTGAATTAAAGTATGTCCTTGTAACACATTCCCCTGAACATAGCGTACAAGAAGAGCAGAACTGTTTAGCAAGTGATGGCACCAGTGTTCTATTTCATTCTGTCTGCCTGTCCATCCAGTCCCTATCTGTCTATTTTGGCTTTCAAAAGAAAGTACACAAGGCACACTTAAAGCAAATGTCTATTGTGATTACTCATGATTAATAAGGACATCACACTTAGACACTAAAAACTGCCCTGTCTCCTTCATCTGTTCTTTTGGTGCAGTGATTAACCTTTGAGTTTATGAGTATTTTTGCACGTGCCTCAGATAAAACATTTTATGACTTCTTACCTTCCAGGCAACTTGGATTAAACTTATCTGATCCGGGAATATAGTAGCCCATAATGACTCTTCCCTCAGAAATCATATCTACCTTCTTACTGCATCATTACTACATTCTTTGCACAGAACAGATAGAAACATCAAAACAAGAGATAAGACAACTTGTTAAAGTCATATTCCACCTTCCCATACATCATTCATGCTTAATTGATTCCCAGCCCCTTCTAGAGACAGATTGCCATAAATTATGAGGGCTAAGAATATGAAAAGATCATTTGCTTTTCCCCATTAATTCCCATTTGTAAAGTCTTCTTCAGCCTTTCCTGAAGTTACTTTGGCAGTGTTCTTACTACTGACTGATCACTGCCCTTCAGCACAGAAATGGGGCAGAAGAAAATGTTTTTATCTTTGGCAAAAGATCGCTTCATATTTAACACAGAATTTCAGGTGTTCTGCTCTCAGTGTCAAAGAAAGAAAAATGAAGAGGGGAACAAAGGAGGTTCAAAGGAATCTACAGGACAGATCCCCAGAGTCTATGTGAGTAGCTTAAAAAGCTATCTTATTTTGAACTTAGAAACTCACTCCTCATCATTTGAGGAATAGTGCTTAGCTTCTCCTTCACACCTATCTGGCATCTCCTTCTGCACTGTACAAAGAGGGAGACAATCATTTTGATGTATGTCTCCCTAACAGGATGGATGTACATGTGAGTGTTAAATCTGAAATTGCTGTAGATTTCCTAATCATTTAGAGATAGTGAACAAATGTGAGAAAAACAAAACAACTAATAGATCAAAATAAAACAAAACACAAAGCTTAGATTGTTGTTTTCAAAGATCTTTCTGTCTTTTCTGAACATGCTTTCTCTTGTTAATGTAAACAAATGGAATGTGTATATGTTGCTATCTATAAAACTGTTGATACAGTCATAAAGAAATAGCAATATCAGAATGAAAAGTTGCACTCAATCTGTAGAAAGGATTAAAAAAATACCTCCAAAGAACATGAATTGTAAGATTCCTCTTGTTGCACCATTTTGAAACACTGATATTAAGAAAAGTGTAACAGATAGCAGTATAAGTAGCAAATATTTTGGATTTGGAATATATTCCATTTCAAAAAAATTTCCTGTACACTATCATTGGAGGTGGAAAACTGGTTTCTGGAAGGGAATTTGTCACTTCACTGCTCCTCTGCTCAATCAGGGTGAAAATAAACAGCTGAAAGTCACTTTTGGTTTCAGAGTTCTTTAGTTTAAATAAAACACAGAAAAGAAACCCAACAAGCACTGAAAGCACAACTGGCCTTTAAAATGTTATCTGATTCTGTCCTGCTTAAATCATGTGAATGGGAACTAAATGTAAAAAAATATTAAAAAATCCAAACTTAGCCATCCAGTTTACTGTCAGGTACATTTTGAATTGTTGAGTCTTGAACTATCATTTCAAACCATCTTCATACTTTCAAATCAAATCTTTAAAGTTTGCATCAACACATAAGAATATACTAACTCTCTTAGATCAAGCTAATGTGGTGGCACAAGGAACACTCTGTATGTTATGTATTTCCTCTTTTAAATCAGAAAACAGATGTTTCTTCATGGAGTAATTTGGAGGAGGATGAAATGCAGATGAAGATTTTTCTTTTTAACCGTTGCTAACACCTGCTTCATGTCCTTTGGCGCTCTCAGAACCCTTTCATGTGCACTGAAGTGGAGAGGGAAGAAAACCAGAGGCTTTATTTGCACCATCTTTTTTCAGAGAGCAGCTTCATATCATCTCTTTACTGCTTTCTCTAGTAAAAATATAAGGTGTAAGCTGTAAAAAGCCTTCTTTTATTTTCCCTAGAGATCAACCACTTAGATGCAAGCTCATACAGCTTCATTGTAATATACTCTTTGTTCAGAGGAACTGTCAAGTCAGAGGAGTGGAAAAAGAGGAATCAGATGAGTTTCCTTTGCAGTTTCCCAGTGGGAGAGCTCTGCTGAAATGCCAGTCCAGCTATACTGGTTTCTACATCAACAGATGGCAGACAGCATTCCTTGTATTTGCTTCCCATTTGGTAAACAACATGTTACATCTGTTCTAGCCTCTGTTCTTTCTGAACAGATGGAAATACATGTTCATTATGGATTGCAGCAAGGAGCTGAAGGGGTGATGGGGATGAATGTTCATGGCCGGGGTAGGAAGGTGAAAAGGCATTAGAAAATAGAAAAGACAAAACCAAAGAATGTTTTAAAAAGGAAAGAACAACTCAAAGTGACCACTACTAAAAAAATAATACTTCTGATGAAAAAGGAAGATTAGTAAGCAGCAACGCATACTAAAAATTTCTTCCATATGTAATGCACAATTTAATTTACTTGCAGAATATGATGAAAGGCCATAGGCTAAATGACTATATTGTCTGTTACTCAAAAATATAGGAAAGGAAAAACATGTTATCAGTCCTAATTTCTTTATACTAGAGGTATGAATCAAGGTGAAGTTAGATAAGGCCCCAGGCAATCTGATCTAACTGTGGATGTCCCTGTTTATTGCAGGGAATTTGGACCAGATGGCCTTCTGAGGTGTCTTCAAACTCTAAGTATTCTATGATTCTGTAACTCTAAAAACAGAAAACAAGCAGATAAAAGTTCTCAGTAAGTCTCAATCATAAGTTTTATTTTAGATACAGAAGACAAATAAAAAAACTTTTTTTTTAACTCATCATCTCACAAAGAGATATCAAATTTTAAAATATTTTTCAACCTTCTATTAGAAAACTGAGCAATATTTCAGGTATTTATTTTCCTTATTTTCCTTTAATCAGTTAATGGATGTTAATTTTTTCTTATTTTTATTGGTAATCTTTTAAAAATTCATAAATGCATAAAAATTAAAGATTTCTAGTTACCTCAATATAAATTTTAAAATGTTGATTTCTAGTGAGAATTTGAGTTTTTAAAGAAAAATAATTTAAAAAAAAAAATCAGTACTAGAATTCTACATCTGGAAGTGTAAATGCCCTGAAGATTTAAAGTGAATTTGCTGTGATATCTTCAAATGCACACAGCTCAAACCTCTTAAAATACAGCAAATTCTTCTTGTAACTACAGAAATGCATACATACTGCATAGATTTTGTAAACTGACGCAAAAAAAAAGGAGCAATGTTAATTCTTTGGCTAGGTGCAAACTTGTTTCACTCCAAGTAAATACAAACATATATAACAAAATAAAATATGTAGAAAATTTGATGGAATATTTGGTTATTTTATTTGTAAAACTAACTACAAAGATGTAATTGACAATTATAGATTGATTTTGAACTTCAGCACAATAAAATCTTTGTGATATAGAATGCAGTATTTCAGGCACCCCAGAATTAGAAAATGCAATACTTAAAATCGATTATAACACCTTATTCTGCTTCCTTCGTACATGCAAAGTGAAGCATGACTTCTAATTCAAACAGACTAAGTCCTCCTCTACACACACTGTCAACATGTATTTCCCAATGAACAGCCATTATTTTATTACCTTTATTTGGTATAAGGATCTATGTCTTATTTACCGCATTCTATTCAGCCCTTCACCTATCACAGACTCCTTAATTTCCTTACCAAACTTTGTATAGGAAAGTATATAGGAAAAGTATAGGACTGTAGTTTAATTACTAAAAATCTGTGGTTTCTCAGTATTATTGATACTTTATTTTTTTTATTTATGTGGAACAACCAAGCAAATCTATTTTTTTATTTTTAATTAATTAGTTTGGGGGAAAAAAAGCATTTGATATACAGAGAAATATAGTCAACAAATGTCTAGACATAAATGTCTAGCCATTCCTTGCCTGTGTACTTAACAATTCATTGAATACAACTGTATTCAAGACACATCTCCTGTGGTTTTCATTTGTAGCACCAATAGCTTGCCAGCGCAGCATATCAAACATCCAAGTCCTCCACTGCATAAACTATGAACACAGTTCCAGAGACCATATACGAAAAGTTCTATTTCAGCAGCCTGTGCCAACCTATGAAATAGAATGCAGCTTTGCAGAACGCTTTTCAATTCCTCTGACTAGAGTTGTTAAGTGGACACTCCTAATTTCATCTTTCTGAAATCATTTCCTGCTTTACTTCCCACAATTTAACTTCTGTAGTGAGCAATGTAGTAAAGTTATAGATAACAACCTGTTCTACTACACTGATTTTATTAATCACAAGAACAGGTGTATTTTTCAGCATATCTATGAAACGACATCATTTGAATATACGGTTATAGAAATGCTGCATATTTATGTATATTATAATGAAATTATTTGTTTGTATATCAATCCAAGTTAAAATATTTTAGGAAAATATTATTTCATATTGCAGAGCCATTCTTGCAGGTTCATCTTTTTTTTTTTTTTTTTTCCTTTGCAGACACCAGAAAGATAAATTCATTACTAGATGTCATATTTTGTGCCTGGTAGAACTGAAAGGTATCTGATAGGAAATATTGATACATGATACTACATGGATTAGGGGTTGATTTATTTTCTGATAGCAGTCTGTGCTATGCAAAGTTGCGACTAAAGACTTTGATTTACTGCTAGAATGTCTGAGGTCTACAGGATAGGATGTGGATTAATGTAATAGAGGAAATCTGAAGCATATTTATTTCATGTGGAACATCTGGAAATAATTTAAATGGAGATTAAAGAAATGTTTTCAGAAAAGAAAAGTTTATTACTAGTCTATGCAAAATGCAAAAGCAGCATGTAGAAAGAACAAATGGATCATGATTACCCTTTAGACAACAGTAGTCATCAGGCTAGCATTAAAGTTAAGGATAGATTCCAGATTATATGTGCTTTAAAAACACCTTCATAAAACACCTATATAGAAATGCCTATATAGTAATTCCTTCATAAACCAACCAAACAAACAAACAAACAAAAACCACCACTTTCGGATTGTGGAGGTAAAATGAAGATTAGTGCTATTATGGTTAAATTCTTTTAGATATTGAGCAGGTAGGGGGTTCTGGAAAATGATCACGGAACAGGGACAAAACTGGCTGATTAATTAGAAAATTGTTTTTTGTGCTAGTCATTTTGTATTTGTAGTATCAATTTGTAGTTTGTATTCAGGTCTCACTCATCTCTCTTTTCTGACCAGCACAATATCTTTTTCCTAAGCTACATTCTGTAGGTTTTGCTATGGTGCTCTCTTTTAAACAGTTCAAGCAACCATGCTCCACTTGGGGAGACAATGCCATAGTTTAATAGGATACATAATCAAAGGAATAAAAAACAGCCCTAATACTTGATTTCTGCTAGTTAAAATCCACCTGATTTCAACTAATATTGATCTTTGATAGATTCACTCTCAATTTGAAATGGCAGAAAACCCATACTTGTGCTCTCTAGAACAATTCCTGCCTCACACTAAGATATAAACCAAATAATTGGTCTCTCCACCAAGATCAGTGTCCACCAACAGTTTCTTCACTGCCTATATCCACTTCTTTAATATCCTGATGTTTTCTATGGTCTATTTCTCTGTGAACTACATGTCATACTGTACAGTTTTTTATCTTTTTTGTTGTAGCTGTTGTCCAAAAGTAACAACAATACTTACGTGAAATTGACATCATAATACAAATAAGAGACAGGATTTATTTCTTACATAGAAATTGATGTTCTGACAATAAAGAATTTTAAGCTAAGTAGAAAGCTTGCCCTGAGGAAAAAAAAAATAACAAGAACAAAACTACTACAACAACAAACACAAACATAGTTCTTTCAGGCAAAAGGATATATTAAGGATGAAACACATTTGCAGACATATGCTCTGGAAAGTTTATGAACTGGAAGTAATCAGGTTTTGAGCCAAGGAAAAATAAATAAATAAATTAGAATCGTTATTGCTATGTCTTGTGAATGTCCAGAACTTCAACTGCTTTCAGAAAAACAACCAGGATAATCATAAACAACAATTTTCAGGAAAGGAAGTAAACAAGTTAGCAAGAAATGAAGAAAATAAGAAAGGAAGGAAAATTAAGTTATTGGAAGAATTTCTATGGAAGATGTAGATTTGAAAAGTTTCTCAGATAAAGGAACTCTAAAGAAGAGCAGAGGATTTCTAATTTCCTTTTGCCTCTGTATTTATTCCCCCACTTATTTTCTGAAAACCACTTGTGTGGCAAAGGATAATAGGCTTTTTTTGGATGTATGTCTCAGTCGACCACAAGAGGTCAGGAGACTGCTTAACGACAATTTTTGAAAACAAGGATAAGTCAGGTTGGAAGGGAGCTCAGGAGATCGTGAGACCAACCTACTGCTCAAAATAGAATCACAAATGAGACTAGACCAAGTTCCTCAGGTCTTAGTGTATCTGGGTCTTGAAAAGGACAGAAGCTGCAGAAAACCTTTGGGCAGTCAGTGCTTGACCTTAATAAGTAAGATCTTTCCTCGTGTTGAATTAAAATTCATCTTGTTTCATTTTATTTGTTTGTTTCTCATCCTCAAACCACATACAATCTCATAAAAAGCTATCTTCTGTCCTGTTCATGCAGTTGCCAAATGATGAAAAATCATTTCTTCTTCTGGCTGAAAAAGCCTGGATTTCCTCAGCTTCTCCTTACAGGGCAAGTTCTCTAACTCTCATAATTTTTGTGGATTCTATTGAACTTTCTTGTATTTAACCAGTTAAGTTCCCCCTTTACATAGACCTGTCTCTCTGCCAAGAGGAGAATGGCTAGCAGAGAAGATAACCTGACTTCTGTAAGCTTTCTGAGAGGGAAAAGCACCATTTTCTCTCTCTACTGGTTTTCTTTTATAACTTTCTTTGTGATATTGTGACTGTCTTTCTCAGACAATAAAATCAAACATACTGCTGCAAGGTTTTATTTCTTTGCTTTATACTCTTTTCTCTGTAAAAGTCTCTTCCTGTCACATGCTGTCTTCACATTTTCCTGTCATTAAGCATCTCTCTTCAAATACTTAAAGGAAAATCCAAGATCTATATTACTTCTGATCATTGTCCTTGTTCCACATTCTGTCAATCACCTCTCTTCCCTACCAACACAGACCTAAGAGCTTCTTTTATACCACACTTCTGTCTTGTTTTCCTCCACATTACTCAACTGACCTTCACTCTGAAAAGTACTAAGACATTTAAAGCAACTGGTTAGCAGAGTACTTCCCACACTGAACATGTGGTTCTTCTGAAAGAACAACTACACAGATTAGGAACCAGGTCTTGATGAATAATTAAATTATTTGTGAGAGTTTATAGTTGTGAAGATGATATGCAAATAAATCACATTTATCAATAAGTCAAATTGAAGTCAAACTTCATCACCTTTAAAATACTTAAAATAGCCCATTTTTAGAAAAATCACTATCACACTTCAGAATTGTGTGTATTTTAGAATTTCAAGTGGCCGTAAAAACAAGTGTTGATTACTCTTCAGAAATAGCGTTTCTTCTTATTTTGATTTTCTATAGATAGATTCTTATAGAATAAGAGTCTGGCCTATTAACCAGCTTATTTCTGCAAAGAAATGTGCTGTTCTAGTGGTCATGCTTTACCTACCATGTGAATAAAGACATTTATTATCCAAGAACGCTAATCTGGTAGCTTTCACCAGAAGTACCTGTTACCTGTGAGTTACCTGTGAAAATGTGTGTGCAACATTGCCGTGAAAATGTGCAAGTGAAGTATTAATTTTTTCTTTGAATCTTTAACATCTCCTTCAAATATATGGAAGGAAAGTTCCATGTATTGGAGAAACTAAGCATTAAACTGAGGAAAATCTTAGTGTAAACTGGATTCCTGAAAATAGTTGAATCTTTTATCTACTGGTTCTCAGCTTTTTGGGTGAAGTAAGAAAGTAGCAATTCTTGTGTTTGTCTATGGTTTTCTTCTCGGAAAAGTCCACTGCTAGCTTCAGAATCAAACCAGAACTATTCCATCTAATAAGTAAAACCTATCCAGGTTTGCAATCCAGCTGGCTCTTTTAAAATTATATTATGATTATTTAAAAACAAAATGATTTTGCTTTTTTTTTCTCTCTAGGAATCTTATTATAGTTTAACATTATCTACACTGTACCACAACGAACCATCATTCTTTAGCACGTAGATTTTATCCCAACAAGCTAAAAAGAAACAAACAAAACAACAACAACCAACCCAAACCAAATTAAAAAATTTGGTCTTTCAGTAGCAGCTCAGTCATTCATATAACAAACCCTTAACAGGTTAGAAGCAAAACAATAAGTTAACATTATGGTAATTAAGAATATTCACAGTAAAACTCAGTAAAAATCAATTCTATAGCAAGGCATACAATATGATTAGATGAAGAATTAAACTATAATATTTTCTGGACTAAACTCAGAATCAGACAAAAGAACAAAGATGATAAGTTTCAAATTAAGATAATTGTTTTTCAAAGGAATTGCTAAGGATAAGGCAAATATACTTAGAACCAAGTTTCACAACCATCTCTCAGTGGTCAGGAATCACAAATCAGTGATTTGCCATATGGTGATCATTGCAATCTGAGGATTTCCAAAAACTTTATATCTATAAACCTAATTATCTCCATTGCTCAGATGAACAAACTGGCACGTTGAGAATGTAATAACCAAGAAAAACTAAAACATGGTCCTCCTCAGCCTTTAAATGTAGTTCTTTTTATGGTCTCAGTTTTCCTTTTGTGCTAAATTTTTGGCAGAACTATATATAAATATCTATTGTACAGATATTACATATCTATATATAAATATCTATCATTTCTAGAAGCTCTTTACTAAAAACTTTTAGTCTTTTTGGTCTACTATTAGAATAATTCAGCTGCCATTAAAGAAAATTCTGCTAATATTCACATGTCCGAGTCAAGTCAAATGTCTGTTTATAACTTGTCCGCACATTAATTCACCAATACTGCTCTTCCAGCTGACTAAAAAAGTTACCGCAGACACATACACAAAGGAGCTGGAAAAGGAGCAATTTCTTTTTCCTGATTACGGGCAAAATGGGATTTTCATCATGTATCTCAAAACAATTTTTTTTCTACATTTTTCTGAAAGTACAATTTAATAAATAGTTATTAATACTTCTAATGCTTCCTACAGGAGAATGTTAAATCATAGCCAAACCATGTCTTTCCTCCTACCACTTGCTGAAAGCAGAGAAAGAAAGCCAACAAAATGGAATTCTGTAATTACTGATAGAGAGTAGTTCTTTCACTACAACCAAAAACAGTTTTAAATTAAAAGTTTTTTAAAATATAGGAACATTCATTTGGTTTCATTTCATTCTCCACCCTCTTTTTGTACTCTTTTGTAACTTGACTCACATTTATCTAATTTATTTTTTTTTTAATTATAACTGTATAGACTGATGAAGCAAAAATAGGTTGCAATAAATTGTTGGACTATGCATGCTTTACATGCTTAACATTTTTTAAAGAAATGTTTAAATGTTTCAGATCTCTATTTTTTTTTATTTATTCCATGAAGGGTTTAAATCAGCATAAATTTAATTAAATTCAATATTAATAAATAAAATTAATAATATTAATATTAATTTATTAAAATATATTAATCAGATAGAACTAATTTTTTTTTCTTTCTATGAAAGATAAAGTTGCAACTATTTTAAAAAATCATGTCATTAACTTGAGGCAATTGAGGTTACTGTGTGCATATATAATTTTCAGTTGTAAGTACAAATTTGAAAATATGCTGCCTCTACTCACTGATAAAGGGAAGATCTTTTAAATAATTTGTCAGCAATCTATAATCTTTTTTTTTCTTCCTAACACTCTTTAGGGACCATTAATTGAAACATTTTAGAACAGAAGTTAGGAAAGTTCTGGATTTTGAATATACATGTAGAAATACAACAAATCTTAGGGAAGGGAAAGGGAAAACATCAAATACTTATTGGATTGAAGTTACTGCTAAATCCTGTCAAGAGAAGTTCTGAACTGGGTAAAGAAAGAAATACGAAACTAGGTTACATACTATTTATACAAACTACGATATCCCAGCAATAAATTAAATATGTTCCTGTTTCTATTTGTTTCAAAGACCAAACATTATTTGCATTGCAGTTGTGGAGTATCCAGAAAATGCAGAGAGACGGAGTGTTAATGAACTGTGGAGTCAGATGATAAATTGTATTTGCCCCAAGATAGTGACCATGGCACTCTGCCCACTGATTCTTCTCCCTAACAGCTCCTCTTTTTGACATTAGACGCCTGGAGCAACTTCAAATACACTCTAGTTTTCTTTTCTAATATAACATGTTATTTTGCCCCTAGAATTATCGTAACCTCAGGACGAAAAAATTGGTATTTTACAAAGATGATTTCACAGATCAATATTTTGTTACTGGTACCAGACAACAGTTCTGGATGAATATGTACCAAAATATGCAGTTTAAGAAGAATTAATCTAATAATAATTTAAATCATCAAAGACTTTGAAACATGTGTATTATTTAACTTAGAAATACAGCCTAAGGTTAAAAAGTTAACACACGAAATAGTGTTTTGATCAAGCAGAATGAATATTCATTATTAGCTGGTTGTGTTATAAAGCTGAAAATAATGCAATTATCAGGTGAATACAAAAAGTAAGCCAATATAGCATTTCACATACTACCTTCTGCATTCTCTTATTATTGCTATATGTACCTCTAAATGTGGTTTCCTCTATCTTTTCCTCCACAGTATGTTTTCTCCACAGAAAACTGTTCCTGCTGATCTGGCAGGAACTGGACAATAAAAGAGGTTAGGGAAAACAAGCAGGATTCATAAAAAATTAGTACTATCTGATTTATTACTAAATATATGGGATTAACCTTCTCACACACTTTCTACCTATCCCCACCAGCAATACCAGAAATAAATACTTGAATGACAGACTGTTCTATAAAATCCTGCAACTAAGCTTACAATCTCTGGCATCAACCATAAATTCAAAGTGCAAAATGGGATTATTTCATTCCCAGTGAATTAGTGTCCTTGTTAATAGAATTCTAAATATATATAATCACATAAATGTCAGAGAGCAAAATCTTTTAACAGGCTTTCACTGTGCTGTTATTTCCAGTACAGTGCCGGGAAATCAGCCAGGTCCATTCACCTTTGGGAGCAATGCCTTATATATCTCCATAGTTGGTCTTTCTGTCTAAAATACCACGCAGAAAAAGAAGCAGGTCATGGGTTTTTATCAAGCTTTGTCAGATCTATAAAGCATCATCAGTTCCTTTATTTTTTTCCTATCTCTCCCTTAGATTTAGTCGAAAAGACAAGCAGTGTTTAATTTAGACCAGAGCCAGCTTCTCAAGCTTGTTAGTACAAATCATCTAGAGAGTGATATGATTCGGTCCTCTACAGGTAGGAGGAACAAGTTTCGACATTCTTGGTTTCTTAAACCTGAGCCAAATCTGTTGGTGAATATCTTGCTCAGCAGACAGTGCACCTCAGAAAATCACAGACCTTGATCGGTACAGGTTTTCTTATAAAAGCTCTAAAACACTCTTGTCTCTTGAAATACTGTCTGAGGCTGTAGGTTGTCAGTCTGCGCGAGGCAGTTTGTTGAGATTTTTGAGATAACTGAAGTGCTAACGTACACTGAACTCTGAATTTTGTGTTCCAAAACTGTTAAGCATCCAATTTCAACCCTAAAGTTCACTGTAGTTCAGACAAGAATAATCTTTTTCTCTATGTCTTCCTCTTCTCTGTTATACATTATATATATATATATATACACACACACACACACACACACACACTTATGCATACTTATTTAAATCAACACAAGGTATCTACAGAAAATAAATTCCAAATCATTAACGGATAATTACTTGATCGTAAGTATTTGGGGAGGAAATGAGATTATTATTACTATTATGATTAAGATTACTATTTGAATTAGTAAATTAGGTCATTATGAGTTAAATATTGTATCAAACTTAATTTATACAAGTGAAATTTAATTGTTACAGAGCAAAAACTTGTGTGAGAACACAAGACTTAGACTTCAGATTCAAATATTCAGGTGGAAAACTAGTCCATATAATTTTTTAGCTAATTTCAGTCAAATTTCTCTGTTCATAAATTTGACTCAGTTTATAATTTATAGTTGCCTTCTACGTGAATATTTTAACTGGAAAAAAAAATTCTATGTTTGCAAGAAGGAAATTCTAAATTACTATGCTTTAGTAAGTAATTAAATAATTAATAAGTTACAAGTAATAAGTTATTCAGGGAGGAGGGATGTTTGCATAGAATTTTAAAAATTAATATGTTTTACGGTTGTAGTAAGCATTTATACATACTGCTAAATGCCATCATGTTCAGTGGCGTTTGAATTCACTACGAAGTATATTTCTAAATTAGGTCCATGCTGTGCTTTTAGAGACTAAACTCATGTAGAAGCCACACATGGGGATACAAATTTCTGTCCATGTTACAAACAGAAATAGTCCATAAACACTTTCTGAAAAGTGAACATTCAAAAATTGCTATTTGATCAGTTCATTAACAAGAAAGCTAATTATACAGCTATTTCCTTTCCACACACACAGCTGAGAGTATAGTTTTAGTTTTCAATTGATCCTATTTCACTACTTGAAGAAGTTCAACTGTGTATGTGCAAATATATATATATATTATATAATACATACATATATATATATACATATATATATAATACATACTTATACGGTTAGGTATTCAGAACACTGTAAATATCTGTTTCAAAGGTTCTATTCAAAACTTTCTCTTAAAATTATATTTAGAGTGCTGTACTGTAAAACACTAAAATGAAATAGCACTATTAAAATTATTGTTCCATACATGGGATAATTATGCTAAAATGATTCCCATAGCCATTTCTGTTGCTGAGAGGCTGTCTCAGCTCCTTTTGCATTTTAATTTCCTATCCAGTGCTTTCTCTCTCAAAAAATCCTATCAGAACAATTTAATTAAATATCCCTAAATGAAGAAAGTTCATTTGATAGATACACTGAAAATTTTACTGGCAGAAAGGCTTAAGGGCCAAGAGTAGCAACAACTGTCACATACCTTGAATTTCAAGACAGGCATCTTCTTTGAACAGATGCATTCTTCTTACCTTTGCATGTAGTTCTGTGTCTTGGTTCATGAAAAATGTATTTTTTTTTCCTGTTGATTGATACTTCAAATAAAATATTTCACAGATTTTCTGATCTCCTGAAGGTAATGATTCACAATTATCCAGGTATTAATTATTTGAAAAAGCATAAAATTCTATGCCTAAGATTATTAACAAGATTCTTTTTGTAGTTAAATTGACAAACTCTGATATACCTAGATATAGCTCTTCTCATCATTAAGAAAAAAATAATAATAATAATAATAAAAATACCTAATAATAGTATTTTTTTTCTCTCCACTAACTAAAAAGGTATTCTACTCTGCATGGTCCTGGTTGAGCTCAACATGACTTAATCTAAAGTTAGGTTGCAAAAAGAAAAACATCAGCATAAGGGGAATTACTCTAACTGGTTTTAAGATAAAGGAATTTTGCTTTTTTAAACAGATTTTGAGGTAAATTCTTCCTTTACCAATACAGTTTTACAGTTTCTGGACTACATTATTCATTTTAAAACACTGCTACTGTCAAAATTAAAAGTAGACTGTTTAATACATAGGTTGCTCCAAAAGTAATGCCTCCTATTTATTTCCATGAAAACTATAGCATATACAAAGAGCAGGATAACACTACTTGATAGAGCAAACTCTCAGCTACAAAACACTAGTTTTTCAACATAACAATTATCATTAGCTATACATTTTCCCCAGGTATGAACCTGCAGGCTCATAAAATTCTGCACGAGCGGAGGTGATCCACTGTCATTGTCTCTACTGCTGAAACACACCACCCTCCTCCTCACTGTTCTCACATTTACTGGTTAGTCTTTATAAATATGCAGCAAGTACCAGTGAATGTGAATGTACGCAGTTTTTTCTTCATGGATGAATGCAACGACAGAGCTTTGCTTCATACACACTTCCATGTCAGATATTGTTTTGTCAGCCTGCCACTCTGCTGCCCAGAAAGAAAACATAATGGAATATTGGTGGGAAGGTTCAACCTCTACTGCCATACAACCAACACTCCCCTCTGATTTCACTGGCCAAGATAATAAAACAGAAGACACTACTTTCAGAGCAGACCTCATAGATTTTTAGTGAGGAAATATCGAATGCTCTTTGTAAGATACAGTATTTCACTTTTCAATACTCTGACAGTAAAGGAACCATCAGAATAGTCTTCATTATTTTTAAGAATGTGAAAGAAAAAGAATAGCTTTACAAACAGAAATTTCTTGTACAGAAATGTATTTGATATACATGGGTAGGCTTGTAATCTTCACTACTTATGCAAGCAGACACAACCAAAAATAAATAAATAAATAATCAATCGCAACAAAGTAATTACATTTTTGCAGGTGAAATTTTGAATCATGGTGTATCCTACACAACATTTCATAAATAATGAAGATTTAATTTAGTACACATTTCTGAATGGAATAATCTTTAATTATTCTGAATTATCAATCAAAATAAAATATTCAGTGTTAGCATTCATCGTTTCTTTCACACATTTTCCAGTTCAGTCTGCTCTCGATTTACTTCTGCACTATTCTCTGGGTTGCCAGATTCTGTTGCAGATTTACACATACCAAGTGACAACTATAAAAAAGGACAACTGTGTCTCTAATAACAGAGAGCCTATCAAAACTACACTTCCCTTGGCATATACATAATATATGATGGATGGATATATATATATCTGCACTATGGAATTTCATTATGCTGTGTAAAATAAATTTTTCTTAAAAATCACACAGGGTAGAAATTAAATGCATATGAAAATTCATGAAAAGGAAGACCCTGGGCATTCCAAACAGTTTTGACCTCATAAGGTCTCACGTTCTAGTGTTTCCATCAACCTAGCCTATGAGTTCAGTTTTAAATAGTTGATCTATTCAACCAGTATTGCTCAGATATCATCCTTTACATTTAATCAGAAAAATAACTTATCAAGATTTTGTGGTATGTAAGAGAGAAAACTTTTACTCCTTATGTTCTGCAGTAAATAGTCTTTTCACAGAGAAGTGTAAAAGACTTTAATTAAAGCCATGCAGTCTTATTTATGAGTATTACATAAATTAGATAATTTGAGTCATTCATTCAATGACATGGAAGTCTGGAAATAAGTGTTTTGAAACAGCTGGGATAAGATGTATAAACAAGATTTATAAGTCATATAAGCAAGAATTCTCCAAGAATGAACCATGTCTACAGCAGGACATTACTCCATCAAAAGGATATACTTCACGTAATATTCCTCCCTCTCTACCTTCATGAAGGTCTTCACTCGTGGAATTTGGTTTGAATAATTCTACTCTCATATGTACCCTATCTTCCTAAATTGATAAAAAAGAATTAATATTGGAAAATTAGCATTAAATAGTTGAGCTTTCTGTTTGTGTTCTACAGTACTCCTTCATTCACTAACTAGGATTTAGATCAAGATCTTTCCTGAATTAGTTCACTGTACTGAGAGTTATACCATAGTATGTAGTTTTTATAAGGAATACCTCAATATGATATGTCTGAAAATGGACATTTTGTTAAAATAAGAAATCTGCACAGATCCTCAACAGCATCCTTTCTGACTAAATATAAACATGCAGAATTAAAGGACATAAAATTCATATTCAAGTAAGCTAGATCAGGGTAGTATTTCAAAGACGAAACTCATTCTATACTTAGTAAACTTTTTTTATGTATAAAAGGCTAAATTAGTTCTTACCCTTCTCATATATTTTCTGATACTGTTGTTAGATCAAATTGATATCTCTAAATGATTATCTCTTAGCAACATTTCAGAGAAGAGAGAATAATGTATTTCCGAGATGCTTTGGCATATCTGGAATTATACACTGTTTTAAGATTTTCACAAACATAATTGTGTTTGTGGAAGATCTAAGATTCATTTCAGAGGCCAGATCAAACTGAAGGAACTGAAAAATTATCATGAAGTGAGCAAAAACAGAAAGGAGAATAGATTTGTAAATTATGAGATCACTGCATGCCGGCACAAACATGATAAATTATTAGAATATTAGACCACTTTCAGTGGTTTCTCTGTCTTTGGCTACCTGTGTAACTATTGCTTAATCGCTTTCAAGAAACATGTTATAGAATACAACATTCCCTTTAGAGACAAAGAAAGCAAAGCAAGGATAAATTGACATCAAAATTGTACTATAGAGCCAAAGGAAAAAAACATTACACTGTAAGCAGATCAATTCTATTTGTTTTCCTTTCTACTGATGTATTTTTAATGGAACTGTCATGCATTGGAACATGTATTAGGTGATGGAGAGCATTATATGATAATTTTAGCTATGAAAGATGTCAAATGGCTCAGACAAAAACAATCAAAGAGGTAGCAAGCCGAGTGGTAGAGAACACAGACTAAAAGAAGGCATGAGCGTAGAAAGAAAAAAAGAAATCATACATGCCTCTCCATATGTTCTGTCATTTACTTTGTTCACATTCCCGTCCAATTAAAATGCTTAAAAATCTTATGAAATAGAAAATTACACTGAAAGGTTGCACTAATAAAAACCCAGAGTTATGGATTACAAGAGACAGAGGGAGAATATAAACAGAAAGATAAAGCTGTGGAGGAAGGGAAGGCGTTCTTTCACAAGCAATGTACAATGCAAATAACCAAAGCTGAAGAGGTCCTACAGATTTGAGAACAACCAAATAAGGATGGTTGCCAATTAGGAGTTTCTCACTGAAGACATAATTCAAGAAAAGTGACACCTATATATTGTCAAGGACTTTTATAATGAAAAATGCATAAGAGTTTCAGTTTTAAAAAGAAAATAATCTAATTCCCAAGAAGAATGGTGAGGAGGTACAACCCTCTATTGCGTATTTGCACTCTTTGTTGTGTTCTTCAAATATCAATTTAACTCAGGAAAAACAAACAAACAAACAAAAAAAAAACCACTGATGGATTTGTAGACATTTCATAGAGTAAAATTTTGAATTACATTCCTGGTCAAAAATTTGTTCTTTTAAATTTTCAAGAGCAACCTGAGTAAGCCATGAGATAATTTTCTTAATCTCTTTCGAAGTGATGAATGGTGTAAGCCATTTGAATGCATTACAAAGTATTGTGCTTAAAGTGGTTGTTTTCTGAACAGTTACAGTCGAGGTACAGAAGGCAATAAATGTATCTTCCATCTGCTGCTACTGCCTTCTTATCCAAAAAGGATATAAAATCTCTGTATTCTTTCTCCCCAGAGTAATAATGTAAGTTAAATCCTATGAAGTAAAAAGTGTTCTGTTATTCAGATTTTTGAAAGCAAAGTACTGGACTGATTAACAGTAAAATAAGGAAAATATTTTTTTTGTGAGTTTATGTAACAATAAAAGTTACATAATATGCTCTCATTTAAAAAAAAAAAAAATCTTACCTAGCTGCTGCTTCCTTACCCTAAGTAAATATTATTCTTAGATACTGAGGAACCATTCAGAATATTTTCACTGTGAGGACTAGTGCACAGCAGGTTGCATAAGGAATTTGTACAGCCTGTATCCTTGGAGATTTTCAAGACTTTTCTGGAGCCCTGAGCAACCTAGTCAAACCTCAGAGATGACCCTGCTTTGAAAAGAAAGGTAAAAAGAGACTTCTTGAAGTCTCTTCCAACCTGAACTTTTCAATAACTCAGTGAAATATGAATTGCTTAAAATGAGATGCATGTCTTCTAATGTCTCTATGTTCAGCTCAAATCACTTGATTCTTGTTTAACTAATTGAACAATAGAAAATCATAATCATCTGCCATTCAGCACTCAATATAACTGAAGCAAAGACAGTATTCAGAACTACCTTTAGGATTCAATATATGCTGATTTAGTTTTGAAGGACGGGTCTTTTGAACAGCTGTATTTACTAGAGCCTTAGGTTTTTTTGTGTGTGGAATTAGTCACATGACACTTGTTTCAGATTCTTTTGTGAAGATTCTATTAGCACAGAAACTCAAGATCTATAAGTGTAAGAGATGTTCAAGCCAAAAAAATTATTTTCTAGAAGAGTACTACGCACATGCATTAAAAGGAAGACTAAGAGTGATTCCTGCTCAGAAGGGCATTTCTTTTAAGCCATTACAATGCTTACTTTTGTCTCATTTCTTGTAATCGGTTTGAATTATGGAAAAGAGAAATATTCTGCTTTAAGCTATATCACTTGTTATTTCTTAAAAATATTGATTATTATAAAAATCCAAATAAAAGGGGGAAAAAAGGATGAAAAAATATAGATTTTCTCCATTAAATCATGAGACCTAAAATATAGCTATGCTCTCTAAGTTTTAACTATCTTCAGGAATCACCAATCATAAGGGTAAAAGACCAATAAAATCCTGAATTTTACTTCCAAAAATCGTAACAAAATAGGATCTTAGGGAAGCCTTGAGTCAGTGTTTTCCATTCTTAAATTTTGCCCTCTTTTCATTAGTTCCTTCTACTTTATAATTAAAATCCATCTCTATATGAGTTATCTCCAAAGTGATACACTTGGAGGAAGTTTGCTCCAGTGTTTCTGAGTGTGCTATGGGTAATGAAAAAACTTAAGCATCTAGGGTTGATCCTACAATATTTTACTTTAGCCTAAAACCATACAAGAGCACAGAATACAAATTTATTTCTTCTCTTATGTCTTTATCTGAAGTAAAAAACAACAAAACATTTAGAAGTCTCATATTTGATAGGAATTTCTCATGTGTCCCAAAAGATTACCTGAAACAACACACAGATGTTTAATTGCTTGAGAATCTTACCTTCCTCCTTCTCTTTCATTTTACAACTATTAACTCTTTCACTTCCTCACTTATCCAGAATTTATATATCATTCCAAAATCTAGAACTCCAAAATGAAGAAAATCCAATGAAAAAGTTGAGCCAACAAAATTTAAAAAAAAAAAAAACAAAAAAAACCCCATGAAATTATTTCCTAGATGCATATTAAATCACCATTCTGAATATAATTTTGTTCTTAATACATTCAAAATTTAAGTGCATACTTTAGTCTTAATGGAAAAGAATTATTCATTTTTTTTCCAATTCTTTTTTTCATTAGGTGGAGAAAATCTAGTCAGTGATGGACTGCCCCAACTTCTCATTAATAAATAATTTGTATACGCTGTGCATTTGAACACATTTACTCAAATTTCTGTGTCAAAAATCCATAAACAACTTTCACCTTAAGCCACCTGATGATAATATAGAAACATAATCAAATATATGTTGTTAAGGAATTGAAGGCTTACTCTCTCAACAAGTCTGACAGTGTCCTTCACAGAATGGGTTTTTTTTCCCCTATTTTATCCTTGTAATCTTGCATTTGACACTCAAATAAGTCAATAAAACACAGCTATTTGGATGACTAGAATTTATATTCTTCCTAAAGATGACTGTTTAAAAATCAACTCTTTTCAGAATTAGGAGTTGCACTAAATCTAAAAAGATAAGCAAGTTACATACTTTGTAAAATCTGCAACTGAACTATACAGTTAATACGCCTTACATTGCTATGGTCTATTTAGTAGTCTAAGGAACACTACAGAGTTCTGTTAGTTATGTGTCTTTATCTGAATATTGTAGACATCAAGAGAACAAAAATCCCAAGTGTTTAGGTAAACCACTTTACATATTTCAAGCCCTCTGATCTCCCTAAGAGACAGCCTGATCATGGAACTCAGAGTCTTCTTGTTTATGCAAATACCTGCATAACAGTCAGAAACTGAGGATCTCCTTCCTTTTCATAACCCTCCTTAGTCTCCAAAAACACAAGCCTTTAGCAGTACTCCCTTAGCATTTCTTTTCTTATCCACACAACTCAACAATTTTCACTTGGGTACCTTTTAAATTTAACTGGTGAACACAAACATGACCTTAATTTTTTCCCTGAAACTTTTTATTTCTAATGACATTAAAAGAGAACATTAGCAACAAGATTCCTAAAGTGAGAACCAAAACTCATAGGTCAGCGTATGTCCTGATGTTGAACTTCAGCATTCTAAGGACTGCAGTGTCGAAATGACTGGTGAGTATTTGTTCTTTCATATTGCAAAGTAAATCAGTGGGCATTGCACTGAAACAGTAACTTGAAGTAGCTTGCCATAAAACTGAATTCTTCTATAAGTAGGTAGAACAAGAAAAAATAAGAAATGACATCATAGCAATTAAAATTCAGCACATGCTAAATCTGCTCTCCCCTCAGAAGCTTAATTCTCTTAGAGTGTTTCTACAGCAGACATAGTACTAGATGATTAACACATCACCCTTGCAGTATGAGAGATAGCTTAGTTATGAAATACATTAAAATTATACAAATGTTTCTGCATTAACCTCCTCATTTAACATTTCTCCATATGGCAGATGAGCAACAAAATCTGGTGCAAAGATTGAAAATTATTGAAATATTCCATTCCATAAACTGAATTTGTAGCAGGTGTGCTTGAAAGTGAAGGAAAAGTGAGGAAAGCAAGTTAAAACTCTACAATATCTACCACATAATACCATCTTTCAACATTTATTCTGAATTTCACTAACGGTCACAGTGATCAATAAGATAATAGAAAGTACCCTAACCTAACATTTAAAACAAACATGTACACAAAAAGATCTCAGCTGTAAACACAGTGAATTGCAAAGCAGATAGGAGTAATTTATTCCTTTTGAAGAAATCCAACTGGAGTCCAGGATGGGCTCATTTAATAAGTTTTTAGGAAAGACTGGAAGAACACTTCAACACTGGAAAGGCCTAAGGCTACCTTCTTTCTTTAATGATGTATTCAAAATGATCATGAAAACTTGACCTTCACAGAACAAAACACAAATTTCAAAGTGTTAAAGGACATACAGCTTACAGAAACACTTGTCAATAAGTTTCCGGTACTTGTCTTTTTGACAGCCCACACCAAGACCAACCCTAACAGCTTTTAAATGTGATATTCGTAAGGCCCACATTAAGGTCTTATTCTGTTTTACCCTCTTGAGCAACATATTTCTGATCACTTTTTTGCAGTCTTGGAAAAACCAGCCCAGTCTATATCTTCCAGATTAATACCTTAAGTATTCAGCACTTATCATTGCAGTCCATCATTATTACTGCCAGACAGTCTGGCATCAATCAATCCAGTTTCACACACACAAAAAGATATTATGCATTACTCTCACATTTGAGTTATAAGTGATGAATTCAAATTTTTAAGTGAAATGTAAGTTCGACACAGAAGAAAGACTCAAGTTGAAGAGATTCCTTCTTAAAATCTGTAACCACAGTCAGCTTTGTGTAAGAAGGCAAGTTTATTTTGTGTCAGTCAAAACAGAAAAGTAGATATTTGTGACTGTCAGTCAATATATGAGAGTCAAAAAGCAGTGCATCAAAGTCATGGAAACAAGGGACCAAGTTAGGAGAAAATGCTGTTTTCCTTATATTCAGCTTTCTCCTACCCCCTAGTTTCCCAGCTGACCTCTGGTAGCTTCACTGGTGTAGCTTTCACAGACTCCCTCAGGAGTTTAGCCATTTGTTCTGTACAGTTTGCATTCTTTTCTTAGTGTCTAGCCTAAACATTTCTTGCCTTAGCCTAAGGTCACTGATCCTTGTCCTACATCTTCTAAGACTGTGAATAATTCTCTGCTTTCAATTTCCATTGCTATCTTGAAGGCATGAAACTGAGAAAAAAATAAAAAAGGAAAGTAGGCAGATAAAAAAAAGAAACATTCCTTAGATTTCCAACCGACTGCCAGCTACAACAGGATTATTGAGATTTTTTTAGGTTTTTAAACTTCAAGTTTTGTTGAAAAGTTATAAAGAAGTTATAAGATAGCTATAAACCTATGTTACAGTACATAGGTTACTCAAAAGTAATGCCTCCTATTTATTTCCACGGAAACTAATATGGGTACATAGAGCACAAGAACACTGTTTGATAGAGCAAATCCTTAGCTACAAAACACCATTTTTTTTTAAGCACATTCACACACTATTAGCAGATTCACTTGGATGAGCCAAGTAATGAAATCAAGATGTTTTTCATTTCGTGGTGTACAGCTGTGTACAATTCTCCAGAAAGGGGCTTGTCTTTCACATCACTTCCTCTACACACCACCCACCACCTCATTGTGCTGACATCCACTGTTTGGTCTCCATAAACATTCAGCAAGTGTTGATGAAAGTTAATGGGGGATATTTTTTCGGCATGAAGGAGTTCTGTGACACACCTTTGTTTCATATGCACTCTTATGACAGACACCATTTTGTCAGACTGCCCCTCTGCTGCCATCTGTCTCACAGCAACAAATTGCAACAGAATGTTGGAGGGAAAGTTCAACCTTGTCATGGTTTTACCACCTGCGATCCATATTCCACATCATAACAATGTGCAGTGCGCTGGAAGTTAAAGAGTTAATTCCATGGGTCCCTCCACCCCCTGTCATGGGACTAGCCCAAACTGGGCTGAACAGTAACAAGCTTCTACTGCCATACCACTAACACCTGCTTCTAACATCACATAGGAGGTGTTCGTTTTGGAGCATCCCTTCTACTATTAAAGTATCATTAGCCTAGATTAAACAAAAATGATTGATAGACTGGACCTGTCAAGCACCGACAAGAAGAATTCTTCTCTTTCTACTTGCCGGAAAGGAGCCAAGCAGACTAACACTGTGGGCAAAGAGAGTTTTTAAAGAAAAACACTTTCATTTAAGCTTGAACACATCTGTTAATAGTCAAAGGGGATAAAGTGTTCTGTCCAAAAACAATCAAAATGTATTTTTTCACACTGTATGAACAGATGACAAACTACTTATTTCCAAATATAACAAAATAACAAAGGGATGAACTCAACTACAAAATAGTTTACAGAACTAACTTTTTACAGTAGGATGACAGGGTCTTACAGAAATCTGGGTCAGATCACAAAGTTAATAATCTTCTAGGCATACTTAATTATTTTACACTGTATGTTACACTGGCCATAAAGTTGAGCAAATAATGCAAAACATAGTACATGACATCTTGCTACAAAATGAAAGAAAAGTGAAAAGAACAACCAACAAAAATCATGTAACAGATTGCAGAAAATGAATATGAGTTATTTATTCATCATTTTAGTGGAAAATTTCATGTATTGGAAAAAATATCAGGTATTTGAAGTGACAAAGAAAGTAATCATCTTCAAGCTGAAATAAATCCCAAATGAACTGAGAATTTATATTTATATATACTTAAACATATATATTAGATAAATTTACTAACTTGTCCAGTCTTTCCATAACAAATTGCTTTTGACCACCTCATGTATTAACAATGTATCAGAATACAGTTAATTTAATTAAAAATAAAAAACCAACAGAAACAGAAAGATGTGAATAACTTGATGAGTTCTCAGTTATTCTATGAGTAAGGTAGATACTGTAGTACTCATGTTAAACCTGCATTTTAGGGACTGTTTTCTCAAGATATGCAGATATAGATTTACTATGGCTTATTTGTTACTGCCTTATTGTGAGAGTTCAAATTCCAGTTTTGAGAGACTGAACTTTCTTTGGGGGAGGAAAAAAAAAAAAAAATACAAACTATACTGAGCATACAGAAAATATTCTGAACCTAGTTTCCTAGTTTTCCTCATGCTTCTTTACCTCACACCAATTATTAAAGTGTATAAGTGACAGCTGGATGTAGTTCCTTTTTTTTTTTTTTTCCGTTGGGAAAAGATTGAAGTAACTTTACCTGAAAAATCACCTTCTTACTGATGCCTGAAAAGCAAAGAGGAAACTTACACTACCACTCAGTGTGAAAGCCTGATCAAAAGTGAAACATTCTTAGATATTTACTTCCCTTCCTATTACACCCAGACTATAATAGCTGACCCAGTGATATCATCAATAGTAGAAGCTGATGAAGCAGCTAAGATGACATTCCCTAACTCAATACAAACACTGATAGATGCTCCGAAGTTTGTTTTATATTTTCTAGACTGAGGTCTGTTTTAGTACACTGACATGGGTGACCTTTAAAATAACGTATTTGCCATAAAAGGGGGGAAAGGAAACTCTTTGTAAATGGAATTTATTGTCTACAAAATCACTTCCAGCAAGAAGTCTGATTACAAACAAAATAGCCTACCAAAATGAAAGAATTTACCGATAATAAATTTAATGTGGTAGTAAAATGCTAATACAGTCAAGGTTTGCGGTACTGTCTATAAAAATCTGCATGGAAACTAAGATTCAGTGATATGTCACACATAAGAGTAGGCAGATGGCTGGAGAATTATTTTTAAAATTAGGACTTTTGCTGACAAAATATAGAATTGGTAGGGTATGATTGGAAAGAAAAATGTTGTTATTTATGGGACAGTAAGCACACATGCAATAATTGAATTCTTACTAAACAGAAGATAAAACAGACCATTGTGCATTAAGGTAATAAAGAGAGAGTCAAAGTTTTTACTAACTACACCTTCCAATATGCTGACAAATTAAACCTATGTAGTATTTTCATTTTGTGTTGGGTACTCTTTCGATCATTTTAAAAAGCAAAAGGCTTCAAAACACCTTAAAATCTGAGAAAACACAATTTTGTTCTTTTAATATCTGCTAACCTAAACTAAAAACTAAAAGAAGCACCAAGTCAGACACTACTCTGTCTAAAGTAAGATTTTATTTTGAAGAAAACTTCACATTACATTTTTTTTCCTAAAGTAGAACTTTTTGGGACTTCAGATTTTCAGCTGGTTTTTCCTGCTATTTCACCCTTCCTTTCAGATCTCAGTTTTCAGTGTGCAGCCCTGCCATTTGTAGAAAGTTTTTATCTGAGGCACAAGTGCTGTACTGGAATCTTGGTTAAGATATTGTGCAAGCATATGGTGATATTCTCTAGAGGCTTGTTATGATAGGATTTAGGCTAAGTTGCACAACTGTATACTCTTATTTGGAATCCAATTTCATACCACATTAGAAAGCTGGGACATTCAAGACCCACATTAAAAAGCAGAAATAGACAAATATACAACTAAAAGAAGAAGGAGAAGAAATATTTATAGAGGGAATGAGAGTTGTACTTAGGGAAATTACATAAAAGGAAATTAAAACAGAAAATATCTAAGCCAGAGAATACTCTAAATAGTTCTTCAATAACAGTGCAATGATTTGAAGAAACTTAGTTTCCCCCTTACATCACTTTTTTTTTTTTTTTTTAAATTTCCTATAACTTTTCAACGTCCTTTCTGGAAAGAATGAACAATACATCCTTCATTCTTTAATTGCGCTATCAAAACCTGCTTCCTTTTCACTATTTTTAATTTCTGTTTAAACATTTCCTCCCACTGTTTTCCCTCTAGTCATTCTATAACAATTAGATCATTAAAAATTTGGCAAATTTCTCATAACATTGGTTTAATGACATTAGAACACAAAAAATGAAACAGATTTCTAACAAGGTTGTAATTTGAATTATACTGTATAATCTATCTCAGATTATACATATCTTTTTGCTTTGGGGTTGAAAAAGTCTCTGAGGATCTCAGAATCTTCCCCTGAATAGGGGAAATGGTAGAACACAATTTGAATTTCCTGCAAAAGTTCCAGCGTATTTTCCCCGCAAGGTACTCCTATCTCTCTGTATTATGTATTTTTATTTCCCTGTGCACTGGTGCCATTTGCTGAAAAGACAACAGTCACATACTCTATAGGAACACAGAAATTATTTTGACTTACCTGCCTTATTAAATTTTATTCTGTTGCGTTCTTATTTATTCTTTGCTATGTCTGGTAGTAGGATCCCTTTATTTTTACAGCTTGTGTGAAAATCTACAAACTTCTATTAATTAGTTCTAATTTAATTTAATATATAGAGTTGTGGGTGCATTATATTACCTGTTGAAGCCCCTTCAGACACATAGCTTTACCTCCCCTGTCACCAGACAGGTATTGCAGGGATCAGGACTGCTATAAACACGTGTAAGAGGCACAGTTGTTCCTGGATCCCAACTGTGAACTGTTACCTGATGGAGAGGCTCTCCATCCATCTGGGGAGAGAAGGAATAGTGAAACAGAAATGGAGGGTAATAAGCTGCTGGAAAATGTCTTTGCCTAGTTCCTGGGGAGGCAAGCAGAGTATAATTACTAATAGCCTCTACAGTATGTTTTTTGGAGTCCCAAGATGACTGCAGTGTTGAGTACAAACACCACGTTAGTTTCTCAGCTGCCAATTTTGTCATAATATAAGCTAAGTAAGTCCACACAGCATAGCCTTAATCCAGCTCCCAGAGATGACAAACAACACAGCTGTGAAAATAAACAGCAAGAACAGCACTAGATTATACAGTTCCATAGGAAGACTCTGAAAGACATTCATAAATAGTAAAAAAAATTAACCTAGTGACTAGAAATTATCAAACTACCACAACACCCACATTAATGCTGTGTTAACACATTCCAGTCAGATCTGCCAAAGTGACTGTTGTGGCTCAACCCGTCAAGTGGTTAAGCAACACAGTTGTTGGCTCACTCCCAGCGGGATGGGGGAGAGAACAGAGAATAGCGAATCAAAAAAACCCAAGCCAAAGACTAGAACTTGTAGGCTAAGATAAAACTATTTATTAAGAGAGAAGGAAGAGGGCAAAAAAGGATAATAGTTAAGTGTATATATATATATGTATGTACGTAACGATGCTCAAACAATTGCTTACCAATTGAACTGAAGTCCAGCAGGTGCCTGAGCACTCCCAGCTTGCTCAATGAACTCCCACTCCTTTCAAAACTTCCACATAATATCATATGCTCTTACCTTGTCTCCCAGAAGTGTTAATTGATATCATGGAGTAGAACAAAGAACATTATTGTCATCTAGTGGACAGAGGAACAAGAAAGAATGTCAGGCTGGTCTCAGCTGTGCAAGCAGATAAAATGGAAAATATGCCAAATTCCAAGGCATTCATATCTACAATTCTTGGAGCCAGAGTTACTAAGAAGTAGGAAGTTAATATCAAAGCAACTGCCTGCCAGCACAGCTGCCCAGTATGCTTCCTACTCTCATGAACATTTCAAAAATACATTGGTCATTAAGATTTTTTTTTGTGTTTGTTTTTTTTTTAAATTATATTTCCAGAATATTTTTTATGAGTTACAATAACATATAGCACCCCCAAGCAAGATCCATGATTAGAATTTCTAAGAGAAATTGATAATAATAATAGAGAGAAGATGATTGAAATAGCGAATTGTCCTTGGCCATGAACTGGCTTGACTTCGTTTTGATTCCATAGTTGGAATTTATGAAGTGAATGGGTATTATTCTGTGAACTCTGCTAAAAAAAAAAAACACCAGTTAATCTTTATGTCACTTTGAAGGTGCGTTGTAAGAAAAAATGGAATGTTCTCTTGAAAGAAACTCCCTTGTGCTAGAGATTTGGGGGAGATGTTATTCACCAAGAAAGTATGGATTTAAAGAATCTACTTATGTACGCTTTATTCTCAGGAACTTAGTCAGCGATTTCATAAGGAACAAGACTATTAAGGGCATTCAACAAAAACTCAACAGGGGCTCTTTGTAGAGGCAAAAGTTGGATTTCTAGAAAGGACTGAGCCAAAACCCATCTAGCTGGCCTCTTAATGGGAAAGAAAGACAAGAGCAAAAGGGAAGATGAAAAGGGAAGACAGGGAGAGAGAGGGAAAGGAAGAGCTAGAGGATGGGAGAGGGAGAGAGAAAAGGAGATTAGAAAGGGAGGAAGGGAGGAATGAAGGAAAGCAAGGTTAAGAAAAAAAAAATAGAGCAAATGTACTTTCCTGGAATATATTTTTTTTTCTCAGTATGGCACGAATTGAGACAGCCTGGAAATGTCAGAGTTTTGGGGTTACCATAATTGCTTCTGGACTTTTTCAGTTTATTGGTGATGTGTATTTTATGCTGAATTTTAAGGACTGCTGATTAACAGTTCTTTTCTCCCCAGAGAAAACTCTAAATTAATTGGCACTGCATACGATGTGATGCCGCTAACACCAGCTAACAGGAATGTAGCACTACCTCTAAGATTAGAGAGACCAGTGAGAAAGCAGGATAGTATAATTGACAGAAAGCAAGCAAGCTGCACAGTATAGGAAGAGGAGAGAAGCATTACCATGCAGCCTTTCTTTAACCACAGCCAAATTCACCCTCACTGTGGGATAAACAGTGTTGTGGGCTTGCTTGTTATGATATATCGCATGCAGATATACATCTATAACATGTCATGATGCTTATCTTCACAGATATGACAGTGATCACCAGTCATGATAGTTCTTCTCAGCAGAATAATCAGTTTTAGTCTCTCTATGAATGAATGTGTTTCGTACCAACCACTTGTTTCATACCAGTTGCATGTGCACAAGTGCTTGCTGCTGTGAATTGAATGGGTTAGCTGATGAGCTGCTATTTTCAAAGACGCTGAAGTAAAAAATCAACAGAAATGAATTAAGTAAGTGTTTTTGCGGGACTTGGTTGGCTCTAGCAGCCTGCTCGGAGGTCTATAGTTACAGAGAAGTAATTCAGTATCCAGGAGAGTTTGTTTAATGCTAGCTTGTATCTCTCTGATCAAACCGCTGTCTTTGTCATCGACTGCCATAATTCCCAACACAAAATTTCCATGGAATAATGATAAACAAATACAGAGCATGACAATACTCCTTATTATTTCTATTATTTTTGTTATTACTAAATCATTGATATCCCTGCAGTAGAGATCAGGCTAAATCCAAACTGAATCACACTGGAAAGGTATCTAAAGGTAAAGATATTACATAGAAACACACATACACATACATTATTAATATTAGTGTAAATATCTGTATGGTTTGAATAATGACAATGGAGAATAAGGAATATGAGACAATACTAAAAGCTGAAGAAAGTAATACATAAAGGGCAAGGAAAATACCAGACACATGGCAGCTTCTGCATTTTCTGCCTCTTATTGTGTCCACCTCTGGGCAGAAATCTGGGACATGATTTTGAATTTATTTATTTATTTATTTATTTGAAATAATTAAGAACAGATAAATGGGCCAACATATTCCTGTCACCATTCTCCTTAACACATAAATATAGACCATTCCATCTTATATAGTCATGGATGATTATGCTTTTAAAAAGTCCCCTAGATTTAATTTGCTTTATGTTTTAAATGAGTTCAATAGTGTAAGTTCTAAAACATGCTTATTCCTTATAACAAAAAACAAACAAACAAACAAACAAACAAAAAACAAAACCATTCCTCAGTTACTGCAGCTTTAAATTTTTAAATGAATTTTATGTCTTAAATTTATAATTTTTAATGGTTGAAATTATTTTTATAAATCATAAAACCTACATTTCAAGACTGTTTCAGTAAGATACTTCCACATGCTATTAATTTTAAATATGTGAGAAGTCTTCATTAAGGAAACGGTTATCTGATAACCCAGCTATCAGCTTTTCAAGTATAGGTGAAATCAAATATATTCTTTTGGTGGTTAACTGTTTTTCAGAGTTTGGAGAAGGCACTTCTTCATTTGGAAAACATCGTGAAATTAGCAGGAAGCAATTAATTGAAACTGTAATGTTCGGTAATAATCTTTCTGGAAAAAAATTTCTGATACCTACATGCATAAATTATTTCGTTGTGAAGTCTTCTTATATCAAGCTTTTCATTACATCATTAAACAGTATTTAATACAATAGTTTTGAAACTATTCTTAAATAAAGTGAATACAAATGATCATACTGTTTAAATTCTCACAGAAAAAGTTTTTTATAGAGAGTTGTTTAATGTAAAATTTATTTAACACTTTCAATGGTAGTATTGCAGGTACTTTTGAATTAGGTTTGGGCCAAGATGATGAATCATATGATGTGGTGAGCTGTATAATGTGATATTTAGTCGTGTTATGAAGTTAATTGTAGTATGTGGTGATTAAGTGTATGTGATGATCCAGTTTACTATCTGGATAGTTCTGAAATGTTTTTGAGTGGTTAGAGAGCTGCTATTTTTCGCTCTAGATTTGTCTGCATTCCTGTGATAAGAAATCTTCCTACATTGGTAGCTCAGAAAGTAATGCCTCCCCCTATTTATTTCCATGGAGACTATAAGGAAACGATGTTCTCATGAAAATCTGCATGGCTGTCCAGAACATTCCTCCTCTTACGTGTCACTGCCACCACTGCTGAAACACATTACCCACAGCCTCACTGTGCTCACATCCACCGGTTGGTCTGCAAATGGATCAGTTTTTTCCTCATGGATGAATTCACTGACACACCTTTGCTTCATGTGCACTTCTATGTCGTGCCATTGTCTGACCCTCTCAGCCTTGCGTCACAGAGCAACAAAGTGTAAACATATTGTTAGGGAGGTTCTCCCTCTACTGCCATACCACTAACATTTGCCTCTGATGCTGTGGACCAACATAATAAAATAGGAGGCATTACTTTTGGAGCAGACCTCATGTGTGGAAAGTTTGATGCCACTCTTAAAATCAACCTGAAATACTATATTAACACAGAAAAATGACTAAGAGTAACACAGGTTTTCTCTCAGAATAGAAATTCCACCTTGAATTGCATTGCAGCTTTATTAATCTCATAGTGTTTCCAGCAACGCTTTACCAGCATACTTTTGCAATTCATTAATTGTGTATTCTGCCACTCCAGCTTTAATGACACTGTAATTTATTCCCAGATTGCTTGAGAAATGAACTGTAAAGTACAGTTTTCATTAAGTGGCCTGAAAATAAAGTCATAAACTCATAAATACTTGCTAATAAATGGATTATTTGCAATCATTTCAAAGCACTGAACATATCTCTAGAGTCTCACAGGAAAGAAAAGACTACAATGCCACTTGAACTGTGAAGTCCAAAATAACATCAAAGGCAAAATAAGCCATCCTGAACCTTACTAAGGATTTTCATCATATTACTA
Organism: Alectoris magna; assembly: GCA_030625065.1. Taxonomy (NCBI): domain Eukaryota; kingdom Metazoa; phylum Chordata; class Aves; order Galliformes; family Phasianidae; genus Alectoris; species Alectoris magna. The sequence goes on from CM060565.1 coordinate 18,567,013, forward strand.
CACCTTACTTTAGAAGTGGAAAAATGGAAAACTATCATTTCAATTTATTATAAGTTATTTATTCACAGTCCATCATGGTCTAATAGATATTCAAAAACTCTTGAACATTCTTTTAAGGATGCTTCCAAACATATTTTTCTTTTGATAGTTATGTTCAGAGTCCACAGAGATCTCTGGGTATAACTAATTTCTGATGGGACATGGAATTACCCAAGAAGACTTTCAAAGGAACATAGAAAATTATCTGGAAACAACTCCTCTTGGTCTAAAGTGTCTCCTCCCATCACTACTTCGTGTCTCAATGCAATTTGACTGGGCAATATTACATTCATCGCATGATATATGCAACTTTTTTTTTTTTGTCACCAAAGTGACTACATGTCAGTATGTTGACTTTTCCAGAGATATTGTGGCAAAGTAATTATTTATTTTTTGCCTTCTCTGAATTCATTCACTTCTCCATATGAAACAGAATTCCAAACACCATAAGAGACAACAAAAAACACATTGCAGGCTTTTAAGCAAGAGAGCTTTCTTTGCTCATTGGAAAAAACTGATGGAATAACACAATAATCCCATGGTATCTTGTTTCTCTTAACAACAGGGGTTCATTTATATCCATTTGTAAATTTCTTTTTTCCTGAAGTCTGCAATTTGCATGAATCTTTATCATCGCAGAATCTTCCAAATGTTATTATTTCATTTGAATTTGGCATTGGCCTGTCCTGGATCAGCAGGCTATCCATCACTACTGTAAAAAAAACAAAGGCGATGACAGAGCCTTTATTTGAGATACAGGCATTGTATAACAAGATATCAAAGAAAGAGGAATTAACTCACTGCTCCCAGCAAAAGTTTGGAAAAAAAGCGTGAGCTGAGGAATGCAGCCTCTTCCAGTTCAAACTCAGGTGCTGGAAGGAGACCCACGTAGACTCTGACTGCATACGTGCTTCCAGAAACACCACTGAGATGCAAAGAGAGAGAGGAAGAGTGGATCTAGGCTCCCCCAGCCCCAGGCACTCACGTGCTCATGTACTGGTTCAGGCTGTGACCCGGTAATTCCACTGCAACTACTCATTTAAATATCTATATTAATATTTAGAAAGTGATGCAGCCTGGATTTTCCTGGTTCCCCCAGAATCTTACAACAGAATTTTTCAAAAAGGAAACTTAGTAGCATGGTCTTGGCTAATGTTTTCTTCATTACTTAACTTTGACACCTATATAACTTACCAAGAGGCTTAGTTATCACTACTGTAAAATAAAGAGTGCAAAGGATATTAATTATGTCTGAAGTGAAGTCTGTGAATCAAGTACATAAAATGATAATGCACATTTATACTTCTGACTTTCTTTCCTGATCAGTGACTAAGATTCTTTTTTCAACATCCTTGCAAAGCACCTTTCCCATAAAAACAAGATATTTTATAGTGTTCTATTTATTGAATATGCAATATCATATCATACATTATCATCACTTCTATTTCTATAATTGTTTTCTGATTATATCTGAATAGACCTGAAATACTTACTTACTCATGTCTTTGAATAAGCATTATGGTTCCCCTTCTACTATCATTTGGTGATCCTTCACAAAGAGCCTTAGATTTTACTTACAATAGAGCAAAAATTCAGCTACTGAGTGACTTACACTGCTCGCTGTGACAAACCACTTCTTCATACATCTCTACATTCTTTCATATAAAAATCATATAAAAAATTCAGTGTTGTTTGTTTATTTTCTCTTCTGGACCACTTCTTTTCACTAATCTTTCTACACTTCTGAGTTCTTTCCAACAGTCTCCATCTCATAATTCTTTTATCATTCTCTTTTCATTCTTCCATTTCCTATTCCTCTTTTGCCTTTCTATTTTATTATATTTATTCAACTTCATATTACTTCATATATACTTCATATTCATATAACATTCATTATGGAATTCCAGTCTCAGCATTTTTCAACATTATTTTTACTATCTAATTTCAGCTATTAATCTTTTTTATTAATTTCTCTTTTGATATTCTGTAAATTTCTGCTACTCACTTTGACACACCTTTATACTACTGATTGGAAAGCATTTTTAAAAATATTTGAAAAAAGAAGTATTATTATAAAGAAAATGAAATAATGTTTATATTCTTCTTTCTAGCTTTGTGCAGCTGCTCTTCTTGTGAACAGAATTATTAGGTACTCTTAGACAGGAAAAAAAAAAACACGTTATTAATAGCATTAATTATTACAAAATCCAATATCTGATTAAAGGAGTTACTAAAAATAATTATTGATTTGATTAATTCTCTAATGATATTCCAATGTTTTTAAAGGGGTATTTTCTTATTGCTCACCACTAATTCTGTTGCAGTTGGTCTTCTTGTTTATAACATGCAAGCTCTACTTTTTTCCATATATTTTCTGTGTCTGTGGGGATGAGAGTTTGTTTGTTTTCTTGTTCTTGATTTTACCTTTTTGCCTTTTTACTCCAGGAATATTTTCTTATTTGTGAGATGAAAATAGGATTTATCTTACACTTTCCCAAGATTCACAGTACATCACTCTGTCCTTGTTTTATGGGTACTACTTGTGCTTCCAGAATGGAAGTCATTACTAGAAATGGTAGAATTTAAAGGTTATTTATTTTTGAAGTCAGTGCCAAAATGTTTTTCAATCATCATGTTTTGTCTTCCTAAAAGACTTGCAGGTTTACTGAAAAATTAAGATTTCACAGCATTCATGAAAGTGCTTTTGAAAAGGACAATATCCCGAGCATATAAATTTAATTATTTTGATTCCATGAAATTGTTAAGATTGTCTTGATTCCCGAGGGGAGGTTTTTCTTCATTTATGAAAAAAGGAGGAGAACACAAAGCGGCAAAACTAACAACAAAGGGAAAAGGGAAAGTCAGACTCTAGGATTCTGGGAGAAAGAATGCAGTCACAGTTGAAATCTGTAATACTCTCAATTTGTAATAAGGATCAGTCCCAAATTCTAGTTATTTTTTCTTGCTGCTGCTGATTTTTTTTTTTTCCTTTAATAGGATTTTTGATTGTTAAAAATTTTAAGTTCATAATCCATTTGTGCTTCTTTTCAACAAATCAATCATCGGATACTAAGGAAAATATATGAGAGCTTTTAAACAAATGTGCTCTCTTTTTTCTTTCTATGCCTCTTTCTCTCTCTGTAATATTATCTGTAGAACTCAAAAGTATCAAAATTTAGAACTACACTTTCCCCATTCTTATTGTGAAACAATAGAATAATAGAATACTTTGAGGTGGAAGGACAGCTCTTCATTTCAGGACAGTCAGACTAGATGACCTTCAAAATTTCCTTCCTACTCAAATGATTATTTCGTTCTATGTTTCTATGTTGCTGTCTTATGTTTAAATTCCTGCCAACCAGTGAAAGTAGGCATGTTACACAAAGTTCTCAGATTCTTGAGAATCTGCCCCTAGTCACTATCAGTGCATGGAGTTTGTGTTTTTTGAAAATTATAAGACATTTGTTAACACATTTTACCAGTTTCTTCAGCACACTTTGAATGGCAGCCCTCCACAGTACATTGACCACCAGTTGGGTGTCATCTGTGAACTCACTGAAATTACACTGTTTAGACACCCAGATTAATAAAAAGGATATGAATAAGCATTGACTTGTGATGAATATCATTCATAACTGGCTGCCAGGCACACTTTTCAGTTGCGTCAATTTTTTATGCATGGATAAATTGGATGACACACCTTTGCTTCGTATGGACTTCCTTGTCAGATGCCATTTTGTCAGACTGCCCCTCTGCTGCCATCTGTCACACAGCAACAAAATGTAATGAAATGCTAGAAGGAAGGTTCAACCTCAACTGTCATACCACCAACATCCACCTCTGACTACACAGGCTAATGTAATTAATTAGGAGGCATTACTTTTGGAGCAGCCCACATAAAGTCAAGAAAATCATAAGTGGAAAAGTTGTGCTAAGCATTTGTGTATGAAGATAACACTATTTATTACATATTAAGTATGAAGATACATAGAAAAAAATAGATTTTATGCAAATAAGAATTATAGGATAAAAAAATATACAAAGCATCTGGAAAAACTAATTGTATTTATCTCTTCATAGAATTCTGAAAAAAGTTGACAACAGATTTAAGACACAGTAGAAGTCATTCAGTAAAAAGTCTCTGAGAGAAAAAAAATGCAATTCATAACATACATTTCCATTAAACATTAAATAACTACATTTCTATCATTATTAACTGGAAGATTTTAATAATTTTGGTAAAATTTTCTGAAAGGTGAAAAAACAAATGCAAGCTTTAATGCAATGCAATATGAACTGTAAGTATCTCTGAGTTTTTAAGTGTATGTTTGCAAAAACTGCTTTTTCTGCTACTCAGTTACCAACTACTAGGAAGGAAGCCTGCTGCTGGGTTAGGCCACTCAGAAAGGCTAGATAACAAACTGAATAGGCTTTTGGTTTAACACGGTATGGCTATTATGACTTGTTATAAAATACAAGAGGATCCAAACAGGCCTTGACAACATACTTATTTTCTCAGCCACTTCAGTTGAAATATCTTTCTTCTTGTTGTTGTTCTTCTTTTTAATCTAGCTTTTTCTCTCAATCCAGTATAGTTGAATTATTAATCATTATCTTTCTCATCCATCCTCTAAAATGGAGTCAGAACAGTAGAATCCAAGTGAACCAAGCATGGTCAGCTTAATTCTAAAAGATTACAGAGTTCTCTTTCAATTCTGTTTCAAAAGCTAAGGTAAAATCCCATGGTTTATGTTAAGTGACTATTAACTAGTCAAGACTTGTCCCAGCAATAGCAAAAAAAGGTAATACATAAAACATAGAAAAAAAAATTGCACAGCTCAAATGAAAAGGATTATTCTGTTACTTAGACATCTTGTAAAATACATATTTAAGTTCAATTAAATTACTGCTTCCCTTATTTTCTCAGATTCATTTTGTTCTTGAACCATAGAGTAAGAAGTCTTAAATTCTTTACTCATTCTAGCAATGGTAGTTGCTTTTACAGGATTTCTAGATTTTTCAAGGATGCTTGTATCCTATCAAAATGTAGAGAACTATGGTTAGTTTCTTTCCTTATGTGCACCTTAATGATTCTGAATCTCAGCAACTTGTCACTCAGTAAATAGCTGCACAGGATCTACACAGACAGCTGATAAAAGTGCAAATGTATCAGATTATATAGTAAAAGTTATCACCAAGGTCTTCATTAATTATAACGCTGATCTCAAGATGCATTGATTTTAAGTTAAGCAACAGAGAGATATTGGTGGACCATGGTATTTCATGGACCATGACTGACAAAGTGGAATGGAAAGATTTCTACTTGCCTATTGGAAAAAGGATGTCACAAACATTTTACCTGTTCAAGTTTCCTAAACTGCAATTGAAGAATTAGTTCTGAGAGACACAAAGACCTCAGAAGTACACAAAATATTCTTTTCACCAATTCTTTTCCCAAACCTTCCCTAAAAACACAAAGGTATTCCCACCAATATTCTGTTAAATTTTGTTACCATTCAATGGATAGCAGCAGAGGGGCAGACTGACAGATTAGCACCTGACATGGACATGTGTATGAAGCAAAGTTGTGCCATCAAACTCCTCCATAAGGGAAAAAAAGAATCATGATTGCTATTCATTGATGCTTGCTAAATGTTTATGGAGACCAACCAGTGGATGTGAGCACAGTGAGGTGGTGTGTGGTGCATTTCAGCAGTGACATCAGTGACACCTCTGCAGGTGCAGATTGAGCATGCAGGCTCTTGCTCATTGCTGGCTAAAATACGTAGCTAATAGTGATGACTATGTTGAAAAATAAAGTTTTGTAGCTGTTTTGTAACTCTATCAAATAGAGTTACTGTGCTCTTTGTAGCTGTTACAACTTCAAGGAAAATAAATAAAAGGCATTACTTTTGAAGAGGCCTACACTATGTTTTCAAAGATTAGAAATAATTCTCTGCAAACAGAGGGAGAAGGACTAACCAAATCAGATAGTAGACACTTTAAGGAAGAAAAGCTTTTAAGAACCTTCCTCACCGGCTCACTCAGTCCCTGCCCTTGGCAGGAAAAGAGGGTAAATCCTTGTAGGAATCTCACTCATTCAATGCTAAGCCTAATAATAGCTCTCCCTGAAGAGCAAATTACTTGTTATTAAAATAACATCTTACTTTTCAGAAGCAATCCTGAAAGAAAGGAGCATCAGTGCACAAAGACATTAAGATACTTCATAAAAATCACGTTTTCAATCACTACCCTAGGAAATGGAGCACATAGTTTCAAAGAAAAAGTAAAAACACGAAAACAAATAGTGAGCCTAGAGGTACACTTCCACGAACCACAGAAGTGTTGTTTATGTAAAAATGAGAGACAAGCCAATACATAAGAAATGATCCATTGCTGCTCAATTAAGAAGTTTGTGCAACATTAAGTATTTATTCTTTCTCTGAGATAAGGCAAAATTAGGTTATTTTGTGCAAAATTTAATACCCCATTCAGATAGATGCTTTATTGCCCTAGAAGAAGGAAAGGAAGCTTTAAACTCTGTTTCTTAGTGAATAGCCATGTGTAATACTTCCTTATGCATTACTCAACATAAATCAATCACTATGAGAGTTATATGACCTTTATAATCACAATTTTGCCTGTTTATGTTGCTTTCTTTAGGGGAGAAGATACAACACTTGGGCTAAATTACATCCTGTGTAAAAAACAAAATACATTTCTGAAAACCACTAGGAATGCACCGTGAAACAAATAACTTCGCATATATAGCAATGGACATAAAAAAAATGGTTCATGTATGAAAACATCAAAGTAAGCAGATATGCGTTAGCATTTTTGTACTGATGGGCGTCAATGTCACTCACTGCATAAATTTAGATATTATCTAATATAGGTAAATAGCAAAATGTTAACAGGAAACCAATTAAAATAAAGACAAAGTAAGCAAAACATTAAGAAAAAAAAATTAAATAGCCCCAAGCTGACTCAAATATGAGTGAGAAATTCCCACTATTCATCCCAGGAAGAGACCTCAGGATACTGATGATTTTTCATAAACACCTTTCCTATTCTTAAGGTAGATTAAAATTATCTTAGTATCGAAAGAACAGTGGAAAGAGGAGCATGACTACAAATAAAAGATTATTTTGATTAGACTATTAAAATTGTAATTAGTCTAACAATAAATCCTTAGTTCCATGTTAAAACTGTTCTTTTTTTGCTCTTGGCAAGA